>CM053758.1:16261552-16331682 GCA_028658305.1 Pachyuromys duprasi
GCTGATGCACTCTTCTGGCCTCTGTCAGCATTACACTCACATGCACACAAATAAAATAAAAATAAATCTCCAAAAATAAATAACAAATACAGTAGAGAGTGGTAGAGGAAAATAGCCCTCATTGACCTCTGGCCTCCAAACACACACACACAAATTAAAACATAAAACATAAAAACATACTTTCTTCTATAACTATTAGGTTTTAGTACTTAAAGAAGATTTAGCCCCATAAGAATTAGCCATCATGTTGCCTTTAAAGTTGATACTATATATATATATATATATATACATATATATATACACATACATGCATACATAATATTTTAAATGATAGTTTTAGAGAAATGAAACTAAAAGAAAAACCTTGGTAATCACTTAACAAAGTTTTAAATGTATATTGTGTCCATAGGATGTACAAACTCACCATTAAATTCATTTGATAAAAGTCTGCTGGACCACTTTGAAAATCAATCTGGTGCTTTCTCAGAAAATTGGGAATACCTCTCCCTCAAGACACAGCTATACTACTCATGGGCATATACCCAAAAGATGGTCCATTATACAACAAGGACATTTGCTCAACTATGTCCATAGAAGCTTTATTTGTAATAGCCAGAAACTGGAAAGAACCCAGATGTCCCTCAACCAAAGAATGGATAAACTGTGGTACATTTACTCAATGGAATACTACTCAGCTATTAAAAAGAAAGAAATCATGAAATTTGCAGGCAAATGAGTGTGACTAGAAAATATCATCCTGAGTGAGGTAGCCCAGACCCAGAAAGACACACACAATATGTACTCACTTACAAGCAGATATTAGCCATATAGTATAGGATAACAATACCACAATTCATAGACCCCAAGAAGATAAGTATCATGGAGGGCCCAAGGCAGGATGCCCAAATCTCACTCAGAAGGGGAAATAGAATAGACAGCAGAAGTGGATGAAGAAAGGGAACAGGGTAAGAGAGGGAGTGAGGAGGAGGGAAGTGAGGGTGGGGATCAGATGAGGGGAGAGCATGGGCAAAAGGCCTGGAGAGAGGAGAGAAACCAGGGGCAGGGCATTGCTGAGACAAGCTGGAAACCTACAACAGTGTAGGCTCCTGAGAGGCTATGGGGTTACTCTAGCTAAGACTCCTAGTAGCAGAGGTCATGGAGACTGAAGAGGCCACCTTCTAGCCAGACAGGACTTCTAGTGGAAGGAGGGGAACACCAACCCACCCACAAAAACTTTGACCCAAAGTTTACCCTGCCTACGAGATGCACAGGTATAAAGTTAGAACAGAAGTTGAGGGAATGTCCAACCAATGCCTGACCCAACCTGAGACCCACCCCATGGGAGAGAGCCAGCCCCTGACACTATTAATGATACTCTGCTGTGCTTGCAGAGGGGGGCCTAGCATAGCTATACTCTGAGAGGCTCCTCCCATCAGCGGGTCCAAACAGATGTTGAGACCCACAGCCAAACATTAGGCAGAGCGCAGGGAGCCTGGTGGAAAAGTGGAGGCAAGGATAGAAGGAACCAACAGGACAACAACTCCACAAGAAGACCAACAGAGTCAACTAACTTGGGCCTAGGGGAAGCATATGGAGACTGAAGTGACAACCAAGAACCGTGCACGGACTGGACCTAGGCCCCCTGCACAGATGTATCAGCTCAGTCTTCCTGTGCTTCTCCTGTCTATGATATGGACTCTGTTGCCTGATATTTTTTATCACATCCCTCTGGCAGGACTGCCTTGTCTGGCCTCAGTAGAAGAGGATGCACTCTTCAACTTGATGTACTGGGTGGTTTGGGGTGAGGGGGCTCCCCTTTTCTGAGGAGTAAAGAAGGAGGATAGGGAAAAGAGGGAGGGGGGTTTGGACCAGGAGGAGGGGAGAGAGTGGGCTACAATTGGGATATAAAATGAATGAGTAAAACAAATTACACATGGCATTGTGGAAGTAGAAAATGGGAGATAGAGAGAACACCCTTTCCCTAAGAAAGCCTGGCCTGAGCAGGTGCAGTGGCACATGTCTGTAATCCCAGAACTCAGGGAGACAGAGGCAGGCAGATCTCTATGAGTTCAAGGCCAGCCTTGTCTACATAGTGAGTTCAGGACAGCCAAGGTTACACAGAAAAACCCTGTCTCAAAAAAACAAAAAAAAAAAGAAGGAAAGAAAGAAACAAAGACAGAGAAAGAAAGAAAGAAAGAAAGAAAGAAAGAAAGAAAGAAAGAAAGAAAGAAAAAAAGAAAGAAAGAAAGAAAGAAAGAAAGCCTGCTGTGGTACTGATGAGGTTTGTAACTCCCAAACACGAAAATAAAAGCAGCTATAGATATTACTCATAAAAGGCAAGGAGAGTCAAAATACATTGACCACTAACTTCTCTATGGACTATAATCAAACAATATGAATGAAATTCTAAAAAGAAAAAATGTATGCTGTAAGAATTTCATGACGAGTCAAACTGTTCCATTTGGCCTACTCTAGTGCATGCCAGGTGTGAGGTCCAACTGTGGGGAAAGAGAAGCCGCTATGGATCCCAAATGGAATAAAAGACAACCAGAGGAACTGATAAATAAATAAATAAATAAATAAATAAATAAATAAATAAATAAATAAATAAATAAATAGAAACATGCTCTGGCTGCTGCTCCTTGGGAAACCAAGCTCTTGGAAAGGTCATCAAGAAAAGGTCATTTAAAGGTGATGTCATCACCACGTGCTTGAGAAAAACCTCAAGAAGCTGCCAGTGGACCCAACAACCAGCAACCATCAGAAGTAATTCCCTAAGTGAGTGAGTTTTTAACCACATCGACCACGGATAATCTGTTGAAGTCATTCTCCTTCCTAAAATATAAGCCTTTCAGAAAATATTTCGTTTCCCATATTCTCATGCGTCATGCCAGCTAAGTTCTAGTCAATGCAATCAGTGTGAAAGGAAGTGATGTAAGCAACACCCAAGCACCACACACCTCAATGGAAGGTGTGTGTCCTTCCTTTTTTTGCCTTTCCTCCCTTCCCATTGGCTGGAATAATAGGTGAGGCTGTAAATGATCTTGGACCACATGAAAAAAAGGAAAGTTCCTCAGAATGGCAGAGCAACAATCCAGAAGGAGCCTGGCACACTAACAGACTTTCTTTCTTTTTAAAGATTTATTAATTTATTACTTATACAGTATTCTGCCTGTATTTGTGCCTGCAGGCCAGAAGAGGGCACCAGATCTCATCATAGATGGTTGTGAGCCACCACGTGGGGATTGAATTCAGGACCTTTTGAAGAACAGCCAGTGCTCATAACCTCTGAGCAATCTGTCCAGCCCCAACAACAGACTTTCAAAGCAGAGATACCATACCATCTTCAACTTTTATATGTGAGATAAATAAGCTTCCATGTGGGTAGAGCCTGCTCTGATTTCTTCTAACTTGATTTTTCTGAAGGGAGACTGACTATAGGAGCTGGAGAGATGGCACTGTGTTTAAGAACACTGGCTGTTCTTCCAGGGGACCCAAGTTCAAATCCCAGCACCTACTTGATAGCTCAAAACTATCTGTAACTCCAGTACCAAGAGATCTGAAGCCCTCTTCCAGCCTCCATGGGCACCATGAATGCTTGTGATGCAGAGACATGCAAGCAAGCAAAACACACACACACTCAAAACAAGAATTAAGGATTGCCTCAATCAGGTTAGCCTATGGCCATATCTGTAAGATATTTCTAAACTGCTAATTGATTAAGATGGCCCAGCCTTTTGTGGGTGGTGCTACTCAGAGGCAGACGGTCCTGGGTTATACAAGAAAGCAAGCTGAGTTAGCCAGAAGGATCAAGACAGTAGGCAATATTCCTCCATGGGTCTGTTCCAGGTTCCCACTTTGAGCTCCTGCCCAGGCTTTCCTCAATTATAGACGGTAATCTATATGGCAAAACAACTCCTTTGCTCCCCAAGCTGCTTTGCAGGTATTTTATCTTAGCAGTGGGCAAAGCAGTTAACTAGCACACATGCCTCCTGGCTAAACGGTGGGAGGCAGCGGTCCACCTTTGAGCTGCGGTGTGGCAATCAGCAGTGCCTCCACACAGTCTACGTACCCCCCTTCATTGTTCATTCAGCTCACCCCAAGGGGCTTTCCAAGCAGCCAAGGGCTCTGGGAGGGAGGTGAATTCCTCCAGCACACTGGCGTCTGGCACAAGACTGAGAATAAAGGAACCCACCCCCTTCCTGAAGGTGGAAAGAGCAGGAGCCCCTTCTCCAATCCTAACTTGAGGACCCTTGATAACTGTTACTTTAAATCTGAAATTTCCTTCACAGGCTCATGTTTTGAATACTTACTCCCCAGCTGGTGGAGTAAGTAATTTTAGGGGACTGTGAAGACCTTAAGAAGTCAGTCCTGGCTAACAGAAGCAAGTCACTAGGAGTGAGCTCTTTGGAGGCTCTAACTCAGCCCCTACTTCCAGCCTCGGTTTCCTGGCCCACCATGATAGGAGGAGCCAACGCTGTCTCTTCCACGCCAGGATGCACCGAGGGCCTCTGAAAACATGAACCAAAACAAATCTTTCCTCCCCTAAGTTAATTCTGTCAGGTGTTAGGTCACAGTGACCTGAAAAAGCAACTAAAGTATGTTGTTAGTGGCATGCTTTCTCCATGACTTAGAGGAAAGAAGGAAGCGGAGGGTCGCAGGCTCGGGGCCTGGGCAGCCTCTCCTTCCAGGGCAGCTTGTAGCCCGTCCTTTGCTGCTCTGGCCGCCTTCGGCAGGAGGTTGAGGGCCAGGTTTTTTCAACCTAAGTCTTGACCTGACTAACAACCGCCATACCTAGTTCAGAGACTCAAGAATGCCAGAGGGGAAGTGGCCAAACTCTCTAAGGGGGCAATTTTTTAAGATGCTGAAAACGCCTGACTGCTTTAATTTCTAAGTAACTTCGTGAAGTACATCGCCACCCAAGGCCCAGAGTCCTAAAAGATGAACTTGCACTCATACGTCCACAGTGAGTGCGTCAAAGGAGTCTTCTGGGAGAGGATATGACGTGGCGTGGCGTGGCGTGGCGTGACGTAACGTTTGTGCTCCTGAAGAAGGTCACAAAACTCGAGGGTTCTGCAAGGCCTGTGTGTGCTGACGAAGCCGTCGTGGCCCCTCACAGGTGGCCTAAAAAGGGATAAGTTGTCCCTTCCAAGTTGGGAGTTTGAGAAGCTACTAGAACAGGAACTAGACAGACCCTGTCCGGAGATCGCTAAAGCAAACGCTCACCGGTGTGTTCATTGAATAGGATCAGTGAGTTTATTGATGTTAGGTTTAGAGACCTTGACGGACGGGAACGTAGCCTGAAGGTTATAGCAATGAGTTAGAAGATTCATTCGTTTTTTTCCCAGGCTCGAGAGTAAGCGAAATAGAACTGTCAAGCAGCGAAGCAGAGGTAACCACCTGTTCCTGCGTAGGTTTCATGTAACACTTCATGCTGGAGGCCCCATTTCAATTTATATTGCTCCAATTGCTGTTTTAATGGGAAGTCCACAGGAGCTCATTTTATCGAACCAATTTGTAAGTGGAAAAGACCTACTTTAACATTCACTTTAATTTATTATTTATTATGTCAGGGAATCTATGCCCGATACAGAGCACTTGACAGTAATGAGTGCTGCGGATGGAAGTTTGGGGCAAAGCTACAGTTAAAATGAAACGCACCTGCCTTTTCTATTTCATATTTCCTCACCTTTTCACAGTTCTAGAGTTGGGTTGGTGACATAGCTCAGTCAGTAGTGCGTTTTCCTGACAACCATGAGGACCTGAGTTAAGGCCCCAGAAAGCACATTTTTAAAAAGCCGGGCATGGTGGCACATGCTTGTAATCTCAGTGCTGGGTAGACAGAGAGAGGCAGATCTCTGGGGCTCACTGGCCAGCAAACCCAGACTACTTGGTGAGTCGGACAGTAAGAGGACGTGTCTCATTTAAAAAGTGGGTAGCTCCTAGGAAGTAACATTCAAAGTTGTGTGGCTGGTTAGTCTTTCTGTCAATGAGACACGAGCTAGGTTCTTCTGGGAAGAAATAACCTCAACTGAGAAAATGTCTCCATCAGGCTGGCCTGTCAGCAAGCCAGTGGGGCATTTTCTTGACTAATGATTGCTGTATGAGAGCCCAGCCCACTGTTGGGGGATGCCGCATCTGGGCAGGAGGTCCTGGGTTGTGTCAAAAAGCAAACCGAGCAAATCACAGAGAGCACGCCACGAAGTAGCGTTTCTCCACGCCACGAAGTAGCGTTTCTCCACGGTCTCTGTTTCGGTTCCTGCCTCCAGGTTCCTGCCCTGCTTGAGTTCCTGTCCTGGCTTCCCCCAAGGATGAACTGTGATCAGGACACACAAGCCAAATTAACCTTTTCCTCTCCCCAAGTTTCTTTTTGGTCATGATGCTTTATTACAGAAAAAAAAAAGTTGCTGACAAAGTGAGACAGTGGTCTGACCTCCACATGCTTGTTCCTCTCTCTCTCTCTTTCTCTCTCTCTCACACACACGCAAATATGAACATATATACACACAATGGAAAGATTATAGAGTCAAAGTGTTTAAACTTAATGATACGGTGCTGATTTGCATAAGCTCATATATTTGAGTGTTTGGTTCCCAGTTGGTAGACTGTTCAGGAGGAATAAAAAGTGTATGACCTATTAGAGGAAGTGCGGCCTTGTTGGAAGGGGTATGTCACTGGGTTTGGGCTTTTGAGGTTTCAGAAGCCCATGCCAGACCCAGTCCCTGTCTCCACCTCCATCTTGTAGGTAAGATGGCAAGCTCTCAGCTTGCACACTGTTCCAGCACTATGCCCGTCTGCCTGTTGCCACGTTCCTGCCATGATGGTCTTAGACCAATCCTCTGAGTCGGTAAGTTAGCGACCAATGAAATGCTTTCTTTCATATGTTGCCTTGGTCATGGTATTTCATCACAGCAATAGAACAGTAGCCAAGACAGAACTTGGTACCAGAAGTGCGGTATTGCTGTGACAGGCCTGATCATGATGTTTGTTGGAGAAACATGGAAAACCTTGGGACTTTGGAATAGAAAAATGTGGTTAAATGCTTTAAGTGGGGCTTAAAGGAACATCTTAGCCTACTGTCTTGGAAGACAAGTATGGCTGGGAGCCATGTGGATCATTGACACTTAACTCAAAAGGTCTCAGAGGTGGTCTATAGAGCATTCTTGTGATGTTTTGGTGGAAAATGTGACTGATCTTTGTCTTTGTCCTAAAAATCTGCCAGAGGCTAAATTGAATAATTTTGGACTAATGTCACTAGCAGAGGACATTTCAAAACAGCCTAGTATTGACTACGTCACAAGGTTATTAGTGATCATTCTCATGCATACCCACAATGAAAAGGAACAGAATGGCTAAAAGAAACACAAAGTGTACAGTTTGAGGAGAAAAAGAGCTCCAGGAGATATAATATTGGAGCCAAGTCCTGTGCTCAAGTAGATGAGGAGTTTAAAGGAAGGCCTGGTGCAAAATGGAATGAAGCGGGTTGTGCCCTCAGAGCAAGACTCCTCCCAGCTAGGCTTCTAACTTGTGAAAAGCAAAGCTTATTCAACAAGGGAAACCATCCTCAAGTCAAAGCTTATGCAACTGCAAGTCCTGGAGAGAGCCAGGTTTCCAGCTAAGCAAGCAGAAGAACTTAGCAGTCTCAGGCACATAGCTCTGGCTTTATCAAGGAAGATATGGGTACAAATGAGTTGTGGAATCTTCCTCCATGGTTAATGAAAGCCACTGAGGCCAGATGTGTGGCAGGAGTGTCCCTGCATGGATACCAGAAAGGCCATCATGTGAAGCTGTGAGGCTGAAATCTAGATGACATGGGAGACCCCGATATGTTGAAAATGACAGAGCTGCAGGATGCCAGGCAAGGAGAACTGCAGAAAGGGTGTCGAGCCAGCCCATGAGAGAAGTCTGTTGCAGGCAGCAAAGCTAGGAGTGGGAGACTGAAGAGCCGTCTAGTAAGCCCTTAGACGTTGAGCACAGATACAGAGCTTGGAGAATTCTCTGCTGGGTCTCTGTCTTGTTTTTGTGCAGTGTTTCCTTACTATGCTCCATTTGCTCCCTTTTGGAATGGTAATGTATATTCTGTGCCATTATATGCTGGAAGTATATAATTTGCCTTTTGCTTCTACAGAGGGTCACAGTTAAGAGATTGCCTTGAGTCTCAGAAGAGACTTTAAACTTTCAAACACTTGAGACTGTGAAAAGCTATTGGGAACTCTTGAGGTTAGACTAAGTGCATTTTGCATTATGGCATGGCTAGAAGCCTATAGGCTTCAGGGAGTAGAATATGGTGTTTGCACGAGAATGGCCCCCATAGGCTCATATGTTTGAATGCTCGGTTCCCAGGCAATTAATTGTTTGGGAAGGATTAAGAGGCATAGCCTTGTTAGAGGAAGTTTCAAAAGCCCACACCCAGCCCAAGCTCTCTCTTTCCTTTCCTCTCTCTCTCTCTCTCTCTCTCTCTCTCTCTCTCTCTCTCTCTCTCTCTCTCTCTCTCTCTCTCTCTCCCTCCCTCCACCTAGCAGATAAGTTGTGAGCTCTCAGCTACACCTACAGCAACACACCTGCCACCATGCTCTCCATCACAGTGGTTCGTGGACTAACCCTCTGAATTTGGGACTAACTCCAAATTAATTTTTTTCTTTTGCGAGTTATGGTATCTCCTCACAGCCATAGAACAGTAACCAAGACAGGTACCCAATAGGTATAATCAGTATTACAGTTAAAGCCCCTACAGTCATTAGCTGAAGTTTGGATTGATCGTGTCCCCAAAGACCTCCATCTTAAGGACTTGGTCACCAGCCTGCAGCACTGTGGGTAGGTAGTGCAGCTTTTAGAGGGGTGTCTAGTGACAGGATGTTAGGCCATTGGGAGCATGCTCCTGAAGAGAATATCAGGGTACAATCCATTCCTGAGACTTCCTCTGTTTCCTGACTGTCATGAGGTAAACAGGCCAAGTGACATCACTTCAATAAACCCTGTCAACACAGGCCTACACTAACACAGTTCCGTGGTCTTACACCTTTGAAGCCATGAGCCGTAACAGTTAACACTCTTACGCTATTAAGTCGATTGCCTCAGGCATTTTGTCACAGTGGTGGGAAACTCACTAGTGAAAAACTTATCCCATTTTGTTCATGGGTGCGTATTAGCTAATGTGAGTGAAGTTACAACCTGGGTTGTAGAGGCACAAGAACTAATCAAGGACTTTTCGAATCTTTATCGTCGTAGAAAAATTAGTGTATAAATTTTTAATTACCAATTGGATCAAACTATAGAAATTTATTTTAACTCAGTTACATATTGTAATTATATATGCAGTTCATTTATTATGTATTTTAAACAGCTAATTAAAAATATATATGTATAATTAATAAAGTTTTCTTTTCCTTCATCATAGCTAAGAACCTATTTCTTAATAATTACTTTAGGTTTTGTAGTATTTAAAGTTTCTTTTTATTTTAAGATAGTGTCTTATGTAACCCAGGATGACCTTGAAGGACTTCCCTCCTCCCTTTAACTTGTAGATCCCTCCTCCTACTTTCTTTTCTCTTAAGTAAAATCTTTACTATAGTTTTATTTCTTTTTTTTTTTGGTTCTTTTTCTTTTTTTATATAGTTTTATTTCTAGGCAGCTGTATTAGTCAGGGTTCTCTAGCGGAACAGAACTTGCAGAATGAATGTATACACACACAATATATATTATATACACACATATTATAAATACACATTTCATATGTATGTGTGTCTATTTATATATGCACATATATGCACGCATATGTATATATGTATGTATATGTAAATATATTTACATGTATGTTTATTTATTAGATTTATTAGGGTTTATTAGAATGGCTTACAGACTGTGGTTTAGCTAGTTTAACAATGGCTGTCTACCAAGGAAGAGTCCAAAAATCCAGTAGTTATTTAGTCCACAAGGCTAAATAGCTCAGCTAGTCTAATACCAGTGAAGGAATGGACTTGACACAGAGAGTGAAAGCGTCCTTTATAAAGGCTGCCTGCAGAAAGTGTGACCCAGATTAAAGGTGAACCTTTCCACCTCAATAGATCCAGATTAAAAATGGGTCTTCCCACTTCGAATGATTTCATTAAGAAAAAAATTCCTCAAAGCCAGCAGCTTGGGTTTTAGTTTTTTCCAGATGTAATCAAGTTGTAACCAAGAACAGCCAACACAGCAGCTAAGAGTTTCACTTCCTTGCTCTCGTTCTTTGGTCAGCCCCTAGTGGCTATGAGTAGCCCCTGTATGTGGTTCCAGCTGGACACATTTGTTGGCAACCATCTGCCCTAGATGTCCCGATGGCTCTCAATGAGATCAAGGGACAAAGCCACCGAAGTACGGAAGGCCGCCACATAGTGATCACAGGTCCCTGCTGACCCTGCTGGTGAACTCCGGTCCTCCTCCCTAGGCCCCATTAAAGGCAGCATCGCTCTTGTCAAGCTGCCAAGTCCAGCAATCTCCACAGGTACAACTGAATGGCCCAAATATGACCCTCTCACACCCAGCAGCCCCCCCTACCGGCTCAGCACCTTCCTGACGGTCCTTCAGAGGAGGGTTTTCCCTTCAGGCTCTCAGTAACTGACACCCACTGAGACACTGCAGCCAAACAATACTTTGAAAAAACAATCAATGTCACTGTAAGTGCTATTTCCTGTTCCGGGAGCCATAGTGGCCTTGTTTCTTGAGCTCGGTGGTCCCTTTTGCTCTAGGAAACCTGGAAATTGTTGGATTTCAAAGAGCACTTGAAATTTCTAGAACCCACCTGTTCGGGGGAACTTTTGAGAGGTTCCCTACAAAGACAAGAGGCAGCCGTGTTCTGCAGCGTGGATGCACAGCCACAGCCCAGGGATTGTCCTCAGGTACCAACAGCCATTCGGGAGCCAGGTAGCAAGCTAAGCACAATCAGGAGGTATTTTATTGTGAACTTTGTGATTATTTCTAATTTGGTCTTAAGCTAGCTGTTCACCTTCACTTAAGGAGCTCTCCTCCTCTTTCTCCTCCTCCTTCTTTTCCTCTTCCTCCTCCTTTTCCCCTCCTTGCCTTTCTCCTTCCAAATCCCTGCCCTTCCCTGATAAGGACTCCAACGAAGATGATCATGCCTGTTTACAGTGTGCCTTTTGTGGTCTACTTCTTTACTCTGGGGGACCACCTAATACCAAAGTGCCCAACCTGTGAGCAGGTACCTCCTCCCAGGAAACCTGTACATCTCAGCATCCTGCAGCCTTTGTCCAACATGTATCCAGTCTATTCCCACCAAGAGAGCCTTGACCATGAGGAGACATGAGTTCAAATGTGTGCATCAGGAAAGACATGATACCACCAAATACATGAGTCAACCAAAGCATCTTATTGCTCACAGACTCACAAGAGCAGAGAGGTGCCAAAGGGCAGATGTCAAGTCTGGGTTCTCAGCCTCAAGTGGAGAGAGAGAGAGAGATGAATTTGTGGAGAGAAGCCTTTGATAGGTCAGTTACCCAAGATGGCTTCCCTTGTGGCACTCCACTTGTTGCTAAGAGGTGAGGCTTCAGCATATCTGGGCAGTTAATGCTGCATCTATGGATTATTATCTAGCCATTACACAGAGAAAGATGATCATCAGGAGTTAGCTGCAGATGGCAGATGTCGCTATCAACTACACTGAAGAATTAGGAAGAGAGAGGGGATTGGAAACAGTGTCAAGGAGGAACCTTTGCTTCTGAGAGGAGAGAGCTAAACTTAACAAGCAAACTGGACACTGAAGCAATATAAAAGCATAGAATTTTACACTACAGCCACTGTAGTGCAGGGTCTTTGCTGCAGGCAGACACCTCTACAACCAAAATAATACGAAAAATACCCAGTCCTAACTCTGGAATTAAAATATATTAGATCTTTAGTAAAGCTCAAAGATTTATTTTAAATTTCCTAGGTAACACATTTTGGTGTTCAACACCTTTTCTGGTGATGTGTTATGGAACCATTTGCAGCTCAGTAGTCCCCTAGACATTCTGAACATCAAAACATGTTACCCAGGTGGCATCTGCTCTATTGGTCTGTCCTCAGGGCAAACTTCTCTTGTCTACATGCTCCTAGTCAACAGAGAGCTCCTTCTTCCTCTTTCTTCTCACCTCCCCTCCTTCACGGTCCCTCTACGACCCCAAGCCCAAGAACCTAAGCTCTAGCTACTTCTCTTCTGCCCAGCTATAGGCTGTCAGTAACTTTATTTAACCCACTCAGAGAAAGTTGGTGAGCGAACTTCACACAACATCACTTGGTGTATGTGAGGAAACCCCCAACAGCTAGAAAAGGAGTTGAACCTAATGAATTGCACAAGCTAAGAATTTAGAGATCCTGACATGTTGAGAGACCCCTGCAATCCCAGCATTCAAATGGCCTAGGGGCAGGAAGATTGTGAATTCAAAGGCAGTCAGCCTAGGCTACAAAGTAAAACTCTGTCTCAAAAGCAAAATAAATAAATAAAACAAGCCAAAGAGTTTGTCAGCAATTACTGGTTGCTGGAGGAGAGGAGGTTATTTTCTGCAGTGGTAAGTTGCCAGTGCTCTAGTAAATGACCTCCCACCCATGCTGACACAAGAACCCTCATTAAACTCAGTGAGTCATTAAAAAAAAAAACTTAAGTAGAGGTTTGGGGGAAGAAGTCTAGAGGGAGTAGAGGACAGATGAGAGAGGGAAATGGAAGGTAAGTGTGATCAAAATACACACACACATGAAATTTTCATAGAATAGATGGGCATTTATAGGGCCTGGGGAGAAGAGCTAATTGATTAGGATCACTGGATGTTATCTAGAGGACACAGGTTCAATTCCCAGAACATACGTGGCAGCTCACGTCCATCTGTAGCTCAAGTCCTAGGGAAACTGTCACCTCTTCTGCCCTTGGCAGGCACCAGGCGCACACATGGTCCACATGCATACAGGCAGGCAAATAATTCATACAGAGAGGCTATAGGAGAAAAGCAACCCTAAATTAGACTTTAGGCTTTTATTTTTATATAAAATGTCATATATACATAGGGCACAACATCTCTTTGTTAGAGTTTCTGTTGCTGTGATGAAACGCCATGACCAAAAAGCAAGTTGGGGAGGAAAGGGTTTATTCAGCTGGGGCTTCTACATCATAGTCCATCACTGAAGGAAGCCAGGACAGGACCTCAAACAGGGTAGCAACCTGGAGGCAGGAGCTGAGGTAGTTGCCATGGAGGGGTGCTGCTTACTGGCTTGCTCCCTGTGGCTTGCTCAGTCTGCTTTCTTTATAGAACCCAGGACCACCTGCCCAGGGATGGCTCCACCACAATGGGCTGGACCCTCCCTCCATCAATTACTAATTTTTAAAAAAATGCTCTACAGGCTGACTCATAGCCTGATTTATGGAGATATTTTCTCAGTTGAGGCTCCCTCCTCTGAGATGACTATAGCTTGTGTCAAGTTGGCATAAATGTAACCAGAACAATCTCAAACACTTGGCGTTGCGTGCTTTTAAACTTTTGGACAAATTCAGTTATGCTTTCGTCTTGCTTCTGGAGCAGGTGGTGGAAGGATAAGGTCTCGTTCATGTAGCCCAGGCTGGCCCGGGATGACCTAAGCTTCTGATCTTCCTGCCTCCACAGGCATGGGTCATCACACATGGCTAACACCTTTCTTCTCTTTTATCTTTCTTCCCTTCTCCCTCTCTGATAAAAACCATATTTTTACTGTTAGGTCATCGAGGTTTATCAAAATTAAACCCAAAAGTTGCAAGGTGCGACTTAGCAACACCGTAAGAGAATCACAGGAAGTGAGAATGGCTCTTGGTCAAGGTTGATAATGAATCAGTGAACACTGGGAGGAAAAGAGAGGAACATGTGAAAACATCCCAGGGAAGAGGATCCTGGAGTAACCCTCATGTTAGACAAGTGTCAAGGTAAAGAAATAATGGGCTAAGGGCCTGGAGAGATGGCTCAATGGGTAGACGCTCCTGCTGTGCAAGTGTGAGGATGTGAGTTCAAATCCTCGGTGCCTATGTAAAAAGCTGTGTGCCTACACACACCCTGTACCCCAGCACTGTGTAGGGTGGAAACAAGAGAGCTGCCGGGCCTTGCTGGTTGCTACCTTCACTCCAGTTCAGCGAGCGGTCTTGTTTTAGAAGAATCAGGCTGTAACAGGACTCCCAGCGCCCTTCTCTGGCCTACACACACACACACACACACACACACACCATAGAAAGGAAATGAGAGGCTGTCTTTTAAAGATGTATTTATTTTTGCGGGGGCCTGCATATACACGTGTGCACCAACCACCTTCATCCAGGGCGCATGGCACAGAAGAAAGAGTATAGTCTTCTGGAACTGGAGCTGTAAACAGTTGTGACCCACCGTGTGGGTGCTGGAAACTGAAGCCTGGTTCTCGTAGCCATTTAACTATCTACCTGGCCCCAGGAAGGAAGATTTCTAACCCCTCACTGTGTGTTTAAAAGGCATCTTCACTCTTGGTGCTGATTCTGCCATTGGCCTCTTTTTAAAACGTATTGTTTCGTTTACTTATGAGTTGTGTGTGTGTGTGTGTGTGTGTGCACGCATACCACAGCACATGTGTGAAGGGCAGAGGACAGCTTTCAGGAGTCAGTTCTGTCCTTCCACCATGGGTGAGCCTCAGGGATTGAACTTGGATCATCAACCTTGGCAGCAAGCGCTTCCACACACTGAACCATATTGTGCATCAGCTCCAGCAGGGCACCTGCCATCTGCAGTATGATCATTGTGCAGCAGGTGCCCATGTTCAGGATGGTGGCCTGCACCTGCCTGCAGCCCCATCCTCACAGTCTAAGCTTTCTTCATGGAGCTTCTGGGTCATCTCTCCTCACCAACCCTTCCTCAGCTACCCGGCTCATTCACTCTGGTTCTTTTCAGTACAGAATCTACTCTCTGTTTTGTCTGGGCCAACTCCTTAACAGCCAGAAAGTCATTATCTCCCTTCAACTTTCCAGACATGGGAAAGAGCCCTGTTGTTCACTCTTCAAGGGGACGCCCCTTAGTAAGGGTTTCTTGATGCCCTGGTGAAGCCCTTGTCCTTGGAGGAACCCACAATCCTGCCGGATTTTGAGATCGATTCCAATGCAGACTTCTCAACCACAGGAGCTCTGAGCTTCCCGGTGAACACAGTGGACGTCACAGAACAAGGCTGTTCTTCTGGTAATGCTGCTAGTCGTTGCCTTGGATGATAAGGTTCTTACAAAGCCGGAAAATGTAACTGGGAGAGAGAGAGAGGGAGAGAGAGATTTGCTCACAATGTATATTCATGTACTTGTGAGTGTGTGCAGCTGTGTTCTCACGCAGAAGCCAAAGGCTGACACTGGGTGTGTTTCTCAATAACTCTTCACCTTATTATTTGAGACAGGGTCTCTCATTGAACCTGGAACTCAGCGATTTATCTCGACTGGCTGGCCAGCAAGCCCCAGGAGTGCTCCCAATGTGTCTCCCCTGCACTGGAATTGTAAGTGTGGGCTGATGCGCCATGCTTCTGACATGCATGCTGAGGATCCAGACTTCAAATCCTCATGCTTGCATGGCAAGCACTTCACCCACTGAGCTTTCTTCCCAGCCCCCACCTTGCTTCTTAACAGTAACAAACATTTATTTATAGTATTGTTTGGGACAACTACCATCTACTTTGATTAATTTATCATTTTGCCCTTTAACTAGCCCCATGATGGTCACTTCGTTCTATTTCAAATTAGTTACCACTCTTCCAGAGGACCGGAGTTCTGTTCCCAACGACGTATCACGTGGCTCACGACAACCTGTTAGTCCTGCTCCAGGGAATCTAATGCCCTCTCTTCTGGCCTCCATGGGTACAGCACTCTTGTGCTCATACTCCTACAGAAGCACATATGCATGCACTCAGCTCTCTCTCTGTTTATCTACCACGTTACAGCACAGCCATGGTTGTTGGATGTTTCAGCCACCACTGTGAACCAGATAAATCTTTTTTCCTCTATAAAATGCTCAGCTTTGTTTATTTTGTAACAGCAACAGAAAACAGACAAATAAGGGCTCAAACTGAACTCTGACACATTGTATTTTACTTAGGTTCTAAGGAAAGATTATACTTAGAGACTGCATTAATATTCATGGACACTTTTCTCTAAATCATTTGCTCTCATATATGCAGGGTGATTCTGAGTTCTAATGTGTAAGTGTATAGTAAAATAATAAAATAAATAATGTATAAGACACTTAGAAGAGTAGATATTTATTGAAAATAACAACTGTGAGAAGTCAAATGTGGAGCAAGCAGGACTGTCTGGGGAGGGGCGGAATCTCAGACAGCAATGTTAATCTAGCAGAGTTTCCAGCAACCCAAAAGAGAATTCTGGAACAAAACTTCCCTGCCAAAGAGAACCCACAACAAAAGGTTCCCAGTAGCTTTCTCATCTTGGCTGCTGCTCCCTGAGAAGAGACATGATCTACAGAGCAGACCCTGAAGTTGCAGCAGCTTGGATCTCTCTGCCACTTCTTGAAACTGATGGACAAGTTCCTCCTCGTAAGGAGTTTGAAATGGCACAGAATACCCTCCTTGATGGGCACATAGTCAGCTGGCTCCAGTGTTCCACTTTGTCACAGATAATACTTAAATGAACTGGCTGGCCAGCTGCTCACATCCTTAATTAATTACTCAGGATCCTTTCCTAGGAGTGAGTGTGTGCAAATCCTGCCCATTTCTAGGGGATTTCATACAGGAAACCAAGCTGATCTTCAGGGGAGTCATGGACTTAGTTACAACTTAGTCCACACTGACGCTGACTAGTGTATGTACTTTTGGACATATAGAGCTTTCGTTCTTATAGCTCTGTATTCAATGCTCACCTTTTTCTAACTGAAAAAAAAGCTGCCTTCATGTGAAAAATCTCAATCTCTTATTTGAAGGGTGCCTTTTAAAAGTATTGATTTTTATTTTGTGCGTATGAGTGGTCTGCCAGCATGTATGCCTATGCGCCACATGCATGCAATACTGTGGAGGCCAGAAGGGGGCATTGGAGCTCCTAGAACTGGAGTTGCAGATGGTGTGAACCACCATGCGCATGCCCGTGCGTGCGTGCGTGCGTGCGTGCGTGCGTGCGTGCGTGCGTGCGTGCGTGCGTGCGTGCGTGCGTGCGTGCGTGTATAACTGAGCCTGGCTCCACTGCAAGAGCAGCAACCAAGCTCTGAGACTTACCTTCCGCCCTGCAATCCCATATTTAATATGCATAACACATATAACCCCTCAAAGTTTACAACTTTTAATGATGTAGAGCTAGCAGTGTTATTCTTGATGGCTGATAGAAATCCTCTGGCCCTCTAAACTGTGTGAGAGACTGTCTTAGTAACCTTCCTTGGTGTCTAACAAGGAACAAGCTGAAGAAGGAAGGACTCATTTTGGGGTTCACGGTTTGAGAGTACAATCCAGCATAGCTGGGAAGTCACGGTGGGAGGGGCACGAGGGAGCTAGTCATGGAACCTTCGGGCTAAGGAAACAGGAGTGATGAATGCTTGTGCCCAGGTGGTTTACAGTTTTTATTAATAAGATTGTTTTGAAATGTGTGTATAGATGTGTGCACTGGGCACTCCTAGCATCTAGGAGAGGTGGTTGGAGCCCGGGAGCTGGAAATACTGGCAGCTGTGAGCTGCCTGGCATGGGTTCTGGGAACTGAACCCCAGTCCTCTGGAAGAGCTATCTCCACCTAACCACTGAGCCGTCTCTCCAGCCTTGTCTTCCCCTTTTTATTCAGTCTTTGACCTCAGCCCACAGGTGGTGCTGCCCATATTTAGGGTGACTCAGTTTCAATCTGATCTAGACAATGTCTCAAGGTATGCCCAGAGATCTGTCTCCATGGTGATTCTGAACCAGTCCAGTTGACAATCAGAATTAACCATCACATGTACACATTCACAGTTTTTTCTAAACCATTTGCTACTCCATTGTTACAGTGATTTGCAGGTCTAGGGTATATGTCATACACATATATTATTTTTGTCTCATTGATTTATTTGTAACAAGCCCACACTCATATACACATTAACAAATAAATAAATCACTTAGTTAAGATACCTACCTCCCTTCCCTGAAACATTGTACGGTCCCATCTGTAGCCATGCCATGTGCAGTGTTCTGTTTTCTGTTACTGTAATGAAATACCTAAGACTGGATATGTCTAGACCAGCAGTTCCCAGCTTCCTAATGCTTTTTTTTTTTTTTTTTACAGTTCCTCATGTTGTAGTAACCCAAAAGCATAAAGTTATTTTCATTGCCATCTCATAACTGTCATTCTCTACTGTTATGAATCTTAATGTAACTATCTGGGTTTCCTGATGGTCTTAGGTGACCCCTGTGAAAGGGTCATTAGACCTGGCCCAAGGGGCCACTAACCCACAAGTTGAGAACTGCTGGTTGGTTGAGCCCCTCCAGAGTAGCCTATCTGCCAGCTGACTAGTACAGTGACCATGAGCAATGCAACATGGAGCAGAGGGCTCACCTGGTTTGAACGAGAATGGCCGTCATAGGTTCATATATTTGAGTGTTCGGTTCCCAGCTGTTTAGGAAGGATTTAGGGGGTGTGGCCTTGTTGGAGGAGGTGTGTCATTGGGGGGGGGGAGGCTTTGAATTTTCAAAAGTCCATGCCAGCAGCAGTCTCACTCTCTTTGTCTCCTACTTGTGGCTCAGAGGTAAGCAAGCTTTCAGCTACTGTTCCAGGACTGTGCCTGCCCACCTGTCACCATCTCCATTGTGAAGATCATGGACTCACCCCCTGAATCTGTAAGTAATCCCTTCCCTCGGTTAAATGCTTTCTGTTATAGGTCGCCTTGGTCATGGTGTCTCCTCACAGCAACAGAGCAGTACCTAAGACACCTGTCACATCCCCAATCCACAATTTCTTAAGTATAACAAAATGGCAGCTGCTTTACTCTGCTAAATTTTTGCCAACTTGGCAGGGGTCCTGTGTGACCAAACATAATGTAAAGAGCCAGTGTTTCCTGAGGCTCTTCTGGTCTTCCCTTTACCACGAGGTGGTATGGTGAACCTGCTCCAAAGACAGAAACACGTGGAACAGAGTTACAGCTGCCCGAGAGTAACAACAGCACAGTTTCCACAGGGAAATAAAATTACAATGTGAGCCATCGAGAGGTAAGGCAAGAGCTGTCCCATCCACCGAGGTTGCTGCTTCAGAAATGAAGCCAACACAAGCTCTCAGAGCTGAGAAGTGGCAAGGCTCATTTCTGGTGATGCCCTCAAGGCTTTGGGACACTCCTTTGCCTGGGCCACCTTTGGACTTCCCTTTCAGTTTTCCAAACCAATAAATTTCTCTTTTCATAGGCCAGTTAACGGCTGAAGGCATTCTAATTGATCCAGGCCAGAGTCCAAACTTCCAGAGGAGAGCGAGGGCCTTGGCTGAGATAAAGCAGGGCTGGGGGAAGACAACCCAGCATTCCTGCAGGGCACTGGCCCTCTTCCGCACAACGGAAGTAAAGGCATGCTCCGGCACAAATGGTCCAGCAAGTACGTAAAGGACTCAGACCAAACACAGGCTTAATGGGCTTAAATGGCTAGTCTTGGCTGATGAGATTTGGAATCACTAGGGAAACAAACCTCTGGGCATAGCTGTCATTGGTTTTCTAGATTAGGTTAACTGGGATGGGAAGACACATACACCCCCCACCTCCGATGAACAAGACAATAGAAAACAAGCTGAACACAGCTTGTTCCCTGTTCCCTGACTGCAGATTCAGTGTGACCAGCTGTCTCGGGCTCCCAGCGCAATGACACACCCACCGTGATGGACTGTACCCTCAAGCTGTGAGGCCCAATAAACTCTCCTTTCCTTAAGTAGCTTGCAGAGTCTGAACCTCAACATACCTTAACTAAATCGTGCTAATTTTACCGTCTTTGCTGTGGACGAGACTGTAGCCTCTTAAGAACTGACAAAGGCCTGTAATCTAACAGGAAAGAAGTTGAGGCAGGAGGATTGAAGATCTCTTCTTCAGGTTATGCTCATAGGTTCTTCCGGACAATTCTGGAGTGGCCACAACTTCTCCCAGAAGCTCCAGGGCAATACCGGAGACAGTTCTAGTACCCTTCCGCTTTTCTCTGGAAAAACCGCTCTCAACTGTTGCTTTTTTTTTTTTTTCATTTATAGGACAAGTACTTTCCTTTAAAATTCAAATAAATACATTTTAAGTGGCTTTCCTACAGGAAGGAATTTCAGAATAAGCCAATATAAAGAATTGGAGTTTGGGGAAGAGATTTTTTTAAGGTTTATTTCCTTTATCTGTATGTGTGAGTCCCTGCCTGTTTATGAATTCATCACAGCCACCTGTGCTGGCTGCCAGAGTGTGGGATCCTCTGAAAGTGGGGTTACAAGTTGCAGTGAGCCACACTGTCAGTATTGGGAACTGAACCCAGATCCTCTGCAAGAGAAGCACACGCTCTTAATCACTGAGCCATTGTTCTAACCCCTTTGGAGGATACTAACAAACAAAACAAAACAAACAAACAAACAAAAAACCCCACAGGTTTAAGCAGGAGGTGGTAGGATGTATCAGAGTACTGAGGAGTCATTCAGGGTAAGGGTAAACAGGCAGATGTGGGTGTGTGCTCCTTACGGAAGTCTTGACTAAGCCTCTCTATCACAGCCATTTTGGTGACTTGAAAGTTACGTCTTAAAAAGTTTACGAGGCATTTAAGTGAGATCATAGGGTGGATCCTGAGGTACATGGGACAGGGTTACAGCTGATAAGTAAAAACCTTAAGTTCCAGGAGTTACACAGGAAGTTACACAAAAGTTGGCATGTAATTACCATGAGCAAAGGTTTACAGTCTCCCAGGAGGCATCTGGTAAAGAGAAAGACGATAATGGAAGGTCACATAGGCTCAGGCCTTAAGCATGTTTTGTAGCTCTTTTAACTTTTTAATTTTTTTTTTTTTTATGTGTGTTAGTGGCCGCTTGTCTGTATAACATATACGCAGTACCTGTGAAGGCCAGAAGAGGGTAGTAGATTTCCTGAAACTTGAGTAACAGGCTGTTCTGAGCCATCCAGGGTGGGAGCTAGGAACTGAACCTGGGTCCTCTGAGAGAGCGGTGAATGCTCTTAACAGTTGGTCTCTCTTTCTAG
The DNA here is from genome assembly GCA_028658305.1 of Pachyuromys duprasi. NCBI lineage: Eukaryota > Metazoa > Chordata > Mammalia > Rodentia > Muridae > Pachyuromys > Pachyuromys duprasi. Next base: position 16,282,690 of record CM053758.1, read on the forward strand.
CCCCTATTTTAACATTATTATTTGAAATATCTCTATATAAAAGCAATAATCTCTGAATAGGAGAATTCCATGGCACCTCCCCCCCCCCCCACACACACACGCACGCACGCACGCACGCACGCGCGTGCTCACTGCTACAGTTCTTGACTCTGTTTTTGAGAGACTTCAGCCAGTCTTCTCACGCCTCTTCAGTCTTTTTCCTGTCTTTCTAATCTACCTCAATGCGATTTTATATTCTATCCTGCAGTCTGTCAACATTTGAAAATCTTACCATGAAACAACAGAATCATTTTACAAAACCTTCGGAAAGTATGTATGGTTTGTTGTTTGTACTTCCTCCTCCCTCCAGCTACCAACCCCATCGCATTATCCTTCATCCTGGGGATCAGAGAAAACCCCATTCTAGAGGCCAGCTTTCAAGGTTCCCTCAGTTTGCTCAACCAAGCAGTAAGAAGATGTGTCATCGTTCATGTTGCCTGAACAAAACCAGCAGAAGCCTGGGCACATGTGTAAATGCATGCACACACACTTTTCAGATATCATTACTTCATTTTCCTTAAAGCAGCAACCGCCTCTCACTCCATCCTAAGTCTTCAGGCCTTACTTCAAGGTTTCGGAATTATTATATAACACAGGCATGACCGAATAGAATGCTCCATTTTCCTGGAGATAGAGAAAAGACCCCAGCTGGGTCAATGATGCTGCCTGGTTGGCGTTCTCTGAGTAAGAAGTCTCTTCCCTCTGGGTTAGTGGGCTGTGAGGCTGTGACCTGGGGTGCTGCTGGCCCATTCCACCACAAGGAAAGAATACAAGAAGGGAGCTGAGCTGAGAAACACGGGTGACCAGACTCAGTCCTGATGACACTATTTTTGTCCTTGGCTCCAGCTGTGCCTAAACCTCCGGGCTGTCTAATGACATGTGCCATGCAATTTATTTTATTTTATTTTATTTTATTTTATTTTATTTTATTTTATTTTATTTAGTTTAGTTTAGTTTTTCACTCATATCACTTGGGTTGGGTTTTCAGCCACTTACAGGCAAATCGCTGGCTGGTCTCACAAATCTGAGACCAAATGAGACTTCAGTACACATCCTTCCAACTCTTCCGGGCCCCAAACAAAGTTTCATAGCAAAATATAGCTTATGGGACCCCACATGAGCCAAAGGCACAGGGGTCACTTCAGGATCCGGATGCTCATTTTCTGCTCGATGTTCATCTTCTCTAAGGACTTGGGGAGAGATGGGTATGGTCAAGTCAGAGGCTTAAATCTCAACCCTGTGCCTCTCACCTCCTCCCCTGGAGTCCTAGCATCTCCCAGAATCCCTCAGGCCTCGCCCATTCTCCACCAAATCGTATTTCCCAGGCCCTTCTTTCCTAAGAGCGCCTGACCTCAACTCCTCCTAACCTTGGTGAACTCCAGGAAGGACACAGCCCCGTCACCATCTTCATCCGCTTCCTGCACTGTGCGGTCTGTGATGCTCTCCAACTGCTCATCTGTCACCTGGACCCCCACCATCAGTCGGAGAACCTGGGAGGTGAGACAAGAGGCAGTCAGAGAGGGCTCCGCCAGCACCAGCCCTGCCCTGGCCCACCTCACCTCATAAGTTATGACCAAACTTTTCTTATTTTTCACCATCAAACTCAATTTCCCCTGTAGCCTCTAGCAAACACCACCCCCCCCACTACGTTCAGTCTTCCATATGATTCTGTCTCACACTTCAACAGTGCACACCTGCACCTAAACCTTCTGACCTGATTGATGTCCATCTTCACTCCACCCCACCTCACCCTACACCCTAACTTCATCAGCTCTCCCCAGCCTTGACACTACCGACATTTGGACCTAGAAAACTCCTTGGTGCAGAAGGCTGTCCTAGGTGTTTTGGTGTGTATAGCAATATCCTCCAATAAACATCACCTGTGTGATGTCTTGCGACCAAGTATCTCTAGGTGTTAGCAGATGTTCACCCAAGAGGCCCTATTCCCAATCTCATACCTGCTTTCTCCCACCCCTTCTCCTAGCTAACCCACACCCAACCCCATCCATCCCCATGTCTTACCTAACACCCGATCATCTGCAAGCCCAGCCCCCCCCTAGCCCTGCCTCCATTTAACCATCCTGCCCCGCCCACACCACGTCTGATGCACCCCTGAGTTCTTCTGACCTGCAGCATCTCATTCCTGGAGATCTTCCCATCCCGATCCAGATCGTAGAGCTGAAACGCAACTGGGGGAAGAGTGGGGACTCGGAAGGTGAGGCTCCCTGAGCTAATTTTAAGTCCTCGTCAGGCTCACAAGGGAATGGGAGGTTCCTAGGCCTCTCCCTGGTGTGGGTAAATCAGGGGGCGGGGGGAGGGGAGGGGGTCTCACTTGAGCAAGTCTCTCACACACACACTCACAGCGCAGTTTGTTCATTCTGCTGTTTAGGGGTTCAGGTTGCTTGGGGTCTCGGATTGTTGCATCGTCCTCATTTATAGGTCGAAAATAAGCCAGGACCCTAGCAAAGCCTGCGAAGTCCAGCCTCTGACTCCTATAGGCGACAGGGATAGAGAAGGACAGTGGTCACCTAGACCACCACCATCTGTAGTCTCGCTTCCCACCCATGTCCAGCTCCCCTCCCCCAGGCAGCCCAGGCAACGGAGACTCACTTGTTGGGGAAGAAGCTGTCAATAATGCGATCTCCCAGCGGGTTCACAGCCAGCTCCCCAATCTGCTGGAGGTCCAGGCGGCTATGAAGACAAAGCAGGGAGGCAAATGGGAGAAATGGAGGCGTCAGGGAGAGGGATGGGGCCAGAAAAACAGAGGCAAAGGGCCTTCTATCTGTTCTGCTCACCTCAAGAAGCCCTTTTCCTCCCTGTCCAGGGCTTGGAAGCGGTGGTAGAGGCGGAGCAGGCTGGCTTGGGAGACTGCCGGAGAGAAGGAGGTGGGCTGAGCCAACAGAAAACTCACAGGTCCTTACCGCCAGATCCTGTGTGCATTGGGGATGGGCTGCAAAAACCCCAGCCCAGGGCACGCGGGCAGGGAAGCAAGAGGGCTTGTTTTCATCTATATCCTCCCCTTCCACACCCCGACGTGACGGGGTCTTCCACCTCCCTCTCCCCCAGGCCCCACCTCAGTGCGGCTTCAGCCTTAAGGAAAAGGCCGATGGGTAAGGATACAGGGAGGGGGAGTTGTCACCCGTGCAGGACCAGGTGCGGAGTCCTCCAGACAGGAGGGAGCTTGACTCAAGGAAACACTGGGTTGGAGAAACGAGGAGATTCCCAGAGCCCAGGCATCTAAGTGAATCTGGTCCAAAACCCCGAGCCGCCTCGAACCTGGTCCCTGCGATCCCGGTTCTCCTGGGTCCCGGTTTCCCAGCTCCAGATGCACGAAATCCCGGACCCCAAGTCCTGTTAAGTCTCTGCTATCTGGGACAATCAACCTCCATTCTGGGGACCCCCTACACTACTCTAAACCTCTCCTGTGCCCGCCCCCGGGCTGCTGGGCTGCCCCCCTACTCCACCCCAACCACGGACACTCACAGCCAGTCTCTCTGCGAATGAGGTCCACGTCGGGAATGAGCGCGGCGTGGGAGCTGCGCGAGCCCATGGCCGAGCCACAGGAGGAGGCAAGCAGCCGGGGGAACCAGGAGTCCTCTCCTCCCGTCCAGGAGGCGCGGCTGCCCAGTGGCCCAGGGGCGAAGGTCAAGGGCCTGGCGAGCAGCCAGAACCCGGGAGTTCTTCGCCTGCCACCTACAACCCCGGAGAACAGAAAACAATGCCCGGGGTAGCAGGTCAGAGGGGAAGGCTGAGAACAACCGGTCGTTTCAGCCCAAAGATTGAGGTCGCCCGAGGCTGGGAGACACCAGGGCCCCGCCTTCCTCGCTCCTGTGCGAGCCAGTTTTTTTGTTTTGTTTTGGTTTGGTTTTTTCCCCAACCTGCCCTAGACACAAACCCACCTCCTCGATGGCCAAATGATGCTCACTCAATTCACGTTCATGTTCCACTGAGGTGGATGAAGACATTCTTCTGGGGACCGGAAGAGGGGGCAGGGAGAAGGGAGGAGGAATGGTGAGGTGACCCTGGGCAGGAGGGGGTGGTACTGGGGAAGTCCGGGCTCCAGCACTTGCAGCAGCTGAAACGAGACTCCTAACTACTCCCTGGAGCTCCCTAAAGCCCTGTGGCACCAGCACTTAAGAGGCTGAGGCAGGAAACTAGGCATGAGTAGGTGGCTACTCTGAATCCTTGTTTGACCTTGTCTCAAAGCAAGCAAACGTGTAAGATTTATCCAAATAAAGACTCCTGATTTCTCTCAGAAATCAGAAATTCTAGCCCTAGCTGTCTGGCTCAGGGTGACAACAATTGCATGCTATACAAACCCAAGGCGCTGGGTTTGATCTACTGCAGTGGGCTGGGGAAATTACTCCAAGGTTTGATATCTGTAATTAGAGGCTCTTCCCCAAACAGTGCCCACACAGCCAACGATCACTCTCCCGATGTACCCTCTGGGCCCCAACAGAACGACAGGTACATAAGAGCCGCTTGGGCTTCTGACCAGGGCCCGGCCCAGCCCCAGCAAGCAGTGCCCAGGCTTAGAATGCTAAAGACAGTAGCAAGGCAAGGACCTGGCTTATCACGGTACACCCAGGACTTTGCTATGCACTTTACATGCCCTTGCAGGACCTCTCACTTCCACGTGTTTGGTGAAATGCTGAAAGGTACACTGCCCTATTTTGTATAGCTGTAAGTCTGAGTCTGAGTCATTTATGAAGAGACAGAGTTTAGGGCTGCAGAGATGGCTCAGCGGGAAGACCCACGTTCCAGTTCCCAGGGCAGCGCAATGGTTCACAGCTCTCTGTAGCTTTAGTCATCAGGGGCCCAACGTCTTCTCCTCGCCTTGGGAGAACCTAGGCATGCTTGTGGTGCCTGCAGGCAAAACACCCATACATATCAAAAATGTAAAATGAAAAAAAAAAAAGGACAAAAATGTAGGGGGATGCAGTGTCACACGCCTCTAATCCTAGCAGAGACAGGTAGATAGATCTCTGTGAGTTCAAAGCCAGCCTATTTTATACATCAAATTCTGAGCCAACCATGTATTCGGTGAGAACCTAGTCACAAAGATAAGTTATTAATGTATGTATGTATGTATGTATGTATGTGAAGTGGTGCATGTAGTGAGAATTTTTTGGTTTCTTAAAAAACACAAAAATGTTATTGGGAATACATTTTGCTTTAATCCCAGTTGGGATATGGGGCTGCTTCTGATTGTCCACAGCAGCTATGATTTGCCTCATGCTCTAGCAGCGGAGTGATTTTGCCAACTGAAGATATTTTACATTTGGGATTCTGGGAACTCTTCAGAGGGTATATAGTGCCAGAGCCCCAAGAGAGGCGATGGCTGCTGCTCCCCTGTGGCTGCGGCTGCTCTTGGTTGATGTGTTGCTGGTTGAAGACATCCTGATGACGAAGATCAAGCTAACCCCAAGGAACTCGATGCCCCTAATCAGCAGGAAGTAATCTAACACTATCGATGGCCCTTTCCCCCCTCTAACCTTCTTTCTCTCCTACCCATTGTTGAGGGGTTTGGAAGGGATAGGGGTGGTGTAGGGAGGAAGGAGAAAGGACCCAAAAAAGCAGCCAAGAGTCTGGCTACAGGTGCATACCTGTAGCTGGAACATATGGAAAATAGCCACGGAGAACACTATCCCAAGTTAGGAGCTATCCTGAGCTACATAGTGAGTTCTGAGCCAGCTTGGGCACCAGAGTGAACTCCTGACTCAAAAATATATAAAAAGAGCTAGGCAGCTTTAATCCCAGACCTTGGGAGGCAGAGACAGGTAGATCTTTGTGAGTTCAAGGCCAGCCTAATCTACAGAGTCCACTCAGCACTCTCCTGTTCTACTCATAAAGCCACAGACCCAACCTAGACTGGTGTGGCAGGTCTGTCATTCCAGCTACTCAGGAGGCTGGGGCAGGGGGTGTTAAAGGTTCAAGGCTTGAACTTTTAACAGAGTGGGTTCAAGGCTGGGCTGGGCAACTTAGACACTGTTCCAAGCTTTAAAAGCAGAGGGCTGGAGAGGTGGCTCAGCTGTGCAAAAGTGGGGACCTGAGTTCCAATCCCTAACATTTACAAAAATTTCTAAGCATGGACACATGTGCCTGTAACACCCATTCACAGCCTCGAGTGTGTGCAAGCACATATGAGCACACATACACACATACGTGTGTTCAAACACATATGTGCACACTTTATTCAAATTTTTTTTTGTAAAGTAAAAGCCGAGTGGAGGCTGTAGGTCTGAAATAAGAGAGTGCTTTCCAGCAACTACGTGGCCCTGGGTTCAATACTCAATACTGAAAAACAAACAAACAAAAAAAGAATACCCTAATTATCTACTATCACCATATTCACATATATACATATTTTCATAGGAAGGAGGTGCAGGAATATTATTACAAGGGTTCAAGTTCATATCCATTTGGGAGGAAGAAAGAGTCTATTAGTCTCTGGCCTGAGACAGAGGCTTGAAAATATTGATCTAAAAATGCTTGCTTCTCTTTCAGACTAAATCACTGACGAAAGAGGCTTGATTCCCTCTCAGATGTTCCCCAAGGACTGAAGAGTGTGGGAAGCTACTCTCCTCTCCCACAAAGCCCAGCAACACTCCAGGCCAGCTCTGGGAGTTAGACTGAACCCAGGAAGGAATGTGTCCCTGATGGCAGCAGTAACCCCAGCAGGGTAAGGAAGGGGTCTCCAGGGGTTGGAGATTTAGTTCAGTTGTAGAGCGCAAGGCCCTGGGTTCCATCTTCAGCTCTGGAGAAAAGAAAAAAAAATACAAAATAAGAGAGGGGTTTCCAGCCTTGCTCTGAGTCAGTGCTGGGCTCAAGTAAGTCACTCTAGTTAACGATAAGCCTATATGCACAACCATCCCCAAGTGTCAGGGAACCCAGTACCAGTGGGCCAGGGGCCACTCCTGCTTCATGCATGCAAGTGGGGATTGCACCAACTCCACAATGCACATGCCATCTGTTTGGTTGTTTAGGAAATTCTTCTGAAGAACCTATTAGACTTGCTTCAGTGAGTGTGTGTGTGTATGTGTGTGTGTGTGTGTGTGTGCATGTGTAAATGCTCTACCACTGAGCTACATCCTTGGCTTGCTTATTTATTTATTTATTTATTTATTTATTTATTTATTTATTTATTTATTTTACTTTAAGCTCCATAAAAGCTGCTCTTGCTGCCAAGCCTGAAGACCTGTGTCTTATCACCAGGAGCCACATGGTGGAAGGAAAGAACTGATCCTGGAAGTAGTTCTCTGATATCTGCATGTATGTAGTGCCCTGATACACATATTCACACAAGTATAATTTTCTTAAGTTGCCAGCCATGCTTGAGCAGGTTCCAGTTAGAAAAAGCAAATGTTCAAAAATACTCAGGAAAACATAAGACTCTTACCAACTTAAAAAAAAAAATGGACAGAGGACTGGAATAGAACTTTCTTTAAAGAACTTATATAAATGTCCAGATAAATGAAGAAAGAGATTCTCAGCATCACTGGCCACCAGGGGGTGAAGAGTCAAGCCACAGTGAGACAGTATGTCACCTTCCCTGGAATGACTGGAATTAAGACCAACAGAAACAAAGGAAAATCACAAGTCTAGTGAGAAGATGGAGAAATCAGAGACCTCACACATTGCTCATCAAAGGTGAAATGGTGCAGTTATCATGGACGATTACTTTGAGATTTCTCAGTAAGTAAAAACTATCATGCAATCTAACAATCCTCTCCTAAGCATATACACAAAAGAACTGAAAAAGTGAAGTCTCACCAGTCAATGGGCAGATTCCTCAACAACAACAAATACTCTCGCCCTTCCGGGTATTTTTTCCTGGAGGAGTCTTCAATCAGCTCATCACAGAGACGCTGGCACATCTGTATTTACTGGTGCGCTATTCACATAGGCCAATATGGGAACCAGCTTAGGTGTCCATCAACATGTAAGGATGAAGAAAACGTGGTGTGTTTATATACAGTGGAATTTTATTTAGTCAGAAGAGAAACGATATCAGGACATTTGCAGGAAAGTGGGTGGAATTGGGAATCATTATGTTCGACAAGACAAACCAAGTGCAGACAAACAAACACAGCATGTTTATCATGTTTACCATTTACTTATTTAGTGTGGGGTCATTGCCTGTGCATGAGGGTCAGAGGAGGATGGGAACAAGCCATGAGGACCAAGCCAGTAAGCAACGTCCCTCCATGGCCTCTTCTTCAGTTCCTGCCTCCAGGTTCCTGCCGTAAGTGCCTGCCCTAACTTCCCTCAGTGATGGAGTGGAACGTGGAAGCATAAGATGAAATAAACCCTTTCCTCCTCAAGTTGATGTTGGCTATGTTCTCTATCACAACAACAGAAACCTAAGACAAGCATGGACATTTGCCCCAGACTTTTGGATTTCTATAGTTTTGTTTGTTTAGTTGGTTGGTTGGTTGCTTGCTTGCTTGGTTTTTTTGAGAGAGGGTTTCTCTGTGTAGCCTTCGCTGTCCTGGACTCTGTAGACCAGGCTGGCCTCGAACTCACAGAGATCCGCCTGCCTCTGACTCCCTGAGTGCTTGGACTAAAGACGTGCACACCACCGCCCGTCTGACTTCTGTTTTTCATTTCAAGAGTTTTGTTTATTTCCCAACTGATCTTTTAAAATTATTCTTTGATGATTGCATACACGAATACACTGAATTTTGACCATCCCCTATGCCACATCACCCCTCTCATTCCCCTCCATGGCTTGCTCAGCTTTCTTATAGCACCCAGGACCATCTCTCATTCTCTTCTCTATCACACTGAACTACTTCCGCCCAGCTAGTGTCCTCCTGCTTTCAAGTCTTCCCCTGTGTGTGTGTGACCTGCCCAATTTAGTTAGAGTTGCTTGCATAAGTATAAGGGGGGGAGCTATTTATTGGAACACAGGCAACTTAGCTATGGCTGCACCACCAAAGAAAATGGTACCCCTTTCCCAGCATCCACTAACTACCCATAGTCCCTCAATGAAGGGTGGGGCCTTGTGAGCCCACACACATGGCCAAATGACAAGGGGCCTAATCTTGTGAGGTAACTACAGTTACAGTGACTTCAGGGACATATTGGCTGTGACATGTCAAAAGACACTGGCCCACAGCACTCCTTTCAGCCCCCTGGTTCTTATCGTCTTCCCATCCCTTTGTAAGATGTTGCCTAAGCGTTGAAGGAAGACTCCACAGTCACTTATTCTCCGACCAGCTGTGAGTCAGTGCACCACCCACTACAGAAAGAAGTATCCCTGCTGGAAATATACTAACAGGGACATGGTGGTTGTGCAACTGTGAACCTGTTGATATCTATTGAATTAACATTTTAAATGCGGGAGTTGTACGGTACATACATTATATTGCAATCCAGCTGTTTAGTAATAATCACCAGAAAAACTCTGAAAGCAAGGGAACTGAAGATAAACCTGCTCATAGGGATTCTTTGTTGTTGTTGTTATGTGTTTGCTTTGTTTCAAGACAGGGTCTCACTCTGGGGCCCTGGCTGTCCTGGAACCCATTCTGTAGACCAGGCTGGCCTCTAACACCAAGCTCCACCTGCCTCTGCCTAAGGCGTGTGCCACCACATGGTTCATATGGACTCTGAGATGTACTAGAAAAGTTTAGAGTTGCCTAAGGTATGATGATGTGGGGGCAGACAGGAAAGGCAGACGCAGAGGTGAAGAGCTCCAGCTGCTCTTACAGAGAACCCAGGCTTGTTTCCCAGCATCCACAAAGCAGCTCACAACCCTTCCCAATTCCAGTTCCAGGAGATCTGACTCCCTCCGCTGGCCTCCTCAGGCACCAGGCGCACATGTGACGCACAAACGTGCAAGCTGTGCGGACACATACACATAAAATAATAAACAAATGTCTTTAAGAGAAAAAGACAAGGAGCAGATACAAAGGTATATGATAATTTGTCAAGCGATATAAAGTAACATTTTTAAACAGTCCTAGTAGCTGGAGAGATGGCTCAGTGGTCCTGAGCACAGGCTGCTTTTCAGAGGATCTGGGTTTGATTTCCAGCCCTCACAGGATGGCTTACATCCATCTATATCTCCAGTTCCAGGGCACCCAGTGGCTTCTTTCCACAAGCAGCAGGCACACATACATACACGCGGGTTAAATACTTATACATATAAAATAAAATAAATGTTTTTAAAAATCAGTGGAGAAAATGCAAGGTATCTTTAATACACATTTTAGGACGTCTGTCTTCATGGGAAAAAAAAAAGTAAAATGTACCCCTAACTTTTTAGACAAAATAAATAGATTTAAGTGCAAAATGAAACTATATAAAGACAGAAGAAATTGGCTATATTCTGTTAGTCTTGAACAAGAAACTTTCTAAATAAGAAACAAAATAGAAATCAGAGAAAACTCTAAGGTCATGTGTGCATGATGCCTATTGTAGTACATCTGTAGTCAAAATACAACATACAAAATACATGTTCAGCTGCTGAGCAAGGTGATGCAATCTAATGGGAGAAACTGACATAAGATATGAGCTAGAAGTGATTGATAAGGCGCTGCATTGACAGCTCAGAGTCAGAGCACTTCACTATTCACTTCACTTCACAGACAGCCTGGGTTCAGTTCTCAGCACCCACATCAGCCACCTCGTCAGCCTGTGACTCCAGTTCCAGATCCAGCAACCTCTTCTGGCCTCAACAGACAGACACACACACACACGCTCAAAAAGTGAACAAAGAGTCACCTTACAAGGCTTTTATACCAAAAGGATCATGTTCATGGCCACCCTGTACCAAAAAAGGAAATAGACAGCTATTAAGAGTCAATATAACACCCATAAATTGTAGTTTATGGCTCAAATACGGATTATCTCAGTGTGCCAATCAGGTTTCTATCACTTTGATAAAATATGGTTAAAACTCAACTTTAGAAGAAGGACAGTTTTATTTGGGGTCAGTTTCTTTCTCGGTTTGGTGCGGGCTGTTTTGATTTGGAGGGGGCATGGTCTTGCTGTGCAGCAGAGGCTGGTCTTCAGTTCACAGTCTCCCTGATCTCTGCTCCCAAACACTGCATTACAGCTCTGTGCTACCCAACCTGGCTCTGGCCCTCGGCTTTAGAGGTGCCTGCATAACTGCTTGGCCCTATGTCTTCTGGCCCTGGTGACAGGCACGGCCAACAACACAACAGACAAAAACTTCCTCTCAAGCTGGAAGGGAAGTGAAGAGTGCCAAGGGCAGGGATCATAGCACCCCTAATGAATTCCCACAATAACCTGACTTCCTTCCACAGAACCCTAACGGCTCTGCCACCTCCCACCAGTGGGGACAAAACCTTCAATACGTGTATTTCAAACTACAGCATGTGGTCCTTTCCAGTACAGTATGTATATTTAGGGAGGGAAGGGTGGGGTTGGTTTTTGATGTAGGATCTCACTAGCCCTGGCTGTTCTAGAACTCACTCTGTGGACAAGGCTAGCCTGGAACTCAGAGATCTGCCTGCCTCTGCTGCTTAGTGCTGGCATTAAAGGCACCTGGCTTAAATTAAATTTTTTTTATGTGTGTGTGTGTGTTTCCATGCATGTGCTAGTGCCTTCAAGAGCTTATAATGGAGTGTTAGATCTCGTGGAACCAGAGTTATGGGCAGTTGTAGGCCACGCAATGAGGGGAGTGACTTCATAGGTCCTCTGCATCCGCCCCTGGAGAGCTTTTGCAGACGGAGACTGAAAAAGGCCCATCTCCCCTTTTGCACACTAACACCAGTCTCAGTACCACTGGCCACGTGGAAGCTGGTTCTCACGAGAGGTGGCTTTCTCTGCAGATGCGTGCTCAGTAACTGACACAACGCTTTCTCTTCAGGTTTCAGCAGGAAAACTAGAATTTTGGTATAAGCTGGAGCCCTGCCAAGCATACTGGCTTGAGTGTGCCTCGGGGCCTAGTAGATGGCAAAGGAAACAACGGGCTTTACCAGGAGGAGTGAGCCATCTCTCTGCTGATACTTAAGGAAGGTGGCTCACGGGGAAGGAGAAGAGCCTGTCAGCTAAGGCCACAGACGCCTTCAAAAGGAAGACCAGTGGGAACAATGATGGCTTCCCCAGCGCCCCTTCCCTTTTTGCAGACAGGGTCTCACGATTCACCCCCGCTGTCCTGGAACTTGCTATGTAGACCAGGCTGGCCTGGAACTCACAGAGATCTCTGCCTCCTAAGCACCACGGTCGAAGACACGAGCCACTGCGCTGGGAGAAGGCCTCTTCATAAGGACACTGATGCTACCGTTGGTGGCTTCCAAAGGTCATCTGATGGAGTCTTGGTGCTCCTGAGTGGACACGGAGGCTTTGAGAAGCGGGGCCTAAAGATAGTAAGTTAGGTCATTGAGGTGTGTCCTTGGGAGGGGTATTGAGTTGCCAAGCCAGTCTGTCTTTCGGCTCCCCATAATGAGGTGAACAGCTTTGATCTGCCACATGCTCCCAACCCTGAGGTGGTGCCTTGCCGCAAGCCCATGGGGCTGAAACCTTGGAGAGCCTGAGCCAAAATGGACTTTTTCCTGCCTTAACTTGATTTATCTCAGTTGTTTTTTCACACTGATGGAAATCTACAACTAATCGTGGACACAGGTGGTTTGAACAGCTCATTACCTTACAAAGACCCTACTTCCTGCTAACATACACACAGATTAGGCTGCAGGTCGGGGGAGAGGATGGTTCCCACACAGAACACCTGTCAGCCGTCTACATCCGGCTAAAGTGTCTATATCCCTCTCTCCCTCTTGCCCCCTCACCTCCCCAGTGCACCTCCATATTACAGCCCAAGCGCTCTTGAAAACCAGTGAATCATACCAGTGGCTCCCGGTGAGGAAATTTCTGGCTTCCAGTGGCAGGAGCCAACCTGAACCTAGATGGAGAAGAAAAAAGCAGATTTCGCTGAAGCCCAAGGGACGTCTAAAGGAGCAAGTGTCAGATGCGGCCAATCCAGGCCTCCCAACCATGTCAGCGGATGCTGCCAGTTCCTGCCTTGATGTTCCTCACTCTCATAGCTACCATTTCTCTACATAAAACTGCTCCTCGAGTCGGGATTTCCTTAATCTCCTGGTGTCCTCGTCCCTCTTTGTGCGGCTACCACAAGGTACAGCAGGTTGGGGACTGTAGCATAAACAATAGAAATGTTATTCAGCTCGCAGTTGGAGAGGTTGGGAGTGGCCTGGAGTGTGGCACTGGCCTGTGGTAAGGGCCCTCCTGCTTTCTTGCTGTGTCATCCCCATGGCACAAAGGCAAGTGACAAGGTGGAGGGTAGGGGGGGAGGGAAAGGGGAAAGAGTGGGCGGGGAGAGAGAGCACACTGCTTTTATGTCAAGCATACTCTCAAGCCTACTCCTAACAGCTAAGTCCTCCATCCAAGAGGACAGAACCCTCAGGAGGTAAATCATCTCCCATCAGGCCCCGCCCCAAGGCTGTTGCCCTGGAGATTAAAAGCCTAACGCACAAGCGCTGAGGAAACATCCAAATCACAGTTTCTAACAGCCAAACGCACCCTGAAAAAGACCCCACCAGCCCCTGCCCAGCCCAGCTGAGGCCTCACTCACCTTGCAATGGAGGTGAGCTGCAGGCCACCATGACAGGCAGAGGCAGTTCCTGAAAGCATCAGGGGTTTTTTTAGCAGAAGGGGAAAGGATGCTGAGCAGACTAAACAACAGATGTCAACAGAGCGACCTAGTGATAAAGCAATGTTTACGCTCACCGCTCCCTAGTCTCCAAGCAGGGAGCACGAGACCAGGCAGGAACTGGGAACTGGGTTATGCAAGACGCAAGAGGAGCAGTTTGGGAAGAGCCCAGTTTACCCCAAAGATGTCTCTTGCTGTGACTTGACCGTGGTCCAAGCCATGCATGTTTAGAGCTTCTGTAAGCTGCAGGGAGGGTTACGGTAGGGCCAGGGGGAGGCTGGGGAGAGAGCTTAGTGATGAGTGCTTGCTGAGCACCTAAAAAACAAGACCTGTGTTTAGATGCCAGCACTCATGTAAACAGTCAGGCCCGATTTCCCACGCACCTGGAACCTTTGCAGTGTGTTTGGGTCAGGGGATGGTGTGAAACAGGAAGATTGCTGAAACCTTTCTCTGACCTCTACACACACATATTCACACACCACTACCACCACACACACACACACACACACAAAGAACATAATACAGGCAGGCATGGTGGCACACACCTGCAACGCTAACCCTCAGAGAGACTGAGACAGAAGCAGCCCCACGTTCAAGGCCAGCTTGGGTTACATATCAAGACACTGTCTAAAGTGTGTGTGTGTGTGTGTGTGTGTGGTGTGTATGTTACATAGTTAAATTATGTTGCATAGTTAAATTAATGCAAGCCATAAAAGGTCTGCAGTAAGACGTTCGATCCTATTTTTAACTCTTCATCCCCTCTCCTGTGACTCTTACAGAATTGTTCACGAAAACAAAAGAAAATAGCAGGGCTACCCTGTCGCAGAATGGTTCTTTTCTGGAAGCTGCTCCCAACAGACCTCCTTTGTCAGCTCATTTGCAGAGACTGCCAATGCTTCTTGGCCTCTTGGCTGACATCAAGTGCAGAGGTTGCTTCACACACTCATGAAAACAACAACAACAACAAAAACACCAAGAGCAAGGAAGTGCACATGAGAGTCTCCTGGTACTTAGAAACTTTGGGATGCTGGGGAGACGGCTGGGTTGGTACAGCGCTTGCTATACAAGCCTGAGGACCTGAACTTGAGTCCCCAGCTCCAGTGCCAAAGTCTCAAATGACAGCACCGGGGGACAAGCAGAACTCTGGAGCTCCATGGCCAGCGGCCTTGCTGAATTTGGCCAGTTCCAGGTTCAAGGAGAAACCCTGCCTCCCAGGCGGAGAAGCAGCTGAGACAGACAGCCTCTAGTCCCTCATATGTGTCCACATGCAATGAACACACACGAAACACACACACATGTACATACATGTAAGCACCCGTCTAGAATAAAACTTTTAAAATGCTAGATGCTACAGGCACCATTAAAAAAAAAAGGGTCTGGAGACAGTGACAACTGACAGAAAGTCTGAAATCCAATAGTTAAAGAATAAAAGACACAGAGGGAAAATGGAGGGAAAGGAAGAAGAAAATGGGTAGAGAGAGACTGAGGACTTGGTGGGGGCGGGGCGGGGCGTGGCAATCACATACTGTCCCTGGGGGATAGGGGGCGGAGCTTGAGCGGCAGTGCCCCAACCCAAACCCTCACATTGGTTCTGAAGGGCACATACAGACAACACATACACTATTATACAGGATGCTAGACTGAGATAGCGGGTATGAAGGAGGGGAAAATAAAGCCAATAGAAAGATGGAGGAGGACTGAAGTTTTAACAGAGACGTTAGAGCGGGCTTCAGTTAGGTGATATAGGAGCGAAGACTCCGGTGTGAGGAATCTAGAGGTACAATTATCCAAAAGCACTTCAGGCCAAGCAGAAAACGCTCCGTATGCAAAGACCTCCCTGGGCTGTCTATAAGGAATTTTAGGAATTTAAAAGACATTGAAAGGAATGGATGAGGAAGGGTCTGGGATGAGTTGAGAGCAGAGAGCCCCCCCCCCCCAAAGGAAAAGAGCTTTGTAAGCCCTTCTGAGACCTTTCATTTTCACTCAGAGTGAAACAGGAAGTCATGGATGGTTTGAGGAGAGAGAGAAGTGAAACATACAAGTGGTCACTTTGCAGAGGGTGTTCATCTCCCACGTCCACCTTTACAACTCATCCCAGACTCAGGGGTTGGAGAGGTGGCTCAGAATGGCGCCACCTCCAGTAAAGAGCTCGTGCACACATACACATAAATAAAGTTCTCCATTAAGAAGACAATCACTACAGAATTAATGCCTGTTCTTCACAGCACAAATCTATCACCTTGTGCTGGGACTCACAGGGCCGGGGTAAAGGGACTGGCAGGCTTGTGTTCCTTCTGACTCTAGAGGAGAACCTACTTCCACGTTTCCTTCAGCTTCAAGAGGTTGCCCACACTTTGAAGCCTGTTGCCCCTTCTTCCACCTTCAGAGCCAGCACCCACATTGTCCCAACCCAACCCTCCATCCTCACATGTCCGGCTGTACTGGGCCCTGCCTCTCTTCACAAGGATCCACAGGTTCAGTTGGACTCACAGAGAGGATGCTAACCCCCAGGTCCTGTAAACCTTACCTCCTCGACATCTGCGGTATCCCTTTGGCCATGTTAGGTACCATATATCTTCATGTTCCAGAGGCTAGTACACCTGTCTCTTACATAGTTACGATACAAATGAGAAGAGACTGCTAGGAGAGAGTGTGGCAGTCCTCACCTGCCAGGGAATAAGAGAGTGTCTAGGGGAAGAAGATGAAAAGGGGAGGGGGCCCAGAAAGGTAACCTCCAAGCCAAGCATTTGTAGCACAAACCTGAAGTTCCAACAATCAGGAGGCAGGGGGACTATGAATTTGAGGCCAGCCTGAGCCACACAAGGAGATCCTGTCTCAAAAACTGAAAAAACAAAAACAAAAACAAACAAACAACAACAAACCCACAGCCTGGCTGTGATGGTGCACGCCTTTAATCCCCAGAAGGCAGAAGTAAGCAGATCTCTGTGAGATTGAGGCTAGCCTAGCCTATAGAGTGAGTTCCAGGACAGCCAAGGCTATACAGAAAAACCCTGTCTTGAAAAAAAATAAATAAATAAGGAGGAGGGGGAGGAGAAGAAGCTGAAAAACCAGAACTGCGTATCCAAGAAAAGGACCATCCCTCTCCAAACCAAGTCCCCTTCAGTGACCTTGGTGATTGATGGCTGGGTCCAGAGTCTCCACGTCACTCTCAGCCCACACCAATCCTTTCTAGTTCAAAGGAAGCATGACAGCCTACTCTCTTAGCCATCTGAAAGGCAGACGGGGCATTGAACACAGCTCTGCCTGATAGATACAGAGGAAGAACATCAAGTGTCTCTCCCCTGGCTGCTCCAAGGAAGCTCCTGAGCAGACTGTGGACACCAGTACCCTGGGCCCGGCTCCCCTCCAGAAGGCTCCTGTCACCACCCTTCCATCACCTTGGCCCCAATACACATGTTCTTATCCTGCCCTAAACCTGATCCCCGTGTGTGACCCACACATGCTAAGACCCAGGTGGGAAGCTTGATCCAGAGAAGCCCGTCTCAAGTCACAGCGAAGTCACTCACGGGGCATTTGGCCATCCACGGTACTCACCTAGAGCAAACGTTTGAGAAGTCCTTTCTCCGGGTCTTTCGGTCCTAATGAAAAGTACTGGCTTGCCTGGAGAGCACAGTAGCAGCACAATTTTCATGGACAGGACTTTGTTCTATCCGAAGGGGGCAAGGGGACTACACAGGAATCCATTCCAAGAACACTGTCTCTACCTTAAACACAAATCTACTCTCAGTATTTCAAAATGTGCGTGTGTGTGTGTGTGTGTGTGTGTGTGTGTGTGTGTGCACAAATGGAACTTGATTTTCTTTTTCACAAGCCCATCTATAATTCCAGCACTAAGAAGGGCTGAGGCAAGAGCATCACGATTTGGAAGCTAGCCTGAAATACAATAATGAGAATCTGTCAAAACAAAGAGAGAGAGAGAAGAGGGGAGGGGATAGGAGAGTAGGAGAGAGGAGGGAAGAACAGAGGAGAAAAACAGAAAGGAGGGAAGGAAAAAGGGAGGGGAGAGGAGAAAGAAGAGAGGAAGGAAAGAAGCAGAAAGGAGGGGAGGAGAGGAGAAAAGGAGAGAAGCGGAGAAGAGGGGGAGGGGAGGGAAGGACAGAGGAAAGAAGCAAAAAAGAGGGAAGGAGAGAAGAGGGGGAGAGAAAGAAGAGACATGGGAAAAGAAAGAAATGAAGGGAGAGGAGACTCTTTTCTGTGAGACTCCGCTGGCGGAGGGCCGGAGTCCTTGTGCCCCTGGAGAGGGTGGGCAGTGGACATCGGCTTCACAAGCCTCGAAGTCCGTGCTCACCCACTCCGCCCTGGCAGCATGAGAGGCCATAGACAATAGGTAATGAAATGGGTATTCTGACAAAACTTAAACGTTCCAAGGGAAGTGGCCCCCTTTTCAGGACAATGGGCTGCACTCACGTGGGAAACCAGTGCAATTAAAACAACCAAGTGCCACCAAAGTCACACCGGGCCACACAACACAATCTGAGCAGAGGCTAAATGAAGCTGCTGTGCACAAACCAATGCAGATTTGGAGCCACGATTGTGTGTGGTAGCTTGTACCTGTAACCCCAGGAGATAGAATCTAGATAGTAGCAACATCATGGAAAGGTCTAGGAAACTCCACCTGTGGCTGGGCAATGGTGACTGTTGGACTCCCAAGGTGGGGAGACCCTCTGTTCCTTGGGATAGACACCAGACCCCAATAACCCACAAAAACAGAGCTTGATGCAAACAGCAAGAGGTGTTTTACTAGTAGCAGACATGCCGGGGCTCTGCACACAGCTCCCATGCAAGGGGGTGATACGGAGCACCCAGAAATGGAATCACAGAGTTTATAAAGGCAAAATCACAAAACAGGAGGGGGTCTAGGGGTAAGGGACTTTCCTAACAGGGCAGTCTGTGATTGGCTGTGCCCAGGTGTGGTGACTAGGGGACGGTTAGAGATTGTATCCATAACTACAGAAGTGTGTCTCTCAGAAACGTTTTGTACCAGATCCAGGTTTGGTTTTGTATCAGATCCGAGTTTGGTAATGATTAAAGCTCACAAGTCTCAGTTTCCATGGTCAGTTCCCATGGTTAGGGCCAAGTTAAAATTTTCCATCTTCACAGTGACACAGGTCTTTAATTTCAGCACTCGGGAGGCAGAGGCAGGCGGATCTCTGTGAGTTCAAGGCCAGCCTGGTCTACAGAGTGAGTTCTAGGAAAGCCAGGGGGCTACACTGGAAAACCCTGTCTCAGAAAGCAAAACAAAAAGAAAGAAAGAAAGAAAACTCCATCTGCTACACTGGGCATGTTCACACCTTTGGAGTTTGGATAATTTTTAAAGTTATCACAATTAGCAAGACTTTTTTTTTTCTTTGACTCAGGGTTTCTCTGTGAAGCCCTTGCTGCCTGGAACTCATTCTGGAGTCTCAAACTCACAGAGATCTGCCTGCCTCTGCCCCCCCCAATGTTGGGATTAAAGGTGTGTGCCTTGGCTGTTCCGACTGCCTCTCCCACCATCACCACCCAGCTTAGCAAGACTTTCTGAAAAAAAAATTTTTTTTACAGTCACATGTGAGTGCACCTGTGCTTGGGTGATGCAGTGTGTAAGTGTAGGGTGGCTCCGGCTGGTTCAGTCAGTCCTTGCACCATGTGGGGCCCAGGGACTGAATTAGGTCATCAGCCCCCTTGGAAATTTTTGTATTGGCTGAGCCATCTCACCAGCTAGGGCAAGACATTTGAAAACTGAGCGCACGGTTCAATCTCCATCTAACTAAGGGAAATGCAAAGTAAAGCTTCACCAAGATGACTTTTTTTTTTAATTTTTGAAAGTGGGAGGACCTCGGGTGTTGGATAGACACCGTTGGGGAGACCCTGGGGAGGCAAGCAGTCTTGTCCATGCATTGCAGGTGGGTAGGTGGGTGGGTGACTTCATCTCACTCTTGTGGAGTCTCGGGGGCACAAAATGGCAGGTGTGTGCTCTCCTGGATCCCACAGCATGAATTCTAAGAATTTGCCCCCAAGGAAACTCTCTAGCACTTGTAAGACAACTCGTGTGCAAGGTCATCTGAGGCCATATTGTCCTTCCAGCAGAAGACTGGAACCCACCCAAACGTCTATTAGGCTAATGAAAAACGATGAAGCTGGGGGGGAAAAGCGCTTCCTGCAATTTGTTACGGGAACGCCTCTGAGATACACCAAGTGAGAAAAGCTAGCTGTAGGCCAGTGGGCACGTTTCTTAAGCTCTGGGAGGGCACAAAAGATACCTGTGTTTTCATACATGGAGAACTGAATCTGAAAGAGGCTTCTGTTAAAGTGGAGGCCTGGACAAGGGGAAGGGACAGTTCAGCTTAGATAGATTCGGGACAGCCATCAGCAGGGGCCTTTCCATTTCATGTTTTCCTATGGCTGAGTCTGAACACATTACCAACTCAAAAACCGGGCTCTAAGTCAGGCATAGTGGCATGTGCCTGGCATCCCCAGCATTCAGGAGGCAAAAGAAAAGAGCACTGAGAAATCAAGGCTGGCTTAGATTGCCTAGCAAGACCTTGTCTTAAAAAAGTAATAGCTGGACAGTGGTGCCGCATGCCTTTAATCCCAACACTCAGGAGGCAGAGGCAGGCAGATCTCCGAGTTCTAGGACAGCCAGGACTACACAGAGAAACCCTGTCTCAAAAAAACAAAAATGCATACATACAGCAGAAGAGATGGCTGAGTCAACATAAATGTGAGCTCCTGAGCCCACAGTAAAAATTTTAATGTGTATCTTAACCACTGAGCCATATATCCAGTCTAGGTTGCACTTTTTTTTTTCCCCAAGACAGGCTGGCCTCAAACTCACAGAGATCCACCTGCCTCTGCCTCCCCCGAGTGCTGTAATTACAGGTGTGTGCCACCGTGCCCAGCTTAGGCTGTGCATTTTTAATATGTGCAATTGGTTGTCAATAAAATGTTTCATCTGTTTTCATTTTACTACGTGCTATAATATATACATGTATATTAGGGCAGGAATCGTGTGTAAATTTAAAAATAGTTATGTATGCATTGGAGGATGCGTAGTCAAAAACTTTCTCACTGTAAAAGGCCTATACTCATACAGGAAGCAAGAGTTGAAATCAATTTCACACCCAGTTACAGCCACAGCCATTTATTTGCTACACTTTACTGCCCCCTGCTGTAAGTACATAATATTACACCCTTGACCTCCAGCGAATGAATACACACAGTTGTAAAGATTAAATAACATGACTCCCAGGGCAAAGGTGTTTTTGTTTTTGTTTGTTTGTTTGTTTTCCCTAAGGAACTACTTAGATCCTCTCTGCATTGGGGTCTAGAGTCGGGGAAGAAAGAAGGAGAAGGATAGAAAGAACATGAGCCAAGGGTAGAAGGGTAACTCTAGATCTTTCTAGCACACCAGCTTCAGGAGAGACAAAATAGGAAACATTCAGAGCTGTGAAATGAAAAAACAAAAGTGAGGTGCTGGGCAGATGGCATGGCTGTTTAGGGTACTAGTTGCTCCTGCAGAGGCCCTTAGTCCAATTCCCAGCACCCACACGGTGGCTCACAATTATCTATAACTGCTTAGTGTCAAGGTATCTGAGTCAGCTCATTGGCTCTGTACTCTATGACACACTGCTAAGAACTCAGCATATCAGATGCTCCCAAATGACGGTGCCCAGTCAAAAGAAGGGACGCAGTCTGCAGGGATAAACAGTGGGCCCAGGACAACCAACCCCAGAGCCGAAGTAAGAACAAGCCCAGAATGACCACAAATAAGCCAACACCTTATAAACACTACCCTGACATCATCCATTTTCTGCTTCCACATGTAAGACTCATAGCTATGTTATTTAGTCCTACAGAGAGAAAAGAAAAAAAACCAAAGAAAAGAAATAGAACATGTTCAGAGGGTCTTCTCCTTGAAAAGAACTTAATATAGCAGCTCACAGTTAACTTAGGGGGCTAGGGTAGGAGGTACAAGTCTGAAGACAGCACCCATGTAGTGGGACCTTGTTTCAGAAAAAGATGGGGGAAGGGGTTTGGAATGGGGTACACTAAGTTTCCCGCCTTGGCTCTATAATTTTGCTTTCAAATAATGTGTGAACTCTAAATATCTCTGGAACTCAGTTTTGTCACCTTGAAAAATGGGAGCGATAGCAGTGATTTTTCTCATAGGATTGTTTTGAAAAAAAGATCAAAAGGTATTTGCAAAAGCTCTTTGCACAGCGCCCGGCACAGGTCAGGTACTCGGTGTTATTACTGTTATCATTGTCGTCATCATCATCATCACCATCATCATCATCACCACGCAGGGTCTCTCTGTGAATCCCTAGCTGTCCTGGAACTCTGTGGACCAGGCTGGCCTCAAACTCAGAGATCCGCCTGCCTCTGCCTCCTGAGAGCTGGGATTAAAGGCATATGGCACCAAGTCATCATTATTTTTCCCCCTGAGGCAAGGTCTTGTTAAGGAACCCAGGCTGACCTCCAGCTCTGATGCCTGAGCCTGAGCCCAAGTGCTGGAACTGTAGGCATATGCCACCATGCTCCAATAGCCACGATAGACAAACCACCCATAAAATGTCTGAAAACATGGCAATTGGCTCTTAGGCACAGGATCTACCACACCATTGAAATACAAACATTAAACGTTCCCAGCCATCTGCGTGAAGAAATACAAATGGTCAGACATCCCCCAGCTTCCCTCAAAGTGTCTCAGGTTTGCTACTTCCTGAGCCTTGTCCCTCCCTCCCTTTCCCCAGGATAACCAATCTTTCTTGATTAAAATGCCTACGTTGTGTTTTTCCCCCCAAAGGGAATGATAAGCCTGCAGTTTGAGATGTGACCACTAGAGGCCTCCCATGAGGCAAGATCGCTGAGTTGAGTTTGATTCACTACTTTACTAATTAATTACTAGCTTTGAATACTTGGGTAAATTACTTAATATCTCCGAAACATGGTTTGTTCATCTGTAAATTGAGGACAATAAAACTTCCCCATGTAAGTTAACTGATTAAGTACATAGGTATGTGAGCAGGATTATTTTTATATGCAGAAGGGGAAAAAAAGATTCTTATTCTGTGTCCAAAGGCATTCTTGTTGTTGTAAACAAAAATGAGTGTCAGGCTAAATATTGTTATTTCTTAGCCCTATAATTATTGGAGCGGTATTTTCCCTCTATCACACGTAATAAGACACAGACACCTGTTAGATTTATAATTGCCTTATTTACCTTGGGCCAGGCAGATGTTTCACCTACACTGTCTCAATAACCTCACCACCCATCTCCCAGCCCCCATCCCATGCCATCCACCTTAATCCTCCTCATCTGGGCCTCTCCACGCCATTATTGGAGTCCTTCCTCTAGGCCCACATGGTCCCCTCCCCCTGCCCCTCCTTCTCCCCTCACCCCTCACACTAACCTCTTTCCTCCTCTCTTCCTGTCTGTCTGCCTCCTGCGATTCTCCTCTCCTCCCCAAGCCCAGGAACCTTAGCCATTCCTACCCCATTCTGCCCTGCCCAGGTATACACAACCCAATCAGGTATGTCTTAGGCAGGTTTACAAAACAAGGATAGGTGTAACCAGATCTTGAGGGCCAGTAACACGCATCAGACCAACCTCCAACACACTTTGGAGGGTGTTAGTGCAGAACCAACCAGGTGTGGCAGCCTGAATGAAGGTGCTGGCTAGTTTTTTGTTTTGTTTTGTGTATAAGCTTGACCAAAAAAATGAGAGTCCCTGGGAATCAGGAACCTCAACTGAGGGTTTGCCTCCCTCTGAGTGGCCTGTAGGGAAGTCTGTGGGATTTTTTGTTTATATGGGAAGGCCCAGCTCACTGTTGGCTGTGCTACCTCCACCTCTGGGCTGATGGCTCTGAGTTGCATAGGAAAGCAGGCTGAGCAAGGAATGGAGAGCAAGCCAGTGCCCAGCATTCCTTCATGGCTTCTGTTTCGGGTCCTGCCTCTGGGTTCCTGTCAAGTTTTCCCTTGATGAACTATAACCTGTAAGGCCAAATAAACCCTTTCTTCCCCAAGTTGCCTTTGGTCGGGCTCTTTATTTAAATACCTAAAGCTGGCTGGATTTATTTGTATAAATAAATAGACAGACAGACTTAGGGCCAGTAACATACCACAAGGTTCAATGACCTAAGTTTGACCCCCAGGACCTACATGGTGGAAGGAGAGAAGCAACTCCCACAATTGCCCTCTGACTTCCACATGTGTGCCAGGGCGTAGAGGGCCACATACAAGCAAGTAAATGCGATCATAAAATTTTTAAAAGAAGACATGTTTAACTCATAGTATTGGAGGTCACACAATATGAGACTCCAGCATGAATCTACAACAAACAGCAGGGTGTAGCCAAGAAAAGGAATCACAACTCAAAACACAAAACCAGACACTGGGGTCCCACGATCCCTTCCTGGGCCGCTCTCCCAAGTGACCTGAAGACTTTCCACTTGGCCTCACCTCTTAAAGGCCTCATGACTCCCAGCACCACCATCCTGGGCACCAAGTCTCCAAAACATGAGCCTCCAGGTGGACAGGCCTGCACACCGTAACACTGTGAGCAAACAGCTCCTTCGCTTGGCCAGGAGCACAGCCGCATAGCAATGCTACATAAGGGCATCATTCTATGTAAAGGGGAAAGGTGCATAAGGAAAGCACCTTCGTTGTTGCTTGTTTAGTTGATTGGTTGGGTTGGTTTTTGGTCTGACTATGTCTCCACGCAGGGCCTTAACTTACAGTCCCCCTGCCTCAGCCTCTCAACTTCTATGATGACATGCACGTGCTATATAACCAGTTTTATTTTCTATTCTTTGTGTCACTGTGAGTTTGCCTTTCATCCTTGCAGCCTACTCCCCATGGCCTACAAACACTCAATAGCAAGACTGTACATTCCATTCCACACTTTACTTTCTCCTTTCCTTCATACCCTTTCTTCTTCCTCCTCCTTCCTCTCTCTATCTTTTCCCTCTCTCCTTCCTATATGTATTCTCTTTTTCTTTTTTACTCCAGCTCTCCTGTAGCCCAGCCAAGGGTGACCTTGAACTCCTGATCCTTTTGCTTCTACTTCCCTAGTCCCAGGATCAAACACGCACCACCATGCCCAGTTCTATCAGGTGCTGGGGATTGAACCCAGGGCGTCATGCATGCTAAGCAAGCACTCATTGGCTCCCCACCTCTCTCTCTTTCTCTCTCTCTCTCTCTCTCTCTGATGAATTCAATGTCTAAGTGATGAACACTGTGGAAAGTTCCACAGGCAAGAATCAGAGAGCGTTCTCTAACCAACAGCTCTTAATCCAACAATCCACAAGAAATAGAATCTACCCACAACCACAAGGGGGAGTTTGGAAGGGGCTCGTTCCCTAGTCAACCATTTCAAGAACTGCATAGGCCATGGTTACTGCCTTGTGAAGGACCCACTTGACCCCATGCCTGTACTCTTGATTCTAAAACAAGTGTTGTTTGGTCCTGTCTCTGTTGCTTATTCTATAAGCAGGAGAGGTCTCATTATATAGTCTAATCTGGCTTCAGACTCCCTATATAGCCCAGTCTAGTCTCAAATTTATACTCCTTCTGCCTCAGCTTCCCAAGTGAGATCAAAGGCTGCCATACCTGGCTCAATTCCATTGTTAAACCAGCAATTTGCTATGTAGAAATGGATAGCAAATACATATGTCTACGGGGAATTATCTTGTTTGCTTTAACGGAGGTGGAAAGACTTGCCCACTGTGGGTTGCATCATTCCCTGCTTTAGGTGATCCTGTACTTTGTCCAAGTGGAGAAAGCAAGCTGAGCATGAGCATGCATGCATTCCTTGCTTTCTGGTCTTTGACTGTAGGTTTACTGTGGCCGGATGTCTCAAGCTCCTGTCACTGTAACTGCCCCACCATGTGGACTTCAACTTGGAACTGTGAGCCAGGTTGAGTAAACCCTCTCTTCCCTACGCTGCTTCTGCAGGGCGTTT
Organism: Pachyuromys duprasi; assembly: GCA_028658305.1. NCBI lineage: Eukaryota > Metazoa > Chordata > Mammalia > Rodentia > Muridae > Pachyuromys > Pachyuromys duprasi. Next base: position 16,308,327 of record CM053758.1, read on the forward strand.
TATCACAATAACAGGTAAAGATGTTGAGACAGGGAGGAAGGAAACGGGCTCATCATCGGAAGCTTCCATTCACGCTTAGCTAGCTCCACTGCTTTAAAGGCTGTGGCAAGGTAGAATATCATGTAAGGAAGTCATGGTGAAGGAAACGGCTCACCTCGGGGCAGCCAGGAAGCAGAAAGAGAGGGCGATGGAGAAGGGCACACCTCCGGTGACCTACTTTCTTCAACTGCTTCCATCTCCTAGTCTCTGCTATTTCCCAGTAACACCATACAACACAAACACATCAATGGGTTAATATTTTGGCTACAGTGGAGCCCTCAGAACCCAGCCTTCCGTGATGGAACAATCCTTCAACACGTGAGCTTCATTTTAGGATACTTCCTATGAAAGCATACGTATTTATCTAGTTGTCCTAACACAGATTATATACTAAAATTATATTAATATTGTCGCCTCACCATATATTCTGATATCTAATAAAGCAAGCTCCTCCCTAATTTTTTTTTTTTTTGGACTGTGTAGCTCTGGCTGGTCTGGAACTCCCTATGTAGACCAATCTCGCCCGGAGCTCACCTGCCTCTGCTTCCCAAGTGCTGGGACTAAAGGCATACACCACCACACCCAGATATCATTTACTATTTCTAGTGATCTTTAGCCTTAAAAACTTAATTTCCTACGAATTTCATTATACTGATATTTGAATTTGGTGAGAATTGATGTTTTGGCTATGTTAAGTCGCCCCACATAGGGAAATTATCTTTCCACTTGTTTGAAGTTTGAGTCCTTCCTAAGTGTTTACAAGTCTCTTCATGTAAACCGTGTGTCTTTCCAGTTAAATTGATTCCTATAAATGTTCTCTTTGTTGTGCTTATAATTCTAATATTTTTCCATTTTTAAAAGTCATTGATGAAAAAAAAAAGTCATTGGTGTACATACAATCATCCCTCACGGTCCACAAGACTGACTCCAAGATTGCCGGGGGGTTAATAACATCTACAGGAGCCCAAGTTAATAACATGAAATGGTGTGTTTGCCTATAACCTACACATACACACCTTAAATCACCTCTACTTTAATCTAGAATACAAAAATACAATGTAAGTGCTATCTGAACATCCATTTCACCATCTTGTTTAAGGAATAATGACAAGAAAAATATTTGAGCATGCTCAGCTCAGCTCCGGGGTGTGCAATGGCTCAGTGGTTAAGAACACTTGCTGCAGGACCAAATATACCAGGGCACAGGGGTCTTTTATGAGACTGTCTCTCCAACCAAGGCCCAAGTATGGGTATAACCTAGAAGCCCTGCTTATATGTAGCAAATGGTAGCTCAATACCCAAGTGGGTATACTAGTAAGGGGAACAGGGACTATTTTGGACATGAACTCAATGGCTGGCTCTTCGACCTCCCCCCCCCCCCCCGAGGGAGAAGCAGCCTTGCTAGACCACAGAAAAGGACATTGCAGCCATTCCTGAAGAGACCTGATAAGCTAGAGTTAGATGGAAGGGGAGGAGGTCCTCCCCTATCAGTGGACCTGGAAAGGGGCAGGGAGGAGATGAGGGAGGAAAGGATGGGATAGGCAGGGAATGGGGGAGGGGGTTACGGCTGGGATACAAAGTATATAACCTGTGATTAATATAAAATAAAAATGTTAAAATTTAAAAAAAAGAATAAACCAAAAATTTGCATGAAAAAAAAAAAAGAACACTTGCTGCTCTTCCAGAGGACCCGAGTTCAGTACCCAGCACCCATGTCAGGCAGCCCACAACCTCCTGTATCTTTAGCTCCTGGAGACCTGACCACCCACTTCCCTACCGCTGTTTGAATTTATGTCTGCAGCCATTGGCTAAGTGTGTATTAGGAACACTTTAGGGCACATACTTCGGTGCAGGGACAGGAGGATGGTTAGCATCACCTTTTTGGGTTTGGCTTGTTTGTTTGCTGCATTGCTGGGGGTGAGGCCCAGGCCAGCACCTCACACGTTCCCTACAAACACCACTGGGTACCACCCCAGCCCTTTAACCCACTTCTTTATAACTTCATCCAAATGCACAGCCTTTATACACGTTTATCTTGAGCTCCCTTTGTGTCAAGTGGAAGAGATTCAGTCCCATCTGGCTTGCCCCAGGTTTTCTCTTGGGTGGGTTTAGGTTCTACTGAGTTCACATAGTACCAGGAGATTGCTCAGGGAGTAACCCTGATTGCCACATAAGTGTGGAGGATCTGAGTTCAAATCCCCGGGCCCCATGTGAAAGCCGGTGTGTAGCACAAAGCGTCAGTAATTCAGTGCTGGTTCAGGGAGGTGAGGGACAAGGACAGGAGGCTTCCTGGAAGCCTGTGAGATGCCTGACCTGTTACAGGCAGAGTGAGGAAATAACAGAGAGAGCCTGTCTCAAGGGAAGTGGAAGGCAAGGTCGCAGGTGGTATCTCCCGAGATGATCATGGTGTCAGCTCTTGTCCCCAATGCCTCTGCTGCATTGTTCCTCTTTCCCTTCCCAACTCTGCTTTTCTCCTTCTCTGCCCACGTCCTTCACTGTGTCTCTTCAGTTATCCGTCTGTCTATCTATCTATCTTCTCTCTACCTTTCTTTCTATTGTTTATCTACCATTTGCCTATCTCTGTCTCTGTTTAATGTTGCTCTAGCAGAATGTCACAAACTAGGCATTTGTATCCTGTATTGTTCTATTGCTGTGAAGAGACACCACAACTGTCTTAGCTACGGTTTCTATAGTTCTGATGAAACACCATGACCATAAAGCAAGTTGGTGGGGAAAGGGTTTATTTGGCTTACACTTCCCTATCACTGTTCATCATCAAAGGAAGTCAGGACAGGAACTCAAACAGGGAAGGAACCCAGAGGCAGGAGCCAGTACAGAGGCAATGGAGGGGTGCTTTTTACTGGCTTGCTCCCCCTGGGTTGCTCAGCCTGCTTTCTTATAGAACCCAGGACCACCAGCCCAGGGATGGCATCACCCACAATGGGCTGGGCCTTCTCCTGTCAATCACTAATAATTAAGAAAATGCTCTACAGAAGCCTGCAGCCTAACCTTATGGAGGCATTTTCTTAATTGAGGTTCCCTCCTCTCAGACAACTCAAGCTTGTGTCAAGCAAAGCAACTCTTATAAAATAAAGCATTTAACAGGGGGCTTGCTTGCAGGTTTAGAGGGTCAGCGCATAATCACCATAGCAGAAATCATACAGGCATGGTGCTGAAGCAGTAGCTAAGAGCTTTGTATCCTGATTTTCTGGCATCAGGCAGAGAGCAAGAGGAGCTGGGCATGGGCTTTTGAAACCTCCAAGCGTAGCCCCAGTGACAGGCCTCCTTCAGTAGGTCACATACCCTTCCCCTTCCCAAACAGTTTCATTAACTGGGAACCAAACATTCAAATCTATGAACCTATGGTGGCCATCCTCACACAAACCACCACACTAGGTCAACTACAGAACAATAGGAATCTATTTGGAGACTGGGGGTGAAGTTCAGTGGTAGAGCTCCCGCCTGGCAAGCTCAAGGAGGGCATGAGTTAAGTCTCTGAGACCATAAGACAGAGAAAGAGTAAATGTATTCAGCAATTCTCATCAACCATTCCTTCAAATCTAGATATATACCCTGAGCTCTTTGATAACTCCAAAGTCATGTGGTTTTTGTTTTCTTTTTTATTTAACCCCTTCCCTGTAAGCAACCTCTCTTGAATTCGAGAAACGCTTGTTCCCCTACGGGAGAAAAGACGTTCCAGGGGGTGAAAAATGTGTTCGTCTTTCAACTTTGGTCTCTCCAGCCTTACAGGCATAGAGGAAAAACAGCAAAGGGAAGACAGGAAGACAGCTCAGGCACTCAGAGTCCAGACCATGAACAGGAGCGAATTGCATTTCCTTGTTTTCTGAATCCCACGACACTTTTAGGACACATATAAATGTATTACCATCACACCCATGCAAATAATTTACTCCAGTTCATTTGTAATCCTCATCCTATGCTAATCAAATCCACTTCCGTGAGAAATATTTGTTTGTTTGAGAGAGGGCCTCACTTCGTACACCAGGCTGGCCTCAGACTCCCTGAAATCCACCTGCGTCTGCCTCCTAAGAGCTTGGATTAAAGACGTTCACCATCACACCTGAGAGAAATACTTCTAATCTAAGCATGTTTCTCAGAACAACACAAATGCTCAATATAGCCATGCATAGGTTGGCTTAGCTTCTTGGGTAACAAATTGCTTTAGTGATAAAGTTACAACTCCTGGGCAGATTGAGGGAATAAGGCACTGCTCAGCACACAAAGCTACAAACAACTCCAAGGAATTGTTTTTAAGGCTTTTTCCCCCAATGTGGTTGAGTGTTTGCCTGCACCACTAGCATGCAGTGCCAGCAGAGGCCAGAAGAGGGCGCCGGATCCCTGGAACGGAGTTACAGGCTGTTGCGAGCCACTACGTGGCTGTCATAGTATCTGTTTCATTTCTTCGGGTTCCGCACTTTGAGCTCCTTCCTTCCTCATGGTTCTTCATAAAATGTGCAGCAGCCTGTTGTAGCTGTGGTCACCTTCTCAGGCTCTGGAACCTCAGTGTTTAGGTCTCATATTGTGAGGCCGGCAGGGTATCTGTGCTTACATGGAATCTTGACTCTAAGGCAGGTATTCGTTCGTGTTCTAGGGACATGTGCAGAAGATCCCTCTAGAAAGACATGAGGAAGGTCTGGTGATGCCATCCCAGCTGAGGACCTCTGAAGCACAAACAGTGCACACCTATAATCCCAGCACTCAGGGAGACAGAGGCAGAGGCAGGCCAATCTCTGTGAGTTCGAGGCCAGCCTGGTCTACAAAGTGAGTCCAGGACAGCCTAGGATACACAGAGAAACCGTCTTGAAAAACATACAGACAAAAAGTTGGTTCCGCTTTATGACTGAGGACACGCCTTCTGTGCCCTTACACTTTTCAGTCAGTCATGTGCAGGGCCGTGCAACATGGCCCCAACTGACCCAAGGTAAGTTCTCTGAAGAAATGGACTCCCGTGAGCCCTTAGCCCAAGTAGGAGTAGCTGGGAAAGGATACGAGCCTCAGGCATCCTCGAGAGACACTCAGGGCTGAGCAAATACAAGCTGATCACAAGCAGGCCAAGCAGATGTCAGTGAAGCAGTGTGCTAACACAAGCCAGAGTCATCTGAGAGGAAGGAGCCTCACATGCCTCCATGAGATACGGCTGTAAGGCATTTTCCTAATAGTGATTGACAGAGGAAGGCCCAAGCTATCTCGGATAGTGACACCTCTCTGCTGGTGGGCCTCGGTGCTTTACGAAAGCAGGCTGAGGGCTGGAGAGATGGCTCAGAGGTTAAGAGCACTGGCTGCTCTTCCAGAGGTCCTGAGTTCAATTCCCAGCAACCACATGACAGTTCACAACCATCTATAATGCCCTCTTCTGGTGTGTAGGCACACATGCAGGAAGAATATTGTATAAATAATAAATAAATCTAAGGAAAGCAAGCAAACCTTCCACAGCCTCCACTCACCTGAGGCCAGCCTGGGTCTACAGAGCGAGTTCCAGGACATCCAAGGCCGCACAGAGAAACCCTGTCTAGAAAAAAACAAACCAAGCAACCAAACAAAAACAAAAAACAAAAATCAAGTGAACTAAGAACCTTGGTGCTTTCTTTTTTCCACCTGAGGGCTCTTAAGCTGTGGTAATTCCCACAATTCACCATAACGAACATTAGCCATAACGAACTAAAAGAAGCTACAGTAGAATACACTGCTCAGTCCTTTGACACCATCCAAGCAGTTTGAGTTGGGCTGAACCTATCCGTCCACAGGCAGCTGAACACGTGACCCACCTGGGTCGCCAATAAGAACGCTCCTGTCCATTGAGCCTCGGTGATTGGTCCAGAGAGACTAAACTGTTACCCTTGCCAGGCCTGTGCCAACCATTCCCAGAGTTTTGCTGGAACTGGACACTGTCTCAGAAGACTGCCATTTGCCCTTGTTTCCAAGCGTCAGTGTGACCGGTTCCGTGGCCTGCCAGGCTCCGGGGCATCCGAGTTCCCATGCATGCCTCGAGGTGCCCCTGGTGGAAAACTGGGCTAGGCTGTGGTGCTAAGCCACAGGGCATTTGCTTATGAGCCTGGATTCTAGAATCAGGCAACTGGATTTGAATCTTGTCAGCCATTCTTTCCTTTAGGGTGGACTGTTTGACCTCTCTGAGCCTCCATTTCCTCCTCGGTTGCACTTACAGTAACTTTATCCACAGGTTCAGACAACTTGAAATAAACGTTTATTTGTCTGTGTTGTGGTATGTGAGCCTGAGCCTTGCGTTGGTAAGGAAGGATGAAGAAAGAATTGGGCGGGATGGAGAGATGGCTCAGGGTTAAGGACACTGGTTCTTGAGCGGTACCTGGGTTCGGTTCCCAGCACGTACATGGCAGCGCCTGGCAGTCATCCTTAACTCCAGTTCCAGGAGATCCAATGCCGTTTTCTGACCTTCCTTGGGCACCAGGCACGCTCATGATGAGCAGAGATACATGCAAGCAAAACCCTATGAAATAAGATAAATAAATCTAAAAAACAAGTTAACACAAGTGAGCAGCCTCAGTTAGCAAAATCCCTCCCGGGAAAACTCAAACAGTCCACATTTGGCGCCAAGGTGGAAGGGACTAGGTGGGTGTGGTGGCAAGGGCGGGGGCCACCACAGTGCGAGATTTCACCTAAGACAGCTTTGCCAGCTGGCTCTGTAGGGGGCGGAGTCTCCCGGCGGAGGGAGCTCCGCTATTGCCTGGAAGAAGGTTGGGAGTGGAGAGAGCTGGCTACTTTGTGGTTGCCCACAGGCTATGGCGAGATCAGACTCGGGGTCCGCACTGTGGTCTCCCCTCTGGTTCCTGCTGCAGCTTGCGACGTTGCTGGGGACGCTTGGGCCACAGGTGAGTGCTGGCTCAGGGGACTGGGGATGTACCTGGCCAACAGGAGCACCTCTCTCTCCCTCTTACCCTTGGGCTCAGGTCGTCCCAAACGACCCCTAGAGAGTAAAGCCCTTATAACTTGGGGAGATGCCTCTTAAAACCTGGCTCAGCCTCTTCTGTAGCAGGGAAAGAGGTGAGGGGAGGTCGTAAGGAAACAGTAGACAGTAAAGTCAGGCCTCTAAAACCTTTTGAGGGTCCAGTTTTCTTGAAAAGTATGATCCGCTTAGAGTCTTCTGAGAAACTGGCTGTGAAATCCTGGTTCAATCTCTGGCGCTGTGTGGTGGCCCCTTCTCTTTGTGTGTGGCTAGATTGCCATGCCCTCCCCTCAGGTTCTGAACTTCAGGGGCAAATGACCTATGTAGAGATCGGCTCCAACATGCCTGCTAGGAGCGGATGAGTTCACTCTGCCCAGCCAGGGCTCCAAGTGTGCATCCTGCCTGGAGTCTCTAACCCTTCCTCCCAGCTAAAGTGACAGGGTAGAATTAAACCCTCTCCTAGCTCAGGCCCCAAGTAATAGTGGGAGCCTTGTGCCGCCAGATCTGATGTGTCTGGAGAAATTAGAAATAAGAATAATAAAAAAAAATCTGGATTTTTAAAAAATAAAAGTTTCAGCCTCTAAGCCTTGCACTCAGGAGGCAGAAGCAGGCGGATCTCTATGAGTTCAAGCCCAGCCTGGTCTACATAACAAGTTCCAAGACAGACAGGAATACATAGAAAGACTCAGTGTCAAAAAATAATAAGTAAATAAATAAATGTTCCCAATTTACAAAAAAAAAGCTGTTAATGTTGGATGTGGTATTATATTTCTCTAATCCCAGAACTCTTGAGGCAGAGGCAGGAAAACTGTCAAAAGTTCAAAGCCAGCCTGAACTACACAGCCAGCACCAGAGCTAGGCTGTGAGGTCTTGTTTCACAAAACAACAACAGAAAGAAAATTAAAAGCAATATTTCAATCACTGTAGGCATCAAGCAAAAAATTGGGGGGGGGTGCAGCCAATCTGAGGCAGCCTTTCCCCTGGTTCATCTCTCTATCAAGTTGCAGATGGTAAAACTGGGGCTAGATGATGGGCTCCTGATTCTCCAGCAAATACTGCTGGCTCCATCCCAGACCTGAGGGTCCTGAAGCAAGATGTGGCCTTCTCAGGGGTGCGGCTGGGCCACCCGGATGTTAGGGTTCCTGCTCTGAGTGCAGCCTCACCCTGTTTGCTCAAGGAGGGCCCAGAGCTGGCAAGTGAGCCCAGTAGGGGCCAGATATGAGGTAGCTCCAGGCCTCCCTCCTGCAGCCATCAGGGGACTACAGAACCTGGCACCAAAAGCAGCTGAGCCAGTCTGGGGAGGCAGAAAGGGGCTTCCAGAAAGAGGTACACATTTAACTAAGGAGAAGGAAACCATGCCCATTTGTGCCTCAGTCTCCCTGACCTGGGCAATGGGGACACTCATAGTCATTGCTCCAGAGGGAAGACATGTATAGATCAGGGAAGGCCTTTTGTTTGCCACTCCAGCGTAGGGACCTGAGTCTGAATCACCAGCACACACATCAAAGCCCCATGAGTGTGGGCACGAACGTAAAGTCTCCCCAGCGCTGGGTGGCAGGAGTCAGGGGTGGAAATGGGGTGACAGGCAGATCCCTGGATCACTCTAGCTAGTCTAGGAGGGTCAATGAGCCCCAGGCTCAGCTAGAGACTCTGTCTCAAAAGATAAGCTGGAAAGTGATGAGGGAAGAGAACTGATATTGACTTCTGCATGAGTGCACACACACACACATAGAGACATGCACACACACACCATACAAACATGTGCACACACATGCATATAACACACACATGTGCACACAGGTGCATATAACACAAAACACGCATGCTATAACACACACAGCCCTTTGGTCTACTTTGGAAGACAGAAGAACACAGTGGGAGGTGGGGGAAGGAAGTGGGATTCAGCTCCCCCCAGCTCCCACTGTAACCTCCTCCATAGGTCAAGTTCATCTTTCTTCCCATCTCTGTCTCCTCAACCAGCGAAGGCAACCTGGGGCAAAGGCAAGGGAGTCCTGGAATGCTCAGATGAGATGCTTTCATTTCTCATCCCAGGTCCAGACCCTCAGGTCGGAGAACCTTCTGTTTGTGTCTACCTTGGATGGAAGTCTCCATGCACTGAACAAGCAGACAGGAGACTTGGAGTGGACAGTGAAGGATGGTGAGCAAGGAAAAGCTGTCTCTCCTTAGTCTCAAAGTGGAGTGGGCATTCACCTTGACACAGAAGATAAGAACATGAGCACCAAAGGGCTAGAGAGACGGCTCAGGCGGTAAAGTGCTTACCACACAGGCATGAGGACCTGAGTTTGGGTGGACAGCACCCACGTGAAAACAACACCCACTACAGCAGTGTGCTTCTGGGCCCCAGCACTGGGAAGACAGACAAGAAAATCTGTGGGACTTCCTAGCCAGACAGCCCAGCTAAATTAGTAAGCTCCAAGTTCAGGGGGAAACTCTGGCTCAAAGAAAAGTAGGAGCGAGGCGTAGTGGTGCATGCTTGTAATCCCAGTACTCAGGGAGGCAGAGGCAGGAGGTGAGTTCGAGGCCAGCCTGGTCTACAAAGCAAGTCCAGGACAGCCAAGGCTACACAGAGAAACCCTGTCTCAAAAAACCTAAAAGGAAAAATGAAAACTAGGATGGAGAGCAATTGAGGAAGACACCTTTGACCTTCACACACATACACACACACACACACACACACACACGAACATAACACTAGGACCCAGCAAGCCAGTGTCCGTAGGCAGCTTCACCAGTTAGCACCTGTGTGGACTTGGGAAAATCACTTCCGCTCTCTGAACCTCAATGGCTTCACCTGCACACAGGATAAAATGGAATGACAGAGCTCTTACCACCTGCTGGGCTCTCCATCGGGCAAAGGGTAAAAACTTGGTGTGTTTGAGCTATGCTTTTCAACAGAGTCAGAAAGAGACTCAGACTCCTTGTCTTTGTCCCTGCAGACCCCATTATCCAAGGACCAATGTATGTCACAGAGTAAGTGAATTGGGGCCTCTTGTGGAAAGAGTGACTGTGGGAGCCATAGTTGTATGAGGGTTTTGGCGGGGGGCACATGGGTGTATGACAGAAGTTAGGAAGAGTCTATATGATATGGAAAGGACTCTTGCTGCTCTAAGGTTCCTCCCGCAGGGATGCACTCTGCTGGTTCAGAAGACGTGGGGAAAAGGACCTTCACAAAGCCAGAACCATGCACCCAGACTTCTCTGTGTCCCTCTCTGCTCCACAGAATGGCCTTTCTCTCTGACCCAACTGATGGCAGCCTGTACGTCTTGGGAACCCAGAAACAACAGGGGCTAATGGTCTGTTTTCCCTCATGGCCTGGGATGGGTCAGGGCAGGAATCCATCAGCCAGAGCACCAGTGGGTGAAGGGACAGTGTATCAGAGTGGGGTATCTTCTGCAGCTGTCAGTCAAGGCTCTGAACACTGTGGAAGTCTGTCTGAAAAGTGGGGAGTCTGGCTGTATCCACAGAGCAGAATATCAGACCTTTGAGTATATCGTAGGGCATCTTCAAGACTCCGGGGGCCTTAAGTTGAAAACTGTACAGGTTAGCTTTCGCTAAAATAATACATCACCCACAAATTCAAAGAATTAGGCTGGGCCCATCTCAGTAGTTCTGTTAGTCTGAGTTTGCTCATGAATATGTAAGTCATCTAGATAGCTCTGGTTCTGATGTTTGGTGGTTTATATATGCTCATCTTACCCTGTGCCCCTTGTTAAAACTCATAACCCAAAAACAGGGCACTCACTCACTCACTCACTCACTCACTCACTCACTCACATAATACACACTCCAGAGAGAGAGAATGAACTGAAGGAGGGTAGAGGGCAGACCCACACTCACCACCAACACTGAGTCCAAACAGCTCCTCAATCTCGATGAGGCTTTTGTGGCTACTGAGTTTTAAAGCCCGTGTGGGTGTGAGTGTCTATATGGGTGTGTCTGTGTGTTTATGTGTGCGTGTGTGTGTGTGTGTGTTCTATGTATGTGTATCTGTGTGTGTGCGTGTATGCATGTGTGCGTTATGTGGCATGTATGTGTATCTGAGTGTGTATATGTCTCTGTGTGTCTATGCATGTGCTTGTGTCTGTCTGTATGTGTGTATGGGCATGTGTACATGTATTTATTTGGAGGAGGTCATCAGGTGCAATCAAGTGAAGCTTGTGGAGTCTTGGCACTCAGTGTGGTTTTGCTTTTGTTTGTTGGTTGGTTGGTTTTTGCACTTCCTCAAGAGACTCTATCTGTAGCAAGTGACTGAGGGTGCGGGCTCTGAGGCTGGTCTACTGAAATGCCATGAGCTGACTTACTTAGCCTCTGGAGCTCCATTTTCCTCTCCTGGGAAACAGAAAACACAAGGTGCCCAGTGAAAAGGTTTCTCTAGGCTGACCTTGGGGAGTGTGGGACAGCAAGTGCTGGGCCTGTGTCTGCTCTTACCCCTTCTTGGACCTTTTTCCTCTCAGAAACTGCCATTCACCATCCCAGAGCTGGTCCATGCCTCTCCTTGTCGCAGCTCTGATGGGGTCTTCTACACAGGTGAGTATCTCCGCAGCCTGTGGAGGCTAAATCTAGCCAGTAAGAATGGGGGCCTAGGTCATGTCAGACCAACCTGGCCAGGAACAAATGGGCACACGCAGCCTCTCCTACGCCATCTTGAAAGTTGGCCTGCTTTCCTCCTTCACAGGCCGGAAGCAGGATGCCTGGTTTGTGGTGGACCCTGAGTCAGGGGAAACCCAGATGACACTGACCTCAGAGGGCCTTTCTACTCCTCAACTCTACATTGGCCGAACCCGTAAGTCAGATGTCCCCAACGTTGAACTCGGGCTAGCCAGTCAATCTGACAATTGTCAATAAGCATTTTGCTGAGCACTGACCAAGGAGAAAGAGGTGTAGTAATAAGTTTGGTCGCCAGGACTTCGATCCAAATGCTTGGCAAGCCTCCAGTCAGTCCTATAAGAGGGATGGTCTCTGGAGTAGGGTTGGGGAAGCACCGTATAACCATAAACTTGGTATCCTTCCCCGTGGCACACAGAGTACACCGTCTCCATGCATGACCCACGGACCCCAGCCCTGCGCTGGAACACAACCTACCACCGCTACTCGGCGCCCCCTGTGGATGGCTCGCCTGGGAAATGTGAGTGTTGCCTTTCTCAGCCTTACCTTGGAGCAAAGTCCCCAACCTGGGAAACCCCTGAGTGACATCTGGACCAAGTTCCAGCACACAGTGATCCGCCTCTATGCTGCCCCCTCATGTGCTGAATGATAACAGCCTGACCTGACCTGAGAGGACTCTGATGATCACAGAGCCTGAGAAATACATCTGAACTTAGCCATACCCCCAAGGGACCCAGCCAGGTAACCTGGGGTGACTCCTTGAGTCTTAAGGACCCCCCAAGCAACTCCCCAAACACCCTGAGCAATCCCATCAAGTCTTAACTGACCTCAACATGGTGAGTGACTCCTGCAAATGGCTTGGGTGACTCCTCCATATAACTCTTGCTACACTGTTCATATGTACCCATCCTACCCAACTTTCTGAGGAGCCTCCCAGCTGCTCCTAACTGACCTCTCAATTCTTGACTTCATCTTTCTTCCTGAGGCACACTGTGCAGGCAACACATGAGTGACACTACCAAGGCTCCTAAGTAGCCCCTTCATATTCCAAGGGCTTCCCAAGGGACCCAACGGCCTCTGGGTCACACTACTTGATCCCCCACTCTTACCATGTCCATGATTCATGACCTGCATCCTAAGAATGTCTCCCTCAAAGGACCTCTCATCTTAACTCTCTCGGATGACCCAGACTCACAGACACACATAAGTCAACTTTGGATGGCCCCAACCTATCCATTCCTGTTTGGGCAAACTTGGGTTGATCTTCCTATGTCCCAGTACTCTCCACATGACCTCACATGACCTTTGCACATCTGAGTGTGTCCCACCCCAGCTGCTTTCTGGTGTGTTCCCTGAGACCTCTCCTGACATCTCCCCTGTCTTTTTTTTTGGTAGACATGAGCCACCTGACATCCTGTGGGATGGGCCTGCTGCTCACTGTGGATCCAGGAAGTGGAACTGTGCTGTGGACCCAAGACCTGGGAGTGCCTGTGATGGGTATCTACACATGGCATCAGGATGGCCTGCGCCAGCTGCCCCATCTCACACTGGCTCGGGACACCCTACACTTCCTTGTCCTCCGCTGGGGCCACATCCGACTGCCCACCTCCAGCTCCCAGGACACAGCAACTCAGTTCTCTTCCTCCGACACCCAGCTTTTGTGAGTGTCCATATGCAGAGCCCGGGGGGGGGGGCGTTTCTGAAGGTGTTACAGCCCCATCTGAATAGACAGTCATAATGTTCAGCTGTGACCCACCAATACAGTTAAATCAGGTATCAAGATGGCATCTCTAGGTCTCCTGGATATTCAAGACTTAGCAAGTGATTGAGTTAAGTCTGTCCTGGGAGGGTCCTCTGGGCCCCATCCTCTTTTGGGCCAATCAAAGTGACTGTTAAATACTTTAGGTGCTAGCCTTCCTTAAGCTATTCTAAGACACAGACTGGAGAAAACAGGGGTTTCTTATTTGTTCCATTTGCTCCACAAAAGCTAATCAGGCACTTACTGTATGCCAAATGTGTGCTAGGCTCTGAGAGTCCAATAGCAAACAATAGAGTCAGATTTCCTGCCTACAGGAAGCTCGGAGTCTCGTAAGAGGACAGACATATACAAGGCAGGTATAACACAGTGAGATGAAGAATGAATTTAGAAAAAGAGGGCACCGTGGGCCTGGGTATGGTGGTGCGCACCTTTAATCCTAGCACTCAGGAGGCAGTGAGAGCTCTATAAGCTTGAAGCCAGCTAAAGCTGCCTAAGGAGCTTGTTCTCTCTCTCTCTCTCTCTCTCTCTCTCTCTCTCTCTCTCTCTCTCTCTCTCTCTCTCTCTCTCTCTCTCTCTCTCTCTCGCCTTTGCCCTCACCCCCTGCCACACGCAGACACAAGCATGGGAGAGATGGCACAGTAAATAAGAGCATGGACTGCCCTCCCAGAGGATCCAGGTGCAATTCCTTCCCAGCACTCGTGGCTCACAACCATGCGTAACTCCACTTCCAGGTGATCTGATGCATGTGTAGAGTATACAGACATACATACAGGCAAAACACCCATACATGTAAAAATTAAAGTACATTACATTGAAAAGGATGATGCTGTAGCAGAAAAGCTCAAGGTACTGAGAAGTAGGTGATAGAGAGGAATTTGGGGAGGGGATCAGGATGGTTAGAGAGTTCAGCCTGTAAGCAAGGAGGCAAAGGCTGTATAGCAGGCTTCTAGCAGGTCATGACTGCCTTCATTTTTCATTTTTCAAATACTAAAAGAGGAAGAGAGAAAGAAGAAAAAGATGAAATGGGAGGTAATGAATTCCAATATAGAAAAATGAGTTCTTTCTTTCTTTCTTGTTTTTCTTTCTTTCTTTTTTCTTTCTTTCTTTCCTTTTGTTTGTTGGTTGGTTGGTTTTTGGTGTGTTTGTTTGTTTGTTTGAGACAGGGTTTCACTGCATAACATCCCTGCTATCCTGGAACTCACTTTGTAGATCAGGCTGGCCTCAGACTCAGAGAGATATACCTGCCTCTGCCTCCCAAGTTCTGGGACTAAAGGTGTGTGCCACCACACCCAGTGAAAACTGAGTTCTTATAAGAGATTGTGGACAGGTGTGGTCATGGATGCCTTTGCTCCCAGTACTCAGGATGCTATTGGCAGAGCATCATGAATTTGAGGCTAGCCTGGGCTACATAGTAAGACCCCCCCCCCATTAAAAAAAAACAACAGTGAGACATATATTGAGAAAATGTTGCTATAGATTTTGTAACAGTTAGTTTTGTTGCGTAACAAACTACTTCTGCACTTGTAGCTTAAAAACAACACACACTTGCTATATTCGAGTTTCTTTGGGTCATCCAGGTAGTTTTCTGGTCTCTGAAATCAACTGTTGACTTGGTGGAGGCAGTGATCCAGAATAGCGTCACTCACCTATCTAGTGGTTGGTAGGCCATTTGGCCTGGAAGGTGTCACCTAGAATATTTCATTTAAATACCATAATGGCCTTCATCACTTGTGGGAGAGTAGGCTTCCTTACACTGGGCTTCAGATAACATTGCTGAAGGGCAACTCCCAATGCACAAGAATCATTCAGGTTTATGCCTGTGTTAGATTCATTTCATTGGCTAAAACAAGTCACGTGGTCAACCCCAGCATCAACATGGAAGAAAATACTAAGGTCACATGGGTAGAGTAATGCTGAGTATCACTCGTCCTTCTCTCTCCCCCTCCCCTTTAGGATGACACTCTACGTGGGGAAAGAAGCGGCTGGTTTCTATGTCTCTAAAGCGCTGGTCCATACTGGGGTGGCCCTCGTGGTGAGAAGGGGTCCTACGTGTGGGCTGCAAAGAGGGATAGAACCGGATAGGAGCTTCTTTTCACATGTGGCTCTCCGTCTTTTGCCATAGCCCCGAGGACTGACCCTGGCACCCATGGATGGCCCCACAACAGATGAGGTGACACTTCAAGTCTCGGGGGAACGAGAGGGCTCCCCCAGCACTGCTGTGAGATACCCCTCAGGAAGCGTGGCGCTCCCCAGCCAGTGGCTCCTCATTGGTGAGGCCCCCTGATTTCTATTTGAAGTAGATGAAGAGAAATGCCTTACTAGCCCAGTTTCAGAGCTGGAATACTGAGAGCATCGTCAACACTCTGGCTCTTATCCTTACCACTTAGGATACCATGAACCTCCCCCAGTCCTGCATACCACCATGCTGAGGGTTCATCCCGCCCCGGGGAAAGCATCTGCTGAGACAAGAGCCCCGGAGGGCCTCCGCGCTCCGGCTGTCTTCTCCGAGGTCAGTGCAGGGGTGGCAGGGACTATGGGTGGACCCAGAAGATGTGCATACAGCCTTTGTGCCTCTTCTCCAATCGCATAAGTCCCCAGGAAACATTTTGTTGCTGCTGTTGCTCCCAGACATGTTTAAAATGTCAAAATGATACTGGCTTCCTAAATCACAAAAGTGTAGACCCCAGATTCCCGCCCCCCCTTACTCTGCACTGTAAACATTGTAAAATATTCATCAACTGAGAAATTAAAAACAGAAAAACTATAAAGGCACTCTCTCCCAAGAGAGACTGGAGAAGCTCTGGTAAGTAGTTCAAGGTTAGAAGGAGCAAAGATTTTTCAAATCCCTGAGAGTTTGCTCCAGACCCACCAAATTCTTCATCTCTAGAGATGAACCTCATAATTTCAACAATATCCCCACACTTACATGAATTTTTAGTATGTTCAAAGAGATGCTGGTCTTCACTTAGGTTTGGTAACCTCCTCTCCTGAGCACCATGATGTTTCAGAACTATGTAGACAGTACCATACAGGGAACCCTCCCTCCCTACCCTTTCAGCTAAGCCCTGTCTGGGGTTTAGGGGTTGCACATAGGAGGGAGCATCAAGAGTGAAAGCCATTTTGTTCTTAGCTCCTAAACCTGAAGAGGGAGGAACCTTGGGATCCAAAACTACATCCTGAACAAAAAGCTTCAGACTCTTATCCAGGGCTGGGATCCCAAGACCTGTTAGCAGCTAGCTTCACTGCCATCCTTTTAGGAGCCTGGGTCCTCTACCTGATGAGGCAGGTAAGTCCAACATTGGGACCCTGTCCGCCTTAGAATCTTCCTAGACAGAACTCTGCTTTTCCCTTTCCTGACTTCAGCTGCCTTGCCTCCCTCCCAGGAGCCCTTGCTCCTGTGCTCTGTAAGTCCAAGCTCTATTGTGAACCCTGCCCTGACAAGGTGTGGGGCCCAGCAGGAGGAAGGCTTGAGCCCACTGAAGCCCTTGTGTTGCAGCAGCAGCAGCAGTGCCCCTCAGCACCCGCAGGCCCTCCGGACCCCTTGCAGGATACTCAGACACAGCCCTCAGAGACCACCCTGCAGGACCAGAAGAGATTTCAAAGCCTCCCAGAGCCATCTCGGCCATCCCATGACCCTGAAGGTGAACTTGAATGAACAAAATTGGGGAGTCAAAGGCAGAGAAAAAGGAAGGGTGAATATAGTTTAATTTCAAAGTCAAATTGTTAGAAACCTCAGATGGTGGAATAGATAATAAGAGATAGTCTCCGTAAATGTCTGCTATTATAATATTATTACTGTTTTGGGGATCTCCAGTTGTGGATAGAACCGTGTGTAGATCAAACTGTGGTCAGCTAGCTTTTGAAGAGCTGCCTTTGAGCATCTGTTTTCTCACTGGTCCAATGGAGATGCAAACACCTCCCAATGTCACCACACTGTGAGAGGAGGTCATCATCATTATTAGCAAGTCAGTTAAGAGAATGTGTGCCTAGTATGTGTGAAGCCCTGGGTTTGAACCCCAGCACTCACAAGCCAGGCATGGTGGTACACTCCTATAATACCAGCACTCAGGAAATGGAGGAAGGAGGATCAGAAGTTCAAGGTCAGCCTGGGATATGTGTCTAAAAAAATCATATCTAGGTGTATTGATAATTGTTTTAAAATAATGTTTTTTTTATGATGGTAGCAGTACCTATGTGTGGTTTTGATTTTGTTTCAACATTCCTTTCTTGGTTTAATTTTTTAGGGTAAGCCCTCAAAGACCCACTGGTATCTACTAGGTGCTAAGAAATAGATGCTTGTCTTCCTCTCTGTGGCTCTGAGCCACGCTGGTGCCTTTTGTGTCTTTGTGAGCTGGTGCTGGCATCTCCCCATTGCTGCTCATCCTACTTCCTCATGCCTAACTCCCACCTGCTGTGTGCTTACTCAAGCTGATGTCTGCCTGGCTCCCGGCTCCAGTATTCATCCATGTCCTTCTCTTCCTTGGGCCTCAGCCCCTCCTCAGTCAGTCCTAGGAAAGCAAGCATGCCCTCTGAGCCACATCTTCAGTCCAGGGGCAGCTTTCTTAAAGGACTCCATAGCAGGGTAACCCTAGCTCTGAGATGTAGTTCTTGTCATTTATTTACTCTACCTAGTCCCGAGTAAATATACATTCCACTGTACCCCAAAACCCATTTCCTTGGACCTTCTGACTCTGGAGTGGAATCCTCTTGTCTTTCTGCAGTCAAGACTGGTTTTTCTCAGAGCTGTTCTTGCTAATAGCCAGTATTTTTTTTTAATAGAGAAATGTGTGTGTGTGTGTGTGTGTGTGTGTGTGTGTGTGTGTATGTATGTGTGTGAGTGTGTGTGTTTACATGTGCAGAGAAAAGGACAACCTCAGATGCTATTTCTCAGGAACCATAGACCTTGGTTTTGGGGTTTTGTTGTTGTTGTTAGTGGTAGGTTTGGTCCCTTGAGCTAGAATCTCTCTATGTCATCCTGGATGTCCTGGAACCATGCTGGCCTCAAAGTCACAGAGGTACTCCTGCCCCTGCCTCTTGAGTGCTAAGATTAAGGGCATGCACCACTCTGCTTGGATAGACCTTGATTTTTTGAAACAGGGACCTGGAGTTCACTGATTCAGCTAGGCTGGCTGGTCAACATGCCCCAGGGATCAGCCTCCTCAGTGCTGGGATGACAAGCATGGCTTACTATGTCCAGCTTTCCACATGGGTGCTGGGATCAAACTTAAGTTACCATAGCAAGGCAGGCACTTTCTTGACTGAGCCACCTCCCCAGTCCCAAACTCACCCGCACACCAAGACTTTTGAGGGCACTGTGTGCACCGAAGCATTCAGCATCATACTTATTTGCTACAACTGTGCTCACTCTCATCATGCTCTGCCTACTTGAATGCACCTTTTTTATTGAAACATTCTACTTCCATAAAAAGAACTGTTGTGTTAGAGGTAGAAGAATACAGAGAGGAGGGGAAAGAAACGGACAGAAAGTGCTCAAAAGGAAGTCATATAGCCAATATCACCCACTCCCTCTTCCGTGTATCCACTTGAGCCTCACACCGATAAAGGTGATATCGCTATCAGTCCTGAGTCACCTGCCTAGCCACACCAACAGCAGCACCAGCCACTGGAGCCATGTATCTGGCACCTGGGTCCTGGCTCTAGTCACTGCAGCACACTGAGCACAGAAGGGTTGAAGTCTGGAGAAAGGACAAGATGGAGATTGGGTCTGGCCTGCGGCAAAGACAGGCAGGGGAGGATGATTGTGGGCAGTGAGCAGAGGTCACTAAGAGGACACTGATATCTTCCTTCCCAGTAGCTGAGCAGCCCACTGTGGTGGGGAAGATTTCCTTCAACCCCAAGGATGTGCTGGGACGTGGGGCAGGCGGGACTTTTGTTTTCCGGTGAGTGGCAGGTGGAGCCCAGGCTGCAGCTGTATCCCTCGCAGCCTTTTTGACAACAGCCAAAGGACAGGCATTCTTCCAGACTCCCGGGGGGATAGGTCCCAACCCTTTTCGGCTCTCTCTGGTCCACCTCTCAGAGGGCAGTTTGAGGGACGGGCGGTAGCTGTGAAGAGGCTTCTCCGAGAGTGCTTCAGCTTGGTTCGGCGAGAGGTGCAGCTGCTTCAAGAGTCTGACAGGCACCCCAATGTGCTCCGCTACTTCTGCACTGAGCGCGGTCCCCAGTTCCACTACATTGCCTTGGAGCTCTGCCAGGCCTCCTTGCAAGAGGTGAGACAGGAGCCCAGGAAGGTAGGGAGAACGGCCTTGGGCTGAGCAGTGACATTTTTTGCCCTTCCCTCATCTTAGTATGTGGAGAACCCAGACCTAGACCGCTGGGGCCTGGAGCCTACCATGGTGCTACAGCAAATGATGTCCGGCGTTGCCCACCTACACTCTTTACACATAGGTACCGTCTTGTTTCTAGTCCTCCGACCCCTGCTCTTCCCCATTGGCGATCACTCACTCTCTCCACTCCATTCTTGTAGTACACCGTGACCTGAAGCCAGGCAACATTCTCATGGCTGGGCCTGACAGCCAAGGTCAAGGCAGAGTGGTCATCTCTGACTTTGGCCTCTGCAAGAAGCTACCTGCAGGCCGTTGTAGCTTCAGTCTCCATTCTGGCATTCCTGGCACAGAAGGCTGGATGGCTCCGGAGCTCCTGCAGCTGCCAGCAGTCAGCCCCGTGAGTCTGCCCTTCAGCCAGCTCTTCTCTGAAAGAGGCTCCAGGGGATAATCTATCCCTTCCTTCCCCCAGGGAATCTTCATCATGGTCTATTCTGGGAAGAAAGTGCCTCTAGCATCCTGTGAGACCAGGGATGCTGCTAAACATGCTACAGTATACAGGGCACCATCTGCTTCCTGACAGTTATCTGTCCTAAATCGGTCACCCAGGTTGAGAAACCATGATCAGAAAACGACTTTGACACAGGGTCTTACTACCTAGCCTAGGCTGGCCCTGAAATTTGAACTTTCTGGCTTCAGCCTCCTGAGTGTCAGGATTACAAGCATCATGCCAGGCTTAGAAAATGAGGTTTAACCTTCACTATGCTTCACAATCATTGAGGGGCTCAAATACATAAAAGCTGGCTACGGTGGCCTGCAATTGCAGCACTCAGGAAGCTGAGGCAGGAGGATCCTGAGTTCCAACTACATAGAAAAATAAAAGATGCTGGCTCTCACCTGTTCTGACCTCATTAGCTATGTAGGACCCAGCATCAGTGTAGACCTGAGGTGAAGAATAAGGGAAAGTGAACATTGGCAGTACAAAGTGCAAACAAAGCAGCATCAGCCCCGATTGAGTTTGGAACCCTAGAACTCTAGGTCTGGATTCATGGTAAGTAGGTGGAAGGGGAAACAATAATGGACCAACACATCATTGGGCAGAGCCATGCCCATTCCTAAAGATAAGAGAAGGTAATGACCAGGGGGCAAGAGACCGAAGGGTCCAGAAACTTGATGTACTAGTGTTAGGAACCTGCCTGTACAGTATAATTTTATATTAGCCATCAGTATTTTAACATTGGAGAAATCCCATACACACGCCTTAGATTATCAAATGCACTTGAAAAAATTTCAGCTTTGTCATCCAGGCAGTGTCCTGGTGACAATCAGTGACCAGGCCTATGCTAGGTCACCGGTTTTCGCTCTGACACAAGTGTGGTCAGCCTTACTCAGTTCCGCTACATGTGACTCCCTACAGGAAGGAAAACCAGGACCAGGAAGCTTGCAGGGGCAAAGAAAAGTTATCTTTGAGTCCTGGTCTCAACATCCCCTGACCCTGGCTCCTTGCTGCTCTATAGGTGGAGGAGGACTTTAGCAGGGCCCACTCCCTCCTCCTCCTCATGCCCGTCTCTCTGGCCCCCAGACCAGTGCTGTGGACATCTTCTCTGCAGGCTGCGTGTTCTATTACGTGCTTTCTGGAGGCAGCCACCCCTTTGGAGAAAGTCTCTACCGCCAGGCCAACATCCTCTCAGGGGATCCTTGTCTGGCTCAGCTGGAAGAAGAGACCCACGGTAAGGGAGAGCCAGGCAGGACCAGCAAAGACTGGAGGGAGGATGCATGACACAGCACATTTAAGCCATCCCTTTTCTTTTGCCCTCCAGAGAATGTTGTGGCATTGGACTTGGTGAAAGCCATGCTGAGCCTGCTGCCCCAGGATCGCCCCTCAGCAGGCTGGGTACTGGCCCACCCCCTCTTTTGGAGTAGAGCCAAGCAGCTCCAGTTCTTCCAGGTTAGATGGAGATCTTGGAAAGGGACCCCCACTCCCACCCCCCATCCCACAAAGCTTCAAGTTTGGGTCCTGTCTTAGTTAACTGTTCTATTGCTGTGAGGAGACACCGCGACCAAGGCAACTCATAAAGGAAACATTTAATTGAGCACTTGCTTACGGTTTCAGAGGGTCAGTCCATTATCATCGTGTTTTGGAGGAAGGCAAGCATGGTGCTAGAGTAGTAGCTCAGAGCTCACATCTAATCCACAAGTTATAGGCTAAGAAAGGAACACTGGGCCTGGTTTGGGCTTTTGAAACCTCAAAGCCCACTCCTAGCCCACACATCTTCCAATAAGGCCATACCTCCTAATTCTTCTCAAACAGTTCTACTAACTGGGGACTTAACATTCAAACATACAAGCCTATGGAGGCCATTTTCATTCAGACCACTACAGGGCCTGAGGAAAGGGAAAGCAGAGTGGCTAAGGGAAGAGAACCTTGTTCCCTGGTATCTGTGTGTTTGCTCTAGCTGCCCCTGTATGGAAATACAGTCCATTCTCATCTGCTGTCATTCATGCCATGACACCAATGTAGATACTCCTTCCATGTGTGACCTTGGGCAAGGGACCACATCTGAGCTACAGGCTCAGAGAACAGAGACAACAAAGCTTCCTTCAAGGTGGGTGGTGGCATGGAGGTAGGGCATAGGGAAGCCTTGCTTTCTAGGAGGCAATAGCCCTTGTCATCCTCATTCAAGAGGGTTTTGCTACTCCACAAAACACAATCCTGGCCCTTGGGCCTCTGATACTGGCCACAAGGCTCAGGAGCTCTGTGGGGTCCTAGGATGTCAGCGACTGGTTGGAGAAGGAGCCAGAGCAGGGCGCCCTCGTGATGGCACTGGAGGCAGGCAGCCACAAGGTGGTCCGGGAAAACTGGCACAAGCACATCTCGGCACCATTGCAGGCAGGTAGAGGCTGCACTTGGGCGGGCTGGTGGGGCAGAGACCCAGTGGGGATGCCTCTGCAGCCCGTCTCTCTGCCTACAGATCTGAAACGGTTCCGGTCATATAAGGGGACATCGGTGCGAGACCTGCTGCGTGCCATGAGGAACAAGGTATGTTCTGGAGACTGGGTGGGACACGGCTCAGAGATGGTTTGCCATAGTTGAACCAGGGTCCTTGTCTTGATCATCCCCAGAAGCACCACTATAGAGAGCTCCCAACTGAGGTGTGCCAGGCACTAGGCCAACTCCCTGCTGGCTTCATCCAATACTTCACACACCGCTTCCCGAGGCTGTTGCTCCACACACACCACGCCATGAGGACCTGCGCTTCTGAGAGCATCTTCCTGCCCTACTATCCATCCGCTTTGGATGCCAGGAGGTCCTGCCAGATGCTACAAGGGCTGAGATCACCACAGGCCCCAAAGGCAGACTAAGGAGTTGAGCCTGTGGCTGAATCTGGCCTCAAGAGTGTCAGAAAAGATGGGCAGCAGTTTAGCAGCCTGAGACTATTGGAGCAGAGAAATACTCTGGGGTCAGGGAACCCTTAAGAAATATAAGACCAAAAAAAAAAAAAAAAAAGAGAGAGAGATGTACATATATTTAATGTATATAAAGGCAAGGAAAGGGCAGTCTCAGATTCAATAGAAATATCTATACAGTTCATCCAGTGGGCTGAGGGCAGGAGAAGAGGTTGTAAACCCACACCCAAACGTACAAAAATAACTTACACAGCAACCCCTTCAAGCCAGGCATTGCTCCCTGCCCAGACCCCAGGGCCAGGG
>CM053758.1:16332182-16343844 GCA_028658305.1 Pachyuromys duprasi
CCTGGAAGAAATTAATCTGCACAGTGCCATTGCTGAGGTGCAGGATGATGGCGCTTCGTGTGCGGAACCACGTTCGCAGGTAGGGCAGCCGGGCCAGCTCGTCACCTTCCCGGGGTGTGATGTTGGCCCCTGCCTTCAGCAGGTGTTCGCTCATGTAATTGCGGAAATACTTGAGGAGTGTGATCTGCTTGGAGGGTTGAAGGAGGGATTTCAGAATGAGGGTCTGATGCTGAGGCGGGCCCCCATACATACCACAGTAGCCTCAGCAGCCAGTACCCACCTTCTTCATCAAGGAGTTGGGGTGGGAGCTCACGTTGAGGTAGGACTCCGTGCCATCACGCTCTATGTACTGCAGGCTGTCACCGTCATTGTAGAGGATAAGGCGTGTTGAATCATTAAAGAGCACCCCCACACTGTTGTCACACAGTTGATACCCTGGTGACAAGTGGAGGGCTATCTCAGAAAGGCAGGTGGAGGTGGGCAAAGGCTTTGAAATAGCTCAGTAGTACAGCGCTCCTCTACCATGCAGAGGGCCCTAAATTCAATTTTTGGGCACACACGCACATACAGACACACACAGATCACTCACTCAAAGGCTACCATGGCCTCACCATCCCCCCGCCCATCCCACATTCTGGGACACTTACCAAGGCCATACTTGTCCGAATAGTCTACCCACTTGCTGACCCAGAAGATAGGGATGCAAGCAGGATCCTCAGCCTCCTCTGAGACAGAAAACAGAGCACTGGTTAGGTCAGCCCCATAGCCCCATCCCGTCCTCTCATGCAGCTCTCCCCAGGGCAGTATATGACCCCAGGAAGCCTAAGGAGGGGCCTGACAGCAGAAACCTAGACACCCAAACACCCAAATGGAGAATCACAGCCCAGGATGCCAAGTGGGCCGCTTTACTCTAAGCCTGCTCACTGCCTCTCATGAGCGGTGGTAGGTGCGGACAGGAAAAGAAAAACCCCAGGCTTCTCTAAGAGCCTATGTTCCAACCACAGGGATTAAAAATGATCAAAATCTCTAGGCTGCTCTGTCATTAGCACTGGGCCTGGTGGAAGGCCTAGTGCCCCAGATTAAAGTGATGAAGAAACATAGCTGACCAGACAACTCCTGCAATGCTAGAACCAACTCAGTGTATACAAGTCCCTATTGTAAAGACACGAATGTGCTGGGAAGAGATGCTACAGAGAAGTCAGTCAGGTTTGGAAGAGCTGGCAATGTGGGTCAAGGCAGTGACATTGGGCACAAAAGCTCTGAGCTATAGCTGATCTGAATCTCTTGAGGGATTTATTCCCTGAACAGAAGACACAGACCATGCCACTATGCAGAGTTGGCCTATCAGCTACCTACAAGATGAGATGGAGCAGAAGCAGGCAGAAGGTACACTAAGGAGGGCTGTGGGTGAAGGTTAGCTCATCTGGACTTCGATCTGCAGGAAACGGGCAAAGCAAAGGTCATGTGGGCACTGGGCCTAGACAGTCAGCGCTCTGCTGCTGAGACACCCGGCCTTCTCTGGTCGTGTAGACCCTGAAGCACTCACCTTGCCGCACCAACCCTCGCTCTGAGGGCTTGGAGGCATTGACGCTGGTCAGTTGCTGTAGCAAGTCACTAAGGTGGCACTCGATGGCCTCATTTGTCTCCCGAACCACTGGTTCTTCTTTTTCCCGGGGACGGTCAGGCAAGGGGTTCTCCATGCCTGAGAAGGTGACATGGTCACTTGCTGGGCACAAAACTGGAGGAGCAAGCCTTTTACTGCCTGCCACAGATAGCACTTTTCCCAGAGAACTCTTTAACTATCACCACTTTGGGGAAACGTCAGAGTCATTACCAGTTTGTGTGACAGGTATGTGGAGCTTACTGAGAGGCCACAAAGCTTCAGGCGCTCTGACCCAACAGCCTGGTTTTCCAGGACAGCAGCTGTTGCTGTCAGTGAGGGAGGCTGCCGGAAGGCACCGGCAACTCAGAGCTGCTCCCATTCAAGCAAAGAGTGAAGGGCACCTGTCCATCCAAGAAGGTGGAAGGATGGGTGAGGCACAATGTTTTGAGGGATAGACTCCTTTAAATAAAGCATCAGCAGCTTCCCACTGTAACCCTTTGTTTTGTGTGCTTACAGATAAACTGAGTCTAGTGACACTCACGGAAGCATTAACTTGGCCTAAGACAGCTAGGGGTGCACCGGTCACTCTTATTGTCACTTGAACAACTCATTTCCCCAAACTAGCATGTGACAGTTCTCCCATGAAACAGGTCATTTTTCTTAAATTTTCAATTTAAAAAACAAAACCAAACCGAATTCTGCTGTGTGCATACCACACACCACTGGAACATGCTTTGAAAGCGTATCCTGATTAGAACAATTATAAATAAGAGGTAAACAAACAAACCAACCATCATACTACATTAAGAACTTAAGTGTGAAATAAAATATTTAAGATATGATTTTTAAACTAGCCAAAAGGGGGCTGGAGAGATGGCTCAGCAGTCAAGAGTACTTGCTTCTCATACCAAGACCTGGCTGTGGTTTCCAGAACACATACGGCGGCTCACAACCATGTGTAACTCCAGTTCCAGGGGGATCTTCTGGCCTCTGTGGTCACCAGACATGTTGTGGTGTACAGACATATATGCATGCAAAACACCCATACACAGTAAAAAAGAAAAAAGAAAAAAACCACACATAACACATAAAACAAAACCAGAGACAAAACAAAACAAAAAAGAAACCCTAGAAAAATCACACCTGTCCAAATGTAACTATTGGAAATGTGAGAATATCCCAGGGACAATATCACATAACTCTCTACCTTTGGGTGAGCTTGAAAAATGTCTCTAGAATTTTTTTTTAATGCTACTTTATTTAAGGGGAAAAAAAAAACTTAAAATAGCAGTATTTTAACCACCACCGAATAAGATTGAAATCCACGAGGCCGGCACTACAGGAAAGAACAACAGAAGAGGGGCTTGGGCTGTGGCTCTAGCATGGAGCCCTGAGTTAGATTCTCAGCTCTTCACAAACTGGACATGGTGGTCCATGCCTGCCGGTATTCCTAGCACTCTCCAGGCAGAGGCAGGAGGAGGAGATGCTCAAGGTCATCCCCGGCTACTATGAGTTCCAAGCAGCCTGGAGCACATGAGACACTGTCTCAAAAATTGAAAAGGAAAAAGAAAAATTATAGCAATAATCACTACAACCAAGTGGGTGCTAAAATCAGTGGGCAACAGCTAGATGAAGCGGTATAATTTCAAACAGCTCCCTGCAAGATACTTATCAATTACAATGTCTGCAGCAGAGAGAGTCTTGTCTCCCTGGCACACCGAGAGGAGCAAAACCCCTCTGCAGCGTTCTTGCTCAGAATTCAGAACCTCTTTGCAATCATAAGGAAACATCAAATCCAACAGGAGACAAACTCATGAGCACCGTCTAAGAGTGTCAAGGTCACAAGACACAAGGAAAACCGCAGGGACTGTCACAGACTAGAGGAGACTAAAAAGCCAAGTCACTAATGCCACATTGGGTACTGACTTGCATCCTGCTGCAGAACAAGGTGTGAATGGGACGTTTGGAGTTTGTTGGCAGGATCCTTCTGTGGCCAATGTCTTAGCTTTGGTAGTTATTCTGTGGTAAAGAGAGATGCTGACAGTGGAGGAAGTTGGGTGAAGAATACATGCAAACTCAGCTCTATTTTGTTTGCAGCATTTTCGTGTAACCCTAAGATTATTTCAAAATAAACCAAATCATTAAGTCAGATGTGAGACACACAGTTGTAATCCCAGCACTCGGGAGTTCAAGGCTAGCCTGGACAACAGAGACCCTGTCTCAGAGCATGAAAACCCAAACAAAACCAGCCCAAGTCATTTGCCTAAAAATGGAAATCTAACTAAAACGGATGAACTAAGATTTTTACAGTAAATTGGTGATATATCATCCAGAAAAACAAAGCCCTTCAAGCTGCCTCCCAAAGACTACAACTCTTAATAATATAAAGGACACATAAGACTGCAATAATAATAATAATGATAATAATAATAACAGCAGCATGGTAAATGCACACTCCTATAAGCCTAGCACTGGGGAGGGTGAGGCAGGAGGATTTCAAACCTGAGGTCAGCCTTAGTTTCATAGTCTGTCTCAAAAAAAAAAAAAAAAGAAAAAGAAAAGGAAGGAGGGAGGGAGGGGCAGTAAAAACAATCAATCAAACAAACAAACAAACAAAAAATACTGCTGCCACGCAAGGTGGCTCACACCTTTGATCCTAACAGGTGGGAAGGCAGAGGCAGGTGCATCTCTGTGAGTTGGAGGGCAGCCTGGGCTATAGTCTACCCCCCCAAATTATATATATATAATATGATATGATATGATATATCATATGTATATGATTAATGCTGATAACCCTGAAGTTGATGCTGATGCCTTGTCACTTTTTTTTTTGTATCCCCAAGTATGACCAGCGGAGGATGACACAAACGCTTTCTGTTCAGTCTAATGTTTTAAAAGTTTAGACAATAATTTTTTAAAAATATATTAAAACATGAATCAGAAAAATTCTGACCTCTAAAGAGCTCTAGAAACAAAAGCTAACTAAGCAGGAGAAAGGGACTCTACTGATTCGAAAAAAGACACAAACTTTAGAGCAAGAGTAAAATGGCAGACTGCCAGAGTTGGCTGTAGCGACATTTCAAAAGTGACATGCACCATTGCAAACATGTAATCCTGGTACTCAGGAGAGCCCTAGGCGGGAGGACTGAATTCAAGAGCAGCCTGGGTGACAGTGACAGAGACAGTCTTTGTTTTTCAAGAGAAACAAAACACACAAAAAGAACCAAGGGTGCACAGAGTGAGCAGTGCAGGGTGTGCTGAGTATGGGAACTGAGGATGGGCCACATTCTCCAGGCTTGCGCCTGAAAACTTCCAGCACTCTCAACAGACCATGAAAGAGATCTTAGGGACTCTAAATAGAAATTTCCTGGGCTTGCTGTTCAGTCTGCTTCCTCCTTGGGTCCAATGGTTTGATTTGGTCTGTTTTTCCTCTGTGGCTAAGGGGCAGAGGGGCCTGGGGATCAGACCCAAGGATAGGACCCACGCCTCTGGGGGTAGGCAGTAAGGCACCTGGGCTCTCTGGGGTCTGTCCTACCCAGATCGAGCTTTACCTTTATTGAGGACTGTGAGAGGCTTCCTGCTGCTGGGGTCCAGGCTGCTGGGAGCTATTGAAAACCTTGGTGGGATGGTGAGGCAGGTGATGGGGAGACGGGCAGGGATGTAGCCAGAAGTGAAGAACTCGTCATTGAGCAACTCATTAATGGTGGGACGGGCAGTGGGGTCTGTCTGAAGCATCTTCTGGATGAGGGAGGCGGCCACTGGGTTGATGTGCTAGAGTGGAGAGGCGGAGCCTAAGTGAGATGAGACAGGGACTCCAGCCAGCGAGCGGCTGCTCCAATCTCAAAGGTACCATGGCCCATGGCCAGAAGCCCCACCAGACCCTGCACCCTCAGCTTTAGAAAGGATCAATGCTAAGCTATTGGTGAGGACCATTTTCTACGGCCTGGCACTCAAGATTAACCTGTGAAAACTTTCCCTTGCAAAGAGGGACCTCCAGGTCCCAAGACCTGTATTTAAATTCTAGCTCCACCCCTGATTTCAGCTATGACAAATAACCAGGGCTTTCTAGGGCCTACCAAGGAGAGAAGGTTTCACACCTAGAAGCCCACCGGATGGGATACCTGGTTTATGAGATAAAACCTAGCACATCAGTCACAGCACTAACTCTATGCTTATGTGACAGGAATGTATTCCTGTACAGTAACTCATTTGGCCCCCACAAAAACACCTCAAGGTCTCTCTCTTCTACTTCCTCTATATTAGAATAGAGACAGGGTCTCACTATGTAGCTGAGGCTGGCCTGGAACTTGCAATCCTCCTGCCTCAGCCTTCTAAATTCTAGGACTATAGGTGTATAAATATCCACTATTAGGCCTCCCTCCCTCAGAGGAGGGAGAGTCCCACCTGAGAATACACATGGCCTCAGTGATAAAGCCAGGAATGATCCCACAGCAGTCCAGCTTGCTCAAGCTAGCCCATGCTGTTTGCAGTGAGCA
This sequence comes from Pachyuromys duprasi, assembly GCA_028658305.1. NCBI lineage: Eukaryota > Metazoa > Chordata > Mammalia > Rodentia > Muridae > Pachyuromys > Pachyuromys duprasi. The sequence continues at coordinate 16,338,282 of CM053758.1, forward strand.
GATCTGTGATATTATCTACTCTACAGATAAGGCAAGGACACCAATTTGAAAGAGGCCATGTGCCCCATGTCCCCAGAAATGGGTTATCCCTTCAAATGGATGTCATTTTGTCATTGGGAAGCCCAGTTCATGAGAGGCAGGCCATCTCCTCTGTTAAGCACAGCTTAGCTGGATAGATAGGATCTATGTCCCAAGCTTAAGCGCATCTGCCCCTCTCCTTTTCTCCCTGTGCTTCACACTCCTTCAGGAAGATCCTAAAGACACGAGCTGGTCATGGGTCTCAGTTGGTAGAGTATTTGCCTACAAGTGCAAAGCCAGCTTCCAGAATGTCATAATGTCAACATGGTGGAGCACGCCTATAATCTCAGCACTCGGGAGGTAGAGGCAAGAATCTGGAGTGCAAACTCAACATGCAGTGAGCTTCAAGGCCAGCTTCAGATAGACCGTGGCTCTACTAGGGGTAGGACTGACTCATCTCTGTCCCTGGGATACAGCTGGGCTCAGTGAACAGCTTTTGGCTGAAAAATAAATTAAGACATTTAAGTGTTGTTGTCACCTTGGGAATACTGTATTCATTTTTCTTGATCCGGAGGTAAGTCTCTTTTAGGCATGAGGTCTCAAAAGGAGGCTTGCCCACTAGCAAGGTGTACCTGTAAGCACAAGGAAAGATTTTGCTCAAACTCCCAGGAAAGTCCAAGTGTAGAAGGCATTGTCTCAGGAGTGGAGGAAGGGAGTTGTACTGGATTCGAGGAGGGGATGGGGATGATCTCCAAGACTGCCCAACCCCACAGCAACCAATGGCCAGGACAAGCCCTCAGAAGAATGCAGGTGACAACACCAAGGGGACCAGGGAAGACCCAACTCTGGCCTGCAGTGACAGAGGCCTCTCTAAGGACCTCAGAGGCCACTGCTGTTCACCACAGGCCACCATGGTGGCGTTTTTGCCTACCACCAGCCTTCCTGCTGGCCTAATTCTCTCACTGGTGCTTCCCAAGCTTTACTGAAAGACAGCCAGGTATTGTGTTAAGTCAGGTTCAGGTCTGAGATTCTGAAGTCCTAACAAGCCTTCAGGTGTTGATGATTTGGGTCTGTGCAAGCTTTTAATAAGCAGCAAGGGGCAGGAGGGAAGAGTGAAGGAAGAGAAAGGCAGTGGTCTTTCCCTGGACCCATAAGTCCAAGCTGCAGGAATGCTACTGCCTACGCAGACTGATGGAACTAGGGCTTCATACGGGGCAGCCTCTCCTCTAAATCAGCTATGGCAGAAGGCCCCACAGAGTAAGGTCAACTGGGTGAAATGCCTCAGAAAGCCCTGCTGAGGCCAACAGCTCCATTCCCAACTTACATGATGCACCCGATGGACCACACATCCACCTCAAAACTGTGTCCCTTCTTGCTTAGCACCTCAGGAGCTATGTAGTTAGGAGTGCCACACAAGGTCTTCTTTCGTTCCCCTTCATATTCCACTTTGGTTGCCAGCCCAAAATCCCCTGAGATAGAGGGAAGAAGAGGGTTCTCAGCTGCTGGATCTGGGCTCTCTGTGGTTATAGACAGCTGTCTCAAGCTTGACCACTGAGCACTAGTGTCCTGAGACCCCATAGCCTCCAGTCCCTGAAGGGTCCACTCTCTGGCTGGCTTCCCACTGCCCTTTACTTTAGATACCAGGGTTGGGGCGGTGAGATGGCTCGGCAGGCACTTGCCTCCAAGACGGATAACCTGATCGATCCTGGGACCCATGCGGTGGAAGGAGAGAACTGACTCCTCAAAGTTATCCTCTGTTCCCACTCCTCACATAAAGGTATAAAATTTAAAACACACAGGACAGCAGAATTGGATGTACTGGCGAATCAAGTAAATCCTCCTGACTGCTGCTGGGCAAGTGTGAGGAAAAGTGACAAGGGTAGAGGGCCTGGTAAATCAGTCTCAGGGGGACAGGTGTTTCTCAACTCAGTAAAGAGACACCCGAGGAAGTTGCCTGCCTTGCTCCATAGCATATGTGTGGACCTCCAGTTTAAAAAGGAAACTTCCTGAGGGCCTGGCTCAGCCATAGGGGACAAGGCAGTACTTGGGGAGGCACCCTCAACTCAAAACCACTAAGGCCTCTACAGGTAAGACACGGGGCTGTGGCCCCCACTCCTCCTTTCTGGACTAGTGGGCTTTCCAGAGGGGGGACCTCCACTTGCCATCCTGTCTCTCTGGTTCCCGTTCTCCCAGCTTTCTCCTCCTTGCCACCTCTTGTACTGGCACCAGGCACCCCTCTCCCCCAGGCCCAACACCTCACCTATTTTCACCTCCAGATCCTCGTTCAGGAAGAGGTTGCCCAGCTTGAGGTCCCTGTGAATGACCTGATTGCGGTGCAGGTACTGGCAGCCCAGGACTATCTGGCGCAGGTAGTAGCGGGCCTCAGGCTCTGTCAGCGCTTTTCTCCTCTTGTGCAGCTCCAGCAGGGACTGAGCATTCGGAAGGAAGAGTTTACTGAAGGCCAAGGCGAAGGGTGGCCAGATGGATGTGGCTAGGACTAGGCGTTCGGGAGCTAAGACAGTCAGTCCCTGATAATTCTGCCCACACTATCATTCACAGGACCCTCTCCCGGGTAGCTCATGCCCTTACCCAGAATCTTCTCTCAACCCCACTCTCGATCCTCTATCCCGGGGCTTCCTCCCGGAAGGAAAACGACCCCCCCCCTTACCAGAAAGCTCTGAGGTCTGACTACAAACAGCCGTCCCCCACCCCTGCCTCAGACCTTCCCCACTCCGGAAGTTCGATCCGTGGCACCCCTAGTCTAAGACCCTTCGTTAGTCCCTTGAAGCATCCATTTCCTGCACCTACTCACAGACTTGCGTCCAAGAGTCATCTTCCCTAATGGCAACAGGGCCCAGGCTCCGCTCTCCTTGAACCCCGGCCTCAACAGTTAGGAATGCCAAGCACCCTCGATAGATGCCTTCACAACGCCTGAAACCCAAGCACTCCTCTCTAGTCCACTCCAAGACCTCGATGCCCCTTTGCCCGCAAGTTCCGCGTGTAGGGGTCCCAGACCTGCGGCAGAAACACTCACCCTCCTGCGACAGAGCTCCAAAACCACAAACACAAAGTCGCTGTCCTCGAAAAAGCCGTGGAAGCCTACGACATGTTGGTGTGCCAGGCTGCGGTGAATGGAAATCTCCATAGACATCTTCTCCTTCTGGTGGGGCTTGAGCAGCAAAGACTTAGGCACAATCTTGCCCGCGAACACCTCTTTTGTGTCTGCATCTGAGATCTCGAAGCATTTGGCGAAGCCTCCTTTACCCAGAAAGCGGCCCCGTATATACTGCCGCCGGCTACGTGGGTCCACCAGGATCTCCGGAATCTCTTTGGCCAGCGGTGCGGCCACTGGGGCATCGGGAGCTGCATCTCCTGGGGCCCCGACTTTCCCGAGGTCGGGTGGTGCTCGAGCCAGCTTCCCAACTTTTGCCGCTGCATTCATGATCTCGAAGTTACTCTACAGACCTGGCCGTGCCGGTGCAGACGACCCTGCTCGGCTCCGCTCCACCCCGAATTCAAACGCGGCGCTGGGAACGTTATAAGGGCCTGCGCGTCGCTGATTGGCCGCGGGGATTTAAAATACAAACCCGCCCAGCGCGCGGCACCATGGGAGTGCTCTACGGCGCAGCCGGCTTTAAACTCCGTTCTTGCGGGCCAGAAACTTGATAGGCAGGAACTTCAGGACAGCGTGCACGTGGTATAGCCTGGGAAACCAGGAATGAGTGAATTGCGCGGAAATCCCCAGCGGAACAGGATTCGGTCCCGCTTTCTGCCGTGATCATGTCGTTCACCTGCACCTCCTCCAGGGACTTCTAACTGTTAGGACCTAACTAACACCTTCCTCCACCCACCTGCCCTTCTCGAACTGAAACTCCAGGCCTACGGGTAGCTTGAGGACGCACCGCCTCCCCGTCGACCCTCTCCCTGGCTACCCTAAATAAAGCCAAACGTGAGCAAACTCAGCACGCTCGGCAGGCAGATGCACCTTCGCCGCGCGGCGGACTGGGTCCCTCTGATGAATAGCTGCTCAGCCCCCGAGTTGGAGCTCAAGGCTTCTCCTGAACATCCCAGGAGCCAGCCGCATCTGCAGAACCCGGGAACTCCTTAGGAAGGCAAAGGAGCAGTGTGAGTTCAAGATGACAAGTTAGCCTAGGTCAGCATGAGCTAGCCCCTCCTCTCCCCCCCCCCCATTCCCTGGGAAAGAAACTTCCCAGGTATGACCTGCTGGTCAAACAAGACCTTCAGGTGATTCCTACTCACTGTGAAATATAAGAAACACCAGATGTCTGTCTGGCCCCGTGATGCAAGAAGGTTGCCTAGCTGTGAGTTGTGCTGACCAAAGCCCCAAATAGAGAACACTAATTTTCAGTCAGAGGTGGAGAAGACTGGTTGGAAGAGTTCTAGCAAAGCGGCCTGCAGGCAGAAATGTTCTGTTTAGTCTGCATTAAAAAAAAAAGATTTACAACATTTAAAAAGAGTGGCCACTAAATAATATTATTAGTACCAAAGGGACAACTAAAATATAACTGCAATGCATTTGTTGATGTAATTATAATCTCTTTTTTTAGAAGAACCACTGGGCATACTGTTTCTTATGGAAGGGAACATGTATGGCAATTGTAGAAGTGCATCAAGAATTCATTTTGATCATATCATCAGATAACTGAAATTATCTCAAGAATAGACGTTGATATATAGTCTCTTATGGGTTTGATGAACATGTGGCAACACAGCCAAGATGTAAAAGATAAACAGATCCTATCAAGTAAGTGCTTTTATATTCAAATTTGAAATGGACTTAACCGCTAACACTTCCCCATTTGAGAAATAATGAATATGGTAATTGGGTTAATTTAAAAATAAGAAATGAAAGTTCTCCATGTCAAATCCTGAAATATAGGTTGTATATAAAAAGGGCATAAAAATAGTGAGCTGGGCATAGTGGTGCATACTGTGTTCTTAACTCAAGTGGGAGAGCAGAAGGCCTGCCAAAAGTTTCAGGGAGTCTGGGACTAACTGGCTTCAAAATATTGACACAATCTTTACTATTATTCTCACTTACTCTTGTGTTTCGTAAAATAAAAAAAAAAAAGAGTAGCCACACATTGCAGCATTGCAGGTGTGGCTTTTGCGGGGGGGGGGGTGTCAACTCTGGCCACTGTCCCTGGCCACTCTGTTGCCTGCTTGCCCTCTGGCTTCTGTGGGCACTTCCATTAGAAGCTGTGTTCCCGTAGCTCCCCCAGGAGGATCCCATCACTGAGCCAAAACTGGTAGTACTGCAGTCTTTCCCAGTGCCTGGGAACCCATCTTACTAAATGCTTTCTGAGTCAGAGCAACCTTTGTCTCCAAAAACTTCAAGTTCGCTGGGGTGGATGCACTCCTTTAATCCCAGCACCCAGGAAGCAGGCAGGCAGAACTCTGAATTTTAGATTAGAAGCGTTAATACCATGGACAGACAGACATAGCGTCAACAGCATGGGGTGGGGATGGGGCAGCATGTGGCACCCTGGCGATGTGGATTCACTTCCTATGTGAAATGCCAGGG
>CM053758.1:16343944-16507065 GCA_028658305.1 Pachyuromys duprasi
CATAGCAGTTTTACAAATCTAAGGCCTCCCACATGGAAGCTGATCCCTCTACAAGTGAACGGTATCGTTTTAAGTTGTGTGTGCGGGGGGGGGGGGGGGGGGGGAAGAAGAGGAGCCATGTTTATGCATGTGAGCACGGGCGTTTACATGTAGATCAGAGGACCAGCTTAGGGACAGGTCCTCTCATTCCACCTTATTTGAGGCAGGATCTCGTGTTCACATCTGTTTACACCAACCACCTTCTGTTCCCACCTCCATCTCTCCTGGAAGGTGCTGGAAATAGATGCATACGCTGTTGCAACTGGCTTTCTGTGGGTTCTGGGGATTCCAATTCATAGCAGGTGCCCTGCCTGCTGAACCATCTCTCTCCAGCCACACCTCTATCTATCTATCTATCTATCTATCTATCTATCTATCTATCTATCTATCTATCATCTATTTATCTAAGATAGTGTCTTGCTTAGCTGCCTAGATAGGTTTTGGAGTTGGTAGCCCTGCTTCAGCCACCATAGTGCTGATATTACAGGGGTACACCAACACTCTTGGCTTATTTGAACTTTTCATTGAAATGTCGTAAGTTTATAGAAAAAAAATGGTCTGGTTATCATTGCACACTCAGTGAATTTCTACTAGCTGGACACATACAGTATAAGCATCGAGACTGAAAAAGGAGACAGTACCAACATATCAGAAGTCCCCTGGTGACTGCTTTGGGGTCCCAGGAACCATCGCTAATAAGAAGAGACTCTATATTCTAGTCACAGGACTGGACAGGTGTCAGTTTGGGCCTTGGTGGTTTGTTACCACGAAAGGTGGCAAAGCAAATGCAACATAAAAGGCAGAGTGGGGCAAGGTCAGAGGACAGCAGGCACAGCAGCTGTGGGTATTAGGTCAGCGCTCTACCAACCAGCTACTGCCTGAGCCCGTTTGCACAGGCCTTCTATCAGCAACCTGGCTTGAAGCTTTTATAGCAAAAGCCACTGTCAGTTGGATCCACTGCAAAAGCATGAGCCCAGGGCTGCAGCAGCAGCAGCACAGAGCATGACGGCATTTGCCACATAGCTTGATGGCTTGAGTGTGGTCATTGGGACCCACATACCTGCACAGTGGAAGGAGAGAACTGACTCCCACAAGTTGTTCTCTGATTTCCACATGTACATCACCAAATAAAGGTGATAAAAAAATTTTTTTTGAGACAGGGTCTTACTATATAGCTCCATCTGGCCTGGAACTCACAGACATCCAACTGCCTTTGCCTCCCAAGTCCTGGTATTAAAAGTTTGTGGAGGAGGTTGGGGATTTGGTTCAGTGGTAGAGCACTTGCTTAGCAAACGCAAGGCCCTGGGTTCAATCCTCAGCTCTGGGAAAAAAAAAAAAAAAAGACAAAGTAACCAAAAGACAAAAAAAAAAAAAAAAAGTTTGTGGAGATCAATCTGCACAATTACGCTTGTGAAGGGGCCTAGATTTAGCCAGTTCGAATAAACACATAAAAGTGTATTATAGAAAGTTTCTGTGGTGACTCCTTTAACTTGTCTATGGCCGCCAGTGCACAATGGTCAGTGAAAAGAAGGTGATGTAGATGTTCTCCAGGACCGAGACACTGTCAGGATAGTCAGGGTCACATACAGAAGGCAAATCCCCAGAGCCCTCTGGAAAGAAAGGATTTACTGTGTTAGGGGACCCTAAACAGAACTTAGGCTCAGCAGAGAGTCTAGACCAATGGCTCTCAACCTTCTTAATGCTTCAACCCTTTAGTACAGTTCCTCAGGTTGTGGTGACCCTCAACCATAAAGTTACCTTCTTGCTGCTTCATAGCTGTAATTTTCCTACTGTTCTGAATCATCAATATCTGATATGCAGGTTATCTGATATGCATCCCTGGTGGTGGAGAACTGCTGGTCTGAACGATGAAGGTCCCTAGCGTAGCTACCTAAGGCCCCTGCCATGTTTCCCGTCTTGACTGGTAGCCCTGGATCTCACACTCTGGAGGGTCTCCTTGAGGATGTGGCTTGAGGCAGTTTCACTCACTGGTGATCTGCTTGTCCGTGCCTGGCAGTTCTTCTGACTCAAATACCTGGAAGTGTGGCACTGGGAGTTTCCTCCAGGAAGCAGAAAGCAGGAAGCTTCTGGGAGCAGTCATGGGAACAGAGATCTCAGCCCAGGCCTTTACTCCTCTAGTGACACAGCATCACTGGGCCCCAGTCAGCTAGCCCAGAATTTTTAAAAATTATCTCTTAGCCTTTAGTCTTGAAGGGGATTATATGTAAAAGACACAAAATTACCTTTTTTTGCAATTTAATATTTTTATGCAATGTGGCCAGCAAAATGTGCTCAGGAACCGTTGACAATACATTGTGGATTGAACTGTGTCCCCCAATTCCCATGACAATATTTGGAGAAGGGCCTTGAAAACACTGCTTAAGTTAAAAAGAAGTTGTTGAGGCCAGTGAGATGGCTCAGCAGGTAAAGGCACTTCCCACTAAGCCTGGTGCCCTGAGTTATACCTCAGAGCCCACATGGTAGGTCCCCAGAGCTCACTCCTAAAAGTTGTCCTTTGCTTCCACACTTGTGTTCATACACACACACACAATTTAAAAAAAAAATACTAGGATGGTGGTGTTAGGGTAATCCCTAACCCAATAAAACTAATATCCTTATAAAGGAAATTAGGGCCAGGCGTGATGGTACACACCTTTAATTTCAGTACTTGAAAGGCAGAGGCAGATAGATCTCTGAGTTCATGGCCAGCCTGGTCTATAAAACAAGGCCAGGACAGCCAGGGATACACAGAGAACCAAAAATAAAGAAAGAAAGAAATGAAAAAGGAAGGAGGGGGGAGAGAAGGAAGGAAGGAAGGAAAAGGAAGGGCTGTACTTCAGAACTGGGACAAACAGCTCCAGGTTCTCCCAGCATTCCTCAGTCCCTATCTGCTGCAGGGCATGGCTGGCATATACCCCCTCTACCCTGAACTTTCCAGAGCAGGGACTTTCCCTTCCTCTTCACCATATAAATATCTTGGTGCTCTTACTTTTTTTTTTCTCTTTCTCTTTCTCTCTTACCCACTTGCATGAAGGCCAAGAGATGCTTCCAATGAACCTACATTTATATACTTTAACTTGCCTTGTATGAGAAGCAGTCCACATCCGCATTCCCGCCTCACCATCCTCTCTAGCTCCTCATTTTTTTTTTAATTATAGAAAAGGTTCACAAACCTATGCACTAGCCCACCCCCAGGTTGCTTAGCAACCTGACATCATCACCTGCTGCCTACCAGATAAAGCAACCACCTCTCTCTTCTCTTGCATTCTCTGCCTGTCCCTCTCTGTCTGTCCCTCTGTCTGTCTACCTCCCCCATTTTGCTCTCCAACACTGTCTCTCTAATGCCTCACTCAGACTATATAACTCCTCTGCCTCTCTCCCCTGCCCTTTCTGCAATAAAATTCCTTGTACCACACCTGTTGTACAGCGTCTAATATTTATATCATAACAGGAAGAAAGGAAGGAAGGAAAAAAGGAAAGAAGGACATTAGGACACAGACACACAGAGGAACAAGTGAGGACGCAGGAAGAAGGCAGCTGTCCCCCTGGCAGCACTTTGCTCTTTGCTCCTGGATGTCCAGCCTGAGAGCCAGAAGAAGGCTATTTCCTGTTGTTTAAGCCCCGGCTTGTGATGCTTTGTTATAAGCCAAGCAAACTGATAAAAGATGAAATCTTGAATTTCCTAAAATTTAAAGGTGGCTTCCCTTACCATCTGCTTCCTTTGTCCTGATCATCTGTTCATTGAACAGCCTAGAAAAGACCAGTCCTGAAGAACAGCTCTATTTGAGTCAACGGCCTACCATACTGAGGTTTATATTCTGGGAGAGAAGTGAGGAAAGCTGAAGAAAAATGAGCTCACTGCAGGAAGACAATCTCTAAGGAAGGGGCATGGTCTGCTCTGTCCAAAGCAGGTGGAGGGATAAGTCTTTGGGGCGGGTCCTCTTCACACCTTGCAGCTTCCACAGGGGTAACAAGTGAGAGATGCATTAACCTCTGCATTAAAAACAGTGCTGATTGGCAGCTTGATCTCAGAGGGTGTTGGGGGATAGTCTGGTGCTGCTAATGTACTTAATTGTTCATTACTGGCCCCTCAAGATCTAGTTATACAGTCTCACCCACACCAAGTGGTGCTATGTAACTTCACTCCCTAATTATCCTTGAATGGTTAATAAAAATGCCGCAGCCAGTTCCTGGGCTAAAGAGAGGTGGGGGGGGGGGCTTAGGTTCCCAGACTTGGGTTCTGGAAGGGACCATAAGGCTGGAGGAGAAGGAGTGGAAGCAGAAGATGTAACAGAAGGAAAAAAGGAGTGAGGAAAGAGAAGATGTAGCAAGAGAAGAGGAAGTCAGAGAGACGGAAGTCACCGTGGGGCAGTATGGACCATAAGTTTGTGACTATGAGGACAGACTGATGGAACAGAAACAGCCCAGACAGAAATGACTACAGCAAGTAACATAGGGTGTGTAGCTAGGAAATAGCAAAATAATTTAGAGAGTTGATATCTGTCCAGCTCCAGTGCTTTAAAGCTTATAACATAAATTATAGCCTCTCTGTGTCAATTATTTGGGAACTATCCAGGGTAGAGAAGCCTTCTAGAGTCTCTGCAACAAGAGTGTCCCTTCAAAGACCAAGCCCTTTCCTGGAGGCATTTATCCAAGAGAGACGGATAGCAAGTATCTAGGATGCTTTTATGGGTATGAACTCTACAGAGGGGTCCTGAACCTCTAGGGTCCAGAGTCAAGGAGGGCTTGCTCACCAATCTGTCTCCTTCCAGCTGAGCCTGGCTTGGAATGAGACTGAAGAGCTCATAGCAGACAGTAATGAATACAGGATTCGAGGCAACTATCTTTGCTGCAGCACCAGATTCCACTGCAAAGGACAGACATTGCTTCCTTTGTGCCTGGCCTGTCTTCAAAGTCCAGCTGCGCTCCAGGTACCCCGAAGTACGTACCTTCAGACTAGAAAATGAACAGCTTTCAGGGCTCAGGTGTGTGAATTCCACAAGTGCCCATTAGTAACTTAACCTCATTATCCAAACGTGCATTTCAAGGGGGAGACAGTCCATCACCTCTTTCTGTGGCTTCTCTTTCCAGAGGGTCCAGTCATAGTAAAAAACACAGAGACCTTCTCCAGCTTCCATACCCCCAAAAAAGCCTAAGTTCCAATCAGCTGGCCAAGGGCAAACAACAACACCAACAAAAATTGTATCTACCAGTTGCTAGGGATCAAAACCAGGACCTTGGGTGTGCTAGCAAAACACTGTACCATCACCCTTGTAATTTTTGTAGCCTTTTTTTCAGACTGGGATGAATAGTGCTGATGAAATTATAAACATTAATTTGGGCACAGTGCTACATGCTCATAATCCTGCATGATTTAGGCAGGAGGATTATGAGGTCAAGGTCAGCATGAGCAGCATAGCAAGTTCCAGCTAGCCCAGGAGGTGACACCCTGAGTTCCAATTCTTGAACCCAGTTTAAAAGCCTGAAGGCAGAAGTGGTGCATGTCTGTAACCCTGATACTCCTGGAGACAAGAGACTCTCCCCCAAAACTTTAGGGCCAGGTAGTCTAGAGCACATAGCAGAGCAGCAGAGTAGAGGGCTAGAACCTACCTATGAGCATTAGTCTCACTTACACAAACCTCAGCGCGCGCAACACACACACACACACTCCTTCTTGCCTTGGTCCCCTCTATCTCTTTAGCGCTTGAGCCAGGAATAGATGCATACCTTTAATCCCAGCACTGGGGAGACAGAGGCAGTCAGATCTCTCCGAGTTTGAGGCCAGCCTGGTCTACAAAGTGAGTCCAAGATAACCAAGGCTACACAGAGAAACCCTGTCTCACACAAACAAAACAAATGAAAAAAACCCACTACGTGCTGATTCGAGATACTTCAAAGTCCCCAACAGGCTTTTCCCATTCCTGAGCTTCTCATATAACATTTTATTATTTTTTGAAACAGGGGCAATGTAGTCTAGACTGGCCTTGAACTTGCTTTGTAACCAAGGGTGACCTTCAATTCCTGATCATCCCTGCCTCCATTTCCCAAGTGCTGGGATTATAGGCATGTGCCATCAACACATGGTTCCCTGTCTTAACTCTTCCCACTCTTCTGGCTCCATTGTTTCTCCAAGGAGAATCAGAACATACACCCCAGATAACCAGAGCCAGGATGGATACAGCTGAAGAGAGAAAACACAGTAGGGCCAGGACTAGAGAGCAATAAAGAAAAGTTCACAGATGGTCTTCAGGGATATAGCTGTCCTGGGCCGATTCTTCTCACTTCAGGGCTGGAGCCATATGCAAGCGGGAGGCCCCATCATAAGCAGAGACTTCAGGAAAGTCAATAATCGGGCCGTACATACAGTGGTCAAAGCCCAGTGCTTTGGTTTTCTTCTCTTGCAGAGCTGGGTACTGTGCTCAAAGCTCTCAAAACACTCAGCAGGTGCCTGGCACAAGGCCAACTGCTTTTGCCACCCAGGACAAGGGGAACACTGCATTCAAGATGGACTTTGCACCTAGATAACAGCTGACTTTGATTCTGCTTAGCCAGTTGTCTGGAGTGTAAGTCACTGGACAAATTTACTCAACTTCTCTGATAATTAGCTTCCTCCTCTATAAAATGAGTTGTGAAAATCCCTACTTTGTTGACAACCAAGAAGATTAAATGTTTTCTGATGAGTGCCTGGCATTCCATAGAAGAAAAATAAGAATGGCTTTTTCCTCCATCTTTTTGTGGCGGCCTGATTATAAAGGGAAGAAGTGCTTAATCTTATTTTAAATCTAAAAGCCATCAGAACGCTGTGCCTTTAACCACAGGGGCTGTGATCGGGTCTTTCACTTTCTGAAGACAGTTCTAGCTGCTGTTTCAGAGGCACTCCCTGAGAACCAGCTCTCTCCATGTGCGAAGAAGCTGAAATCCTCAAACCCACCCCACCTACCCTCTTGCTTTACAGAAGAGATTTGCGGCTCCTGGGGTTGTGATAACAGGGCTAGTACATGGCAGTGGAAGCTGACACGCCGACCTCCAGCAGCCACACTTCAACACGACTACTGGCAGCTAAGACCTCCCCCAGAGAAATCTAGTTTGTTTCATGGCTTTCTCCCCTGACTAAGCTGTAAGGTCCCGAGGAGCAGAGACAGCTGTAGCGCAGGGTCTGGTTCTCAGTGGAGGCTCAGTTAAGTATTCAAATGAGCAGATGATGGCATAGTGCTCAGGGTCCCACCTTCCTACAATAATGGGCGACAAGCACACAAGCTATGAGAAGCACAACACTGTGGTGAGCCTTCTGTGTTTCAGTGAGCATGGACCTATGGCAAACTCGTCCAAGCTGACAGGGCATTTTGCTGAGACTAGAACTAAACAACCAGCCTCTTAGACATGCCCTGGCATCGCCAGCACCATTTTAACAGCCGCACAGCTTCGTAAATGGTACCCTAGAAGACCAGCCAGCTGGACTACAGAAGCCAGATTTATCCAGGAGGGCAACTGATGCTAGCTGGAACACAACTGAAAAACACTCTGAATTCTTACAGGCCAGGGTGATATGCCAAGAAGGACCTTCCTAATTGACAAGACCTCCTCGTTATGGCTAATGCACTAAGGATGTGTTAAGTAGGAGGAATAGTTGTCTGATTAATTTCAAACCTGCCATAGTCTAGATGAATCAATGACTAAGAAAGTAACTGTAGCCTTGGGTCCCAAGAGACTTAGTTGATGTAGAAGTGACTCATTCAGATGCCACTGCCCGTCCCAATCAGACACAAAAAGCTCTAGATAACTATGGAAAACAGAATGGGTCAACAGGACCTCACAGGTAAACCATTTAACTTTGTTCCCAGTCCCTGGGGCCCAGCAATTTGAGCCCTATCTGGGCAGGAGTGGGGATGGATAGAGAACAGCTCACCTATGAGCACCTACTAAGTAGGTGCTGGATATCCCAGGAGCTCGCTCCTAGATCCCCAGGACAAGAAGTGGAGGCACAAAACTAGACTTCTGCCTAATAGCTGACTAGGGACAGAAGGAAGCAGTTCCAGACAGAAAAGCATTCTTGAAATAGTTCTTTGTTGACCACATACACCTGGGCTGAGCATCTTTCTGTTTGCTCCTAATCTGGGCTCAGGTCCCCCTTCAAGGCCCTTATAAATTGTCCTCTAAGACCATAAGTAACGAGAGAGTGGGTTAAGTGTGTATGGGGGTGGGCAGGAGAAAAGTGAAGAGACTGGGAAAATGGAAGAGGCCTGTACTGGAACCCTGTCGGTTTTCCTGCCCAGACATAGTTATCCCCTCTGTAATAGTCTCACTCACTTCCTACAACCACTAGCCATTAATTCTCAGTTTGTGTGTGTGCCTGTATTTCAGTTTTCTAGCTACAAAGAGCCTGGATATCTCCCTGGCCTGGACCAATGAGAACAAAATCTAGGGGTTTTTCTGCAAAGGGGAGGCCCTTTCTGCCAATACCAAAAGTTGAGTGTGTGTGTGGGGGGGTCATACTATGGTATCTAAAAATAAGTCAGGCATAGTGACACGCACCATTAATCCCAGCACTCCAGAGTCAGAGATGGGTAGATCCCTAGGATCAGCCAGGTCTATATAGTAAGTTCCATGACAGCCAGGACTACATCGAGAGACTTTGTCTCAAAAAAAGAAAGAAAAAGCAAACAAAGAAGAGCCACCTCAAAGGAAAACAGGGGCAGGAGCTAGAGAGACCCACGTCCTTAATGACACTGTTTGGTCTGGAATCCAGCCTGAAGCCCAAGTAAGGTCTTGGCTTTCTCAGACCCTTCCAGCTGGAAAGGTCTTTCCAGTCTACCTTCTCTTCTAGTACTCCATGAACAAATAGTTTCCCTCCTCTGGAATTATAATTGCCTGGTAACAGGCTGTCTGTGAGGTGAGAGCGGCCATAGAGACAGAGTCTAACCTTTCCTAGGATACAGGCTTCTGACAGCGCACTCTCAAATATTATCAGCACACAATTACAAACTTGCTACTGTCTGTAGAAGGGACTGTTTTTGTCTTCTCAACGGACTCTGTTCCTCCCGTTACGGGGATGAAGGAAAGGCCAAGGCCCTGACTGGGTTAATCACAGCGCCAAATACCATAGGCCACAGTCATTGATCCAAAAGGGCACAGGCCTCACAGTATAAACCACAGCACTTTCTTTGGGATTCGTCAGGCTAAAACTGGCATGCTGCTGGAATGCAAGGTAGAGGTCTAGTGCTGTAATCTGTTGTGTCCCAAAAGTCCAGAGAAAGCTCACTTGCAGCGGGGGGGGGGGGGGAGAGGGGGGAAGCAAATATAGAGGTCTATTCGGCTGCTTATGTCTACTGAAATCCGTTCTCCTTAATATTGGAAACTCCTTCCTAGCCTAGGTCACAGAGAAACCCCACCTAAACACACACACACACACACACACACACACACACACACTGTCACTTACTTGTGAATCTGCACTGCCAGGGGAGTGTGATTGCTGTTCTTGGTTGTCAACCTGACTACATCTGGAGTTAACTACAACTTAAATGGCTGGGCACACCTGTGAGGGTTTTTTGTTTTTTTTTTTAATTAAACCATTTAAGGTGAGAAGACCCACTTCTAAAGTGGCTCTCTGAAGTGGGAAGATGCACCTTTTGCTGGCAGCCTCTATAAAGCACTTGGAAGAAGGAAGCTTGCTCTCTCTTTGCCTGCTCGCTCTCACTTCCATTGGCAGCCCCATTTCTTCACCGGCATTGGAGCCTACTTCTTCAGGATTCCGGCGTATACTGAAGAGCAGTGGAGACAGCCAGCCTCACAGACTGAACAACTGCTAGATTCCTGGACCTTCTGCTGGTAGACATGTATTGGCGAACTACCTGGAGCACAGCCATTCTAATAAACCCTGTCTGTGTGTTTGTGCACACACGCGCATGTAACACAGATATAAAATACATATGACTTTGTAATATAGAGTTCTGTTCCTCTAGAGAACCCTCACTAATTCAGATTTTGGTAGCACAGAAGTGGTTCTGGAGAGATGACTCAGAGGTTAATAGCACTGGCTGTTCTTCCAGAGGACCCCAGCTTCAATTCCCGGCACCCACATGGCAGCTCACAACTGTCTGTTACTCCTGTTCCTGAGCCTCCTACACCCTCATACAGATATAGTAAATAAATGATTTTTTAAAAAAAGTGGTCCTAGATCAATAGAAGTATAAGAATGGGATTTTATTTTGGTTTTTGTTTTGTTTTGTTTTAGTAGGCCTTCAATCTGCCAATACCAATCAATAATTATTGAAGCCTCTCCAGTTACTGAAGCTTCTCCTGGAAGCTCATCTTCTGAAAGCCCGTGGTGGGAACTATTTGACAACCTTAAGGTGCCAAATGCATTTGGTTATCCTGATTTTTTTAATTCTATTTTTTGCCTTTTCTTTTTATTTAAAGATTTATTTATTTATTATTTATACAGTATTCTGCCTGTGTTTGTGTCTGCAGGCAAGAAGAGGGCACCAGATTTCATTATAGATGGTTGTGAGCCACCATACTGTTGTTGGAAATTGAACTCAGAACCTTTGGAAGAATAGCCAGTGTTCTTATCCTCTGAGCTATCTCTCCAGCCCCTGGTTATCCTGATTTGCCCATTGTAAGAGGCAATGGGTGACTCTGTATAAAAAACTTTTGACAACTTGTGGGAAAATAAGGAAAATGGCGATGCTGGTCATTTGCTCTTAGCATCTCTGGATAAACTGACAAAGGAAAAGAATGAGCTCAGTGATGAAACTATGTAACTCCAGATGCACATAGTCTAGAGCTTTCTAGGCATGTCCTGGAACCACAATCAAGTTTCAGAGAATCAAACCAAAGCCCCCATTATAAGGTTGGCTGAATTACAGCAAAAATTCAAGTGTCAGCCTTGGAGGGTGTCAGTGGCTAAAGTTAAAAACAGCGTTGACTGGTATACGATGGGATCCAGTAACTTGGGATTGGGGTATGTGGGAAGACCCTAACGAAGCTGAGAACTCTGAACTCTCAGTCTCTCAAGGGTTTATCTCACCTGAGGAAGTGGTCTCTCCATCCTCAGCAGATGTCCTCATTTCCCCACCCCTGAAATCCTGCCTATCTGCCTTGAACTGAGGAAACCAATCCTCCATTGTCTGCTAAGCCATCAGTGACTTTCTCTGAAGGAGACAAGGCAAGACAATACTGATGTCCCTCAGGGCCCACCCATAGTTGCCTTAGACTCACAACCAGACTTAAGGCTAGGCAGGCTCCTAGAAGGGAAATAGAAAGTGTAGACTACGAGGAGGTGCACTCTGCTACTAGGGAGCTTAATGAGTTTGCTAATTCGTTCAAACAGAAGTCTGGGGGAATGGCTTTTGTTTGTTTGGTTGTTTGTTTTTGGTTATTTGAAACAGGGTTTTTCTGTTTTAGCCCTGGTTGTCATGAAACTCTGTAGACCAGTCTGGCCTAGAACTCACAGAGATCTGCCTGCCTCTGCCACCCAAGGGCTGGGATTAAAGGCATGCGCTGCTGCCCCTGCCTCCACCACAGACTTTAAGAGTTCGGGAATAGACTTCAAGAGTGTGGGATAATGGTGGAAGCAACATAAAACTGGATCAGGTTGAATTTATTGATATGGGCCCACTGACTAGAGATGCTAGGTTTTATATGGAAGTTCACACAAGAGCCAAGGACCACGAGAAAACAGCCCACAGAATCAACAAACCAGGGCTCATGGGGACTCACAGAGACTGATCCTACAATCAGGTAGCCTATACGGGTCTGATCTATGTGAAATGTTATGGTTGTGTAGCTTGGTGTTCTTGTGGCGCTAACTAAACAGTAGGAGTGGGCTGCCTTGTTTGCCTGCTCTCAGGACCCTTTTCTCCCTACTGGGTTGCCTCGTCCAGCCTTAGTATGAGGGTATGTGCCTGCTCTTACTGCAGCTTAATATGGCATGTTTGATTGATATCCTGGGGAGGCCTGCCTTTTTCTGAGTGGATTTGAGGGAGAGGGGAAGTGGAGAGGGAGAAGGAAGAAGGGAGAAGGGGAAAGGGGGAAGGAGAGAGGGACAGGGAAGAGAGGGCAGAGGGGGAAACTGTGGTCAGAGTATAATATATGAGAGAAGAATTTTCAAAAAGGTTGTAGGATAATGGTGGAAGAAACAAAACTGCATCAGGGTGAGTTTATTGATATGGACCCACTGAGTAGAGCTTCTAGGTTTAATATGGAAGTTCACACAGTTAGAACGGTGTCAAAAGTTTGTTTAAATGGTTGGCTGAAGCATTTGTCAAAAGATGGCCTACTGAATAGGAGTTAGAGATGTCTGATATCTCTTGGCTTAGTGTTAATAAAGGGAGTTTTTGTTTGTTTTTTTTCAAGACAGGGTTTCTTTGTGTAGCTTTGGCTGTCCTGGACAAAGTCACAGAGCTCTGACAGCCTCTGCCTCCCTGAGTGCTGGGATTAAAGGCTTGTGCAACCATGCCCGGCTGATAACAAAATTTTAAGGTTCAGGGAAATTGCAGTGTTAGAGTGGGTATGCTGCATAAAACCTAGTTCTCCACAATGGGAGGACCCAGGATACACATCCTTCCTGTAAGGCACAAGATGTTGAGAGGGGCATCAGTACATTTGAAGAGCTTTGTTGTTGCCCTTTTCCTTGTCCCAGACCTTGGTCAGGGATCCTTGGGTCAGAGATGATGTTAGTCAGTTGAATGAATTAAATGCAATGGGTTTAATTGGGCACCAAAGCAGCATGGGCCGGGTGTTGAATCACCAAAGGCAAGGTAATTATCAAGGTAAGGTAGCTATCAAAATAGGCAGCACAGACAAAGCAACATCCATAATGGCCTGATAGCACAAGAAAGCGAACTATAGGGTGGCATGACTCCTCTATGCTTTAGGTACGAGCTACTCAATCATGCTATTTCCATGCATGAAATAGATAAGAAGCCTACTGAATTTTTGTTGGATCTGTATAAGCAGAAAAATTCTTAAACAAATGAAGGAAAGACTACATTAGATTATGGCAAAATGGAATTTCAGCCTGTGAACCAATTTCCAGACATGAGCTAGTTTGTAGACCCAGAACCCCTTGAATGAAGGTCAGACAGGTTTTCCCAAGGAAGGACCTTGATAAAATACCTAAGAGTTTCACTGCTAGCCTTTCTCCAGTCCTCTCCAGAGGGCCTCTCAGAAGGGTAACTGTGCACTGGGGAAAAGGAAACAATTACACTCTCCAAGGTCTACTGAATACTGGTTCTGAATTGACTGATTCCAGAAGACCCCAAGAAACACTGTGATCCTCCTGTTAAAGTTGGGGCTTACGGAGGTCAGGTGACTAAGGGAGTTCTGGCTGAAGTCTGACTCACAATAGGTCCACTTGGTCCCCAAATTCATCCTGTGGTTATTTCCCCAGTCCAGTGTATAACTGGGACAGAGAGAAGTTGGCAGAATTCTCACATTGTCTTCCTGGCCTGTGGAGTGACGCCTATTACGGTTTAAAAGGCTAAATGAAAGCCTTTAGAGTTGCCTCTGCCAGGGAAAATAGTGAATCAAAAACAGTATCATACCCATGGAGGAAATGCAGAAATTAGTGCCACCATCAAGACCTTGGAAAGATGCAAGGGTGGTGGCTCCCACCACATCTTCCTCTAACTGTATCTGGCCGTAGCAGAAGACAGATGGATCATGGAGAATGACAGTTGACTATCAAAAACTCAATCAACTAGTGATGCTAAGTACAGCTGCTGTACCAGATGTGGTGTCCTTACTTGAGAGATTAACACAGTTCCTAGTACATGATATGCAGCTATTAATCTAGTGTGCCGGCTGGCTTTGTGTCAACTTGACACAAGATAGAGTCATCAGAGATGAAGGAGCTTCAGTTCAGAAAATGCCTCCATGAGTTCCGGCTGTAAGGTACTGTCTCAATTAGTGATCAATGAGGGAGGGCCCTGACCATCAATCGCAGGGAGTGCCATCCCTGAGCTGGTGTGGTCCTGCATTCTGTAAGAGAGCAGGCTCAGCAAGCCAGGGGAAGCAAGCCAGTAAGCAGCACCCTCCATGGCCTCTGCACCAGCAACTGCCTGCAGGATCCTGCCCTGTGTGAGTTCCTGTCCTGAATTCCTTTGGTGATGAACAGCATTGTGGGAGTTTAAGCTGAATAAAGCCATTCAACCCCAACTAGCTTTTTGATCATGATATTTCATAGCAGCAATTAGAAACCTTAATTAAAACATCTAGCAATGCCTTTTTTTTTTTAAGTACCTGTCCATAAAGACCACCAGAAGCAATTTGCTTTCTGTGGCAAGGCCAGCAAAAGACCTTTATAGTTTTACTTCAAGGAAATATTAACTCTCCAGCTGTGTCATAACTTAGTTTGAAGAAAGCTTGATCATCTGTCTCCTCCACAAAATATCACATTGGTTCATCATCCTGACATTATGCTGATTGGACTGAGCAAGAAGAAGCAACCACTTTGGACTTGTTGGTAACACATATGTGTATCAGAGGAGGTGAGATAAATCCAACCAAAATTCAAGGGCCTTCTACCTCAGTGAAATTCTAGGAGTCCAGTGGTGTGGGTCATGCAGAGACATTCCACCTAAGGTAAAGGATAAACTAATGGCCAATAGAGAGTAGCACTACTAGGAGTCTGGTCTGGTTGGAGAAGGTGTGGCCTTGTTGGAGGAAGTATGTTACTGTGAAGGCAGGCTTTGAGGTCTTATGTGCTCAGACTAGGCCTACTGTGGCAGTTTCCTTCTGCTGCCTGTGGATTAAGATATGGGAACTGTCAGCTCCCTCTTCAGCACCATGTTCGCCTGTGTGCTGCCAGGCTTTCTGCCGTGATCATAATGGACTAAACCTCTGAACTGTAAGCCAGCCCCAATTAAAATATTCCTTTATAAGAGTTGCTGTGGTGGCCAGGCAGTGGTGGCACACACTTTTAATTCCAACATTCGAGAGGCAGAGGCAGGTGGATCTCAGAGTTCAAGGCCAGCCTGGTCTATACAGTAAGTTCCAGGACAGGGTTTCTATACAGAGAAATCCTAACTAAGGCACCCACCACGTCATAAAGTAAGACATGCACAGCAGCAATCAATGGTATGTACATATATATATAAATAAATAATCAGGCCCAAACGGGTCCCAAAGGAAGGCACAAGCAAACTACATGAAGAAGTTGCCCAAATGCCAATGGTCTCTACTTCCACTCCAATGCTTTCTGCTATGGAGCACACATCTGAAGCCTCATGGGAGTCCCCCACGATCAGCTGAATGAGGAAGAGAAGACTAGGGCTAGACTGACTGCTGGTACTGTACATTACACAGGCACCACCCAGGAGTGGACAGCTGCAGCTCCAAAAGTTACAAAATTTCTCTGGGACAATTCTAAAAGATACTGGTGAAGGGAAATATTCAGATACCAGAACTTTGAGCACTGCACCTGATCATACCTGCTGTTTGGAAGGAGGAATGACCAGATATGCAGTTGTTCACTGATATATAGGCTGTAGCCAATGGACTGGCTAGATGGTCAGAGATGTGGAAAGAGCATGATTGGGAAACTAGTGGGAAAGACATTTGGAGAAGAAGCATGTGAACAGATCTCTCCAAATGGGTGATGGATGTGAAGATGCTTCATCCTATATAAATGCTCATCAAAAGGTGACTGCAGCTGAGTTGAATAATCAAGTAGATAGAATAACCCATTTAATGGATACTCATCCTCTTTTCCCAGATGTTTACATCATTGCCCATGCGTGCACGGTGGCAGAGATGGGGTGATGCATGGGCTCAACAACATGGACTTCCACTCACCAAGGCTGACCTCACTATGGCTGCTGCTGAGTGCCAAAAGCAGAGACCAACACTGACCCCCAGGTATGGCACCATTCCCTGTGGATACCAGCCAGCAACCTGGCAGCAGGTTGACAAATTGGACTACTTCCTAGATGGAAAAGAAAACAATTTGTCCTTATTGGAACAGACACTTACTCTGGCTATGGATCTGCCTTTCCTGAAGGTAATTCTTCCAAAACCACCATCTGTGCACTTTGAGGACTTATCCATCATCATGGAATTCCACACATTATTGCTTCTGAGCAAGGAACTCACGTCACAGCCAGAGAAGTGACAGTGGACTTATGCTCATGGAATCCAATGGCCTTACCATGTTCTCTAATATCCTGAAGCAGCTGGCCTGACATAAAGATGGAATGGCCTTTTTTAAAGACAAGGTTACAGCATCAGTTAAATGGCAGCAGCCTGGAGGTCTACGTCAGGGTTCTTGAGAAGGTGGTATATGCTTTGAATCAGTGTCCAATGTGTGGTACAGTTTTTTCCATAGCCAGGATCCATGAGAATCAAGAGATTGGAAAAGGGAATAATTTCATTCATTATCACCTCTAGTGACCCACTAGGAAGATTTCTGCTTCCTGTTCCCGTGACCTTCAGTTCTGTTGGCCTGGGAGTTTTGGTTCCAGAGTGGGGAGTGCTCCTGCCAGGGACCAGGACACACTTTCCATTGTACTGGAAGCTCAGACTTCCCCTGGACACTGTGGGCTTCTGACATCCTTTAATCAACAGGCTAAGGAATAAGTGTTGGGAGGGTGACTGGTCCAGATTACCGAGGGGAAATTGGATGGCTTTTCCACAATGGAGATAAGAAAGATTATGTCTGGAGTGCAGGAGAGCCTTTAGAACATCTCTTTGTGCTACTGTGCCCCGTGATTACAAAGTCACTGGGAAAATACAACAACCTAATCCAGGCAGGACAACACAGGGCACAGACCCTTCAGGGATGAAGGTATGGGTCACATCTCCATGAAAAGAGCCACCATCTGCTGAGGTGCTTGTCAAGGGTGGAGGAAATGCAGAACGGGTAGGAGAGGATGGTAGATATAAATACCAGCTAAGGCCACGTGACCTGTTGCAAAAAATGAAGCTTTTAATTGACATGAGCGTTTCTGTTGTAGTGTGTCAAAAATGTGTTTGTACAGCTATTTGTGTTTTCTTTCCTTGATTTATCATGTAATATAACATCAATGAAAGAAAATATCAATGGTTATCCTATTTAAGATACTAAAAGAATGTCCCTCAAGAGACACTGCAATCCACTCTAAATTTATAATGTGTTTGCAATTGATGAAGAATAGATATGTTAGGCATTGTGACATGGTTATTGTTTTCATTTGGAAAGTAAATCTGACATAGTTTGTCACATTGACAAGGGGTGGACTTGTGGTGGCGGTGGCTATTCTTGGTTGTCAACGTGATTACATCTGGATTTAACTAAAACCTACATGGATGGGTACATCTGTGAGGGCTTTTTTTTTTATTTTTTTTTTCCTTAATCATTGAAGTAGGAAGGCTTTCTTGCTGTTGTTTTGGTTTGGTTTTTCCAAGACAGGGTTTCTCTGTGTATCCTTAGCTGTCCTGGAACTCGCTCTGTAGACCAGGCTGGCCTCGAGCTCAAGAGATTCTCCTGCCTCTGCCTCTTTAAAGCTGGGATTGAAAGCGTGCACTACCACTGCCTGGTCAAACTTATTTTTAATTTCAATTGATTAACAACAAAATGGACTTGGTTACAAAAATGACAAACTTCCTTTTGGAGGTCTTAAAGACAAGCTGGATAGGTGATCTACCAGGCATGCTCTGAAAATATCAGTAGTTAGCCTAGATAGCATCTAACATTCCCCTTTTTGGTAACACCAAAGGACAGAGAACTTGGGGTGATCGTCTGATAAGACTAAGAAAACTCAGAACTATTCAGCAATTGCTGGTATCAGTCAAGACATGGCAGAAGGTCTCCAAGGACAAGCTCCTCTTGTCTTTATAGGGCAGAGCTGACTAGTGTAGGCCACGGGGGACTCCTGGGTCAGCCAGGTCTCCACAAATGGCACCAAGTTGTCCGATAGCTCTGAGTTTTTATTTCATTTGTTGAACTGTTGGTGTCTGAAAATCCAAAAACAACCCAAGCAGTCACAAAAGTCCAGCAAAGCAAGATCTTTATTGAATTAGGCAGCAAAACCTGACCGGTCAGGAAAACAGTACAAACTCAGGAGCTGACTGTGTTCATCTTAGTATTTAAGCAGATGACAAAAACTGATTGTACTCAGGCCACTACTGATCAATCAGGGCTGCAGAACAGACTGGTACAGAGTTTTTAAGTCTGAAATCCGCAAACATCTGTGCAAAGTTATCACACCAATCAGGATTAATGGGATAGGGGACTTCCTTGGGAGTTATGTCTTTGTGGTACACTTAGCCCGTTCCCATTGGTTGGGTTATAGAACTGTGGGGTGGCGACTTGCCTAGTATTCATGTCTCAACTTGCCAACTAGGATGCCAGTCACCCAAGTACAGGTCTCTTTCTGCCAAGCAGGATGTCAGTTACCCACCAGGGAGGTCTTGAGAACTTAAACTTTATTTGACCCATATTCAAAATGGAAGTTTCATTCAAAATGGCGTCAGTCTGGTATCTTCTTGCAAAATGTGAATAACATTCACATTATAGCATCAGTGTTGGAAACAAGCAAGCCAGTGAACAGGAACCCTCTAGCATGGTTCCAGGTGGGAAGTGAAGCCTAAGGAGCAGCAACTGCAGTTACTGGAGATGGAGTGATCACCTTCACTTCACAAATGTGTTCCGCGTGCCAATCATTTCATGCACCAACATAAAAAAAAAAAAATGACAAACAGAAAGCAGCTCTGAATTGGGTTAGAGCTGAGATAGCTCCTGCTGAGTCCCACCGTTCAATGCTGAGCTGTTCTGCCATAGTCTGCACTAGGTTAACCAAGCCCTTCACCTCTAAACCAAGGTTCAGAGCAGAACCAGGAGGGGATGGCGCTATCAGCTACGGTTGCTGGGAAGATGGCTCTGGCCATGCCACTTCCTCAGGCTCAGTGCCCACAGGATGACTGGAAAAGCCTCTCATGTATATGTGAGACTGACCACAAGTACAAATATTTTGGTCTGAAACATGGAAGTTTTGGCTTGGTGGACAAATGCTTCTTGGCTAGAGAGAAAGGTTCACAAATGCTCATTTTTGGTGAAGTGAACGTTGAGACAAGGAATGAGAACCTGACAAAGACATCTACACCGAAGACCTAAGCATGGAACTTTGTAAAAGCAAAATCTACAGTGTGGGTTCCCCTTCTTAAATGAATGAGCTTAAAACAGGATGCTTGAAGTCTTTTATTAACAGCTAAGGTCACTCAGAAACAAAAACGGGTAGCACAGCTCCACATTTTCTTTTACTGATTTTGTTTTTGATATTTTAAAGCCAGGTCTCATGTAGCACACCAGGCAAGTGTGAGCTCACTATGTAGATCTTACTCCGCCTGCTTCTACCTCCCAGGTGCTAGGATGGCAGGTACGTGTCACTACAACCTGTTGGAGGTTGGATAATCATAGGGCTAATAATAATAAACATTAGATAGCCCAACATTCTTTTTATTCACTACTACAACAACCCATCTCTTTTCCTCATGTTTTAATAGCCAATAGAAACCTGGGATCTGAAATCACCTTTCCCCAAGGTATGAGAAATTGTAGCCACTGGTTCTTTAGCAGCAGGAAAGCGAAGTGTCATCTGCGTGGGTGGTGTACAGTGGGGATAGGACATGGTTGTGGGCAGTATCTGCGATATGTGACCCCATCCTGGGAGGGTGCTATTGTTCTGCAGGCCCATGCCAGCCAGGTTCTAGCTATCTGCAGGACCATAGGGATGGAGTGTTAGGGACAGATCTTTCTGTCCTCAGACCACGTTATGGTGACTGTTGACAGATTAGGTGTAAGCACAGCATGTAAACACAACTCCTCCAGATGTTCTCTTATTAAAATTCTTTTGTTTAAGTTCATTTTTTTATATGAAGGGATATTTTGGCTGTATATATGTCTTTACCATGTGTATGTCTGGTGCCCATGGAAGTCAGAAACCCATCAGATCCCCTGGAACTGGAGTTACAGACAGTTGTAGAGCCATGTAGGAAACTGAACCTGAGTCATCTGGAAGAGCAGCCAGTGCTCTTAACCATTGAGCCATCTTGTTAGCCTTCTTATTAAATTCTTAAATGCTCAGAGCCTTGAAGGATTGACATTTCCAAATTAAAAAAAAAATGAGAGTAGAAGTTGTCAACAACACAGTAGCTCTTCTAGTCACTGACTGCTCTCTTTATCTCCAAGTTCACATTAGAGTTCAAAAGAATTCAGGATATGAAGCAAAGACATTAGACTTGTGTTAGGGGTAGAAACTTCTGGTAGTAGCTCTTGGTGACATCAATCATCAGCTCCTGGGTGCACTCTGGGAGCTCCCCTGAGAAGAGTCCTGAGGAAAGAGAGACCCAGTCAAGCACAGGAGCCATAGAGGCTTGTATCCCTACAGTTGCTGCAGTCTATTGTAAGGATCTTTTTATTGTAAGAACTTTTGTATTCTGCTGTAAGGACCTAACATTGAGGTTCTTCATCTTCAGACTGACAAGAATGTTGACTACATACATCTTCTGAAAGGTCAGAGTTTGTGTTTGGGAAACAAACACTAGCTTTCCAAATGAAGAAACAAATTCTAGCTGCAGGAGGTCAGAACATGCTTGCAAGATCCAAAGAGAGAAGGCACCTCTGACTGCTGCTGGTTGTTCCACACAAGGGCTTTCCATCTTCAGGATTCCAGTGTGAGCCCCACTGAGCCGTATCCTTATCCCTGAGGGAAGAACTGTCCTGCCATTCCTACAGTGAAACTGAATCCACCAAAGCAATGATACTTGGTACAGATGGATCAAAGGAAGGCAACAGAACGATCCAAGTTGGAACAAGCCTGATTAAGGATTTCATGGCATGATGGTGCACGCTTTAATCCCAGCACTCTGGAGGCAGATCTCTGTGTTTGAGGCCAGCCTGGTCTACAGAGTGAGTTCTAGGACAGCCAAGACTACAGAGAGAAACCCTGTCTCAAAGAAATCTCACTATCACCACTAAAATATTTTCTGAAACAGAGGTACTCTGTCTCCACTCAGGTGTTTTGAAGGGCACTTTAAAACTAGCTAGCAAAGGGCTAGAGAGATGCCTTGGCAGTTAAGAGCACCAACCAACTGTTCTTGCAGAGAGAGGTTCTAGGTTCAGTCCCAGCACCCACATGGCAGCTAACAACCATGTGTAACTCCAGGTTTGTGCGCTGCGTGCATGTAGTGCAGAGATGTATGCAGGCAAAAAGAAATACACACAAAATAAAAAGTCAGCAAAGTTTTCAACATTCATATCTTGTGGCCCACAAGTCAACTTCTAAGAATGTATGTCAGAGATACTGTTTCACAGTACATGTAAAAGAATGTCAGGAGAGCAGTTTCTAATAGTGCCCAGGTACAACTTCTAATGATCATCCTGTGGGATGATTCAATGCTTTGTAGTAAATCTACCTATTCTGCATGTGAAACCTGTAACCCTTGAGAGGAATGATGTGGTATTCTATACACCACTTGAAAAGTTGCTCAATGTATAGAGCTAAATAAAGGGTAGTTTCTAAGTAGTACAGAGTAATAGAGTTTGATTTCATTTAAAAGGTGTGTTTCAAATACCTATATTAGCCATTCAAATATATAAGCACACCTACATATTTACAAAATGCACTGAATACATGGGAAAAAAACTCAGAAAATTCTCATAGGCACTCTACAAATAAAAAGTGCACGTTAGGTCTGCAAACATGTTTAAACTTTAGAGTATTTTTGTTTTGTTTTACTTGTTTGTTTGAGACAAACGATGTAGTCTTGGCTGTCCTAGAACTCACCAAATAAACCAGGCTGGAATGGAAGTCACAGAGATCTGCCTGCTTCTACTTCCCAAGTGCTGGAATTAAAGGTGTAGACCTGGATCACAATTTTTTTTAATGTGTATGAATATTTTGCCTGCATGTGTGTTTGTGCACCACATTCATGCCTAGTGCCCAAGGAAATCAAAAGAGGGATTTGTATATGGATGTCTGTGTGGTATCATGTGGATGCTTGGAATCAAACCCAGGTTCTCTACAGGAGAAACAAGTGCTCTTAACTGCGAGCCATCTCTCCAGCCCCTAAATGTCACAGTATTTAATCTTTATGCAATAAAAGACAACTTTAAGAATTCAGAGATACCACATAAAATTCCCAGGTGCAGCTGTTCCTTAAATATCAGCTTTCCTGCTCAGGTCAAACAGTCATGATGGCTATGATTTCAGTCACTGCACTATCTGCCTGGCTGCAGGAGCCCCTGAGCTGCTCCTGGCTTCTGATCAAGATCAATCTGGATTCCATTTCTTTTTGTTTCATAGCTCAATTTTATCTCCTGGAACTCTCTTTAAATGTGCCAGATTTCCTGCAAGCCTGCATACTTGAATTCTAAGATGAAAGTACCAATAAAGTACCCAAATGTCTGCCATTTATCTATGACACTACTCAAAAGCAACACCAGAAGCATCTTGTCGTGGTACAGAAGCTTTGGCTCTAAGTGAGGGTCTCTGGTACTGGACATGGCTTCGACAGTGGAGCAGCCTTCTAGCCTCCGTCTGCTCAGATACAGAGACTTGGTTGGCTCCACGCAGCTGGGCCTTTTCAAAGAATCTTTATTATTTCCACCTCAAACACCAGGATGGTTTCCTTATCTTCTGTCCTTAGCATTCAATGACCATAAGAAGTTGGGACTAAAGAACTTGAACACGTTAAGAAGATGAAGCATACAAATCTCTAAAGAGATTTTCCTTTATCCTTTGTCTACTCACAGCCCCAGGCAAGACAGAAAGACTTCTTTGTCCTATGTGCTGGTGGCAGATTTATTCCAAAGCAACCTTTTCTTCTTTAATGGTATTTATTTATTTTTGTGTGTACAAGTATTTTGCCTGCATGTTTGTCTGTATATGTTGTGTGTGCCTGGCTAATGCAGAGCCCAGAAAAGCAAGTTGAATCCCCTGAAACTGGAGTTACAGAGAGCTGAGCTGCCATGTGGGTGCCAGGAATTGAACCTAGATCCTATGGAAGAGCATCCAGTGCTCTTAACTATGGAGCCATCTCCCCTGCCCATATAGCAACCTTCTTGAGGGGAAACCTTCCAAAGGTATTCGAGAACCTCTCTACCATGTATGGATCTAAGGCTTTATTTCCTATCCCCACATAAGCACCACATTTTAAACCACTCTACTGTGAAATCAACAACCAACACTGCAACATTCCAGTCTGGGTCTCATTTCCTCTTTAATTTTTGTTTGTTTGTTTTGGTTTTTTTCAAGACATAGTCCTTCTGTGTATCGTTGGGTTTCCTGGGCTCTCTTTGTAGAGCAGGCTAGCCTGGAACTCACAGAGATCCACCTGCCTCTGCTGGGACTAAAAGCACGCAGCACCACTCCTGGCTTCCTCTTAAAAAAAACATTTTTTTTTTTTTATTGTGAATCCAGTTATTCATTCAAACTGCAGCTTGTTCACGGGGTATGGTGGTGTACGCCTTTAACCTCAGCACTACAGAGACACATTAGTCAGCTCTCTTTGAGTTCAAGGGCAGCCTACTCTACAAAGTGAGTTCCAAGATAGCCAAGGCTACACAAAAAGACCCCTGTCTCAAAAAACAAACACCACTCCCACCAAAAGCAACTTATTCATATGTCCTTTTTAGGTACTTTGTTGCTAAACCACATTATCAGAGACATGGTTTCATACATTACTTTAGTGATGGAAACAGTTTTAAGGAGGTTGAAATAGACATTTTAAAATCAACATTACCTGGGCAGCCTGAGAAGATGGTGAATGGTGGGACCACAGTTTCTGGTGGTAATACTGTATTGTCGAGAATTTTGCAGCAGTCTTTCAAGACACACCGGCGCCCCTGAAATTAAAATCTTATTAATTGGTACTAATCAAGACATGGGAGTAAAGCTTGTTTAGTATGCTGTGTGGAAGGCATTCTATATCATCGCTATTCATGATATTTTTATGACAGTGTCTCATTATTGTAGCCCTGCTTGGTCTGGAGTCATCTATGTTGACCAGGCTAGCCTCAAACTCAGAGATACAAGTGCTTCTAACTCCAGAGTGCTAGGATTGCTGGCATGCACCACCATATCCGGGCATTCATAGTAGCTTATAATAGACAGGGACCCAAGGACAGTAAGAGGGTTGGAATTACATACTTCCAAGTAGAATCTGACAGGCAGAAGTAAAGAACATGTGTGTAAGTGTATGTATGTGTTTGTGTGTACATATGTGTACACTACAGATAATACAGATAAATTTAGGCATTAGACATTAGGCAAACCTTTGTCCTCTGAGAGTTCTGCTTCTCTTTTCTATTTGACCTAGCAGCATCTGTTGTTTTGATGACTTTTCTTCTGATAACGAAATCTTTTTGCAAAGAGTACCACCCACCCCCATCTTGGTCCACATGCTTTATCTCTAGCCCATACATAAACTTCATGCTTGACTAATGACTTTGCAGTAGAGTTCCCAGGAGACAAAATAGACGCCCATAGCAGCATCTTATTCTTGCTAGGAAGTAACCTCCAGAGGAAAGAGAAAAGACTTGAAGGCTTGGTTTCATGATATCAAATGAACTCTTGGATCATATGAGCATGAAATTAGGCTCTACTTCTGACACTGTTTATATTAGCTAATCTAATACATTTGGTTGGCACCTGCCAGTTTAAAGGTTACTTGTCTATTCTCTTGTCAGTTCCAAAAGAAAAAAATCTTGACAAATTTTCTTGGGTAGAAGGTATTATTAGTCAATTTGTTTTCCACAGGAGATGGCTATTTGAATAGTTGAACTAAACCTTACATCTAACTTTATAGTGTTACTTTTTTTTTTTTCACTTCTTCCATAATTCCCAGTATTTTAAAGGCAAGAAATACGGCATGGGAAAACTCACTTATTTGCTAGATTAAGGGGAAAACTATATATAATGTTTAAACCTGTGCCTTAGGGTACTCACTGAGCAGATCAATGTTTCACTCTTTTTTTGGGGGGGGGGGAGTGGTTCAAGACAGGACTTCTTTGTGTAGCCCTGACTGTCCTGGAACTCTCTCCGCAGACTAGACTGGCCTCAGATTCAGAGATTCTGGTAAAAGGCTTTTATTCACCTGCTTCAGTTGTCTTTGAGGCTTACTGCCTCTGTCTGCTAAGCTAGGCCTAGTCCTGGAAGCTTCTAGCCTCCATACAATCTTACCTAGGCCCAGAATGTTTTCAACCTGGGATTTACTGCTGAATAAGCTCATACTTTCTTATTCTTACTGAGCTCTGGGTGGCTGGTGCAACTCAGCTGTTCTGGCTCAAACTCCTCTCCCAGCTGACTTATTCAACTTGGCTTTTCTCTCGGCCTCTGAATTGCTTTGCTTGGCCTCAAACTAACTCTAGCAATCTTTTATAATCTTTTGGCTCCTTCTCATTCTCTGGCTCATTTGGTTTTCACCTGTGTCTAGCTGGTTCTTTCTCTCCACCCTGTCTCTTTATATCTGTCCTGGTAAAAACTCTCCCACCCTCTCTCTCCCACCCTCTCTCTGCATTGCCCCTTAAGTAGCTTTTTCCTCTCTCTTCTCGTGAGAGTTGAGATTATCCTATTCTGTCAAATCTTCTCTGTCACCTTTTCTGCCACTCAATTAGACATCACTTTCAAACATGGGTGCTTTTCTTCCACAAACTAATTTTACCTTCATTGCTTGGGATTAAATTCGTGTACCACCAGGACTGGACTTAAGCTTTCTTCACCTGAAACTTGGGCTATACCAGGCTGGCCTTGAACTCAGATCTGCTTGCCTCTGTCTCCTGGATTAAAGGTGTGTTTGTATTCCAGCCGGATCACACAGACCTAGAAGATCTTTGGATGTGATCTCTTGCCAGAGCAGCCATGTTCTGAATTAAATGTTCCTCTACAGATCTACCTGCCTCTGCCTCCCAAGTGCCGGGATCAAAGGTGTGCGTCACCATTGCCTGGCCGAAGTTTCACTCTTAATTAACTATCTTTTAAAATTGTGTGTGTGTTCACTGGTGAGCTCACCCATACATATCCATGCAAAGGACACAAGCTTTTATCAGGAAAGTGACAACTTTCAACCTTATGTTTTGAGGCAAGATCTCTCACTGAGCCTGAAGCTCACTCTTCTAGCTAGACTTCCTGGCCAATGAGCCCCAGCGCTGTCTCCACCTCTCTCCAGCACTGGGGTTACAGGCCTGTGGCACCACGCCCAGCTTTTACTTGGATGCTGGAGATTTAAGCTCAGATCCTTCACCATACACAGCGTACACATTTCCCTAGCCCGTTAGCTGTCTTTACTAGAGCTTGTAAATTTACCTGTCTCTTGATAAAAACAATTTGACAAAAATCTCAGTAGTAAAACACAGAGAGGAGAAATGAGATTAGACAATCTGATGAAAAATACCTGGCTGAGAATGTAGAAATGTAAATAAATACTAGAATAATGCTAACCTACTCAGCTTTGGGGCTTTCCCAAATAATAGATACTTTATTGTGAATATGTTTAAATTTTCTGATAATTAAATATCCAAGCCACATGTACTTCCAGAAGAAAAGTATGCTGCCAAATGAAATCTTTTAAAATGTTATTTATTATGTGTCTGATGCCTTTGGAGGCCCTGAAGCTGGAGTTATAGATGGTGGTAAGCTGATGTGTGCTGGAAACTGACTCTGGGTCCTCTAGAAGAACAGCAGTGCCCTTGACTCCTAAGCCATCTCTCCAGCTTCCCTAAAGGAACTTCTAAAACAGCTTCTACCACCGGCATGTAGGAAGCACAGGCAAGCAGATCTCTTGTGAGTTTCAGGCCAGCTACTAGTGAGACCCTGTCTCAAAACAAAAACAAAACTCAGGGGGCTACAGAGATGGCTTAGCAGTTAAGAACACTTTAGCCGCTTCCAAAAAAACCCAAGTTCAATTTCCAGCACCCACAAGGCAAGTCTTCTCTTATATCCTCTTCTGACCTC
Source organism: Pachyuromys duprasi (assembly GCA_028658305.1). Classification (NCBI taxonomy): domain Eukaryota; kingdom Metazoa; phylum Chordata; class Mammalia; order Rodentia; family Muridae; genus Pachyuromys; species Pachyuromys duprasi. Next base: position 16,370,914 of record CM053758.1, read on the forward strand.
TGCAGCCACTTAGGAGGCATGCAATGTATAGATATAAATGCAGGCAAACACTCATATATATAAAAGAAAATAATTTTCTTTTTCATTTTTGTTTTTGGAGACAGGGTTTCTCTGTGTAACAGCTCTGGCTGTCCTGGAACTTGCTTTGTGGATCAGGCTGACCTCACAGATATCTACCTGCCTCTCCCCCAAGTACTGGGATTAAAGTTGTGTACCACCACACCTGGAAAAAAAAGAATTAAAGCTCCTATCTGCAATGTCTGAATTTCATAAACAGTTAAGCTGCCCCCAGCTGGATGGACAAGAAGACCGGCAGCAGTTGGTGTATCTGGCTCAGAAGCAGGTTGTAAGTACAAATCTTCATTCTCCCCTGGAAGTTCTCATTCATGAATTAGCTATGGTATTTTCAAAGATATCAACTGTCTAGCGTTCCTGGTGATGCTTCCTCTAAGGCTGTGGCCATGCCTATACTCCTAATCCCCAAAACTAAGCACATGAGAACAGAATGTGCTAAGTAAAGCATGGCACATTTCCATGTTGGGATCCACAGACAAGGGAGGGGCCTTAGAAAAAAACAGTGGGAGGGAATCTTCTCACTACCCCTGCAGGCCACCATACAGCATGAAGCCTGCTTTGTCCACTAGCTGGCCACCCCACCCACTTAGATCCTGCTTACTTGGAGAAATAGAGTTTAATTGAATTTCAGGAACATTCTGAGTATAGGGATTATTTCACAGCAACATGAAGAATGCAGCTAGCTTTAAGACGTGAGTGGACTGGTAACAGGGGAGGAGGTAAAACGCTTCTCCATTCTTCCTCCAAGGAGGAATCTGAAACTGCAGCTATGCTGCTCATTTTACCCTGTCCTGGACAGCTTAATGCAAGCCAAGTCAGCACCACTGAGCCTTGGTTTCCCCACCTGCAAGCAGGATGTAAAGCCAAACCAACAACAACGCCGCCACGACTGGAGGTGCCAAGCGTAAAGCTGATGCACTGTAATGCTGAGGATATTGCTTGCTAAGCGTTTCCTTCTGGCATATGACAATTCTGATATATACCTTCCACAACAAGCCACCACTAGACCATCATATGGGGCACTCTGGAGAAGCCTCTGGGCCACAAAAGCAGGCTGACTTTAGCTCTGAGAGTCTACAGTTCTAAAAGACTCCAAAGCCTAAAAGGCTTTAAAATTTGTCAAGGTTTAACAAGTAGTGCTCACACTGAACAATGACGAGGTGATATTCTGAAAAGAGGTACAAAAAGCAGAGTATCTAGTCAGGAATGGTGGTAGAGACCTATAACCCAGCTAACTGTAATGCTGGAATGTGATAGAAGCGGCACAAGTTCAAGGCCCATCTAGGCCACACAGCAAGTTCCCTATTACTACAAGACCCTGTCTTAAAATTAAAAAAAAAAAAAAAAAGTGTTTTAAGTGTTACAAATGTAGCTCAGGACAGAATGCTTGCCAGGCATAAACGAGGCCAGGGGTTCAATTTCTGGCAGCAGTATGTAATAACCAGTATGCAATAATTATTTGTATTTGTAAGTTGAAGTGTGATGTGTACAGAACATGAACTGATCAAATCAATATAATTGGAATTTTGATTGCCTTATCACTTCATATTTGAGCTTTCAAATGCCTCTTCAGGCTCATCATAAGTATACAGTGAGTTTTAAACTGTGCCTACTTTGCTGTGCTGTGCACTAGAATGTCTTTTTTTACATAGCTGTATTTTAGTACCTTTATTCAATCTCCTATTCTCTCCTTTAATCACTATTCTCCTTTCTTCTTTTTGAGATCTTTTTTTTTTTCTTTTCCGATTTTTTCCCCCAAGACAGGGTTTCTCTGTGTAGCCTTGGCTGCCTTAGAACTGGCTCTGTAGACCAGGCTGGCTTCAAACTCAGAGATCTGCCTATCTCTGCCTCCCAAGTGCTGGGATCAAAGACATGCCCCACCACTACCTGGCTGAGGTCTTTTTATCATTTTCTTTTCTTTAACACGGAGCTGAACCAAACCTTTTTCTCTACACATACTAAGGAATTTTTTTTTTTTTGCAACAAGAACATGTGGCAGAATTATCATTCCCCAAACTCTGAGTAAAATCTGATTAGAATTGTTTTCCCATCAACATGAGCCCACTGCACTGACCGCCCATGTTGAATCTTTCTTGCTCTCAGAACATGAACTGCTCGGATTTTGATACTTTAACATCTGCTGCTTACCTAGGGGAGAGAGTTGGTTCTGTATATTGGTGTGGGAGAACCTGGGTTTTACTATAATCTAGTCTGTGGTACACATCTAAAATACAGAAAACATTTCTAGACCTTAGTCAAACAAACTTTGATTATTAACATTCTCAAGTAAAATATGATTCTGAGAAACTCCACACCTGCTTCTTCATCTATGAAACAGCAAGAAACCCAAACCTTGCCTGGGATGTCTCTGCTTCTATGGACCAGGGTCCTCCAGGTGCTACTGAAGCAGGGGCCTATCTGCACCCTCCATGACCTGCAGGGTGCAGATAGGCCTAACAATGTGGTCTTTGGTGACACTGACCCTCACACACAATCACTCTCCTGAACTGCCCAGGCAACCACTGTCTTCTGTGCCAGTTTCAATTTGCCCATTATATCCTTCACCCTCATCCCACTGTAAGTTATGTGAGACAACAGCAACAACAAAAAGAGCCAACGCAGCAGCGCCACATTGAAACGGCATGCATATTGAAATCCTAGCGCTACCACTCACTGCCTCTGTCAAATCCCCGAGTATCTACGATTCTCAATCTTCTCAGCAGCAAACAGGAATAATAACAGAACCAACATCCTTGTGTGGTTATGAATATTAAATGAAGTAACCAATAGAAAAGGAGTTTTGTGTGTGTATACACATGTGAGTACATATATGTGTTCATGTCGGGATACATGTGTGTGCACATTCATTCAGAGGCCAGATGTCAACCTCCAGTGTTGGTCTTCAGGTACCATGCACCTTGTTTTTTTATGAGACAGGGTCTCTCATTGCTCTTGTGCTTAGCAAGTAGGCTGGCTGGCCAGCAGGCCCCAGGGATCTGCGTGTTTCTGCATCCCCAGTGCTAGGGTTACAAGTTACACCTGGCTTTTTACATGGGCTTTAGAGATCAAATTCATTCTTGTATGACCGGTGCTTTACCGTCTGCGCAGTCTCCTTAGCCCCACGGAAAGAGTTTAATACCACAGGAAAGAGGTTCAGTCAAGGCTAGGCATTATGATTTGGTTTTATTTTGGATGTGTCTCTGCAGTGCTGAAGAACCTCGTACAAGAGCCTCGTACAAGCTATGTAAGCACTTTACCACTGAGCTAGATGCCCAGCTCACCAGCCATTATTATAAATGTGAGGGAAAAACTCCAAATCCAGTAGGAAGAACTTAACCCCAGGAAAATGGAAATGACTCCTCCTCCTGTTACAGGGACAGGGTCTCAAAGATGGGGTAGGAAGGGAAAAACAGAGAGGAAATGAATCTGCTTGGTTAAGTGAGTCATATACTCACAATCACACAATTCTTCCCAACATGAACATAAGAACCGATTTGAGCAGCGTTGACCACACAGTCCTCCTCAATAAAGACATGATCCCCAATATGTAGAGGAAAGAATGCAACGCTAAAAAGAAACAGAAGATAAGGGAAAGGTAAAGGTGATTGAGTTTGGGTTAAGGTTTACAGAACTATAAATCATAATCTCAACATTTATTTATTTACAAACAGACTCTTTTGTTTTGTTTTTTGAGACACGGTCCCTCTTTGAAGTCCTGAGTGTCTTGGATCTCACTCTGTAGAGTGGCCTCAAACTCACTGAGATCCTCTTGCCTCTGCCTCCCAAGCTCTGGGATTACAGACATTTGTCACCTGGGCCGATCTTTACAGATAGACTCTTTCTATGTTGCCCAGGCTAAACTGCAATTTGTCACATAGCCCAGGATGACCTCAAACGCTTGATCATTCTGACTCAGCTTCTTGAGCAGTGAGAGTACAGGTAAGAACCATTCCCTCAGTTTTTGTCAAGTCATGATAAGACTATTCCTTGCAAGGAAACAATCCTCAAGTCATAGAAATTCCAAATGTTGAGACCAAGGAATCAGGCTAATACCTCAAAATCAGGCTCTCTGGATTGTGCAAGAAAACAGTAAAGCAGAAGGATTAGGATCTTCAAAACAAACTAAAATGAGTGGGTACTAACTCAACCCTGCTTCTTTGACCAAGTTCACAGATCACATGTTTAGTTATCTGTTTCTAGGATTGACAAGTTCATAGGCTATCAGTTTGAATGCCCAACAGATAGCAAAACCAAACTTGGGGGCTACAGGAGAGAACAGGGTTTCTCCTAGCCCCAGCTGGCTATGTAGAAGAAGATAACCTTGACCATCTGACCCCCGTGCCTGTGAACTAAAGCTATGTGCTACCACACCCTGTTCACGCCGTGCTAAGACTGAACCCAGGGCCTTCTGCATGTTAACAAGTACTCTATATTCCCAGATTATAAGACATTGTTTTAGTTCCCAACAGTCTTTTTTTTTTTTTTAGATTTATTTATTTATTATTTATACAGCATTCTGCCTGCATGTGTGCCTGAGCACCAGAAGTGGGCACTAGATCTTATAAATGGTTGTGAATTACCATGTGGTTGCTGGAAATTGAACTCAGAACCTTACGAAGAACAGCCAGTGTTCTTAACCTCTGAGCCATCTCTGCAGCCCTAGTTCACATTCTTAAACTTTAACAGTTCTACCATATTTACTGAGTTCCTACTGTGTGCCAGGCTCTTTGCTAGGAACTGGGGATACAATGTAAGCAAAACAGATCTTTGTATGAAGAATGTAGAATCAGAAGAAACCAGATCAAGGACTACATACATAATTAGTTACAGCTATGATATAAAGTTGTGGCAGTAGATAACAAGGACACTTTACCTAGACAGGGGCTTTGGGAAAGCCTAATCATGGAATTTAAAGCCAGATGTAGTTCACACCTTTAATCCTGGCACTTGTGAGGCAGAGACAGGCAATTTCTGCCAATTTAGGGCCAGCCTGGTCTCATAGATCTCTGTGGGTTCCAGGACAACCACCTAGAGAACCCATCTCCAAAACAAAACAAAAAAGATTATACTTAAGTCAAGATTTTAAGCATGAATAGGAGTTATCATGATTCCCCCAGACATCTAGTATCATTCCCATTCTCTAAGATTCCTCAAATATCACTGACAATGTTTTTATATTAACGTTTATCAAACCATTTTTTTTAAACACTTATTTTATTTGTGTGTGTTTCTGGGTATCTACAGAGGCCAGAAAGGAGTGGTGGATTTCTTGGAGCTAGAGTTATAGGCCATCTAATATGGATGCTAGGATTTGAACCTGGTGCCCTAACAGAGCAGTAAGCACTCAAAACCACTGGGCCATCTCTCCAGCTCCTAGATTATACTTTAAATTTGTGGACTAGATGAGATAAAGGTAGCTGTTTGCTCACTAACACTTTCTAGCCCTGTTCTATAAGGAATATTTTTTAAGTCACAGTATCTGTCCTCTAAGACTCAAGACTTACTTGAACTTTGTGAATTTTGGTATTTTAAGTCACTTCCTCTTGTGCAATAGTGAATTCCTTAATCACATAGCAGTCTACATTAAGTCCTCTTAAACTTTTTCTACTCCTGATACCTTTTTACCCAAGAAATTGTTTTTGTTTTTGTTTTTGTTTTCCAGAGCTGAGAACCGAACCCAGGGTTTTGCGCTCTACCGCTGAGCTAAATCCCCAACCTCAAGAAATTGTTTTTTATGTGAACCAGTATACAAGTATATAGAATAGGTTTACTAGTGAAACATTTAAGCTGAGTGTGGTGGCTCACACCTATAGCCTCAGCACTTAGGTGGTTGAATAAGGAAAATTAGAGGGTTCTAGGACAGTCTGAGCTACACTAGACCTATCTCAAACAAACATACATACAAAAAAATTTACTGGTAACAGATCATAAAGAGTCTATGGCCATACTGATCTCAGTGTGTCCAATCTCATTGTAAATCATAAAGAAATTTATTTTAAAACAATACTTTGAAATACATATAATTTTGCCATTATTAAAGACAAAGGGGAATGCGCATGTTATGGTATGTTCATTTATTTTTACATAAAGAATTAAGGCTTGCCTGGGTATTTGATAACACAAAACAGAGCATTTTCACTGTTGTTCAGAGTTGACTGATATTCCAATTTATAATTATCAATGCTGAGAAAGCCACTTTGCATAGATGATTAATACAAAAGGGCAGGTATGTTTGAGGCCATTTCAGAAACTACTGGAAAAATATGTCCTAATCTCAAGCCAAATTACATTGATTAATTTTTTCTTTTAATGAAACACAAACAGCAACTGTTAAAAACCAACAATCTCATTTTGAAAGATTTGTTTTATATGTGGGTCTATTTGCTTGCATGAGTTTATATACACCTCACATATACAAGAGTCCAAGGAGGCCAGAAGGAACTAACTAGTCCTTTAGAACTGGAACAATAGGCAGCTGTAAGCCACCCAGGTCTTTTACAAGACCACTTAACCACGGAACCATCTCTCCAGCCTCAAAACCCACCACTCTAATACAATAAAATCCAAGGATACAATAATTTTATAGTTGCGTGTTAAGGAATGACTGTAGGAAATTATTAAAAGTTTATTTTCAGTAATTAAACTATTGTTTCTCTAAGAGCAGCAAACATAGTGTGTACAGTAAAGACATCAGGATGTATAACACACAGGCGTTCAAACCTGTGTGGAAGTGCTTCTGGCAGCATTCACTGGTGTGGCTTGTGTGACATCATGCACAGAGCAGTGTGCATGTTTGTGTGCAGAACTTAAGCTGCAGCGGTGTCAGGCGATGCACCATGCGCAAGCACTGCCAGAAACCTTGGATTCATTATGTATTTCATTTTGAATTAATTTTTTGGTTCCTATGTATTCAGAAACCTTTCATTCGTTGCCAAATTTTTCACAGCCCTCCACATTCAGTTATGCAGTGATTACACAGGGTCATGACCTGCAGTTGAAGCAACTACAGGCTACATCAGTCCTGGGAGTTCTTTAATTTTAAATTAAAAATCCGAATTTCTCAGCATGGTATGACATGCAAGAGGAAAATGCAGCTTTACCTTTTACTCATACTTCACTATGCCTTATTTCTCTATTTCTTACAGGGACTATTCTACTTCTGACAAACAAAAATGAACAAGGTGACAACTACTCAGTGTGATGTTCATTATTGTGAGCTCTCATTCAGTGCCCTCAAACAGGACAGATCTTCTCATTACACATCTAAACACATGGAAATGGACAATATTACCAAGAACAGTATGAGCCTAGGACTGCAAATAGGTAATTTAATCACATACCCTTTGCTGAATTTCTTGAATGGTGGCCTTATGACACTACGGCTTTTCACAACACAGTGCCGTCCAACTCTTACATTTGCCAGATCTCCTCGGATGATACAGTCGTTCATTATAATGGTCTATAAAGCAAAATACATTTAAAAAATTAACCGTGTAGGGGGATGGAGAGATGGCTCAGAGATTAAGAGCTGTTCTTCCAAAGGTCCTGAGTTCAACTCCCAGCAACTACATGGTGGCTCACAACCACCTATAGTGAGATTCTGTGCCCTCTTCTGGTGTGCAGGTATACTTGCAGGCAGAATAATGTATAAATAATAAATAAATAAATCTTTTTAGAAATTACCAGTGTAGCCTAAACATAACATAAAAGATAGTAAACAGAACACTGAGCATTACGTTATGGTCCATGCCATCAAAGTCTATAAAAGGGGCAGTTGTAAGGTAAAAACTTAGGCTTGACTGCAATTCATCATAAGCTTTGATCTTGATACTCCATCAATATGACTCACTGAGTGAACACACACTGACAATGTATGGAGACCAGGTTAACCTATCTGTTTGGAGTCACTTGAATTCATCTGAGGCCCTCCAAGCCTTGGGTTCTTGGTCAGAGACTGTCCTACCTGCCTCCAGACAGGCTGTGCCACTGCATTTGGTCACATTTCTGGTTCGTTTTGAAACAAAGTCAGAAGCTCTGGCAATATAGGTCTGTATTCTCACTAAGTAATAATCATCTTCAGCATACACTGGTCATGTATTCGCCACTTTGTTTTGAGTCAGGGTCTTACTATGTCTCTAAGGATGACCTATAACTCACTATGTAACCAAAGGTGACCTGAAACTTGGTGTGATCATTCTGTCTCAAACTTCTAAGTGCTGAGATTACAGGCAAACATTTCATTGACTTCTATTTTAAAGTATTTTATTGCCTCTTCTAGGTTTTGTGTCTAGGAGTACTAGGCACGATATGATGTAACAGAAAAAGTTGTGATTGTTTTCTGTTCAGGCATAAAAGTATTCTGCTCCTTCCCTCCACTGCACCCCTTTTTTTTATAATATTAATGCAATGTAAATCTTATCTCGATACATATTTTGTCATGGAAGAAAATGACAAAAACGTTCATGTTCCGTTCGGATGAAATTCTTCCCCTTCCACTTCTCCCGCCATGTAGCTGCCCTGTCCCTCTGTCTATTCTGCCCTCTCCTTTCACACTTGATGCTTTACACTGCTTTGCCCATCCCTCCTCCTTAAAACTTCTTTATTTCCCATCTAATGGATCACTTGCTAATTTCCTGGCTTCTCCTCCTTTATCATTTTTGTGCATTCAATAAATCCAATTTGGAGAAAAAATAAATAAAATGAAGAAAAGAGAACTGGAAATGTACAACAAGTTAGAGACAAGGCACTCTTTTATATACCGTGTTAAGATGGTGATGAATGGAAGCAAGCAAAGGTATGCCTCCTGGAGCTGCCTGTGCCCCTTACCTTGCCATTGAGAACAATGTTCTGGCTTCCACATAAAACAGACTGGCGACTAACTTTGTTCCCAGATGCCTAAAAGCAAACAGAAATTTGGGGGTGAAAAAGCTGAGAGGATTTCTGGGCTACAATTTCCTTCAAGAAAGCTCACATTGCAGAGAAAATTACTTTAAAGGGAGTGCAGTCAAAAATGGAATGAGGGCTGAGCGTGGTACTGTACCCCTACTGTCCTGGCTCTGGGCAGGACGATTGTGAATCTGGGTCAGACTAAACTACAAAGTGAGAGTCCCATTACACACACACACACACAAAGGAAGAAATGGAGAGGAGAGGGGAGGGAAGGCTGAGGGCACAGCTAGAGATATGAGTGCCTAACTAGCACGCACATGACCCTTATTTTAATCCATAGCCCCCCAAAACGTATAAAATGGACGAATCCAATATATCAAAGAAGCAAGGGTGGATTAGGAACTAAAAGTTCAAGAAGTGGATTCAGAATTTGTATCTAACGACAAGTGTCCATTCAAACCCCAGTTCCATATTCAGGTTTCACAGCCCTACATGAGGAAAATGACTTCCCCATGATCACAGAGTCATAAGAACATAGAGGAAAAAATAATGATAGTAACCCTAACAGTGGTACTTGCTTTGTTTCCAGAACTTTACACGTGTTACCATGAGTTCATGATCAGAAACAATAACTTTTTAAAACGTTAGGAGACTGTGAAATATTATTTTTAACAGGGCCCAAAGCCTAAAACTGTAATTAATATCAGAACGAACAGGCTGTATTGTGTATTCTTCCGGGAGACATTATTTCAATAGGAAGAATATAAGCACACACATACATATACATACATACGCATACGCAGGGTGGGAAGGAGGAGTGCGGTAGCAGAGAGCCTAATCCATGCATGCACCGATAAAATAACAAACTCGGATGAAACCCGAAGCATCTCTACGTCATCCCCCAAGGAAAACAGTGAGGGAGCAGGGGTGGGTGGAGCAGGGACAGGAGGGGCGACCGTCCGGTCCTCCCGGGTCCGCTGGGCTGCCAGCGGGGACAGGGTCGGCACACGCGCACCGTCTCGATGTACTCGGACTTGTTGTACAGCAGCTCGCCCAACTCCATGGCTGTCTTCTCTCGGAACCTCAGGGTCCTGTCAGTCGCTCAGGCTGACTGGGATTCCACCTACTTCCGGCTGCCTGTCCACTTCCGCTAGTCCCGCCCTCCACTCTCATCGACTTGCTCGAATCACCTCTCGGCAGCCCCGCTCCGTCGCTCGGCGTTCTCCAGCTGCGCGTGCGCAGAGCGAACGGCGTTTTTAATTGGCCAGAGCGGGTAGCGCGCGGGTCTTGTGTGGCCTCTGGAGTCCCGCGCTGAGGGTAGGCTAGGTCCCTGTTCCTCCCCGGGATTCTCCTGGGCCCAGGAAGGCCCGGCCCGGTCCCCGTGACCGCACGCCCGAGGCTGGCGACGGCTGCTTCTTGCGTTCGGCTTCCATCCCAATGGAAGAGCTTCCCGGGAAGTCCCTCAGCTGTGCGGAGAAGGAAAAGGTGCCCGGGTTGCGGGAAGGGTGACCCAGGGCCCTAACTCCGCGTGTCCGATCCCTGAATCCGTCAGGCTGCTCCCCAATGGAGCTTAAAATGCAAATTAGCCAGACCTAACTTCTAGTGGCGCTGCGGAAATATTAGGTGGAAAACTTGAAATTTAGGTAGACCTAAAGGCCCCCTAGACGCCCACTACCTCTCCTACCCTCGCGTAAATCTTTCAGCTGTCTTGTACTTGAGCTCCGAAAGTAATAGGTCTATTTTGGAGAGGACCATGTTCAAAATGTGTGCTCTGGAAGTTGGTTCTGCAACTTCGGTTTTTCTCCGTGTTTAGGACCCGCGTTGGAAGGGGACGACAGGGATGGAAAAACACACACATATAGTGAATAGGTGTTGTGTGTGTGCATATAAATTTAGTGTACTAGTCTGTAGTTTGAAAGGGCTCTTATTTCTTTCAGGCTCGATATATTACTCTCCTGCAAGACTTGTAGATTGCACGTTCTTGCGCTTGCTGTGCAAAATCAGAATTCACGTTAATGTGTCCTCCTGTCCTAAAGGTGGTAAAGATCATTTACAAATAAACAAGATAACTCCCACATACTGACAAGATTGAGGACAAACAAAATAACTCCCACTTATTGATAAGATTGAGGACAAGATAACATTAGAGGTTGACAGCATAGACACCAGGCCAGTGGTTCCCAACCTTCCTAATGCTGTGACCCTTTAATATAGTTCTTCATGTAATGGTGACCCACAACCATGGAATTATTTTCGTTGCTATTTCATAAGTGTAATTTTCCTACTGTTGTGAATTGAAATGTAAATATATGAGCACCCCACACACACAGGTTGAGAACTGCTGCTCCGGCCTCCCAGGGGTGGGCATGGGGGCATATTAAATGGAGCAGTTATAAATGTCAGCATCGTAAAGGAATAGCTTATTCTCTGTTCAGTTTGCATATCTATAAAAGGATGGCCATTATATAAAAGAAATTATTTGTTAGGGTTATTATTGTGAGTTAGTGGGTTACTATTGAGTTAGTGAACATTAAAGTCACAAGAGTTCCTAGGAACCAACTGAAGCACATTATGAAAATATCAGCCATTTTTATTATTGTCTGAATGCGGGTGGATGGAACTGAGGGGACTTTAGTGTGGAAGTGATGGAGTCCACAAAGTGCTGTGGAAGCTGAGTAGGGGGGGTAGAGGAGAAGTGATTATAAACAGTCTACATTACATTGTTGCAGGCTTTCATTGTAGCATTTTTGCTGCTTTTTGTTTGTTTGTTTGTTTGTGGAGTTATTCTTCCTCTGCCTCCCAAGTGCTGGGATTCCAGGTGTTCACCCAAGAACTGGGTTTATGCAAAGGTGAGGATCAGAGTTCATGCCAGATGAGCACTCTGAAGTGAGATACTTCTCCAGCCCCATATTCTTTCTTTTTTTTTTTTTTTTTTAATTTTTTAAAGGAATATACTGAAGATAGAAGGCTGAATACCACTTTAAAGGTTCTTGAAGGGCAGAAAGATAAGGATTGCTTTGCTGCTGGGAGAATGTTTTCAATCACAGAAGCCAAGGAGACAAAAGAGACTAGAAATTTGGCATAACCTAATTAAACTTTTTTACAAAAGCTTTGTGGAGATGGCCTGCTGTGTGTCTACCTGGGAACTCAGCCGTGACAGCCCCTAGGTCTCACTGGCTTTCTTCAGTGTATTCTTCAGATATATGGACCCAGTCCACTATGGAGCTTTCCTACTTGTGGTGCCTAGAATAGCTACATATATGCTGTTTTCCCAAGACTAATTCCTTCCATCAGATGTAGATGCAAGTGACAACCCTCAGAAATGCCTCCATGGCTACACTCCCTGAAGTACCTTCAGGAAGCTAGTTACTCATATCATCCAGGCTGATCTAGTATTTGTTACCAAGTCAAACCTTATTGTGGTCTTGATTATTATCTGCATTCCTCACTACAAATTGCCTTAGCCACCTTGTACCACAAGCACCCAGGATAACTGACACTGTTTCCCCAGGGGGGTGTGGGTAACTACTTCAAGTTTCTGGGCCATTAATAGATAAAGAGCATTAATTGGTTGGTTGACTATGCTAATAGCGACTCCCTGCCTCTCAGAGTTGTGGGAAGACACAGGTCAAAATAGACAACATAGTGTGTGGTGCAGTAAATCTTGGGAAGAGCCCAGAGGAAGGGGAGAGTGTCTAAACTGGGTTTGAGCAAGAACCTAGAAGTCGGTTCTGCAAACTGAGGCTTGAGGAATCCATAGGAATTGTCAATGGGGTGAATTGCTTCAGGTGACAGGAAACCATCATGGAAAGATCCTAGGGAGCTTGGTGCTTTGTAGGAACTGAGAAAAGGTCTGAGTGGGGAAACTGCCCTTCCCGGTACTGAGCCCTTGAGGGCTGCTGAGCACTGCACACTGAGTGTTACATGCAGTCTTGGGCCTGCTAAGCGCTGTGTTCTTTCCCTCTGGTCCCACCTTCCCCCTGCTCAGAATTGTTTATGTTTTTCTTCCAGTTGAAGGAAAAGTTGGCATTTTTGAAAAAGGAATACAGCAAGACACTTGCTCGCCTTCGGGTGAGTGAATCGTATTCTGACAAATGAAGATGTTCCACAAACTATGTAAAAGATGTTGGTTTGGTTTTGTTGTTTTGGTTTTGAAACATAGCCTCATTGTGTAGTCCATTGTGGACTTGACTCATAAACCTGGGGCCAGCAAGATGGCTCAGAGGGTAAAGTCACCTATTGTCAAACAAAGTGAGCTCAATGCCCAGGACTAACGTGGTGCAAGGAAAGTTGTCTTCTGATATCCACGGAAGTGCTAAGGCATGGGGGTATTCATGTGTGTGCACACACATACACGGTAAATCAAAATAAACCGACATTCCCACCTCAGCCTTCTGGGTGTTAGGATTACAAGTATGCACCACCACACCTAATGGAAGAAAGGTTCTTGATGGTGATAAAACTTTAAGCAAAATTGATTTCCTGGGTTGCTTTTGTTTTCTCTAGCGTGCCAAAAGAGCTGAGAAGGTTAAGAACTCTAAGAAAGTAGAAGATTGTGTGCCCCAGCAGGAAATCTCACAGCTAAGTCACTCTGGTAAATTGGCCATTCACTTGCACTTGCTTTGTATTCATTCCCCAATTGGTTGATGTTATTTTTTTCACAGACCATGGAAAAGAAGCAGTAGACTTCTTAAATAACACAAAATTCGTGTTTTACAATTCAAACAATACCCTGTACCTTCTGTTGGACTGCCTATTTAGTTGCTCTTTTTCTCCTCAAATTTTAGGAACTATATTCAGTGTTTTAGTATTGAAAAAATGAGTTTTTAAAGTTTTAGTTATTTTTAAATTTATTTTTAGTTATGGTGGTAATCTTGCCACATAGCCCTAGATGGCCTAGTACTTAACGATGTTTTCCAGGCTGTCGGCAGTCCTATCTTAGCTCCAGAAGTGCTTGAATTGCCTGGGCCACCATGTCAGGGGCCACTCTTTGTAAAAATACTGCATGAATAGCTATGTAAATGTTTCTGTGTGGGTCTGTTTTTGATTCTTTTGTGATTCTACCCAGGAGTGGCCTTAATTGAGTCTCATTTATCATATTTCCCCCCTTCAGAACCTATAAATAAAAGCTTTCCTTGTGACACATTACCAAATGACCATCTTGATGAAGAAACTGGAGAAAGCATCTCTGTGTTACTTGATGTTGAACCTCAATTCTTTAACCATAAAAATGGCCAAGGAGAAGTCTATACACAAAGAGCAGGTGACATCCAAGAACAGGTTTTGCACAGCACCAGCAGCCCTGATGGTCAGAAAGGGCAGAGTATACTTCCTGGGAGAACAAAGAAGCTGTGGAAGCAAACACCTGTTTCACAGGAGAAAGAATATTACCTTGACATTAACTCTGTTATACTTCCTGGCAAGCAACAAAAGACACAGGAAGCAATCAGTAGCAAAAGTCCTAGGTCCCCAGTAACCGAAAAGACTCATCTTTTAAGTCTGAAGTCTAAAACTCCGGACCCTCCAGCCCTTGCTACAGGAATTGATGGGGAAGGTGTATTAATTCCACCGTCTGGCAATTCAGAAAGGGGTATTGATACACCTGTAGGAGGAAATAATGTCTCCATAGGGAGTACAGTTCCTTCCTGTACTGTGTCAGGCAGCAATCTTAGTCAACACCCTGAAACTACACCTCCTAACAGTGAATGCAAAGGTACTCTTCAGGGCCCAGCTTCGTCCATAAACTTGGGGGTACAAGGCATAAAAATGACTACATTTACAGATAACCCTTTAGTACATAAAGTTGTGAGTGCTGGTGGTCAGCTGCCAGGAAGTCCTAACTCAGAGGCAGGTAATTCATGTTCTGTAAATGATGTCAATCACAGTGTCTTGGCGGCAAATACTACTACCCAGCACTCTAAATCTTTGGACTCTTGTGGTAACATTGTTGATGGTAGAAATGTGAATCTTCAGGAAGATGAAATTCTAAGTTCACCCAGCAGCACTGCAGCACTGTCTCCTGACCCCACAGAAAGTCAAGCACATTCCTGTACAATGCTTGAAGGCCTTCTGTTTCCTGCAGAATACTATGTTAGAACAACCCGTCGAATGTCAGACTGTCAGAGGAAAATAGCTCTGGAAGCTGTAATTCAAAGCCATTTGGGTATCAAGAAGAAAGGGCTTAAAAATAAGAAAAAGGCAACTAAGACTGTAGTCCTCTCCGGTGAAGAAACTGACCAAAGTGGAAGTAGTGTGTTGGCCACATGCACAGGACAGTCAAGTTCAGGAAGTCCCTCTCAGGAACTTCTCTCATCAGCTGAGGTCAGCTCTCCCCCAGGACCTGCTGAAGCTAACGGATCTAGGAAGGCCACTAAGCAGACACTTCGTAGGGGACACAGAGGAAAACGAAAATCAAGCCAAGCCTCCACACTGGATCGTTGTCAGCTACTTTTCCCTCCGTGCAGCACACTGGCTGTTAGCTCATCCCAGGACAAAGTCACCGAGCATAAGTGTCAGAATGGTAAAGTAATTGTTGACGGTAAGAGAGTTGAAGGTAAATCAGATTATGTTTGACAGTGTTTGATGTGACAACTAATCATCACTGTGTACCTGTTGTGTGTAAATGCTGTACAGTATTACTTACTGAATCACTGTCCTGTACAAGGTGGAACCTTTTATCTTTACTTTCAATTGAGGAAGGGAGGGTATGTTGACTTTAAATTGTAGAGCTAAAATTGAACCTAGCAGTTCAGTTGTGTGTTTGAAAAATTCACATAGCAAAAGAAATACATTGGTGCTTTACTCTAATACGTATTCAGGTGAAGTAAAATGGAATATGTGTTAGGTAAAACTATAAAAGCTCCATCATGTAATAAAAAGTATAAGAACTTTTGTGGATACCATAGCTGTAGTCTGTGGAATATAAGATTTTGGAATAGCAAGCAAGAATATAACAAGCTTTTATTTATTTTCTCAGAAGTTAATCATACCTGATAAACAACAGAAAAAAATTGGATCACTGTGGCTCTAGATAGGGAATGAGCGGATCCCTGCAAATACAGACAGTGAATCATTTTTTCACCCACTTGGCTGTGGTGCAGCAACAGCCCCACACAATATGAAATTTAGCCTGTTCTCATAAAGCTTTGGACATAAAAAGGCAGCAACTTGAGCATAAATGTTTGTATATGAGCTATAATTCCTTCAAAAATAGGAAACATGGCCCCCTTCTAAATCAACAATAAGAAAAAAAGGCTAGGTGTGGCAGAACATGCCATTAATCACAGCTGAAGTAGAATCAGGCAGGTCTCTGAGTTCTAGACCATCCAGAGTTATATAGTGAGACCCAGTCTCAAAAAGAATGAGGGGGAAAAATGCACACCGGTAATAATCAGAAAACTTTTTGCTTGGAGACAGGTTCTTCCTGTCTAGTTCAGACTGGCTTTGAACTCAAGATCCTTCTTCCTTAGCTTCTTGAGTGCTGGGCTACCTTCCCTAGTTAGACATTCTTTTTTTATACTTTTAGATAGTCTTGTGCAGGGTGTGGTGGCACATGCTTTTAATCCCAGCAAGTTAGAGGCAAGTGGATCTCTGTGAGTTCGAGGTCGGCCTGCTCTACAAAGCAAGTCCAGAACTTCCAGGCAGGCCTCTGTTACACAAAAAAACTCCGTCTAAAAAAAAAGTGTCTGTTGTGATTTTATTTTCTTTATGTGTATAAGTGTTTTCCCTGCCTACTTGTATGTCTGTGTACCATGTGCATGCAGTACCATTGGTGGCCAGGAGAGGCATTGGAATCCCTTTGAGTTTGGAGTACAGATGGACAATAGTGTGCGCTTAACTGCTGAGCCATCTCTCCAGTCTCCTGCCATGATTTTAGTAACCTGAGCTACATAAAAAAACCCATTCTGTTCCCATTATCAAGTTTATTAATCATATGTAAATTTATATTAATAGAGTTGTTTTTAAAGCATCATTTGCTAAAACCTGCAATAAAACCTATTTTAATAACATTAAAAAACAGGCTAAGAATTTGGTGCTGCTTTCTGGTTTTGGTTTGTTTATTTTGAGGGTATTGTGTGTGTGTTTGTTTTTAATTTGAGATATGTTCTCTAGCTCTTGGTTGTCCTGATATTTGCTATGTACACCAGGCTTTCCTAGAACTTGTAAAAAAAAATCCCCTAGCTCTGCCTTCTGACTGATGATACTAAAGGGTGTCCCTGCAAATCTCAAGTTAAAGTCTTTAATTTCAAATTAAAGTCTTGGCTCACCATACCCAGCCTAGTGATACTTTCTTAAGGTCAGAGAAGGGACACGGTGTTTGCTTGTTTGAAGTTGTTTTGTGTGTGGTTTTGTTCATATGACTCTACTGCCTGAAAGGGCCAGGAGAGGATGGTAGAGTTACAGGCAATTGTAACCGTTTGTTCCATGTGCATTGTGGGAAACAAATTCTGGTCTTCTGTAAGAGCAGTACATATTCTTTTTTTTCTTTCACTCCTTAGATTTATTTATTTTCAACTGCGTGTATATGTATATTCTTTTGCATGTGAATGCAGATGCCTGCAGAGGCCAGAAATGTTGGAGGTGAAGTTATAGGTGGTTGTGAGCCAGTTGATGTGCACATTAGGAACCAAACTCAGGTTCTTTAGAAGAGCAATAAACACTCTTAATCTCTAAAATATTGCTCCAGCCCATAGTACATGTTCTTAACCACTATTCCAGTCCCAGAGGCATGGTTTTAATAAAGATGGTAGGATAACAAACAATATCAGTCTTTGAGAATTAGAAGCTTTTTCTAGATGTGACAATCACACAAAATTAACTGCTGTTTGTTAAGAGAGCAACCCAGTGTCATTTACTGATTTACTGAGTTCTGTGGTTGCCATCTCTAGTTCAGAAACATTTTATCACTCCACAGGGAAGCCTGCACCCTTTAAGCACCTACTTCCTAATTACTCCTTTCATTCCCAGTCCATATGAAACTACCAGTCTATGCGTGACATCTGGGGGATAGGGAGTGTTGTGGACACTTGAGATACAAGGAACTATGTGATGTATGACCTTTGCGTTTTGCATGTTTGTTTTCATGTAGCGTATGTCCCTGCTATAGAATGTATCAGTGCTTCATTCTTTTTGTGGCTGAACAGCTTTCTGGCTGACCAGTCTAGCTGAACTAACAAGCTCCAGGCTCAGTGAGAGAGCTTGTCCTAAAAAAAAGTAAGGTAGGAACCAGTTGCAGATACCACCTAACATTGACCTCTGGTCTCCACATGCATGTGAACATACACATGTGAAAACATATATAGATATACCAAAATAATGAAATGCCATTATTTTGGAGTAATGATTATGTTTTCATTGCAATGTGAGGACGAAATCCTAATTTTAAGGCAACTTGTCTTTTCTCACTGTCACAGACTTTGAATTACCTGATGAAGACTTTGGGCCTCTTAAGCTTGAAAAATTGAAATCCTGCTCAGAAAAACTGATTGAGTCTCCTCACTCAAAAAACTGTGGTGAGAGGCCTCCTAGAAAGGGACATTGTGCTGCTCTGGAGGAACTGCAGATAGATTTGGAAATGGCAGACTTGGAAGAGGAGCGCACCCTTCCACCGGGAGAAGCACACCATCCAGGGCCAGCCCTGAAAAGGCAGCGTACAAGCAAGGGCCTTTCTTCATCCATAGTGCTTTTCACTCCTACAGAGACTGCTACACCTAGTGACACTGGCAAACCCACTCCCTGCCAGTGTTCGCCCGCTTTCCCCATCTTGGGCATGACGCCAGGTTTTGGGTTCCAAGCAACCAGTGAGAATGTATCTACTGAAGTTGGACAGACTTTCTGTACATCCCAACCTTCTCACTTGGGAGACACGAGCAGTCCTGCTAATAACAATAAACAGTGCAACAGTTCAGCCAGCTCACCAAAACTGGATACCAACCTGCACGTGTCAGGTAGGCAAGGACAACCTGCCTGTGACAGTGACTCCGGCCCCCAAGCAACACCTCTACCCATTGAGTCATTCACTTTCAGAGAAAATCAGCTCTGTGGAAATGCATGCCTCAAGTTACATGAATGTTCCATTGGACAGGTACAATCGTTTCCTTTGTGAAATTTTCTCTGAAAGAATGAAGTGTCTTAGTGAAAAAGGACAGCATGACTTTCTCACCATTGGCCTCTCAGTTTTTAAAGATTTTTTTTTTTTGCTATGTTTAAAATGACTTCAGTGTAAACATTATGTTAAGCTCGTCCTGGGAAAATTAAGGCTAATTAAATTATATATTTTCTATATTTGTTTTTATGTTATGTACATTGACGTTTTGCCAACATGTTTGTATTTGTGAGAGTGTCAGGTCTCCTGGGACTGGCGTTATAGATAGTTTGGAGCTACCGTGTAGATGCTGGGTAATAAATCTGTAACTAAAATTGGGAAGGTAGCCAGTGCTCCTAGTCACAGAGCCATCTCTCCAGCACCCTAAATTGTGTATTTTAAAAATATAAGGAGGGTCCAGTTCTTTTTGTTTGCAGTGAAATAACTGCATTTGCCTTTGCAGCTGAGGTAGCTTTGCTGCTGAGTGAGTGAGAAAGGCAAGCATCACATAAAGTAGGCTTACAGTGTGACTTTTCTTTCCACAGCCTGAAGCCGCAGATCTCCCTGCTTGTGACCGCTTGAACCCAGGCAACCTACAGTTAGTTTCAAGGTTAAAGGTCAGAAGAATGTCCTCTTATGCGTCATGTATATTACAATGAAACACTGAATGAGATGTTGAGGTTGAAAAGAATTCTATCACAGAACTGTTTAATTTTTTGTTTGTTTAATATTATTAAGTATATTGAGAAACAGATGTAGAAAAGCAGATTTTAATTCTTTTTCACAGTATTTATAGTTATGTTTTCATTTATCTTCCTGAAATTTATATACCAACTTACTGCCAAGAACAACTTAAGTTTCGTTTGTTTGTTTTGTTTTTGTTTCTGAGACAGGGTCTCACTATAGGCTGGCCTCAGACTCACATAGATCTGCTTGCCTGTGCTGGGATTAAAGACATGTTCTACCACACCTGACTTAATTTTTTTTAAATGAACTGTAGCTCAGGCTGGCCTTAAACTGAGGAACCTCGAGCCTCTTATTTCTGGTACTGGGATTACAGACATGCATCACCACACCTGGTTCATTCATTGTTTTTATTTTGTTTTAATTGTTTTGTTTGTGTTTTTTTTTAACTTCTTGGGATGGTGTGCTATTTATTTTTTCTGATAAATGCTGTTTTGGCCATCCTTGTGGGTTTTGACACCCAGTACTCTCCTTATCCTAATCAAAAATGGCATATGAGCTGGGTGGTGGTGGCATACTCCTTTAGTCCCAGCACTCAGCACTTGGGAGGCAGAGGAAGGTGGATCTCTTGAGTTCAAGTCCAGCCTGGTGTTCCAGGACACTCAGGGCCACATAGAGAAACCCTGTCTTGAAAAACCAAAAGGGGGGTTGGGGAGAAGGCATACTAAAGTAAGACATGGTGGTGCACATCTGTAATCCCATCACTTGGGAAGCCAGCCTGGTTTACCTTTCAAGTTCTAGACCAGCCAAGGTTACACAGTGAGGCCCTGTCTTTTTTTTTTTTTTCCCCAAGCATATGGTACATGGTTTCAACTTTATTCTCTCTTTAACTCATGAATTGTTCACCAGGATCTTTAATTTCCAAACAGGTCAGTTCTTGTGGACTATCTTCTGTGGCTAAGTAAGAATGTATTCCATTCTAGAGTTACATAATCTAAAACATTTTACTTAGTTCTGAAATTAAGACATATATCATGATGTAATTCTGATAAATGATTTTGGTTTGCTGTTTTGTGTGTGTGTGTGTCATAAAATTTATAAAGCTGCATAAAACTTTCATTTTTACTTAGCTGGTTCTTGTCATCTTTGTAATTCATCACCTTTGGTTCTTACTGTTCATTAAGCAGAACTTTAACATAATTTATTCTGGGTCAGAATCCTTCCAGTTCCTGTTCTGTGGATATGAGTGCCATGTGGTGGGAAACAGCTGGTGCTAAGGAGCCGTGTATTGTAACTGCTTGTGAAGATGTAGTTTCTCTTTGGAAACCCTTGGATACTTTGCAGTGGGAAAAAGTTCATACTTGGCACTTCACAGAGGTATGTCCAACCCTCAAAGCTGAAAGGTGGGCCTGTGTCATCTGTGATGTGGATGGACAGTTTAGCAGAGATCTTGACTACTCATTGCAGATTCATGCTCCAGCATTTATTATGAAACATCTCAGGCTTAAAGATTACACTGAGCCCCATATGCCCACCATCTAGAGTCTCGAATCACCGTCATGCTTTGTTTGCCTCGTCATGCTTGCATATGGGTGGGATTCTACAGTGGGTCTCTAGGAAACTTGAATTATGTGTCTGTTCTGATGTCAAAACTGCTGACAGCCATATTTCTTCTTTACCAAAACACTGTTCTGTTTTCATCTTTACACACATGTAATGTGGTTACAGTCCTACTGTGTAATTATTATTAATTGTCTGTGTGTGATATGTGAGTGTGGTTGTGTGCAAGCCACTGCATGTGTGTTGAGGTCTCATGACAGCTTTTAGGACTAATTCTCTTCTTCCAGTGTGGGCACCAGA
The DNA here is from genome assembly GCA_028658305.1 of Pachyuromys duprasi. Lineage (NCBI taxonomy): Eukaryota > Metazoa > Chordata > Mammalia > Rodentia > Muridae > Pachyuromys > Pachyuromys duprasi. Next base: position 16,392,506 of record CM053758.1, read on the forward strand.
GATTGAACTCAGCTCTCTAGGCTTGAACAGCAAGTATTTTTACCTACTGAAGCATCTTCCTGGCCCCTATGTTTAGGATTTTTAAATCCATGTAAACATTTACAAAATATGTCTCTACATGTTCTTCTCTCTGGAGAGAGGGGAGTATTGAGAAAGGTCTCATATAGCCCAGGTGGCCTTGAGCTCCCCATTGTAGTGATGCTTGCCTTGAACTCCTGACCCTCTGGCCTTTTTCTGTCAAGTGCTGGGACTATAGGCACACATCACATGTCTAGCTTTTCTGTGTATTCTTCATGTGTATTTGTACTTCTTTTTGGGGGCAGGGGGGTATGGGTGAGAGTTTCTCTGTGTAGCTTTGGCTTTCCTGGACTTGCTCTGTAAACAAGGCTGACCTTGAACTCACAGAGATCCACCTGCCTCTGCCTCCCTGAATGCTAGGATCACAGGCATGCACCACCACACCTGGCTTGTACTTCTTAGTCTTCCTGTACCCATAGTGTACAGAGGTGACTATAGCCAGGCTTTTGGCTACTTTGTTGGGTTCTTTTTCCTACCTCCCTACACCACCTCTATCCCTTCCAACACCTAATACTAGGAAGGAGGGAAAGAAGGATAGAGGAGAAAGGGGTTGTAGATCTCTTTAGACTAGTTCCTGCTAATTAGGACCATTGAGTTCCTTGGGGTGAGTTTGATCTTCAGGAAATCTCCAACCAGAAATCTAGCAAACAGCAAAAGCAGCAGTGGGGACCAGCAACAGCAGGGGAGCAGCAGCTGCCAGAGTTCCTCTGGGGCTCTAGCATTATATACCCTCTCAAAAGTCCCTAGGATTCCAAACAGCTAGCAGAATCACACCCCTTATCCCACACCTGGAATTAAAATAAAAACATCTTCACATTACATAACTGGGTTTTTTAAGAAACCAAAATTCTCACTACAGGTGACAGAACATCTACCTGCTCAGTGACTAGTAACATTTCCTTCCTCTTTTCCCTGAGGATTACACCCAGAACCTTATTCATGCTAAGCCTGTTATTGCCGTTGAACTTCACTTTATCCTGTAAACATAAATGATTTTTTTTCTTTTTCCTTTCCTCTTTCCCTTCTTCTTTCCTTTGTGTATATGTATATGTGAACCTATGCTTTTCAGTTCAAGTACATGTGTTTATGGAGGCCAGAAGACAGCACATGTGCCAATCTTCGGGAGCTGTCCATCTTGCTCTTTGAGACAGGGTCTTGCATTTGCTTAGGACTCATTAAGTAGGCTAAGCTGAGTGATTGTTGAGCTTTAGGGGTCGACCTGTCTCTGTCTCCCCAAAGCTAGGATTACAAGTACCTGCTGTTTTACCTGGCTTTTTACATTGGGTTCTGGGAGTCAGAGTCAGATCTCATGCTTGCAAGGCAAGCACTTTACTTAGCAAACTTCCCAGCTCCTTGATAAATTTTTAATAAAGATTCATCTTTAAGTATGTATATGGATGTTGGGGAGAGTATGTTTATATGAGTGCAGGTGCTCATAGAGGCCAGAAGAGTATTTTGGATCCCTTGGAGCTGGAGTTAGAAGCAGTTGTGGGCTGCCTCAGGTGCTGGGAACCAAACTCAGGTTCTCTGAAAGAACAGAAGTGATTCTTAACTGCTGAGTCATCCCTCCAGGTCACCCCAGCTCCCCTCTTGAGGCAGAGTCTCACTGTGTTGCCCAGACTGGCCACAGTCTCAGGAGTTCGGGTAATTTTACTGCTTGAGTTTCTCTCTGCCATAGAATAAGTTTAAATGGCAGCATAATGCTGTCTTCATCTACATGCTAGAAATTACTAGTTCTTCTGTTGTTAGAGGCATAAATTGCATTAAATAAGCACTTATTTGCTTGGCTTAAATGTATAGTCCTAACTACAAGAGGCTGAGATAGTGCATGAGGCGAGTACTTAGAATCTTAGCAGTGCAGGGAGACCCTATCTTAAAAAAATTAAGGTAATTACTAACCTAACAAATATTGCTATTGAATTCTTTATTTGGGGGGTTTGCTAGTGGTCTTATGTAGCCTAGGCTGTTGTTGAACTTGTTGATCCTCGTACCTTACCTTCCACAGTACTAGACTTATAGGTATATACTACCACATCAAGCTCATACAGTTAGAACTGTAGCTTGTAAAGTTTTTCTGAGGGCCCAGGTGTAGTGGACATGTCGTTAATCCCCGCAATTGGGAAGAAGAGGCAATGAGGTCATCGTGGTATACATACTGAGTTCGGTCAGTCAGGTATATATTCATAAGTGAGACCCTGTCTCAAAAAAGAAAAACCAGCCGGGCATGGTGGCATATGCCTGTAATCCCAACACTCTGGGACGCAGAGGCAGATGGATCTCTGTGAGTTCGAGGCCAGCCTGGTCTACAAAGTGAGTCCAGGACAGCCAAGGCTGCACAGAGAAACCCTGTCTCAAAAACAAAACAAAACAAACAAACAAAAACCCAAAACAGAATCAAAAAAGGAAAACCAAAAACAAAGCATGAAATAGGGGATGAGGTACAGAAGATTTTTCTTAACTGTTACATTTGTTTGAACATTAGAAATAGTCTGGATACCATATGAATTCAAGAGAATGTGATTACCTGGCTCAGGCCTGTAATCCCAGCTACTCACTCAGGAGGCTGAGGCAGGAAGAAGTTCAGGGCTAACTAAGACAATTTAATATGACCCTTTCACAAAATAAAAAGTGAAAAGACTAGGAGTAACATAAAGAAACAAATGTGATAATTTTTGTAAAATATTCATGAAACTATAAATGACCGAATACAATTTTCTTTTATGTAGATTCCAGTATTACAAATAGTTCCAGTGCCTGATGTTTACAATCTTATATGTGTAGCTTTGGGAAACTTGGAAATCAGAGAAATCAGGTATGCAATTTCTAAGGACTCCACATGTGATCTCTCTCTTGCTCTCACACTCTGCCATCTTTGCTCTCTTTAGTTCTTTTGAGTGGACATTATAACCTACACTTAGGTCTTGAAAGCAGGGCGTCTTAAATTGAGTTTCCTGGCTGGAGAGATAGCTCAGTGTTTAAGGCTACTTGCTGCTCTTTCAGAGGATCTGGGTTGGGTTTCCAGCACCTACATTAGGTGGCTCACAACTACTTTCAACTCCTGTTCCAGGAGCTGTGACACCCTCTTTTGGCTTCTCCAGGCACCTGCATATACATGGTGCACATATATACACTCTGGCACATAACCATAAAACAAAATAAGGACATGTTTGTTTGTTTGTTTGTTTTTTTAAGTTAATTTAGGGGGACTGGAAAGATGTCTCAGTGGTTAAGAGCACTGACTGCTCTTCCAGAGGACCCAGATTCAGTTCCCAGCACCTGCATGGCAGCTTACAACTGTCTGTAACTTCAAGATCTGACACCCTCATACAGACATACATGCAGGCAAAACACAAATGCACATAAAATTAAAAAAAATTGTGTTTGGTGTAGGGTGTTGCTGTGTTCCTCTGGTGATGAAAGTGAAAAGCAAGTCCTACTGAAATCTGGAAATATAAAAGCTGTGCTTGGCCTGACAAAGAGGAGATTAGTTAGTAGCATTGGGACCTCATGCAATCAACAAGTACAAATCATGACATTTGCTGAAGACGGAGGGTAAGAAAAGATTGGTTTTTGGTCTTCACTGTTCTGTAGCAGAAGTTTATCTCAGGATTCAGGGAGAGTGGATGGCTAGGCCCCTGACTTTCTATGCTGAAGGTGTAGTAGCAAGCATGTCTTAATGCCACATTGCAGCCAATGCGGAGGTTAAAGAGGTGGAAGTCAGGGAAGCCAATGGAGTGGAGAGGCTCAGTAAGTGTAGTTTTTCTTTTTTTGGCTTTGAAATTGCTGTATGTCTCTTAAATATTAGAAGTAACTGTTCCATGTGCTTGGTGTCCATTGCTTCTTTGACTGTGTCTAAATGCTAGCTAACTGCAAACATGCATTTCTAGTTCTAAGCTATTTCTCATGCGCTCGACCTTTGTGTTTGTTTAACAGTCATCTCATAGGCACTTCAGGTTCAGTGTATAGAAACTTGAACTAAAAGCGTTTTCTCCTTTTATCATGCCTTTGTTGCATTTTATTTCTAGTTTGTTTTATCTTAGTCCAGGGATTAAGCCCTGAACAATACTAAGCATATTCTCTACTGTTGAGCTATACCCGCAGCCTGTTGTACTTTATTGTTTTTTGTCATTCCTAATAACAGAGGGCAGAGATCTTATTTGTCATAATTAGTCCTGAACCAAATGGTAATCCAGCCAAGAGACAGTGATTCCTTAAATTAAGAAAGTGAGCTACCTGTGTTGTACACACATGTAATTCCAGAAGCTGGGAGGGCTGGTGAGAGTTGAAGTCAGCCTGAGCTATATAATGAGTACTGGGCCAGCCTAGACAGCAAGATAACCTTGGCTGTAATCAAACAATCAGAAGGAAAGAAGATAGATTTGTGAGAAATAAGCCTGCAGAGCCACAAAACCTGCTGATTAAGTCACTGAAGAGGAATAATGACAATAACTGACAATAATGTCAGTTTTCGGGGTTGGTCACCTGCATAGATTTGTAGTTCAGTCATTGAGGTAGGAATGGGGAAGAATAGACTTAAACAGAGTACTTACGAATTTAACACTGGCTAGAGTGAATTTCAGGTGATTGTTAACCATAGTCAAGAAGATGAGATAAAACCCTTGTCCATTGTAGAAAATTTAGAACATAAGTCTTCTAGTTAAAACTTTTTTCTGGTATTCATTTAGTGTTTTGTTATACATAGTCCAGTAATGTGTAGAAGGACTACTTACGAAATATGTTGGTTCAAAAGTGATTTTCAGTACTGTTTTAAATACAGCAGCAAAGATGAACAGCTTTTGATGCCCCCTGATGAGACTATTCTGACTTTTGCTGAAGTCCAAGGGATGCAGGAAGCTCTGCTTGGTACTACCACTGTGAACAACATTGTGATCTGGTAAGCTGTCACTCTAGTCCTCACTTGTATATGTGAACACGCGTCTGTTTTTGGAGACTTGTGAAGCCTGGGTATGCTGGTGGTGGGCAGGGTGGCACAACCTGAAATCCCAGAACACTGGAGGCTGAGCAGAGGAGGCTGATGGGTCACAGCTGGGCACATGGAAAGACCCTGTCTCAGAGAAACAGAGACTGCAAACATGGCTGTGGTTTTCTCTTTTTCACTGTTGAAGCTTTATCCGTGTGTTATCGAGAAATGAATCCAGATATGTGAAAAAGAACAATCTGAGTTAAGCAGTAAACTAGCTGCTTTCTAGAGAATCTTGATGCATTTCCACTCTCCCACGGTGGCTCACAACTATCTGTATCTCCAGTTACATAGGACTTTATGTGCTCTTCCTACAGATATACATGCAGGTAAAACATCCATATACAGAAATTTAAATTAAAAATAAGATTTAAAAAAACAAAAAAACCCCGAGGTTGTCATTTGCCTGATACGTGCAAGGCCTTGGGTTCAATCCTCACTACTACAAAATAGATAATCAGTAAATCAGTAAAATTAAATAAAGAGAACTGTGTGGTGAAAACATGGAGCTGCGGACTGTGTGCAGCTCTGTGATAAACTGCTACCACAAGGTTGTTAAGGTTTGTAGGTTCTGTCACATGGGTTCTTACCTTCAAGATCCACGGGCTAAGGATAGAGCAGAAATGGTAACTGTCAGAGGAGAACAAAGTGGGGAAATGGTGTGGAGTAGATTTCTCATTTTTTTAGCTTTAAGCCAGGTTGCATGTCCCATTTTGACCACCAGGTAACTTAGAGCTTACTAGAGGGAGAACCTTCTATCCTGTTGGTTTAGAGTTCAGGGTAACTAGCAGATAGCAAGTAGGAAGAAATGTCTCAAGAAAATTGACAAAGGGCTGCTAGGGGTGGGGTCTTCATTCACTTGGTACAGTGCTCCCCTCAAAAGCAGGATGACCTGAGTTTGATCCCAGAACTCACATTTTAGAAACTCGGGCATAGAGGCATGCAATCCATAACCCAGCTCTGTGGAAGCAGAGAGTGGGGTTCATAAGGCTTACTGTCTGCTCAGTCTGGCCTACTTGGCAAATTCTTGGCCAATGAGACACTCCATCTCAAAAACCAATGGTTACTGGGGTGTGGCTCTGTTGATAGCGTGCTTACCTAGCATGCAAGCAGCTCAAGGTTTCCATCTCCAACACCAAATAATTACTGTATATTGTGGCACATTTCTATTATCTTAGCACTCGAGAGGCAGAGGCAGGAAGATCTCTGAGTTTGAAGCCAGCCCTGTCTATATAGAGAGTTTGAGACTAGTTAGGGCAATATAATGAGACCCTACCTCAGACAAAAACGAGGTAAGGTGAGGGGGATGGTGAAATGACTTAGCATGTTGTATTCTTTCCCTGTAACCTGAAGTCAGGAGCTTCCCCAACAGAATTGTTCTCTAACCCTCACATGTGCACAGTGGCAAGTGCATACTACCCGCATGTATATTTTATGTACATACACTCATACATATATACATAGAGTAAAACAAATTACAAGGTAGAGAAAGGAAACCCAAGTTTTTCCTCTGCTCTTTGTGCACACTCAAACACATGAAAAAGGAACCTTAAGTTCTGAGTATAATGATTACTTAATTATCTGGTACATTTACTATGTTTGGTTTTGAAACAGGGTCTCACTTGGTAGCTAGGCTGTGCTCAAACTCAGCTGCTTTCTTGCCTTAGTGCCTGAGTGGTGGGATTACAAGTGTTCATTACCCTCTTAGCTCTAGCTAGCCATTTAATCTACTTGGTACAGGGTAAACTGCAAGCCGTTCCATTAAAACTTAAAGAGTTAACTAGAATTTCAGCATTTGGAGTTTGAATTCAGCTGAATTAACTGTTTACTAGAACAAATAAATAGCATCACTATTCCTCAAAAGAACCTAACAGAATCCAGAGTTTTATAACATTGTATGTGAGTGACAGTTTGAAAATACTAACTGTAGGAAATACATTAATGTTTCCTAGCATGCCTTCTCTCTATTTTCTCCCATTCGTAGCTGGTAGAGTGGTGTATGGATGTTCTTGGTTTTTTGAGAATGGGTCTCACTGCAGCCCAGACTGGTCACTGACTCACATTCCTCCTATGTCAGCCTCCCAAGTGCTAGAATTATAGATGTGCATCACCTGGCTGTATCCTTAATGCCCATCTTAGCTCCTTGCTTAAGGAAAAGGGCTCAAAATGTATTGGTTGTGCCATCAACAAGAAACTGTCATTGACCTTTATTTATTCATTCATTTGTTTATTTTCTTCTAAGACTGGCTCTTGGGTCCAGGCTAACCTGGGATTCACTATGTAACCCATGCTAGCCTCAAATGTATGATCCTCCTGCCTCAGTCTCCCAAGTTCTATGATTACATGTGTGTGTCACCGTGCTCAGCTAGTGTTTATATGTGGTATTGTTTGCCTTTCCTATTTAATTTCTGATCTATTATATTTCTGAAGTGATCCATGTTATAGTTAGTGTTTGAGTAGTTTATGTATATAGTTGTTGGTCAGAGGACAGCTTCTTGGGCATTGTTTTTGAACCAGCGTCTGTGTTTCTGTTGCTGTGCTTAAATTCCAGCCTATCTGGCCTCTGAATTTCTTACTGATTCTCCCGTCTTTCCCATCTCTTGTAGGAGAGATGGGACTGCAGATGCTTGCCATTGTATCAGGCTTTTTCAGGGGTCCTGGACATGGAACTCGGGTCACCAGGCTTGCCTACCAAGAGCCTTTACCTGCTGAGCCTTCTTTCTGGACCTCAGATGGCTGTTTTTATTATTATTATTTAAGATCTAGGGCCAGGCATTGTGGTGCTTGCCTTTAATCCCAGCCCTGCGAGGCAGAGGCAGGTGGCTCTCTGTAAGGCCAGCCTGGTGTACAGAATGAGTTCCAGGGCTGTTACACAAAGAAAACCTTTCTCTCAAAAAAAGAAACAAACAAAAACAAAAAAGATGCAAATATTTAAATATCTTGATTAAGCTATATTTACTGAGTCTTTCAAACATTAAAGAGACAGTCAGTTCTGTACAGTTCTCTTTGAAATGCAGAGATGAATCCGGTATCCCAAGACTCCTAAAACCTCATAAGTAAATAAGATTTTACAATAAGTTCCTTTACAGTTCAGAGAAGTTTGAATTGATACAGTTTGGATAAAATGTTGTAGCATTTAGGGAAAAGCACTTAGTAAGTACAGAGCACACCCTAACTTCTGTAGCTAATGAAGTATTCTGGTATCTTGGACAGGAACAATCAGTGTTTTTATATACAGTTCCTGCCCAAAGAAAGTTCTGCATCAGTTGAACGAATGAACATGTTATATTCTATTGTAGCATATAAAATAAGACAGGCAGTTCTATAGGTAATGAAAAAGGAAGAATGGCTGTGAACTAGTGTAGACAGAAGAGTCTAAATTGAGTTCCTGCAGATTAGAGGATCAGGCCATGATCTAGGTCCTAAGGAATGGATGTGGGTTCCCCAGCAGTAGGGGAGGATTTTGGAAGGGGTAACCTGAGAAAAGGTATAGGGCCAGGGGGATATATAGTTTGTTCAGAAGAGGGAACAGTTGGCAATAATGTAGTATTGCAGCCCTTGATTCATAAGGTTATAAGTGTTACTAATGAGCAGCCACAGGAACGTTTTCCATCAATACAGTGATATGGTGGAGCAGTTACCAATATCACAGATCCGTGGCACAGATGAGGAGTGGTACCAATAAATGCTGTGCTTCCTTTATCTTCACTGTCTTCATTTTTCCCATATTTTATTCTACCTGAGTCTCTTGCTCATGCCATTATTTTGGACCAGCTCTGATACGAATAAATAAAGTACAGACATAGCCGAAAATTCTTTTTAAAGTGTAATTTGGTAATATGGTAATTCTCAGTAGGAAACGTAAAACATAAGCATAACAAGAATGAGCACCTGCTGGAGAAATGGCTCTTATATAGCACCACACACACCCCTTACCTCTGGTCAGGCAATTCACAGCTACCTGGAACTCCAGTTCCAAGGGATCCAATGCTTTTTCTGCCCTCTAATGCCACTGCATGCAAGTATCTTAGATTAGATACTCTCTCCATATCTCTCATACTTGAATGTGTAAATAAAAAGATGTAAGGGGTGGCAAATTATAAGTGTTGTAACTTGTAGCTAGCTTCATTTCAAGCACAGGGAGATGGTGGAGAATGTTGAATAGAATGGGAAGAGATTGTCCATAGTGGTGTAGCAGAGTCTACCCAAAGCTAAACTGTCAAGTTCAATTTTTGGCAAAATTAACCTGTCAGTTACTTTTAATAAGGGTATATAACATGGTGGTGCATGTCCTTAATTCCAGCACTCAGGAGGTAGAGTCAGATGGATGTCTGTGAGTTTGAGGCCAGCTTGGTCTACATAAAGGATTCTTGATTAGCTTGGGTCACTGAGTGAGAGCTTATCTCAAAAAAAAAAAAAAAAGAAGAAGTAATCTATAAAATATGGCTAAACAAAAGTACAGTGCTCTGTTCCTTAGTGTCTCCTTTTGCCACCTTCCCAAATAGTTTGTAACAAATTAAGAGCATTCTGTGTGAACCAGGCATGGCGGTGTGGACTTGCTGTACCTATGTTGAGAGCCTAAGGCTAGAAGAACACAAATTTGCTGTTAGCTTAGGCTAAATATTGACAGCGTATCTTAAAAAGAAAAAGAAGTATACTCAGTGAAAATTATTTTACTGGAAGAATGTAATGACCTCATTTATTTTGATATCTAAGGAATTTAAAAACTGGCCAACTCCTGAAAAAGATGCACATTGATGATTCTTACCAAGTTTCGGTCTGTCACAGAGCCTATTCTGGGATGGTGAGTAGTGACCAAGAACTACATGGTGTTTATTTGTGTTATATACTGGTCTATCAGGGAGGGGAGTGACATCACCAGTCATCATGCCTTCGCTGATCTCTTTTTTCAAAATTGGATGGCAGTGTGCTTTGATTTGGCTTGGCTTTGCTTTGTTATGAGACAGGGTCTTGTGGAGTCTAGGCTGCCTGGACACTGCCTCCATATTGAGTAAGATGACCTTGAACCTTGAGTAAGATGCCCTGCCTCTACCTCCAGTGCTGGGATTGCTGCCACATGGAAGGTACTCTGTTCACAGAGTTACATTTGTTCTTTTGAAATCTGTGAATGAAAGTGTTAGTACAGTGTGATTGCTTGTTATGTTTTCTTCCTGTGTGACTTAAATACCCACATTCCAAACTATGAATTTTGTTCTAAAAGTATTATCTCTATTACCAAACTTAATTCTAACTACATAACAAAGAAAAAGGGGGAAAAAATTACAGTATAGTCCTGATTGGTCTAGAACTCAATATGTAGCTCAGCCTGTCTTAAAATCTTGAGCCCAGCTTTTATAATCTGGTAAAAGAAGGCTGAGTTTGTTTCTAGAATTTACCTGTTTTTCATTTAAGTAATTGGCATATTTGGTATAATTACTCCTAATCGCTGACCATTTAAACAGGGAGAGGTCTTAACGTGGGTTTTTCCATACAAACCATAGATGATGGGTTTTGTTTTTTTTTGTCACTTTATGGGAATTCTGAGATTTCAGATTATAAATGAGTGCTTTAAATTTGAGGGCTCCTTGGACATGTCTCTATGACCTCCTTCCTTGTACCAGCCTTTTCCCAATGGATGGCATGAGGTGTATCTGAAGTACAGGAACCTGATTAGTCATCTGGATTCATGTACAGCAGTACTGGTGAGGATCTAGAAGACCAGTGTGAACATCATGTCAGCTGTTGCTCTGTGAACAAAGGGAAGCCAGTGGTTACATCCTGCATGTTGGAGCGTCTGTTGGTCGTTCCTTTTGCTTTGGTTTTGTCAGCACTGTCAGACATACTCTTGATAGTCTGACTGATTATCTCTTCCTCCATCAGGGCCTCTTATTTGTTGTTCTGAGTCATCCTTGTGCCAAAGAAAGCCAGGCCTTTGGAAGCCCCATGTTTCAGCTGCTGGTGATTAACCCTAAGACAGCTCAGAGTGTGGGTGTTCTGCTATGCTCCCTTCCACAAGGACAGGCTGGGAGGTAAGTGTGTGACTGCTGCTCAAGGAGGAGGTATTTTGGAAGATACTATGCAAATATAAAAGCTGGCTGTTTCTGTGTCACTAGACTTGAATAGAGTAGAACACATGAGACGTTAGGCTGTTGGGCTAGAGATGTTGCTCAATGGTATTTTTTTTTATAGAGAATATTATTGGGGGAGGGTGGGGCATGGGTTAAGACAGGGTTTCTCTGTATAGCCCTGGCTGACTAGAACTTGTATACCAGACTGTCCTGGAACTCAAGAGATAGCCTCTGCTTCCCTGTGCTGGGCTAAAGGCATGTGCCACCCGTGCCTGGCTCAAATATTGTCTTAAATATATTTTATTGTTTTTTAATTACCTGTGTGTGTGAAGTCTGTGTACAAGAGTACAGGTGACTGAAGAGGCCAGATGTATTAGATCCCCTAGAGCTGAAGCTATAGAGAGTTGTGAGCCACCTGACATGGGTGCTGGAAACTGAACTGAGGTCCTCTGCAAGAGCAATTACTGAACTGTCTCTCCAGTTCCCTAAAACATTTTCTTTAAAGAAAAACAACAAATAGGCTCTGACTATATGGAGAGAGGGTCAGTAATAACAAGTGCATGACTACTGTTTCAGAGGACCCAAGTTCAGTTTCCAGCCTCCATGCCAGACAACTCATAACTACTGGTAACAACAGCTCCAAAGGATGTTTCTGGTCTCTGTGGGCACCAGTGGTCACGTGCACATACCTGCACACAGGCACGAACAAATAATTAAAAATAAATAGTTTTTTTCCAAGATCTAAACTGAAGACCTTTTAAATGAACTTTAGGAAGCTCTTTTCAATATGAAGTCTGACTTAGCCTTTACTGTTCAGGCATTTATTTCTCTTGGTAAATATTTGCTTCCTTACTGCAAATGACACAAGAGTTTTCTACTTGTATAGAGCTTTGACATTGTTAGGTGCCCATGTAGGGCAGAAGGCTTGGATACCCTAGGACTGAGTTATAGGTGGTTGTGAGCCATCGTATGGGTACTGGAAATCAAACCCAGATCCTTAAACCATCTCTCCACATGAAGTACTGCAAACCATCTCTCTAGTTTACATTTTTATATAAATACTATAAATTACAAAAGTTCTTATTTTTGGTCTTTTCCAGAAGAGGGCACCAGATCTCATTCATTATAGATGGTTGTGAGCCACCATGTGGTTGCTGGGAATTGAAGTCACCACCTTTAGGAAGAGCAACTAGTGCTCTTAACCTCTGAGCCATCTCTCCAGCCCTCCTTTAAGCTTTTAAACTCAGTGTTTTATATTTAATTAATTTACTTTGGAGGCATGTGTCATGGTGAGCATTTGGTGACCAGAGATCAACTTTCAGTAGTCACTTTTCTCTCCATCATGTGGGTCCCAGGGATTAAGCATGGGTGTGGCTTTTAGTTCTGCAGAGCATTACTGGGCTCTTTTGAAGCATTTTGGTGTGAGATCTGAATTGTCTCTTGTTCTTTATCTCAGGTTCTTGGAAGGGGATGTGAAAGATAATGTTGCGGCAGCAGTCCTGACTTCTGGGACAATTGCCGTTTGGGATTTGCTTCTGGGTCACTGCACTGCTGTCCTCCCTCCTGCCTCTGGCCAGAATTGGTCTTTGGTTAAGTGGTCAGGTACAGATTCTCACTTGCTGGCTGGACAAAAAGATGGAAGTATATTCATATACCGCTACTTGTAAAATTCAAATCGTTTTCTGGGTATTTTGCCTCCTAATGGTTTTTTTAAACAAAATATAAAATCTGAATGACATTTAACATGATTACTTGCATGCATGACCTACAAATTTAATTTTATTCTGATGGTGGCACTACTGACTGAATATTTGTTTATGTTTGCTTTGAAGTTAATAATTTTAAGCCCATATTTGCACATTTTCTATTACAGGGGTACATAAGCAGTAAATGTTAATAAATACTTATTTTGATACATTCTGCTTGGCATGTTCTATTTTTTTCCAGTTTGTTCAGATCATTTCAAAAATAAGAATTACTAATAAGGCTGAGAAAGATAGCTCAGTCAGTGAACTGCTTCCATGGACCAAACTTCAGTTACCAGGGGGAAATGTACAGTGACACAGCTGTAATTCTAGTACAGGGAAGGCAGAGATAGCCAGACATCTAGGGCTCACTGAGCAGCCAGGCTAACCTAATTGGCAAGATACAGGCTAGTGAAAGACCCTGTGTCAAAAGAAAGCAAAAGGCAGAGGACTGCTGAGCAGCAGCGCAGAAGGCTGGTCTCAGCCCCGTGTACACTGGCACATGTGCAGTACACAGAGGTTATCATGCAGCTAGAACATGAGACACGTTCAGCCAGCAAAGGGGACTATGTACTTCTTGCTTAAGTGTTTTTAATTTACGCATGTACGCAATATATTATTATATCTAACCTCTTACTTACTCATTTTGTTGTCTAATGTGTGTGTGCATGCACACACACGCACATGCATGCCACAGTGTACTTCTGGAAGTCAGAGGACAGCTTACAGGAATTGGTTCTTTCCTTTCACCGTGTGGGACCTAAAGATTAAACTTGGGTTGTCACCTTTTATCTGCTGAGCCATTTCACTGGCCCTGTTTGTTTAAGAGAAGCTGATGATATAACCTAGGCTGCCATCAGGGTAAGATCCTCTTTTGTCGGGTTCTCCCGAGTCCTGGGATTATAGGTGTGCACCACCATGCCCACAGTATACTTTCTTCTTCTTCTTCTTCTTCTTCTTCTTCTTCTTCTTCTTCTTCTTCTTCTTCTTCTTCTCCTTTTCCTTCTCCTTCTCCTTCTCCTCCTCCTTCTCCTTCCTCCTCCTCCTTCTTCCTTCTTCTTCTTTCTTGTTCTTCTTCCTTCTTCTTTTTCCTTCCTCCTTCTTCTTCCTCCACCTCCTCCTCCTTCTTTTATTTTAGAATAAGGTTTCACTATGTACATTGTATAGCCCTTTCTGGACTGCAATTCACCCCGCAGATGAGGCAAGCCTCAAACTCACAGAGATCTGTCTGCATCTCCTAAAGGATGAATTGAAGGTGTGCAACAGCATGCCAAACCTCACAGTGTACTTTCAGTGCTGCTTATGGTTTGCTCAACTTTCTTATAGAACACAGGATCATCCGCTCAGGGTGGTAACCACCCACAATGAGCTGGGCCCTTCTCCATCAATAACTGCTTTTAAAAAATGCCTTACGGCTGGATCTTATGAGGCATTTTCTCAGTTAAGGTTGCTTCCTCTTAGCTACCTCTAGTTTGTGTGTCAAATTGACATAACAGTAACAGCATAAGAGGTATTTACCAACCTTGCCTTGTCTATGCAATGCTAGTGATTGAACCCAGGATGTTATTCATTCTAGGCACTCTACTAATTTAATCACAGCATCTTCTTAAATCTTAATAAAAGTACTAAGGATATGGTCGCAATCTTAATATTGGACCTTTTATTTTACAGGTCCTGGCATTTTGTGATTCCTGTAAGGAAAAGGTCTCCATAATTTGTATATAAGGAGGTTATTATGTTTAACTGAAAAGGTTGAGGGTAAACAAATGCAGAGGGCAAAAAAGGCCTTGTGTACTAAGATAAGCACTGGAGAGGCCAGGAAAGTTAAACACAGAGCTTACCTATTCAATGGAATGAGGTGTATTGCTGCTCTTCCTGGAACACCAGGGAAGATGTAGTTTTACAACCTGGTGATCCTTTGCTGTCTAATGAGACAAACTCTGCCCAGCTCTCCTAATACATGCTTTTACTTATCCCAGACCCTTTCCTCCTCAATCTTGATCATTGCTTTTAGACCATAAAAACCTATCCTTAAGAATCACATGAGCTTTACAAAGAAATAGAAGTACAGCCTAAATACCTCTATGTTATCTTAGGGCCAGGCCAATACTGACTACAACAGGCCACAGTCAAGCTCTCTATACCCTAAATCTTGGGCACTATCTCTGAGTCAACCGTATCCACTCTTGCGAAAGAAGCCATCTGTACTTTGTAAAGAATCTCAATATTAACATGTCTCAAATTAAATGGTGCACTTGAGCTGGGCATGGTGGCATACACCTTTAATCCTAGCACTTGGGACACCGAGGCAGTCGGATCGCTGTGAGTTCAAGGCCAGCCTATTCTACAAAGTGAGTCCAGGACAGCTAAGTCTACAAAGAGAAACCCTGTCTTGAAAAAAAATGTGTACATATGGGACTAAGTTGTTGTCTGAATACTTTTTCCTCAAATTGTGCTATGCTTAAATATGGCTAAAGAAAAATTATCTGGGCCAGACTCTAAAAAAGTCTTGGTCCAGCCCAATAAAATTGGGCTGAGCGTTTCATTCTTACCTCACCCTGATCAATTTTTCCCTGCGTGCTGTAAAGCCTTCAGGGGAATCCCCACAAAAAACGGGTTCTGTATGGTTACCATAAGGAGATGATCAGAATACAGTCTCACAAGTCTGACTGCTAAGCCTGCTGCTTCTCCAAGCTTTAACTTAAAACTCACAACTTTCCCCTTCCTTCTGTCTTTCTAAGCACTGGCCAAAAGCCTAAGCGTGATCTCCTTGACTCTCCGGGTCTTCTCTCCCCATTGCCCTCCCTGCCTAACGCTTGCCCATCTCCCTCCTTACAGCAGCCATCCATTTACAACTCACCAGCTTTGTTTCTCTCTCAAAATAGTAAAATGGTCCTTGGGCTTAAAAAACAAACAAAACAACAATAAAAAAAAAAAACTACATGTCTATTGCCATGCAAAGAGAAAATTTCAAGACAGGATTGGTTTCTTCATATATTCTTGCTTTATAGACCAGACTGGCCTCAAACTTGAGATCCTTTCGTTTCTGCTTCTTGAGTGCTGTGACTAAAGGCGTGTGCCACCATTCTGTGGTGCAAAGGAAAATTTTAATTGAAGGTGATTTTAACAAAAACTAGGAGTTGATGATGGGGTGGAGGTGGAAGGAAAACAAAAGCACTGCAATGCTGTGGGTTCCTGGGCTTAGCATCACACGGCCCAGGTCCTCTCTTCCATGGCCATTCCCACTCATTACAGGAAAGGTCAGGATCTTTGGTTGATGGCACTTAGAGGGTGGCTGAAGTCTTTCCAATATTCTGACAGCCCCCCCCCCCCAGCCCCGGCCAGTGGTTTTCTTTGATTACATAATTTTCTTAAGGCTTGTAATCTTTAAACAAGAGACTAATGAGAACAGATCTTACAGATACCCAGTAGTCAGACCACTTTGTGCTGAATGAGTTCCAAAATTATTACACTAGTTGCTACATTGAGGAAGAAGGTCTCTTTGGAAAGAAGTCTAAGTTTGAGGTGGATGTTTTTTCAGGTGATTGGTCCTCAAGAAACACTGCTCTAACCAACAGCACAAACTAATAAGGGTACTTTG
Source organism: Pachyuromys duprasi (assembly GCA_028658305.1). Classification (NCBI taxonomy): domain Eukaryota; kingdom Metazoa; phylum Chordata; class Mammalia; order Rodentia; family Muridae; genus Pachyuromys; species Pachyuromys duprasi. The sequence continues at coordinate 16,408,979 of CM053758.1, forward strand.
AACCCAGGGGCAGATATTGGCTTCAGGCTCCAGAGACTATCACCACTTCAGCTTTCAAAGTGTCAAAATACTTATTTACCTCCAAAGCTAAATACGTATAGCTGAGACATGACACAAAATAGTTGAGAAAAATGTAGGGAGGGCCTGTAGCAGACAGGAAAGCAAAGGAGTTCTTTTGAAAGGAAGATACTCATTAAACAAAGATACTGGGGAATTTTATTCACTGAGTGCCTCTCTATAGATATTCACGTAATGGTTGGCTCATTCTTAATCATCCTCTTACCCTAAGTACACTTGTGAGCATGCTCAGTTTACTTAGGAGAGTAGGCAGTTTTAGGTCATGGGGTACGTGTCTATGAGACTGAGGGGGGTGAACAGGAACGCTTCTAGGCTCCACACACACCAGAAACCTTAGCTGAGATGAAGGAGAGGACATTTGCAGAGTGTGTTAACACAGGAGCTCTGCTTTGTGGCTAACTGTTATGAGTCTTCAGAGTTGCCACTTGCCCATTTTGTTCGCCATGTTACCATTGTCCAGTTTTAACTTTTTGCTGTACTGAAGATTGAACCCAGAGCTTAGGGCATACAATTCCTTACAAATATATATTATCAAAGTATTACGTACTTCCACATTTATTAGTCATCAGTTTATGCACAAAAGCACATGAGCTTTCGGGTACTGTGGGTTTGGGTAATTCATTTGTCTATTTTGAGACAGGAGCTTGCTATGTATGTAGTCTAGGCTACCACCATTTCCTGACCGTATTGCCTTCTCCTGGAAATGGGAGCTGGGAATGTAGACTTGGCAACCACACCTATCTGACTACTATTCTTTTTTTTAATATAATTTTTTATTAATTACAATCTATTCACTTTGTATCCCAGCTGTAGCCCCCTCCCTCTCTCATCTCCTCCCATGCCTCTCCCCTAGTCCACTGATAGGGAGGTCCTCCTCCCCTTCCATCTGACCCTAGCCTATCAGGTCTCATCAGGACTGGCTGCATTGTCTTCCTCTGTGGCCTGGCAAGACTGCTCCCCCATTAGGGGGAAGTGATGAAAGAGCCAGCCACTGAGTTCATGTCAGAGACAGTCCCTGTTCCCCTTCCTAGGGAACCCACTCAAATGCTGAGCTGCCATGGGCTACATCTGAGCAAGGGTTCAAGGTTATCTCCATGCATGGTCCTTGATTGGAGTATTGGTCTTTGCAAAGACCCCTGTGCCCAGATTTTTAGGTTTTGTTGCTCTCCTTGTGGAACTCCTGTCCCCTCCAGGTCTATCTCCCCCTTCTTTCATAAGATTCCCTGCACTCTGCCCAAAGTTTGTCTAGGAATCAACACTCTTAAAACAATATATTTTAGGACTTTTAGAGAAGAAACAAGTTAGTTCTTTTTTGAGTCTGATAGTATTAAGGGATAGATGGCATTATCGCAGTTGCACTGCAGTAGCCCTTGTCCTCCATGGATGCAGTTCCTCCGGGAGCCGCCAGGGGCCGCCAGCACCCGCGGAGCCCTCAAGCGCCGCTCTGTACGTGGCCAGCGTACAGCGTTAGCAGCAGCTTTGGCGGGAGGCCACGGCGCAGTGCATTCTGGGTTGGCGTAGCCATGGCGGCCCGTGTCCTTTCAGCCTGTGTCCGCCGCCTGCCCGCGGTCTACGCACCGCTGGCCCGGCTTCCTACACTGGCCTTGTCCCGGCCACTCAGCACCACTCTCCTCACTGAGGGAACCTGGAGGAGACCCGGGGCTCTGCAGCCCGCCTTGGCCCTCGCGCAGGTGACTCGCGGTGACTTTGCCGGGGCTGGTCAGGGGTCAGGGCCCTGGGCCGCTCGGGCTTGGGGGAGGGCCCCCAGCCGGCTGCACAGCAGCTGCAGTGGTGATCCGACATGCACGGCTTCTGCCTAACGGGTTTTGGTTGGCTTTTGTCGCGAGGCCAAGTATTAGATTACAGAACTTTGACCAAGTCTCTGAACAACAAAATTGGGCACCAGTTCTCATTCTGGCGGAGTGGCAGTGAAGTTTAGTTGAGAGAGATCGCGTGGAGCACCTACTGCAGTCGTCGACAGTTGTGATGAAGGCAATTACTGTAGTCACTTCCTAAGAGAGGCTAAAGACAATGCACAAGGAGAAAGCCACTTGCCTACAATAGCCCTCTACAGAGTATTCTCTTCCTAGAGTTCTGTCGTGATTTTTCTCTTTGGCACCTTTTGTCTGTGAGCCTTCTGGATGTAAGGATAGGAAACAAGTGTGTAGCTTGCATATATGATGAAACCAGTGTGAGGCTGAACTGTGCAGAGGTCACTTTCAACCCCATATGCCCAACAGAAGACTAGCTAGCTCTCTTCTTGCTCCCCTTCTGACTTCTTTCTCTGGATCCAGGCCCTGGCATGGCATTTTACATTCCCTATGTGTATCCAAGATTAGGAAGTACTGTTGTACGATAGATAGACTCCAGGCTAAGTTGAAGAACCCTTTTTCATACTCCTCTGTTTCCTCTGGTAGTGGCTTCAGTCACACCTGCACGCTACAAGAAATAAGGATCTACATCCGTTGTTGAGATTCTCTGATAGTGAAATGGTGATATAGCCATTGTCCCATTGGCTATATCAAAAGGTTGGCATTTTAAAGGTGTTAAAGGGGCAGTAAAGTTGCTCTGTGTTTGGGTCTAGAGACTAATTTCAGATTAGGCTAAAATGCAAACTTAGTTGTGCATACAGATCATCAGGATTATAATAAAAGATTCTGATCCAGTAGGTCTGGAAGGTATTTGTTTTCATGGGCTTTCCAGGTGGGGTCCTGTTTGGGACCATGCTTTGAACAACTGGTGCTATCTCTGCCTACAGAGAGCAGAGGAACCACTCTGCTTACAGAATGTTTTGAGTTTAAGTTCCTTCACAAGTGCAGAGACACAGTGTTTACAATGTATTTTAGACTTGTTATTGGAATATGGATGTTCTCTGCACAAATTAGAGAAAGCAAACAGTAAGCAAGGTTTGATGAAGGAATAAGAAAACTTTTCTCCCAATCACACAGCTTAGACAATTGAAATTAAGTTGTCTTGGAAGTTTCTGGCTAGAGCCCAGAAAATGGAGAGGAAGTAGAGTAAGGAAGAATTTTGAAGAGGTGTGGGTTTGTTTCAAACAACTGCATTTGAGGTGTCTCAGTTCCTGAGGTGTGCAGTGGACAAGTGACAGAGATGGCCTTTAAAGCTGTTTCCATAAATACTGAAGGACAGGGGAGCAAGATGGATTCTAATGAGAACTCATCAGTATCAGGCCAGCTCAGAGTCACTGCAGATGATTAGAGGCGATTTATGTCTTGTGTGTGAGTCCGGGGAATGAACATGACAGGGGCAAGCCATGTTGACTACAGGGAAGGTGCTTTTCTAACAGAGATCTGGCAGGAAGAAGCAGTTTAGACCCTCCATGAGATAATGCAAGGGGTCCTGGGACAGGATACCTAACCATCCTGTGTCAGTTTCTTTGTAAAAAATGGGTAAAGTGCTTATGGTATCTTTGTCAATCTTTGGGCACTTCTGGCCCTGTAGGAACTTGCCAGTGATGCCTGTTGAACTACTGACACCTAGTGGACCACGTAGGTAACTGTGTATAAGTAGTCACCCCCAGCCACTTCTTTCCCTAAGCCTGGTACATGTGCTTAGCACTACTGCTCTCCATCTCTTCTGTGTTAATTCCCCTTCACACCAGCCCTTGATGCTTTTTGTTTCTTGTCTTTGAGACAGGGTCTCACTTTATCTCAGGCTGGCCTTGGGACTCAGATTGGTTAAGAGTATGTTACTCTGCCTCAGCCTCCCAAGTACTAGGATTACAGTCCTGAACTACCATGTCTTTCTAAAATCTGCTCAGATCTTCTTTCCCTTCCAGTCTGGAAATTGAACCTGGGGATTCACTCATGCTAGGCAAGCCCTCATCCACTGAACTACAGCCTTAGTCCTTTAATAGTTTCATATCTTTTCCATATCTTCCTGATATGCACACAGGGCCTCTGTTAGATTCCCCTACCTCAGACTTTTCTGTCATTCTCATTGTTCACATATTTCTTCTTCCTTGTTCTTCTTACTCCTTTCTGCTTCATTTCATTTGTGACCCTTTTAAGTCATTGTGATTAGTGGGGTCTGGTGGTATGTCTTTCAAAGGCCTCTAATAACAGTTTAAAGGAAACAATGGTTTTAGACACACAAAAAGTGCCCTGCCATTCTTGACTCAGGAATCCTCTAGAAAAATACCTTCAGCTGATCTCTTTAGTTTGATGATTAAAGAAGTTTGCTGCAAAGTAAGTATATATTAATAGAGCTGTGCATTGGTCCAATTTTGCTTTGAGGTAGGTTCTTGCTATATACTCAGGCTTGCCCGGACTCTGGATGCTTCTACCCCAACCTCTCAAGTCACAACATTTGACGTCACAGCAGCTTAGGTCATTTTTCATAGACACACGCAGGGACCTGAGTGTCAAAAGCTACCCAGTGCTTTTGCTCACATACAGACATACGTACATTTATTCAGCGTGTGAACATGCATGTGAAGGTCAGACAGTAACTTGAGGGAGCCTGTTTTCTCTCCCACTTGAGTTCTGGGAATTGAACGTGTGTTATCAGGCTTGGTGGCAAGCACTTTAACTCTAATCCATATTGCTTTTTCTTCCTTCCGTCCGTCCGTCCTCCCTCCCCCTCTCTCTCCTTCCCTCTCTTTCCTTTCTCTTGCCTTCTCTTTATTTCTTTCTGTCTTTCTCTTTCACTTTTCTTTCTTTCTTTCCCTTCAGAGTTAAAGATTGAACCCAGGGTTTCAAACATGCTAAGCAAATTGCTCTACCATGAGCTGAAGAGATGGCTCAGCAGTTAAGAACAATGGCTGCTCTTCTAGAGGTCCTGAGTTCGATTCTAAGAACGCACATGGCAGCTTACTGCTGTCTATAGCTGTACTTCCATGGCATCCCATACCTTTTTCTGGTGTGCAATTGGCAAGTGTACATGCAGCAAAACACCTATATATATAAAAATAAATAAATATTTTTGAAAAAAACTGTTCTACCATTCTGTCCCTGCCCTTCCTTATTTTGAGACAGGTTCTCACTAAATTGCCCCACTTGGGCCTTGAATTTGTCCTTCCTACCTCCCCTCAGAAGTTCCTGGGATTAAAAGCTCAGCAGCAGACTCACTTTTTACAGAAAGTGTTAGGCGGGTCAGTGCTCCTCCATTCTTGGTAAGTGAAATCTAGTTAAGGCTGCATTATCCAACTGAGTATAAAACAGAAATCCCTGAGATACAATAACAGCACTCAGAAAGATTCATGTGTCTGGTTACAAACCATGCCCACCTGGCTGGGAAACAGATGGGGCTGTGAGTCTCAGTGATGGTGGCTGGTTTTGATTGTTCTAGCTAGAGTCTACTTACTACCAAAGCAAAATTAGACCTGATCTGAATACCATGCTGGCTTTTAGGGTGGCTTGTTTTGTCTCTTATCTGCGTGATGAGTGTGACAGTGCATTGAAGAGGCCAGGGCAAGCTAAATTTGCCTAGAACACTTGACCGTTTCTGTGTCAGTGACAGTCTGAGCAAGATGATCTCCAAAGCCAGAGGTACCAGTCCTGATTTTGAGGGTATGTGACCACCATTCTGATGCTCTTATGTAAAAATGTAGGGACTGAGTGACAGTCTCTCCTTCCTGCCTTTGTTCAGGTGCCTGGAAGGATCACACAGCTGTGCCGCCAGTACAGTGATGCGCCCCCACTGACGTTAGAGGGAATCAAAGACCGAGTTCTGTATGTCTTGAAACTCTATGACAAAATTGACCCAGAAAAGGTAAGTGATTTAATTTTTTTTCCTTTATTTCCTTTGTATGTGTGGGTGGGTGTTATGTACTTGTGCACGTATATATACGTGTGTCATGACCCCCATGAGGAAGTCACAGGACAATTTGCAGCAGTCAACTCTCTCCTACCATATCTGTCCCATGGACTGAACTTGGGGTCATTAGGAATGGTGGCAGCACCTTTGCCTGCTGTGCCATCTCACCAGCCCATTTTTTACTTTAGGAAATTTAAACACAGAGGATAAAATTCAAAGGGTCCAAACAAGTATTCAGTTAAAAGTCTGCCCAGCTTCTAGCCAAACAGTTCCCCTACTAGGAGACTGACATTGCCCTTGTATAAACACTAGCTTCTTATGTGTCTTTCCAGAGAGACACAATAGATATGTCACACAGTACACATGTATGTATAGCATACGCATTTCACTTTTCTACTGGTATGATTAAACACCATGACCAAGGCAACCTACAGAAGGAAGAAAGAGTTAATTTAGGGATTATTGTTTTACCATGGCAGGAAGAGTGGCAGTGGGCAGGCAGACATGGCAGTGGAGAAGTAGCCAGGAGCTTATATCTTGAACCACAGACAGGAAGCAAAAGCATGAGGCTTTTGATGCCTCAAAGCTTGCCCCTGTGACACACGTCCTCCAAACAAGGCTACACCTCCTAATCCTTCCCAAATAGCTACAAAGTGAGAAGCAAATATTCAGATGCCCAAGATTTATGGGGGCTTTTCTTCTCATTCAAACCACCGCAGTATCTGCTTGTCTCCTACTCTCTCCCAAAGACACACATGGTCTGGGAGTTTAGTTCAGGCAGAAGCACACACTTACCCAACAGCAGGGACTGGTCACAATCCTCACTACAAGAAAAGCCTATAGAAAACCACAGGTGGTCCACATATCAACATCCTTCTACTTCTTTCTTTTTGTTGAAAGGCAGGGTCTCACTGTATAACCCATGCTGGCCCAAAACTCACACTGTTAATGCTAGGATTATAAAGATGCACCACATGAGGTTTGCTGCTGTCTGTCTTTTTTGTTTGATCGAGGCAGGGTTTTATGTGTGGCTCTGTCCCTCCATCAGGCTGGCCTTGAATTCAGAGCTCCACCTGCCTCTGTTTCCTGGGTGCTAGGATTAAAGGCATGCACCACTACTGCCTGGCTCTTTCTTTTTTAACTCTTGGAAGTTTTTCATAGTGATTTTTAAACATTTTTTTTCTTTATTAACTGAACTTGTTGTGTTTAAGGTAGTTTGTTTAAAATGAAGTTTTAAGATTTATTATGGGGCTGGAGAGATGGCTCAGTGGTTAAGAGCACTGTCTGCTCTTCCAAAGGTCATGAGTTCAATTCCCAGCAACCACATGGTGGCTCACAACCATCTATAATGTGAACTGATTCCCTCTTCTGGCCGGTGTAAATGCAGATAGAACACTCATATACATCAAATAAATAAATAAATCTTTAAAAAAAAAAGATTTATTATGTATACAGTATTCTGCCTGCATGCATGTCTGCATGCCAGAAGAGGGCACCAGGCCTCATTTTAGATGGTTTATGAGCCACCATGTGGTTGCTGCGAATTGAACTCAGGACCTCTGGAAGAGCAACCAGCATTCTTAACCTCTGAGCCATCTAATGTAGTTTTTAAAAAGATTTGTTTTTGTTTGTGTGTCTGTGCGTTCGTGCGTGTGTGCCTGCCTATGTGTGTGCTGAGGACGGAAGAAGTCATTCTCCTATCTATTCTCCTGTCTATTTTGAAGCAAGGTAGCTCTGAACCTGGAGCTCCCACTTTCTCAGCTAGGCTGGAAGCCAGTAAATCCAGTGTTCTTCCTGTCTGTGTCCACTCTGGAGCTGACAGTACATACCAGACACCCAGGTGTTATGAGGGAGCTGGGATCAGAAGTAGGGTCCTCAGGATTGCATAGAGGGCTTATAACTGCTGGGCCATCTCTTTAGGACTGTAACATGTATTTCCTGGTGATCTTGAAGTCTACATTATGAGCAATTGAAATACTGTAATTTCTCATCTAAAGATATGTGCAGTTTATGTTAAACACCATGTATTTAAAGCCCTGATGTTTTTTTTAAAAAAAAAATCTTCTGTGTATGATGATGAAGTAACACCCTATTGTACTGAGAAGCAAACACTTTGATGGGCTAAATTTGTTCGGCATGTCTTTCTTGTAGCTCTCAGTAAATTCTCATTTTATGAAGGACCTCGGCTTAGACAGTTTGGACCAAGTGGAGATTATTATGGCCATGGAAGATGAATTTGGTAAGATATACACCTTAGCTTTGGGTTTGTATGTTATGAGTCTTTGTTTTGATGTTTTTAAGAAAAGATCTCTCTCTGTACCTCAGGCTACATAGCCCAGGCCAGGTGACTAAACTAAAGGAAATCCGGAGTCTAGATTGGAATCGGCTTTAGTAGAAACAATAGCAGTTGACACTTGCCAGTCTTTATACTGTCATGTGATGTAAACATTAGGGACAGCACAGACCAGGCAGAATGCACAGTACAAATAAAGGCCTGGGAGAACATGGGACTAAGGGCAAAAGTCGTATTTGTACAAATGCTGATGACAGTTGAGGCCCTTCATGAGCTATGATGACAGTAGCTAGACAGCACTAGCAAGCTGTGCTGAAGACACACAGCTGAAGTCTGAGTCTCCTGTGATGTCTGTCATACCTCCTCCAAGTTGTTTTTATTAAGGTCTGTTTGCTGTGAAAATAAGACTATAAAATGCCTAAAATACCTTTTTAGGTAGCTCTTCAAGTAGGGCACCAAGGACTTGTGTGCAACCCAATAGAGCAGACCCTCAAAGATGATGCTAGCAAGAATGATGCTGTTGCTGACTGAGGCTTACACGTACCAGAGCTGGACCGAGCTCAGACATATGCGAGCCCGACAAGCAATGGCACTTCTCAGAGGTGTTTTCCTACACTGTAAAATGAGTGTGCCAGTCGTAGGAGCCTCAAGATTGGTACTGCTGAGAGATCACATAGAAGGTACTCTCTAAAATGTTTGAGGCAAGTAAAACAAACAAACTACCAAAATCCAGCTACATAACAAGGAACAAAGTCAAATACAAACAGCTCATCACCTGTTGCACACATACTTCGCTGGTATGAAGTAGCAAGGGGAAAGACCTAAGACCACCAAGGGCTGGGGTGGTGAGGAGTGACCTAACGACACTTGGTTTCCTTTAGGGATGCTGAAAATGTTCTAGGACAGTGGTTCTCAACCGTCCTGATGCTGTGACCTTTAAATACAGTTCTTCATGCTGTGGTGACCCCAAACATAAAAGTATATATCATTAACTGTAATTTTGCTACTGTTCTAAATCATAATGTAAATATCTGACACACAACCCTCAAAGGGGTGGAGACCCAGAGTTGAGAGCCATTGTTCTAGGGGAACTGGATTAATCTGTGGGGAATTAGATACTACAATGGTTTTTAAGCCTGTGAGCGCACTAGACCACTGAATCGTGTGGTTTTTCAGCTAGGCAGTGGTGCATAGCTTTAATATTCCCAGCACTCAGGAGGCAGAGGCAGGCGGATCTCCGTGAGTTCAAGGCCAGCCTGGTCTACAGGACAGCCAGGGTGATTACACATAGAAACCCTGGTTTGGAGGGAAAGGAGAAATTTTCTTTTATGTTAATCCTTTAAAAAAACAAAACAACAACAAAAAACTTACGACTAACACAATACGCATATTTTCTAAAACCTTCCCAGTTCAAAAGCAAAATGGGATTCAAGATTGCTAGAGATGTTTAACACAGTTGTAGGTATTATGAAAGGATCGAATGTAAGCCAAGTCTGGTAGCACAGACCTATAATCAAAGCTCCCTGAAATTTCAAGGTTACCCAGAGTAACTTAGTGAGGCTCTGACCTAATATTAAAAAGAACAGGAAGGGGTATCATAAGCATTCATCAGTTCCAGAGGGTTTGCTTTTTCCATGCTCACGTATTGTTACTTTTTTTTCTTTTTAGGGTTTGAAATCCCTGATATAGATGCAGAGAAGTTAATGTGTCCACAAGAAATTGTAGATTACATTGCAGATAAGAAGGATGTGTATGAATAAAATATCAGGTAAATCATCTGACATAAACCCATGTTCTCCCATAGGATCAATCTGTCTATAGTTCTTCAATAAAGCAAGGCTCATAAAACGAAAGTTGGCAGTGCTTGACTGTCATTAGGTGTAAAATACAGGCTATTTCTGGTTGTCTGCCATCCACAGCCCTAACCCATGATGTGGTCTTTATCTTCAAGAGAGGCTTGAGATCATCCTTCCTGGACAGGACTCAGCCATCTTCTTAAAAGCAGTCTTACACAAATACTTCATGTCATAACCCGGAGAGAAACCTCAGTCCCTCACGCACCCACCAGCGCAAGTGTCACCTGCTAATGTGGCCCAGGGTTGCTCACAGCTAAAGACAGAACCAGGTTGGCTGTACTGTTGGCGGTGCTGTGAGCCTGGTCATCCGAGACAAGCTGCTGAGCTCTGAATTTGAGCCCATGTAAAGTGGGAGTGATGACTGGCCCTATCAGGACTTTGAAGGTCGAATTGGGTCTCAAATGGGCAGTGCTGCCTGTTGGTAGGAAGCCTTAGTTGACAGTCACTGTTGTCTTAGCTCTACTTCGCAATGCTTAGGATATTTATAGTTTCAGTGCACTGGGCACACAGAACCAATGACTACACACCAAAATGAAACCCAACTTGTCTTGTCATTGCCAGAGCCTCCTTCCTCGCTGAGAGAACTCCGAGGACACGTGACGGCATTATGACTGACCGACAGTGGTTCTGCTGGATTTGTATTTAAATTGTCTGAGTGTTTTGCCCTTTAAAAATAAATCTATTACAAAACTAGATTTTTTTCTATCTTCAGTTTTTCTTTCTTTTTTTTGAGACAGTCTCATTCTGGCCTGAACTAACACAGGCTAACCTGAGATTCACAGTGATCCTCCTGCTTAGCTTCCAAGCGCTAAGGTTATAGGGATGAACCACCCTGGCTCCACCTAATTTTTAAATTTTACTGATGTTACTTAATACTTTTAAAGATACGTCATTGGTAATCATGTATATCAAAAATACAGCCTAAGATACTGTGATGGGCAGCAGGAGTGAATAATACTAAAAGGTATATATTTTGTTATGAAAGTGTCACAGTGAAACCCATTATTCTGTATGCTGACCAAAAAATAAAGATGAAAACTGTATGACTTACACAAAAGCAGTGTTTCCAACAGTGTGCCTGAAATAGGCTTCCCTCTCCCACCACCTCAGTGAAAGAACATCTGCTTCACTGGTTTCTGCCTCATTACCTCATAAATCAGATGCTACTGAGCTAGTTCCCTAAAAACCCCTTTCCAAATTATGAGAATTGAAGTTTGAGGGAGAGCCAGCTCTTCTGGGGATCAGCTTGGCTTTAAACATTACTATTTAGTCACACATCCAGTATCAGTTCTGCCCTCACCTCTTTAACTTGAGAAATGCTCTCTATGTAGCCGAAGCTGGCCTCAAACCCATAATCTGAGTATTGGGACGATAGGTGATGCCTCCACACCAGCTACCCTCTGTTCTCATCACTGGTTCTTGAGGTTGGTGTAGGTACCATGTTTGTAGACGGGAAGGAAAGCAAGAGCTTATGGAAGATGGTATCAAGATGGGGTGAGTGATCCTCAGCAGAGGCTTCTGGTGGGATGAGCGGCTAAGAAGGCAGGAACCAACTCTACGTTGGGCCTACCCTCAAGACCCTCTTCTTTCTGAAGTGCCCAGTCTTTGTTTCCTTAAAGTTATTTTAGACATGTTGACCACACTTATTCCTTTTTTTTTTAGTAATAGAAACTGTTTGTTGCTGATGTTTCGGGTTTCCCCCCTATAGTGCTGGAGATGGATTCCAGGGCATTGAAAATGTTAGCGAAGTGCTCTGCCACTGTGCTACACGCTCAGCTACCATCCCTCCTTTACAATAGAACTACAGCATTTCTTCCTTTTCCCTCCCTTTAAACCTTCCCATATACCCTTACCTACTCTCCTTAAAATTCATGGCCTCTTTATAGGTATATACGTATATACCTATTTATTCCTTGAAACCTGCTCAGTCCATATAACGTTGAACGTATGCTTTTAGAGCTGACAATCTGGTACTGAAGCACCAATTGGAGTGCTCTTTTCTGGGGAAGACCATCTCTCCTACTCCCAGCTTTCCTTAAGTGTCTATTGTTCTGCATGCAGAGTTAGGGCCCCATGGGTTTTTCTCCTTTTCACTTTGGCCTGTCCATTGGTGTTATCTTTGTTCAACATTTGGGCTGTCATGTTAGTGACACTATGGGTATACAGTTAAGAAAATATGTAAAGTTGCCATCACAGAATTTAAGAAGCTTATTTTTTATAGGTACCTTTAATGCACAAAGAGCTCAGTATTTATGACACTGTGGCAACCAAGAGTTAACTACATAGGATGCATGTGACTGCTGACTGGAACTTACTCCAGGTTATTTTAGTAATACTATCCTAAGTTGTTCTGGGTACTTTAAATCCCATGATAATTGAAGATTTGGACAAAGAGCTGGGCTTGGTGGCACACAGTCCCAGCACTAGGGGAGGCAGAGGCAGGTGGATCTTTGAATCGAGGCCAGCCTGGGCTACAAAGTAAGTCCAGGACAGCCAAGGCTACAAAGAGAAACCCTGTCTCGGGAGGGAAAAAAAAAAAAATTTGGCCAAAGAATGCATCTGGATTGTTTTTGCCAAAGACCACTAAGTCCAGCAGTACTGATAGGACAACTTGTCATTGATGTCTCACCACATCTAGCTATATCACTTTGGATGTAGTTAAAGTTCACTAGCTCACACATTTAGGATCTTTTTGCTAAGCACCGTTCTTCTCCCCAGAATGTTTTCGGTGAGGATTCTCTGTTCTGATGAGTAGTCAATAAACTGACCACATACAGCATTCCAAATTGTGTGCAAATCATCGAACAGATTAGAAGCAGTTGATGTGTAAGTTTTGTGTGCATCTTTACAGGTGTGTTGTGTCAGAGACCGATGTTGCTGCGAGGTGTCTTCCTGCACTGTTCTCTAATATTGAGGCAAGGGCCCTTGCTTGCTGTTTCAGCTAATGTACTGGCCGCTTGTTTGGGTAATTTCCTGTCTTGTGCCCTGAGTGACCCCTTGTGGCTGGGGCTGGAGCTCAGTGGAAGAACACTTGCTCAGAATGCATAGGGCCCCAGGTTCCACACCCAGCGCTGGAAAAAATAAGACCTGCAACCAGCCGTTTCCAGGCATTGTCTCCCAATATCTCTCGTTCAGCCACTTCAGTCTTCTCGCTGTATCCCCCAAATAGTCCCAACAATGAGCCACCAGGAGACCTTTAAAGTTTATATGACATTATGTACAATGTAAGCTAACCCGTGCTGATGTACTAATGACGCGTCACCCACCAGGTGTTCTTGCTAAAATCCAGTATGCAGACTGATGGTGAAGGAGTAAGTCCAGAAGGCTGCTCATTCTGAAGCCTGAGCTTATAATTCACAGGAAAAGGCAGTATGACTGTTCTAAGAGAGATGCTAACTTTGAGAAACGTGGAGCTGGAAAGCACTAGGAAGAAAACATCTGGGGTAACTGGACTGTATGTATATAATAAGACAATGTTAAATTTCTCTGGTACAGCAGTTAGAATAACTACTGCCTGGAAATACAAAATATTTAGGAGTAAAACATGTCAGCAGCTGGCTTTGAAGTGATTCAGAATAAAACCAAAAAACAAAATGCTAACTGGTAACTAGCTAGGGTAAGCCTTTGAGTTCACAATATTTATTTTTCTTTCTTTAATTTTTTTTAGACAGGGTTTCTTTGTGTAGCCGTGGATGTCCTGGATCCTAGTCTGTAGACCAGCTGGCCTCGAACTCAAAGAAAGACCTGCCTGCCTCTGCCTCCAGAATGCTTGGATTAAAGATGTGCACCTCCACTACCCAGCCACAGTACCATTCTTTCAACTGTCAAATTTGTCAAAAGATGGGAGGAAGCTTCAATATACATTTGAAAAGGAATATACTGAGGACTTGTAACTGGATGTCGCCAAGGTGTGCATCACATCTATAATCTTAACTATGAGTCCCAGGCTATCAAAACAGAAACTGTCTCAAAAGGTAACAACAAACACTGAATGGGGTTGGTTGAACAGAAACAAATCTGTAGAATATGGAAACATTGCTGTTTTAAATAAATATAAGCATGCATGCCTGTATGGAGGTGAGAGAATTAGAAGTTCAAGATTACTCATGGCTACACAATGAGTTCAAGGCCAGCCTGGGCAAAAGAGTGTCTTGTCTCAAAACACTGAAGTAAAGAAAAGCATTAGATCCTACTTCCATAAAACATATCAAAGTGAAAAAAACAAAAGATACCAAAGTATGAATAAATAATGGTCAAGACACATCAGAGGAATATATGGTTAACAGGTAAATTTCTAAATGTGCTGTTAATAAATGAAGAGCTGATGCCTGGAAAGGCTCATGCAGGCAGCGTAACAGCCACATAGGAAGGGCAGCACACAGAACATAGCAGGAGCAGTAGTGAGTGCAAATCCACATGGTTGCCCTATGTGGCACACAACTCGGCTACCTAAGAAGTACAAAGCCAATTAGGGCCACAAGACCCTGTCTCAAAAAAAAAAAAAAAAAGACCAGCAATAACAGGTGGGAAATCAGCCTCTGGCTCAGAAAACCTATAGGGCATAGCCTAGATGGTCACTTGCAGTTAAAGAGGTGGCTGCTGGTAGTTCACCGAAGGACTTAGTCTGATTAAGGAACTTGTTGGTCACTGCCGTACAAAGAGCAAAGACTAGACGCGGAGGGTGGGGTGAAGAGGATGAGCTTGATGGCTACCTCAGGGGCTCAGAGAGAGAGATTTGGAGACCGGGATAAAGTAGTGGATGGAGACATTCTCTGGGTAATTGTGGCAAGGACTGTTTCAGCTGTTCACACAGGTAAGCTGCTACTGAAACCAGGAATAATAAATGAAGGTCAGATTCTAAGGGGTGTCGTCACTTCCTTTTGGGACATGGCAATTTTGTGGAATACCCAAGCAGGTAACAGATAAGATGAACAAAAGCATGAGCAAAATTCCATGCTGGAGTGGAGCCAGGGCTCACTATCAGGGTTGGTGCAGTGCCTCCTCACCTTACCAAGTGAGTTAAGGCTGACCCTTTGTTCCTGCAATGAGTCCTCATGTGCTAAAGCCCAACATGAATTCTGTTCCTTCAGCAATAGGTCAGCTGGGGTTGAGTAGATGGGGAAATGGACACAAACACCTCTCACTTGAAATTTCCTTATCAAGCGTATATGACTTTAAGTTTTTAAAAAGGTAATAAAGCCAAATAAGCAAATTTCAGACTTTTATTAACAATAAATCCAAAGAATAAATGCCAAGGTCAAAGTTTAAGCAAGCAATTCCCATCATCTATCAGTAAAATCAGGGAGGCAACAATCAAGCAAAATAGGCAAGAACCACTTTTCTTATCCTCAGTCAAGTGAATGAGTGCAGATATCAGCATCAGACAAATCTGGTTTCTGAGTCAGCTGGTTACAGAGAGATGTGATTGTTCTCTGGGTTGAAGTGAGGGCACCAGGAGGGATGTAGAAGACCAATGAGAGTGCTTAACATGACAACCTGAATGCAGTTTTAGAGTAAATCTTTCAGAGAGGCCGCAGAGTCCTCTCTGGCCTCCGTTCTTCTCTTGAAGGCTGGAACCCTAGAAAAGGTGTATCCAAGCAGCATTTATCCATCTCATAACCAGAGGTCGAAACCCTGTAAGATGACCTGTCAAAGTGCTGTGACTGCACAACCAATGAGTGACGCTCATTCACAGCGACAGTGTCTGTGTCTGAGGGTAACTAACACAAAACACCCTCCTGTGGGGTTGCCAGAAGACAGGTTCCAGCACCACAAAGGACACAGCAGAGGTAGTACATGGTCAGTCGCCTCACAACCTGAGTGGGTCATTTGCATTGGGATGGGTCTGACACTATGGGTTTCTGTTATTAGTCAAAGAGCCTAAGTTCTTTGCCTAATTCATGTGAACCGAGTTTGTCATCAAGAACTACAACAGAGCCGGGCACGGTGGCGCACACCTGTAATCTCAGTGCTCAGGGAGACAGAGGCAAGCAGATCTCTGTGAGTTCAAGGACAGGCTGGTGTACAAAGTGAGTCCAGGACAGCCAAGGCTACACAGAGAAATCCTGTCTTGAAAAACAAAAGAACTACAACAGTGCCCAGTAATGGAGCATTGGAACCTATGTCTTAGACATGGATACAGCCATAGTGATCACTTTCAAAAGTAGAACATGGCCCTCAGTGGGTAGGAGGGAAGTCCCCTGTTAAGCCTGCCCAGGACAAAGCAGGACATAGTGACACACCTATAACCTTAGCACTTGGGAGATAGAGGCAGAAGTAGAAGTAAGGGGCAAGGCTACCCTCAGCTTCATAGTGAGTTCAAGGCTAGCCTGACCCATAAAACAAGGCCAGTCAGAGCCCTAAGAGTAAGACTCTGTCTTTAAAAAAAAACAAAAAGATAGGACAAGAAAATTAATAGGAGCCAGGCAGTGGTGATGCACACCTTTAATTCCAGCACTCGGGAGCAGAGGCAGGTATATCTGAGTTCGAGACCAGCCTGGTCTACAGAGTGAATTCCAGAACAGCCAAAGTTATACACAGTGAAACCCTGTCTCAAAATAAAAGAAACAAAATATTAACAGGAAAAAAATCTACAAATTAAGTATTACACATTTTTATAAGAGATAGAGGCATTCATACACCCTTATTCTTAGGAGATGCTTACATAACTAGAGGCAAGTGTCTCGATCTGCATGTCTGTCAAATAATTCATCAGCATAATAAACTGGTCTGATTAAAGAGCACATGTAGAGCTGGGTGGTGGTGGCACACATCTTTAATCTCAGAAAGCAGAGGCAGATGATCTCTCTGAGTTCTGGGCTAGCCTGGCCAGACAGTTCCAGGACAGCCAGGACTATACAGAGAAACCCTGCCTCAAAAAAACCAAAGAACACATATAAACAATACCATAACTTCTGGCTATCCAAGTACGAGGTATGAGGATGCTAAAAAGGTAGGATAAGTTTGAAATTTTTCCAACAAAAAAGAAAGGGACCATAAGATGACTCAGCAGGTAAAGGATCTTTCCACACACACCTAATAACCTCGGTCAGATACCTAGAATCCAGGTCAGTGTAGAAAGAGAAAACTAAGTCCATAAACTTAACCTCTGACCTCCAAACAAGGCTGCCTTGCCAAATGAGACCACATACACACAATAAAAAAATAAATAAATAAAAGTTTTAAGGGCAGAGAAAAAGCAAAGAATTTAGATAAGGGTAGAAGGCATAAAGGGGGGAAGGTTGAAAATGTAGTTGCAGGATGGAGTCAACAAGGAAAAGTTGGAGAAAAAGCAAACAGGGCTTGAAAATAAAAAAGGGCTCTGGTTACCTGCATCGAGGTCACACAGCTAGGGTAGTCAGAGAGAGCGGCTGTGTGTGGCAAAGCTCTCACGTCAGGAAGCATCTCACTCCTAGGTCTCAGCTGGTTTTGGCTCAAGAATGCAGAGAAGCCCTTGTCTTTAGCTCTGAGGACTATCTCCTTATAGGGTCTCTACTGTGGAAATGGTTATTAGTCAAATCTTTAAGAATATATTAGTGGGCCAGCAAGGTGGCTCTGTGGCTTACCCTGTTGCCAAACCTTTCCAGCCTGAAACCCGTATGGTAGGAGAGAACTGACTTCCCAAAGCAGTCCTCTGATTTCCACACACATCATGGTATGAGTGTGCACACATGTAGTATGTGTACAAACACAAAAGCATAACAATAAATTTTAATAAAAATACAAAACTGAACCTGGGCATCATAGCACGTGCCCGAAATCCCTCAGGAGGGTAAAGTGGAAGGATCCTAGGTTCCAGGCAGTTAGGACACTTGCAAAACCTATCCTCACTTTAAAAAGAAAAGTACCTTTCAGTGTTGCTTTGGAAGTATGTGGTATTAAGCAAAATAGAAAATTGGGAGACCAGAACCTTCAGGAATACTAGCACAATGGAGGGAAGGGGGCAATGTCTGTGAATGGCTGTGTGGACTATGCCACATCCTACAAACTGTGACCCTTTATGCCAAGGATTCTGGTCTTGTCTGATTTCTGGTGACCATTTTTCCCTCCTTTCCTTCCTGGGTCTTTAGAGTTGTGCTCCTGCTGTTGTTTCCACTGCTTTTAAAGGATATCCTCAAAGGCTAGATAGATGGCTGGCAAGGGTACAGGATTCCCAGTTAGGACAGAAAGGAAGGGAGGCAGCTTCTCCTAACTAGAGGCATGCATGGCAGAGAGCTGCCCCAGCAAAAGGGTGGGTGATTGGCAAGCTCGTTACTCTGATACTTCAGATTCAACCAAACCACCTTGTCAGCTGTTTGAGAGAATAAACTTGTGTGTAATTACTCAGTGCCATACAAGTCACACCACAGCTGACAAACATGGTGCTGGGCCCAGCTCTAAACATCGGTTAAGTCCCCAGAGCAAATTAGGCGCATGAAGAATTGGAAGGAGAGAGAGACGCAATTAATTATCAAACTTTAATTGATAGACTAATCTTACAGAATAAACAATAAGACAGCTAGTCAAGATTACACATTCAAAAAAAAAAAAAAATCCAGCAGCGCAAATCTAATAGACTAAATACGTTCATCTCCTCCCAAACAGGCATTTTGATTTAAAAACAAACAAGAACAGAGTGTACACCACAAGGAAACATAGTACTTACATACTGTCAATACCTCTGCAGAACTCTGTAGGAAGGGTAAAGAAGGTTCTCAGACACCAAGAAAGCAGGTAAATCCACCAGCTGTCCTGCACACTAGAGGGCTCCTGTCCACTGTCACCTCAAGAAGCCTTCTAGGCCTTTGAAGAAGGAAACAGGCCTGATCCTTACTGGAAGGGACTTTATTGCAAAGCCTAACGACAGAGGGACCATCCTTTCCCAAGGGAACAGGGCTGAACAGTGGCAAGAACCAAGAGAAAGTTGGCTCCTCAGCAGTTGGGTGGAAAGAAGGCCTGACCTTAGCATATACCTATCTATCCCTTCCCTTCTTGGCTCCTGGCAAAGAACAGGGCAGGCCAACTGCAGTAGCTCACAATGTTCCTCCAGGCACATTAAAGAGGAAAAATTCCCTTCTGGGTGAGCTATGGCAACTTTTCTGAGACATGGCAACATAGCAAAGTTCATCTCTTTGGCCCTCATAAGGGAAAGCAGCAATTAAGGAGCTACTTAGGACTTTACCAGGCAGGCCCCTCCTATGTCCAAGATGCAAAGAAAGTGCATCTTTAACCCAGTCAGACTTCATCTAAGAGCCAAAGCTACCCACAAAGGCCCACCCATGGGTAAATACTGCTCACCAAGTCCTGCAACTCTGAGTCTATGTGCTCTGAGAGGAGGGACCCAGGCTCAGCAGCAGTTATATGGTCGTATTTTTGTGCCAAGTTGCCCCAGGGAGGAAAAGGAAGGTAGCCCTGCAGGAGGGCCACCAGTACCACTTGTAGATGGGAGAAGAACCCTTTGGGTGGCTAGAAGCCCAGGAGAAGCCTCATCATGAGTAGGACTCATCACCCTAGCTTCATGTAATGCTACCAGAGGCATTCTCCCAGATAGCCATCTGCATGCCCTCTCATCTGACAGTGAAGGAATTGTACAGAAATAATCCTGAGGGGGAAAACATACTGTGATGCTGCCGAAAGGGAGGAGTATTCCAATCTGCTCACAGATTTAGTCAGTATACTCCACATGGTAGAAATATGTAAAGACTGTTCACGGGACTGAGTGACAGAACAGTAAATACTGCTATGACCCCGACGATCTGAACACTTATTCCCAGGGCTTCTGGTGCTGCCCGCACCTGCCCTTCTGAGTTTCTGGCAAGGCGTTTCAGGCTGACAGGAGCCAGAGCTCAAGCAGATTCAGCAAGCTCTGGAAAGCAATACTCAAAACAGCTCTGTATGAAAAGGTGTCATTTACATTATTTATAGAGAATATCTCCAAGTAAGGAAAAAGCACCATTTTACTAAAAATAAAAAGGCTCACAGAGGCTTTGGTCCTCTTGAAATGACAGCAGCCTACGTGAGAAGCAGTCTGGCCCTTGGGCAGCAGGGGAATAATGGCAGGGCATATGTACTGGGAGGAGGTGGCAGAAAGCACTGGGACCCACACAGAAAATAGGGGGCTGGCAGGAGGGGCCTCAGAACCACGGTGGGGAAACAGGAGGCCTGCTCAGAAAGACCAAAACTGGGTATGTGGCACTGTCAGACAAGTCTCAAGGACTGGGACATTGGCAACAAATGACAGCATTCCAGCCAGGAAGATGCTCTACCTGCCACTTGGACACTTCCTTGATAGACCTGCCAAGTGCAGGAGAAGGCTAGGACAAGGAGCAAATGCACTTTCTCCAGGAACTGCAGGCCAAAAAGAACAGAAAATCCACAATTACCACTGAGGTGCTGAAACACAGGCAGTTTCTTGGACACTGCACTTGGCATACATTACTTATGCGCCCAAAAGCAGAGTAGGTTTTCCTGTCCAGATGCATAACTTGGCACTGAATACACCACAAAAAGCAAGAGTCTGTCTATGTGGGTTGGATTCCCAAACTACAGCTTAGAAGGGAAGGGCATAAATATCGTCATTAACTGGCTCACAAGGAATAGTCATCTTAGGTGAATACATGCGAATACATTTCACAGGATGAGGGTGGCTAACAGCTTAGAGTCCAAAGTGTGACGCTGGGAAGGTTTCTCACCAAATCTTACTATGAGAGCCTGCATCCAGTGAGAGGAGAACTGCAAAGATAGCAGCGAAGAAACAGCAAACAGCACGAGGGGGGTCATCCACCAAGAGACTGTCCCTCATTTCAGAGTGAGTCCATCAAGGCTCACGGAGAAGACAGCAGTTCACATGTACAAAGAACATCAGGGCTAAAACCAGGAGAGCAAGCTGGTCCTGAAAGCAACTTATCCCATCTCTGTTGTTGGAATACCACTTGCGACCCACTGGGTCAGAGGTCTTCCATGAGAAAGGCAGCATCTATAAACCTGGGATAAAGGACACTTGAACTGAATGCATAAGCAGAAGGACCGAATGGAGAAGCGTAATTCAAATAACCACTGGACTGCTTTGAGAAGTTCTGGGAGGCTTCCCAAGATTGTGACCTGTGACTATATGGTGAGCTGCCTCCTCAGAGCAGGGGACCTTGGAGCAGCAAGTCCTAGCTGTGGTGATAGGCAGGGCCTCAAAGCCAGATAAAGGAAGGCTGTCAAAAACCAAACCAGGAGTGGAACTCCCCACAACAGGGATCCAAAGGGCAAGATAGGTACATGGGAGTCAAGTGAGAGCTACTCTTCTGCTCAGTGAACACCACAGCAAGGTGGGAGCCCCTACACCAAGACCACAGCTGTTCTTTCCCCATGTGCATTCCCAAGCAGCAGCACATGGAAGAGAGCCTGGCAAGGAGGTGAAGATGAGGTACCAAAAGAGAAACTGGCATCTTTGGGTTTAAAACAAAATCATAGGGAAGAAAACATTTTTAAAAAATTATATCTGAATCAATGAGCACACACGCAGAAAAATATGGCTTACTAACCGCCCCCATTTTGCATACAATTTTAATACCAAAAGAAAAAAAAAAAGAAAAAAAGAAAAAAACAACCCGACTCATCACAACGCAGTCCAAATGTTTGCAACCAAAGACATCTGAAGATTTCAGTTGAAATCACTTCTAAAAACTAGAGAGAGAAAAAAAAAGAAAATGAGCAGAGAAAAAGAAAACAATCAGAAAGCTTTTGATTATTCCCTCTCAGCATTACTGGCAGATCTACTCTCAAACAGACTTAAGAGTATTCCACACATGTTCGAAACTTGGATTTATTAATTTCCACCATACTGACTTTAAAAATGGTATGAAGCTGACTGCAAGAAAGGGAACCGGTGATTTTAAGTTCAAATTAAGCTAATGGTGAAAGTACATCACCTCTGGCTTCAGTCACCACATCACCTCAGATTGAATAGAGATTTTGTGTGTGTGAACAAAGTCCCAGAACTCTGCAATCCAGGGATGCTGCAGACCTCTCCCGGCAATGTCCTTCACTTTGGGTCAGTCTCCTGGGCCAGAGGTGAAAGTGCTTTCAAAAATACTGCCACTTGCCCAGCACAGTGTCTTTGATTGCATCCACATATTGAGTTGGAACCCAGTACACCCAGTAGTAAGAGGCTTCCGTGGGGCCCAACTGAAACGCCTGCAAGGGAAAAGGAAAAACCAAGCGATGCTTCAGAGGAGGGCGACCAAGCAGGCAGAGCAACAGACGAGGGAGGGGAGCAAACTGATTAAAAAGGGAAAGAAAATAAAACCATCTGTGTACACAGGGAAAAGTCTCCTATTCGTAAAATGGGGATGAGGGATGTGAAAGTGCAAGTGGGGAGGGGAAAGTTCAGTTCAGCATAGCCAACTTTAAGGCAGTAGTTTGCAAACCTCAGTGCACATCAGAGCTATGTGGAAGACTTGCAAAAATAGATTGCAGACTCCAGTCCCTGGATTTAGGTTTAGGAAGCCTGAGGCAAAGCCCAAGAAACTTCTAACAAGCTCCCAGGTAATTTAACATTACTGGTTCAGAGGCCACAGTTTGAGAACTGCTGCCCTAGAAAACATCACTCACATACAGGAAGCAGGCATGAATGTCCAAAGCACACTGTGTGAAATGGTAAAATCCTGACAATAACATACCTACCCATCAGGAAGGAAGGGTACCCATAATTCACAGTGGTGTGGCCTATTCAGACAAGTACTGGAATCTTTTAAGGTATGAACAGATCTTTTGGATCTAGACTTAGGACAAATCACAATGTCAAACCCAAACCATCAAACTGCAGAAAGATGTGTGTGTATGTATATATATATTTATATCCATGTATACACACACACACATATATATACCATGATGGATTTATGAAAACTGAAAAAAAACCACATCACAATACTCCATCTTGTTCATGGACGTATGTATAAACAAAAGCACTGATAGATGAAGAACATACATGACAGATTACAATAATGGGTATGGGGAAGACAATGGGGACAACATCACTGTTGGTAAAAAAATTTTATTTAAAAGACTTAAAACATGTTACAAATTATTTACAACTATCATATTTTGGTGATTATGGGTTATGGCATAAAATATAAGGTGTGTCCTTTTCTGTATCTCTGAAACATAATTCTAAAAATCAAAGAGCACTATGAACTGTGACACAGTACTCTAGCTAGACAAATGGCATCTGCAAGAAGAGGGAAGTAAACCTTTCATTAGGAAAAGGGTGAAAGTGCTATTTAGTGGCATTCAAAAAAGACAGCATAGGCCTGCTGAACCCACTTTTGGCCGTAAATGACTTCAGAACACTTTAATTAAATTAAATTTAAACAAATTCTAAACCAATATTCACGGACACAAATTGCCTAAGAAATGTCTTACATGGTCCATTCACCCTATCTGCTCCTTATCCCCAGGCTGCCTGAAAAACTGGATTTGCAAGCCCCAGAGGGTCAAACCGTTCAAACAAATGTTTCAAAAGAGGTGAAAAGGGTCAGGCTAAAATATCAATACCAACTGTCAAAGCAGAAAAATAAGTGAACAGGCAAAACCGACCTGTCTACTGTCTTGTTTTAGAGATCACAGAGAGGTCAGGGTGCAGAGGCTGCCCGAGGACCCCGACCATGCTCTCACCACTACCAGGAAGAGAGTCCAAGAGCCTGTGTCCAGTGACTACAGACCAAGGCCTTGCTTTGGTACCACCCAGCTAACCCTGCACAGGCAGGAAAGGACACAGCAGCCCTGCAGACCACTGTGTCCTAAGCCCCTTCAACTGACTGCCCTAGAGCAAGTAGATTACCCAACACATCTCTGGGCCATGGACTTGGTAATCCTACCTACAGTTCAAACAAGTGGCTGCTCCTCATAGAGGTGGTGGTGGGGTCATGGCCGCATCACTGTAAGCTAGATACTAAAAAACTAACCCTGGCAGACAACAGCAGGAAAACCTACCATTGAACTGTTGCGAGCCCAGGTCAAGTGCTTCTTGTAGCCACTTGGAAGTCTAGGCAGGTAAACTCCATTTGTAAAGTGCTCATTTTATCAGCTCACTAAATTGCCTGCTTTGTTCTGCACAAATTGATGAGTTCCATGCAGAATAAACATGCCCTGGGTCCCAGACGCATGGGCACATGATGGGCATAGGAGACCTCTACAAGAGGGAGACTTCTTGGTGTCTTCACAGCCCCTTGGCTAGGGGGAATACTTTTTTATAAGCAAGACAAAACTTAAAATGAAAACCCTACCCTCCTTTAGATAGCTGGGAGACTGCAAAAAAAAGCAAAAACAAAAATCAAAACAAAACAAAATACCACAACTGGGAACAAACTGACGTACACAACTCTTAAGTAGACAAAGGTCTTTAGACAGTCTTCTGAAGACTGTTTTCTTTTCAGCTAATTGCCCTGTGAAAAATCCTCTCCCAGCAAGATGAAGCAGAAGCAGGTGGCCAGGCAGGCTGAGGCTACTCACCATCATGTGGTAGTCTTCATGTCCTTCGATGGGTTCACTGACCACGTTTTTAATGGAGCCCATAGGCAGTTTCTCAGTCCGCTCTAGGTTGAAAGAATGACAGCAGTTACTTTTAGAGTTCTACCTGTCCCAAATCCTCCTTGGCCACAACAATTTTTACCATACCAGAGCTAGCTGGATGTACAGTAACTCTGGTGGAAGGCACCACACCCTCTGGGGATGAGGATCAGCAGTATCTTCTGACCAATGCACCTAAAGACTGGTAGGGAGCTGGGAAATACGGAGTACAAATAGAGAACAGGGTTTGAGGATGGAATGTTAAAACTCTGAAGGCGCATTTACCTGTCTTGTTGATTAATGATGACTAATAACACCTCAAAACTCCTCTGTTTCCATAACCCAAACCCAGCATCAAACTAAGGTTCTGAATACCTAAAAAAGTCAGGAGGCTAATAACAAAGAAGCAACAGGAGGAGTATGTCAACTTCCAATGCTAGTGCCTGGCCCAAGACTCACCCAACCTCTATAAACATCACAGTCTATAGTGGTCTCTCAAAGCATTTATGCCCTCAACTGATTAACACTGGAGACACCAATGATCACATGGGGCAGAGAACATTTTACAGCAGGAAAAAGGAGGCAGCAACTATGGCAGGCCTTCAATGAGGTGAGCCAACTGCAGCAGACAAGTGTAATGGTGGGAAGGCATGAGGATCTGTGCCACAGGAAATAGCCCAGGAAGCACCAGATAACTGAGATGCAGGCAGGTATTATCATAAAGCCATTAAATCAAGGTGAGAAAGACTCCCTATAGCCATTGCAGGAGAAAAAAAAAATCTAGAAAGGCAGACAAGTAAACAAATAAGTTACCAAGTGGAACTAGAAATTTAAGAGCCCTGGGCTTAGTGTTACCAGTGACAATGTATTTTACTTCCATAGGCTTTGACTTCAGAAAGCTGGAAACAGGGAAAAGGGACCTGAAGAAATCTATTCTGTGGCTCTAAACAGCAATCACACACAGTCAAGACCAACAGCATCCTTAAGATTTAGACTTAAAATACTTTCACTTTAAAATGCCTACAGATTTCATACAATCATAAATTTCTGACTTTTCCTCAGATTTCAAAGATTAGACCATTGAGAGCTCACAGACAGATAATGGCGATCAGTTAAGAGCTCTGGCTGCCTGACAATCAGGGTGGGGCAGCTGACTGCAAGCTCTCCTAGGCAGCTCCACAGTCTCAGCCTGCTTTTTCCTACACAGACCACAGGACGTTGTGTGTGGCAGCCTTGAGGGTCCCTTACCCAGCAAAATACCCAAGGAGAGGCCAATTAGCTACTGGGACAGTCATTTCACAGCAGCCTCTTATGAAATGAAGACAAGCCAGTGGCTTTTAGCCAATTCTCAGAACAATCTGTGCTTCTGTAAGTCCTTTTGATGGCAGGTGCCAGACCTCCTAGGCACACATGAAGAACCTATTCTCCCTAGGCTGCTGGGTTGGTAAAGAAAGGTCTGGCTCGGAGTGAGTTCAGCCTTATCAACTGTGAAAGGCACTAGGAGTTCATGGCCAGGCTCTTTTAATACAGCTCAAATTGCAGTACAGCAGGATGCTTCTAGAGCTCGGCCCTCACACTAAAGCAGGAAGCCAGCAGCTCTTAGAAGCTCAAATAAAATCTCTAAACCAGCCATGATATTTCTCATGATGTACTCAGTAGTCAGGAGGCTGGAACAGGAGAATCATCAAAGTCTGAGGCCAGGTTAGGCTACAGCTTCCTCAAAAATAACAAACAACATGTACAATTTCATACAAAAAAACAAAAACAAAAAACCTATTCAAAGAACTCATTAAGCACAAAACTTGAGCCCAAACTGGATTCCTTGCCTGCATCTATCCTCTTGGACACATGGCTTCCTAAACCAGACAGGTGAGCTACTCTGAATTTGGAATGCCAGCATACAGAGAAACCCAGCTACACAAGAGAGCCAAGTAGATCAGCAAGCAAAAGTAACAAAGCAAGATGACCGAGAAAGCCCAAACACAGGGCAGCTAATCACTGGCAAAGAAGTTATGACAAGCTCTCCAGAATAGAATGTTCGAACAAAGCCCACCCAAGCCATTGGAAGACTGGAAAAAAACCTTTAAAAATTTAGAAAACTTGTGTGACCATGCTGTAAGAGTTGACTGAAATGAACAATATAGTCAGTTATCACAAAATGAGAAAACTCAAGTACTTTCAACACCTCGGTCTGTTCATTTTAAGAATCGCTGGAGCTGAAACAGTGATTTGTGTTCTAGATTCATGTTTTAGATAATAAAATCCACACTCCCGCCACCCTGCCCAAGTTTTAGTTCTGTAAAACTTGGTTCCATTTTCTGCAACATGCCCTTGGAACCAACAAGTCTCAGATGATGGGACCTCTATTCTCCTCTTTGGCATTTACCTCGAACACTGAATACCTACAGTGCTGGCCAGAAACAGGTCAATTAGGCATGTTCGGGTCCCTCCAGGAATCTAACGGGGACAGACAAGTCGGAGAGTCATGAGTGCTCTGAGGACACAAACAGAGTGCTCGAGGACCAGAAGCAGCGGCAGTTCAAGTGGAGGGTTAGGAAGATGTGAGGAAGGCTTCGTTAGGAAAGGGCATGTTGGGAGGCCTTGGAAGACTATTAACCCCAAGGACTGAGAAGACATTGCAGGGTAGGGCCCAGCAAAGGGCTTTGCAAACCATGAGCTGGGAAACTGAAGAATGTGGTTCAAGTACATAGGGGACATGAGGGCTGACAGAACAGGCCAAAGATTTAAAGTGGGGTATGCTTTGATATCTGAACCTGGCCTTAAAGAGCTATAAAGGTTTACAGGCACAAGAGCTAGGCGACAAAACAAAAAACAAACGAAGAAACAGTACAGCAAAGAGGACAACCAAGGATGATACACAGGTATAGGGAAACAGAACCAGTTTCTAATGCAACTTTTAAAAGATGCTAGTATAGGCTGGAAAGGTGGCTCAGTGGTACGTGCATTGACTGCTCTTCCTAGAGGAGCTGGGTTCAAATCCCAGCACCCACATGGCAGCTCACAACTGCCTATAACTCCAAGATCTGACACCCTTACACAGACATACATGCAGGCAAAACGCCAATGCACATAAAATAAAAATAATTTTTTTAAAATGTTAGTAGCTAGTAGTACTGGGAAATTGTAGAGACAGGAACACAAGCCAATTCTAGAGTGTTACCAACAAGGATTTGGTGGTGATGGTGCACACTTTTAATCCCAGCACTCAGGAGGCAGAGGCAGGCAGATCTCAGAGTTTGAGGCTAACTTGGTCTACAGAGCAAATGCCAGGGTTACATGAAGAAGGCCCACATTAAAAAAAAAAAAAAAAGTTAATGACAGGGGAAGGTTAGTGGGGATAGTCATAGATGCTTCCCCGAAACAGCAAGGTTAAACCAGATACTATGCACAGGCGGGGGCTGAATGACAAGGATGAGGGTGTATATAAAGGGCAATCAGCATAGAAAGAGGAAATTCTAGGCAACAATTAAGGAAACTTTACTTCTAGGGTCAAACTGCCAGGTAGGCACCATGAGCCAAGCTCACTAAACAAAAGACAGGGCCATGGAGACCATGGTGAATACCACTGCTCAGTCATAGTCCCTCAACACCATGTGAACAGTGCAGGCTCCAGTGGCCAGATCTTTTGATATTTACCAAGAGAAACTCCCCATTAGTTTTCAATTTGTACAAACTATGAATAACCTTTACCTAAAGACCAGACTTGGGGCAATATGCTTAGGATCTCTTGGTTTGTATGCAACTTAAGGGCCAAAATCTGAAGAACGGTTTCTGAGATCAGACTGAAAAGAACGAGGGGGATGGGGCCAACCAAGAGGCAAGCATGGAAAGGCACAGTCAAAAGACAGGAAGACAAAAAGCATGGTGAGGAGGGGGGCTCCAAATGAAAGGCAGAATCACAGGCAGGAGCCAGTGTTGTTGGGTGCTAGAGGCAAGCAGGGTACCAGGATGTCAAAGAGACTGAGAGAATATAGTACCTTTAGTGCCGATCCATAGCTGGTCTTGCTCTAGCTTAAAGGTGAGTCTCACTTTCCCTCCAGACTTATTATACATGCCAGACAAGGGTACTGTTGGCAGGCGCTCCTGGAGGCACAAGAGCACAGTGAGAAAGGGAGGGCCAGTAGGACAGAGGGAGATGACACAGACGTGAGGCCATGATTACAGCAACCTTAGACTATGAACTGGCTCCTTTTTAGGGGCTCAGAAAGCAGGCTAGCTTACCTGGGCACCCTTAACAGAGGGCATCACATCTTCAGGTTTTCCTTTGTCCAACACTTTTCTGTGTTGCTACAATATAAACCAGAAGAAAGAGGAAAATGAGACAGCTGACAACATTTGAGCCAGGTTTCTATCTCTTGGATACACGGATGAAGCAGTCGTAATGTTTATTTGCAAGTTTTTAGTATCAACAGACTATGGATCCCTTGACAAAAGAGCGCAAATGTGGTCAAGGGAGTTTGTATTGACAACAAAATATTTCATACCTGCGCTAGCCACTGGCCTCTGAATACTGAGCCCTTTACTGTGGGTAGCAACATGAAAAAGTGACGTCTCAATTTTGTTCTAAGTATCTATATTATCCATAGCCACCATGTTAGATATAAGTTCCACAGACTAAGTAGGATTTCAAATTCACATATTTGAATGTTTGACTCCAATCTCTCCAGTGAAAACACTACCTCTTAAGTTAACAGGTAGGAGGAGGGCAACATGTGCTTTCTTCAACTCCAAAGAAACCATGAGCTGCCTGTGTAGGTCTAAATGCCAAGCAGGGTCATTGCTCCATGATTATGGAGAGGCAGACTATGGCAGAAGTCTTCTCTGCCCCACCTTCGACCCAGCCACAAAGAAAACCCAAGAAACCACATTTTGAAAACAGAAATGTGACTACCCTACCATTAAGAAGCCTCCAAGTCCACTCTTTCTGTCCTCAATCTTAGGACTCAAGAGGTCCAAGCTCATAGCTCCTAAATGCCTTCATCTCATCTCCTTTACATGTGTAGCTTTATAGGTTTAGTAGCTGCTCAACAAAGTTGGAACTGCAGGCTAATAAATCAGCCAAAGGTAAAAGTTACTCAAATGCAAGCATTATCAGGCAATAGGCCAACTCAAACCTTCACTGGCATAGCAAAACACTGTGGTAGGGATTGCTAGCAAAGGGCTGCTGCTGACATCACCCTCAGATTCTGGAACACACTGATCAAAAGCCTAATGAGGGAGTAGAGCCTCATTAGGTCGTGCTATGCCTTATAACCAGTGACATCACCAAAGCAAAGCAGCACAGTATGGAAGTATAGTTGAGTCATGCCTTATAAGTAAGTACCTTTCGGAGAATTGTCCCTGCACTATGGTGTAGTCTTAAGCCTGTTAACCTACCATTAGTAACCCCAAACCTGTATTTATAAGGCAGGTTATGTGCTAAGGATATGACAGGAGAAAATACTCACATTTCTTTCATAGATGTGGCAAGGGAAGCCAGAAAATAGCAATGACATCAATGGATTACAGGAAATTAGGACCCCATATTTAGGGATGAAAATGGCTCATACAAACATTTACTTTTCAGTGATAATTCAACTTTACAACACTTATCTAAAATCCTAGAGAGGTGCAGCTTTGCAGTAAAGCATGTGTTATGTATGGACAACATCCCAAGTTCAATCTCTAGCACCAAATACAACACAGAACAAATACCATATGGAAAAGTGTTTTAAACTTTAGACTTTGAGAAATTTTGTAGAGATAGTACAGTTTTAAAATATATTACACAACATTCTCTAGTGTCTTGGGTAGTAACTTGTCACCAAGCAATATTTCTTTCAAACACATCAGTATTTCCATCAAAAAACATTAAGGAAAAAAAGTGTAACTGTTCCCACAATTCTGTTCAAGTTTGCTGCCAAATTTGTAAAACTACTTCTTTTGGCTAAGAAGTAACTACCGATTATGGTTGTCTAAAACAAAGCCATCTTTCTCCTACTGTTGGCAATAGGCCTTCAGTGTCTACTGTTCCTCAAATTAATGTTAGTTTAAGTTAGATCTACTCTGTTGAGGACACGGAATAAATACAGTAGGTTGGAGGGTAGCGCAGTGTAGAGTTCTTGCCTACCACGACGCACAAGTCTCTAGGTTCAGTCCTCCTTATCATACATACACTAACACAAACCTATAAACAGGCATGATGGCACATGACCAAAAACTCCAAACTAGGGAGACAGAGACAAGAGGATTGCTAGAAATCCCAGGCCAGTCTACAGATCAATCTTCAAGCCAGCCAGGGATAAAGAGTGAAATTCTGTCTCAAAAACCAAGCACACAAAATGAGCAAGAAAGGTAATATAAAAACTCAGGCTATGTCATGGAAAAGGACCATAATAAACCCAAAACAAGTATCAATATTTTCTTATTCAGCCTGGTTTGAGTTCCTGAAATGGTCAGTTTTAGGAGACCCTCTGAAATCTGTCAAAGTTCTATACCTATCCAGAATTGAGCTTTCTAAATTTGAGAAGGCACACAGACAGACACAGACACACACGCAAACAGTTGTAAAGAATAAGGGCTTAATTCTAACATTGGTCATATTCTCTGGGTCTAAATAAATGAAACAGAAGTCTGATTTTTTTGCTAACTAGCTGAAGTCTCCCTTTACAAAGGCCTTATCCTAAAGCAGGAAGACTGAGGCACACTGACCCGCCAGATGACAAAGATGCATATTTCAGGTAGCTGTCAACTCCACTCTGCTGCACCCAACTGCTCCATAAATTTCCATCATGGGCCCTGTCCAAAAAGGAGCTTATTCTAGGGAGAATGTAACCAGCCTCCAATTTCCCAGGACCAACAAGCAATGTATGATGGACTCACCTTCTGCCTGCAGAGGGGCTCCTTCTTATTTTCTTCAGCCTTTGCCTCCTGCTGGGCAGCATCTTTAGGGGTGTTTACCGCTAAAACATCATTTATAGTAGAGCCAACCACCATGATCTTGGCTCCACTGGTCACTTTTATTTCTCTCAATGTCTTATCTTCAGGAACAAGTCCCTTATACATGACCTTCTGCATGGCAGGTGGGAGACCTTGACAGAAAGCGGAAGGTAGTGAAAGGAATAAGCGGGAAATGTTTGGACCATCACCTTCAAAACAAAACAGGAAGCGAATACTGGCTCCGTCAACTATCAGACCACCACGACTATGTGATTGGTAAAACTTAGTCCTTCTACTAAGATTTAAGGTATTTAGAATTGTTCCATGTGTCTTAGCTATAACTCTTTCCAAGTTGTAACTCAACCTCTACTCACTTAAATACGGAGAATTCCCAAGGGTCAGGGACACAGAAAGCCAGTAAGTTACTGTTCTACGGCACTTACAGGCTACATGGAGAAAACTTAAAAAAAAAAAAATATTTCAAATAGCAAACCCTTACAAATAAAACGACGAAATACGAATAATTGTGAAGGGCTCCATGTCATTCAATAGCAATGCTTCACAAACTTCCCTTATGAAACTTAACTATCTGCTAAAAATAAATCCCTGGCTAAATTCTAGGCCCACTCTGGATCTCCTGTAAATTTAATAAATGCCACGGGAGACTTT
The DNA here is from genome assembly GCA_028658305.1 of Pachyuromys duprasi. Taxonomy (NCBI): domain Eukaryota; kingdom Metazoa; phylum Chordata; class Mammalia; order Rodentia; family Muridae; genus Pachyuromys; species Pachyuromys duprasi. Next base: position 16,441,130 of record CM053758.1, read on the forward strand.
CACTAGCAACGATAGTCCAACATTAGTTAGAAGACTGAGCCTGATATACACATTCAAGCTTGCATGAAAACTTCAGAAAACTGCAGGGAGACTATTGGGAATCTACGCAAGAAAAGCACAGTCTAGCACGACGTAAGCATTAAGAACTGGAAGGTAGGGCGGAGGGGTGGAGACGGTTGGTTGTCAGCTCCCGGAATACCTGTAATGGAGTGAATCTTCTGCTTCAGGTCGGAACCCGTGCTGTCCAGAGGGACCTTCACGTCGTGCTTGGTCTTGTTCCAGATTATCTTCAGATCTACCAGCTCCCTGCCCGCACCGCCGCCCGCGTCCTCGCCGTTGCTGACCGAGGCCTGGGCCACGGGGTCCCCAGGGGGTTGGGCCGGGGCCGGCTGCAGGCTGCCTCGCGCGTCGCAGGAGTCTTCGGCCGCTGGCCCCGACGCTGCTTCGGCCTCCACGCAGTTGAGGGACCGTGCGGGCGTCTCGGGGGCCACAGCCTCGGCCTCCGTGTCCATGCCTGGCTCCTCCATGCCTGCAAAGGGGTTAGGGGGTGGGCGATTGCCGCGAGCACGGCCGGGACGGCAAAGGGCCCGAGCACCGACGCTGCTGCACCACGCCCCTCCCTCTAAGGTCAGGGCCCGGGCCCGGACCCCGGTGGCGCCCGCAAGATCTTCAGTCGCTGACCGCCCGCCTTCCCCTCCGCACTCACCATCCGGGGCTCCGGCCGCCGCCATGATGATTGTGTACAACACCCACCGCGCCCGCAGGGGCCGCCGGGAAGAAGCGAGCTGGCTGAGATTGGCCCCCGCAACAGCCCCTAATTTCACACAGCCTGGCCGGAAACAGGTGGAGGTTTCTATGGAGACCCGCCTCCTCCGCTTCCCGGGCCGGCCCCTGCCACGCTTTAGCATTCCCGCAGCCGAGGCGGGGCGGGTCTGGGAAATCGCCCGCTCACAGCGCTCTGTCCCCTAGCGGCGGCGCAACACCGCCCCCTGCCCGGGGAGGCGTGAGCGGCCCGGTTAGGGAGTCCTGCGTCTTTAAGTGGCGGGGCTGCTCTCGCTGTGGCGGAGCTTGATTGGTTGGAGTGAGTTTTCCCCGCCTCGCGGAAGTGACGCGCGGAGAGGCCCACGTGTGTGTTCCTATTACCCATGGCGGTGCTCCTCGAGAGGTTTTTGCGGGCCGGGCCACGCGTGGTGGCCTTCGGGCACCTCGTGGGACGGCGCGAGGCCAGCCTGGGCCCACATCCCGGGGCCACGGTGCGAGTGCGCTTCGCTCCCAGCCCCACAGGTAATCCTGGCGGACGTGACGCCGCGCGCCGCAGCCCACCGTCCCGTCCCCGTCCCGCCCCCGAACATTCCAGAAACAGTCCTTTCCGGCGTCGTCTGCGCGACCCCATTTTACAGAAACGGAAATGGAGGGCCGGGATCTGGGGCCGTCGCGTTGCTAGAAGTTTCTTTGTTGTATCGTCGCCGCTCTTCCTCGATGCGCTCGGCGCCGCAGTGCGTTTAGACTGGGCCGGGCCCTATGCGCCAGGATGCAGTGGTCATTGAAAAATCAGGGTTACCGCCGTGAGGTCACCGGCCTTCTAGTGATCACCACAAACACTCACAAAAAGTAACTTTAGAGTCACACGTGTCGTTCTGGAAATGAAGCGGCATAGGAAAGAGGTAACATTTGAGTTGAGAACCAGATGTCAGGAAGACCTGCCTGAAGCCTAAAAGGAAATGGCGGGCGCAAAGCCTGGGTTTGCAGGCACCTTAGTTTGCCAAAGGAAAACAGAAGTCTGCTGTATGTACCCCGTTATAAATACTGTCATCTTCTATTTGCCATAAGTTCCCAAACTTCTTTTGGCTCAAGCCAACCTCCTTCTGCCCACTTCACACTAAGCAACCAACCTTTCATTTTAGGCCCAGGGTCAGGAGAAAAAGATCTTTGTGACAAGAGTCCCAGGTACATAGGAATGACACATTACTTCTGGGCAGGCAATACAGATCGTGGGACTTTAACCATATGTGGCAGAAACTTTTTTTTTTTTTCCATTCCAGGTAGCCGTGGCTGTCCTGGACTCCCTTTGTAGACCAGGCAGTCCTGGAACTCACAGAGATCCACCTGCATGCTGGGATTAAAGGCGTGCATCACCAAGCCTGGCAAAAGTTTCTTAGTGTTTTTGGTTGGTTGGTTTTGGTTTTTCAAGACAGGGTTTCCCTGTGTAACCTTGGCTGTCTAGGATCTCACTCTGTAGACCAGGCTGGCCTCAAACTCACAGAGATCTGCCTGAAGTCTTGGTTCTTTATAACCTGTTGTGATTCTGTGTTTAAGACTAATATAAATGAAACCACTAGAAAAAAAAATGAGTGTCTCAAAAATGTGAAAACAAAAAGCTTTTTGTTATTCTCAGTTGACATAAAATGGCTTATCAAATGGCTGTAGGTTTCTAAGCCTTGACTCCCGGTTTCTGTGTTTACCTATGGTGAACATGTATTGGGATGTTCACCTTGTTTGAAGAAGCACTTTGGTAGGGCACCAAGGCCTGGCTTTTTCTGCATACACATTTTTGTCTTTGCCAATCCCTAGATGTATCACTTTGGCAAAATTATTTGCTCTGTTTATGTCCCAGCTGTTTGTCACGTAAGGCTAATAATAGTACCTGTGTGATGGTTCTGAGCCAGTGCAACAGAGCCATTTAGCAAGATCTGCTATGTGCAGTAGCCTTTACTGCAATTACCATTTTCATTCTTTGCTGACTGGAAGGAAAAGCCCAAATGGGAAAAAATTGTCAAGCAGTGTGGATGGTAATAGCTAAAATTAATTGAAGGTTTACACTTTTGGTGTGTGTATTTTAATTTGGAAAAAGTTTCCTGTGTGGCCCTGATTGCCTTGGGACTAACTCACTATGAAGACTGTGCTGGCGTTGAACTTGCAGCAATCCTGCTGTCTCTTTGCCTCCCAGATATTGGAGTTACAGTCACCAGGCCTGGCTTGAAGTTCTGTTCTGGTCAACACTTAGGTATCACAACAGCCTCATGATAAAGAAGGATCCAGGCCTTTCTGTTTTGTTAAGACAGAGCCTTATGTATTTCAGGCTGGCCCGGAACTTGCTTTGTAGACTGGGCTGTTGCCTCAACTCACACATACCTGCCTCTGTGATTAAAGGTTCATGTCACCAGGTCCAACCTGATTTTTGTTTTTGAGCCCCCTAACAGATCAATACACTGAAATTTGTGAAAGCTAAATGATCCCCAAAGGTTAATTATTTTTTACAGCTTTTTAAAATTTGTTTTTAATTTATATATTCGCTTTACATCCTGGTCATAGCCCCCTCTCCTCTCCTCCAGGTCCCTCGAATCCCACCATCTTTCCCCATTCTTCCTCCCCTTCCTCAGAAAAGGGGAGCCCCACCACTACCAACCCACCCCAGCACATCAGGTCACATCAGGACTGAGCTCCACCTCATCCACTGAGGCCAGGCAAGTAGTCTCACCAGGGGGAAGTGATTGAAAAGAGGCAGCAGAGTCCATGTCATAGATAGCACCAGCTCACCTTATTAGGGGACCCACATGAAGATCAAACTGTCCATTGGTTACATATGTGAAGGGGCCTGCCTAGGTCCAGTCCATGCCTGTTCTTTGGTTAGTGCTTCCATCTCTGTAAGTCCCCATGGGTCTAGGTTAGTTGACTCTGTTGGTCTTCTTGTGGAGTTCTTGTTTCTTCTGGATCCTTTTATCCTTTCCCCCTACTCTTGCACAGGACTCCCTGAGCATTGCCTAATGCTTGGTTGTGAGGCCCAGCGTCTGAGTCGATACAGTGCTGGGTAGGGTGAGATTATGCTAGGCTCCTGTCTGTAAAACAGAGTACTGTTAATGGTGTCTGGTTCGCTCTCTCCCATAGAGTGGGTCTCAGGTTTGGCCAGGCATTTGGTTGATCATTCCCTCAGTCTCTACTCTGTCTTTATCTCTGCATATCTTATAGACAGGTAAATTTTGGGTCCAAGGTTTTGTAGGTGGATTGGTGTTCCCTCCCACCACTATAAATCCTACCTGACTAGAAGGTGGCCTACCTAGCCTCCACCCCCTTACGCCACCCCCCATTGCTGGGAAGCTTAGCCACAGACATCACCATATTCTACCTCTAGCTGGCCCTGTCGAAGGTCTCCAGCTTGTCTCAGAGATGCCCTTGCCCTCAGTCCCTTTTCTCTCCAAGCCTTCTCCCCTTCCCTCCCTGGTTAGCAACATAATAATGGGCACATAGTTATTTTTTTAATTTTTATGTATGGTGTATGTGTGTGTTCTTATGGGTATGAGAATGAATCACTGAAGCTGGTGCTCACTGATTCACTTAGGCGAGTGAGCTACAGTAATCTGCCTGTCTCTTATGCCAGCACTAACAGCTGGAAGTCTGGCTTGGGTGCTGGGGACCTAGACTCAGGTTGTCATGCTGTGCAGCAGGGCCTTGACTTGAGCCATTTACCCAGGCCCCCAGGCCCTGGCTACAGATTTTAAATCCAGCTGCATATGATATGAGGCGGGTTACTTTTCATTTCTGGTCTCCTCTGGCTTGAAATTCCTGAAATTCTGTTCACTGAGAACTACTTGTTTTGTGGGTTTGCAATAATTTGCTGAAGGTCTCACACAGAATCACTGTTGGGCTAGGTCTGCCTGATACCCACAAGAACATTTCCTGTTCTGTGTTTCTTTGGATACCTGGAAATGCAGATGAAGTTATTATAAATGTGAATGGCCTGATATGATGATCTAGGGCTCTGTGCTGGACTGACTAAAAGGAAAGGGGAAATGACAGATCTGAGAAATTTTGAAATTTGTAGTCAGTAGTAATACTTTCAGAGTTTAAACCCCAATGAAGGGAAATACAGTGAAATCAAATGTTGCTTTTAATTATGATTACTTATATCTAGCACTCAGATAAGGAAAAATTTAAGTTGCATAATGAAACTAGAGTATATGTACAAAATGTGATTTTTTTTACAGGATTTAAATGTGTTACTAACATGTAATTAGCCCCTCCTTACCCCTGAAATACATCATTAGATTTATTTAATACTAATATTATCTGGCCTCTGAATAATTTTCAAACAGAAAATGCTGCTTCTCTTTTTGGTGAAACTTGGCTTTAAGGCAAATGTCAAAGTTGAGGGCTAAGGGTACTCAGGAATAGTTGGAACATTTTTGTGTGCTGACAAGCTCCTAGACCTGACACCTGGGTGTTCTTCCATTAACAAGATGAAGAACTAAATGCAGTCATCCACCCTGACCTTTAATTGTTCTTCTGTTGTTGTTTCAGATTTGTTTATTTTGAACCTGAGGTGGGGGGTGGCACTGAAGTACATGCCTTTAATTCCAGCACTAGGGAATCCTAGCACTCAGGAGACAGGCTCTCTGTCTGGTCTACAGAGCATGTTCCAGGTCAGCACAGCTACACAGAGAGACCCTGTCTCCCCCAACAAAAAAAAACAACAAAAAGCTTTTTAAATTTTATTTTATGTGTATGAGTAATTTGTCTATGTATGTGCACTACATTTATATGTGATACCTGCTGAAGTCATAAGATGGTGTTGGATTCACTGGAACTGGAGTTACAGACAGTTATGAGCCACTATGTATATGCTGGGCACTGAACCTGGGTCCTCTGGAAGAGCAGCCAGTACTTGTAACCATTGGGCCATCTCTCCATCCCCACAGTGTCCTTTTCAGTGACTGTCTGGGTGTCAACCATAGTACAGGTCAATCACAGTCAATTTTTGGCCTTAAAACTTTGTTGGGACATTCTTGTTTGCACTTCAGCTGAGGCCTGTGATGTAGCCTTTTTCTCTGTCCAGTCTGATCTGTTCTCTTCTACCAGGCTTCTTGCACCTGGGTGGCCTCCGTACTGCCCTCTACAACTACATCTTTGCTAAGAAGCACAAAGGAAGCTTCATTCTAAGGCTAGAGGACACCGATCAGAGCCGCCTGGTACCAGGAGCAGCAGAAAACATTGAGGACATGCTGGAGTGGGCAGGTGAGGCTGGCAAGGAAAGAGTCTCTGGGGAGGAACGGGAAGCAGAGAAGGAGGCTGTGGATCTTCTCTGTGGGTCCAAGGTGGAGAATGAGATTCCTGGGAAAATAGACACTTCTGTGCAGTGTAGGGTGGCAGGTGCTCCCTGTAAAAACGCCAAGGCTCCCTGAAGACAAGCGCTCTGGTTGTTGTGGGATTCCTGTTCTTATCTCAGTCACTTACGTCCATTCCCTGCAGAGGCCAGGCAAGAAACGGGCTCATTGGAAACAAGTGGCTAGGCCAGCTCCTGTTCCCGGGAGAATGTGACCTCACTTGTCCAGCTTTATAGTGCCAGGAAGAACCAGAAAGCCGAAGTATATATGTATGTATGTGTTTATGTATAGAGATTGGGTCTATCTATGAATCCCTGGATTGTCCTAGAACTTACTATGTAGAGCAGACTGGGCTCCAACTCACAAAGATTCATCTGTCTCTGTCTCCTGAGCGCCAGGATTGAAATTGACCTGTTGTGAGCCCCTATGCCTAGCTGAATTCTCTCTCTCTCTCACTTTTTTTAAACATACCTTCTTGTCTTTTCCATTGCTCTTTTTAATGTAATTTTTGTTTACATTTATTTGTGCAAGAGTTGTCCTCCTTCTACAGTGTGGGTTCTAGGCATTGAACTCCAATTGTCAGGCTTTGCAGCAAGAGTTTGAGCCACCTTGATGGCCAATTTTTTTTTTTTTAATGAATACTGTTAGGATCTAAAAATCCAAAATAACCCAAGTAGGCACAAGAGTCCAGCAAAACAAGATCTTTATTTCAATTAGGGAGCAAAATCTGACTAGTCAGGGACAACAGCACAGACTTGGGATCTGACTGTATCTTCAAACATTATCTTAGCATTTAAGCAGATGACAAAAGTTTATTGTACTCAGGCTGCTGATGGATTGGGGCCACTGAACAGACAGGGAGCTGAACTGCAACTCAAGCCAGAACTTACAGTTTCGTACTTTTTTTTTTTTTTTCCAGACAGGGTTTCTCTGTGTAGCCTTGGCTATCCTGGACTCGCTTTGTAGAGCAGGATGGCCTCGAAATCACAGAAATCCACCTGCCTCTGCCTCCCAGAGGGCTGGGATTACAGGCATTCGCCACCACACCCTGCTTATGGTACAGAGTTTTTAAGCTCAAAACCCACAAACATCCGTGCCAAGTTACAGTCACAATTCCTTTGTTTGTTAGTTTTTTTCCAGACAGGGTTTCTCTGTATAACTATCCTGGCTGTCCTAGATCTCACTTTAGAGCAGGCTGGCCTCTAAAACAGAATTATTTATTCTTTCATGATTAGGAACAATCTGTTTTTGAAAACAATAGTAGAATAAGGAAGAAATTGTCTAGCCATCTGGAAAGCTTCCCTAGAGCCTGGGAACTTGAACTTACTTTCACTTATGATCAAAGTGGAGTCTGAAAACAAAATGGCAGTACTTAGGATAAGTCTCATTTTTTTGATCACAACACACTGCCCATTGTTAAACCTAACCTTGTATTTATTTTATTTTTAATTCACATCATTGTGAGCCAAACAAAATGATGCAGTCTCAGGAGTTGATTTTTTTGTGGCTAAGTTAATCCTGAGTATAACTAGGCTTGTTGACATTAAGGAGTGTATTTGAAGCTCCTGAATTATCCCAAACTCCTATGGGCTCCTACTAAAGACAGGCACTAGAGAAAGTTAACACCCTTAGGAAAAATACCAACACTCTTTGAAGATATATACTCCCATCTCAGGTAGTTATTCACTAGGCTCTAAGTTTCTAAGTAGCAAAAGCCCATTTATTTTTGGCTATTTTTAGAGAAATGTTAGTATATATGTATTTAGTTGAAGTTCATTGACTAAAGGAATTTATTTATTCAATAACATCACTTGGATCCAGCTTCTTGCCTCAGCGTTGAAAATGCTAGGATTGCAAGGATTAACACTACACACACCCGGAATAACTCTTTTTTAAAGCAGTGCTGGGGCTGCAACTCAGGGCCTGTGCACATTAATCAGGAGCTCAGCCACTGAGCTGTGTCCCGGCCTGTAATTTATGCTTAACCTGATATTAACTTGTGATAAGAGTTATAGAGAAGGGGCTGGGGAGATGTGTCTTTGGGTAAAGTGCTTGCTGCGCAGGTATGAGGACTTGAGATTGGACCCCCTGGGCATTCATGGACCCAGGGGCTAGCCAGTGAACTCCAGGTTCAGTGAGAAGAGGGGCGGGAAGAGATGTCTGAGTGGTTAAGAGCCCTCACTTTTCTTGGTTCCAACACCCTTTTCTAGTCTCCGGTAGTATACAAGCATGGTGCACATGCATACATGCAGGCAAAACATTCATAGACAAAGAAAAATATTTTTTTTAATCTTAAAAAAAAAAAAGAGTTGAGAAGCTTTTTAGGAAGACACCTAATGTGCACATGCAAAGCTACAGAGAAACAGTAGTCAGAAAACAGAAAAGGGTACTCTTGCTGATGGGGTCTTTTCTCTGGGCAGAGTGTTAAATGAAGGGGCTAACTCTGGCCCTGCAGAATAGAGTATATAGAATCAGATGCAAATGTTCTGTGAAGAGGACCAGAGCTGGGTGAGGAATAACAAGGAGGTCAATATGGCCCAAAGACTGCCAGAGAGCAAAATGACTGGAGGTTGGAGGGTAGTGAATTCACTCAGTAAACGGAGGCCCAGGTGAGAACTTCAACTTGATGGGGCCTTGCTGTACCAGGAGCGTGTGAAGCTCATGGAGAGAACTGCAGGTTTCTGCCCCTGCCCTCATTGATCATCCACTAGAACACTGTAGTATAAACAGGGCCTGCAGCAAGTGCCTGGTCATGGTGTCATATTGCAGCAATAGACAAGTTCCTAAGACACAGAGGACCCTGAGTAAGCTAAATGAGTCACAAAATAAAACCAAGTCCTAAATCTGGGAAAGGGAATGGCGGGGATGAGGAGGTATTAATAAGAATGGGAGGGAGATAAGAAAGAGAGAAGGGAAATATAATAAAAATATATACGTACGCGAGAATCTCAAGAATGAAGTTAATAAAAAAGAAAAAGATGGAGATCTTTAAAAAACTAAGAAATTTTGATCTGGAAATGATCCCCAAATTTACCTACTCAGCTTTGCTTTCTTCCCTCTCATTCTCTTTTGTTTCAGTTTGTTTGTTTGGAGACAGTGCCTCACGTCTGGCCTTAAACTCACTATGTTTTCAAGGGTAGCCTTGAACTCTTGATCCTCATGAGTGCTGGAGTTACAGGCATACACACTATACTTGTCATTTTCTAAGGACATGCAATGTTTTTTGAGAAGTAGAGTAACAGCTGCCTGCAGCAGGAAGGGGTCCTGAACATGTGTTGTCCCTTCTTTCTTTAATAGAATGTGATCTGGTTCGTAAGGTTACTATAGTTGTGATGAAGCACTATAACCAAATGCAACTTGGAGAGGAAGGGTTTTATTTAGCTTACACTTCACAAGGGAAGTTAGGACAGGAACTCAAACAAAGCAGAACCTGAAGGCAGAACAGATTCAGAGGCCATGGAGAGGTGCTGCTTACTGGCTTGTTCTTCGTAGCGTGCTCCCCGTTGACTGCTCAGCCAACTTATAGAACCCAGGACTACTTGTTCAGGGGTGACTCGTCTAACCTAGACTGGCCCCTCCCACATCAATCACTAACTAAGAAAATGTCCTATAATCTTGCCTATATCCTGATCCTATGGAGACATTTTTTCTGTTGAAGTTCCTTTCTCTCTGACGACTCCAGTTTTTGTCAAGTTGGCATAAAGCTAGGTAGCACAGAGTATGTTTGTTCTTTGAGAATTTCATACATGCAAAAGATGCATCTTGATTGTAAGCACCCCCGACTCCCCTTCTCATTTCCTGAAGAATCCCCAGTGCCTTCTCCCTCGCCCCACGTGTCCTCAACACATCTTCCTTCCCTTTCGTGTCCTCTCCTTTTAAAATCAATAACCCAGCGATTGGAATGTATTATCTGTTGGAGTGTTACCGTGAGCTTCTGCAGGCGGTCACAGATGCAGTGTGTTTATGAGTGCAGTGGCCGTGCCGTGTGCCAGAGACAGCGTTTCACAGCACTGGCCTCCTAATCTTCTGGCTCTGCCATTCTTTTTGCTCTTCTGAAATGTTCTGTGGGATAAGATGTCCCACTGAGAACTGAGCACTCATAGACACTTACTCTCAGCACTCCGACCAGTTGTCCATTGCTGATTATGTGCTGACCGCTCCAGAGGAAAGCTGCTCTGACAAGGTTGAGGGGGTGGGCATAAGTATGTAGAAGGCAGTTGGACAGGCTGTCACTTAGCCAAACAACAGTAGTAGCCTCTGACCTCCTGAGCCAAATGGGCTTTAGGCCAGGTTTACAGCACCAGGCCTGAATTCCATCTGGAGCGTGTCTCAAGCTCAACCTGAAAGCAGTTGCTTATCTCCATAACCTCCATGCTGGCCCTGCGCCACTGGAGCACATCTTGCCTGCAAGCCAGTGTTGTGGTATGCAGGGTTGGCCACAGGGAGGCCATTGATGTCTTTTCTTCCCCAGTCACCTGTTCTATACCTTCCATGCTATAAGATCCTGCCTCGCAAGGAAGACTTTTTTTAGGTCAGTTTCTGCTTGATATCCTACAGCAAAAATGTTTTCAGCAAGAGGGCTTACTATCTGGTTCTGGTAAGGTTGCTGAGTGTGGGTGTGTTTTCTATTTGTTTGTTCGTTTAATGTGTTTGTGTGTGTGCCTGCATAAGTTTATGTGTACCACATGCATGCAGGAGCCTGTGGAGGCCAGAAAAGGGTATTGGATCTCCTGGAACTGGAGTTACAGGTGGCTGTGAGCTTCCATGTAGGAGATAGAAACCAAATCTATGTTCTCTGCAAGAGCAGTAAATACTTGTAACTACTGAGCCATCTCTCTGAGCCCCATATGTACGTGTGGTTTTCATTCTTCTAGTCTTATTTTGAGGCGGGATTTTGCTGTATAGCACAGGCTAGTCTTGAACTTAAGGCAGTATTCTTATTTTGTCCTCCGAAGTAATGGGTTTACCAGTATGGAATACCATGCTTACCACCCCATTTTTTGTTTTTGTTTTTTAAATCAAATGAAGAAATGAAGGTACTATGGGAGAGATACAGGTGTACATTTTTGGGCTGATTTATTGGGTTGTTATATATCTAGTACCTTCCAACCCTTACTCCACTGTAATCTTTTCAACCCTCCAACACTAGATAGCAGAGAAAGAAGGTTAGAGGGGAAAGAGTGTGGACCTATTTAGACTACTTCTCACTGATTAGGGGCATCAGGTTTCTAGGGGCAAGTTTAATCATTGTTGTCAGAATATCTAGCAAACCAGCAATAGCAAACACAGCAGCAGGAACCACCAGCATCAGGGACCAGCAGCAGGCTTTCCCATTTGTACACTTTCCAGAGTCCCCAGAATTAAATGCAGTTGGCACAAATCATGCCTCCACGCCCAGAGCATGAAACAATCAGTGTTAATGGCCATGACAATATGAAGCAGCCCCATACTCTGGGATTATAACAAAAACATTTATATAATGTAACTGGGTTTTTAAAGAAATCAAAATTTTCACTACAGAGAGATAGCTAAGTTATGTTAGCAATAAAACATAGCAAGTGCCAAGCAATATGCCCTTAATCTCATTTGGGTCTTTTACGACCCTTATGAGACAGTTACTGTCTCCATCTTGTTTTACAAATGAAAAGATGGAAGTACCCAAAGTGGACTTGCCCAAGATCTCAGAGCTGGCCACTGGGTTTGAACCCAGGTCCATCAGCCCAGAGTGTGTGTGCTAGCATTAAATGTTACTAGGTGATCTGTGTTTTTATCATACTTTACTGGAAGATCCTTGTAAGCATTCTTTTTATCTACTTTATTGGGTTCCTTTACCTCTATTCCTTTCTCTGCCTCTTATCCCTTCCAACACCAGGTAGGAGAGAAAGAAGGCTAGTGGGGAGAAGGAATGTAGGTCTCTTTAGTACTTCCTGCTGATTAGAGTCATCCAGTTCTCTGGGGCAGTACCAATCTCAGTTGTCAAGATATCGAGCAGACCAGCAAACAGCAAATGCAGCAGCAGAACAAAGCAGCCTTCTTCTTCCTCCTCAGACCCCGTTCTCTCTCAGTGCTCTGGCATTTATATCCTCTCAGAGGCTTCGGAATTAAACTATCTGCAGCTGGCAAGGATCACGACCCTCTCCAAGCCCACATGAAACAATCAGAGTTCACAGCTGTGAACAAACTAAAAGCAGTCCCATATACCACACTTGGGATTAAATCAAAACATTTACATAACATAACCGAGTTTTTAAAGAAACCAAACTTCCACTATAGATCTTAGGGCAAAAGCCCCTTCTGTAGGCCTTGTATCTCCCCTACTCTCTCCCACATGAGTCAGGAAGATAGACATAAGTCTTCAGGCTCAGTGCTCTATTAAGTATCTAAGCACCAATGCATTTGTTCCCATAGTCATTCTGCACAAAAGGCTGTTAGCTCCATTTTCCAGAGGAGAAAACTAAGACTTAAAGAGGATATGTTATGCAAAATTAAAAATGTGGGCTTTGGGGCTGGAGAGGTGGCTCTCTGGTTAAGAGCGTTGGCTGCTCTTCAGAGGACCTGAGTTCAATTCCCAGCAACCACATGGCAGCTCACAACTGTCTGTAACTCCAGTTTCCAGGGGATCTGATGCCCTCACACAGACATGCATGCATACAAAACACCTGTGCACATAAAATAAATAAATCATAAAAAAGTAAAAAATAAATAAAAATGTAGGCTTTGGGCCACTGACCTGTCTTTGGAGCTGGTGGTACTCATATGCCTTGGTTTTTCCTTCCATATTGTAATGGTATCAACACTTACTTGGAAGAAAGATTTAACGGTTTTTTTTAGAGGTCACAGAACAAACATCACAGCAGACACATTGTCATCTTCTGTGATCCCTGGCATGGCCAATGAGTAGCAACAACCAGGAATCCAACCAGGACAGGCTGGAGCTTGGCGATACTAGATACTAAGTCTTCTCTTGAATCTGTGGTTACAGACCTAAGTTGGTTTCTCTCTCACCTGGGAAAAGATGGATGGAAAGAATGCACAATAGACAGACCACACACCTCCCTATGCCTCTTGCTCCACGAGACTATGTGACCTGTAGCCACCAGTCTCTCGGAAATTGTAGAAGCACTGGCCTCATGGATTATCATAAGGTTTTTAAAAGTTCAGTGTTGGAAGTCTACAACCTGTTACATGGAGTGGATTGGGGCCCACCTGAGGTGGTGGCATATCGGCCTCCACAGCCACAAATGAGCTAGCCAGAGGCTGCAGATGGAGAGCAAAGGCAGTGAGGTGACAGAGCAGCCAGGGTTCATCAGCGTGGTGGCAGTGGCCCAGCCCCCCAAAAAGGTTGCTCAGTAGTTTGGCAGTGTCGACCACTAGCTGAGCACCAAGCTGCTGTGGGGCACGATTCTCAATTAGGGCATTGGCAAGCTGCAATGAATGCCCAGCTGCCACGTGTTCAACACCTAAACTGAGTTCACAGACGTAGAAATGTTTGAGCAGTATGATGCTGGCAGGGATGGCTTCATTGACCTGATGTAACTGAAATGCTTGATGGAGGGGGTGAGGGCACTCACCTAGGTCTGAACAGCAGAATCAATAAAGAAGATGAGTATTTTCACAGCAAACTCAACTTCAGGGAGTCTGCTCTTATCTTTCACAAGTCAGCAGCAAGGGACTTGCAGGAAGACAGTGGCTTTCACACGCTGGCCTGCCTCTCTGATATTGATGTTCCCACAGAGGGGTTAAGGGTGCTAGGAATTTCTTCGAGCCAAGGTACAGGCCATCTGCATGTCCAGCTGCTTTGAGGAAGGAAAAAGGAGGAAGCAGGCTGAGGAAGTGAAGCATTGAAAAGCAACCCACCTTCAAGTAGCAAAGGCCAAGGAAGGCTAAGGCCTGGCCCTGCCCCACTGTAAAGTCTTGGGAGATGAGTGGGCACAGAAGACCTGAGAGAGACAAGACCTGTGTGTCCAGACCACTACTAAGATCTAAATTGTATGTGAATGGATCTCATTCAGGAATCTCCCCAGTGCTTGGGCCAGTCTCTCCTCCCTCCTGCTGTTCCTGAGGTGGTGACATCAGCCACTAGCACCCTCTCTAGCCAACCCTATGACTGTTGTTCTCTTGTCACCCGGGTGCCTGCTGTAGCTCAACTCCAGCCCATTCATGCCTCTTTCTTGTGTACCAGCTTTCTCCATCTACATGCCATTAACTGCCCAGCCCTGATGGCCCTTTCCTAGAAGGGACCAGCACAGAGAGAGAGGGAGAGTGCCCTCCACAGGACCCTTCTGTTCAGATCAGCCTCCTTTCTGCTGGAAGTGGAAGGACTCTCATATTGGCAAAGAGATCTAAACTGTGGCACTCTAGACTGATACAAATGTGACCCACTAGGCAGGGTGAAGGCCACTGTGTGAAACTACCTCACAGGCTGTACTCTGCTAGTCATGCCATGGAGACATGAGTGTTTGGGCTCTGTGGGGAGGGGCAGAAGTGTTTCCTGACACCCCACACTCAGAAAAAGTTGAGGGTCCCAAGGGGCTGTGGAGAGAGGGGTGAGATTCCTAAGGGATTGGCCTTCCTAGGAGGACCTCTGCACTTTGCCTTGATGCCCCAGAGAGTACCTGATGTGTTTGTGTGTCCTGGCGGTAGGACACAGGGACAGCATGCCATTCACACTATCCTTCCCTGGTTTGTCACCAGTGACAGCATCTGCCTGTCATGCCCACCCCTAGAACTCATGGGGATTCCCCAGGTCCATCATCAGGCAGGACATAGTGAAACCCATACCATTCCTCCATAGCTCCCATGTGCTTGCTCTTAGGTCTTAAAACTAACAAGAATAGGAAGAATGCAGCCCAGCCCAACAGCTGTGGCCCTGGCTTGTGTTTGCCTTAGTGGGCATCTTTATACAGATGAATATAGTGCTCTTTATTTTTGGCATTTTGCATTTTATTTTATTTTTTGTTGTCCCTCTTACCTCCCGCCCCCCTAAAAAACAGAAAAATTTTCAACAACAGAAAAAGTTCAATGTATAGCTGTGTGGTGGTGCACACCTTTAATCCCAGCACTTGGGAGGAAGAGGCAGGCAGATCTCTGTGAGTTTGAGGCCAGCCTGCTCTATAGAGCGAGTTTTAAGACAGTCAGGGCTACACAGAGAAACCCTGTCTCAAAAAAAAAAAAAAGTCAAAACAAAAAGTTTAGTGTGTGTGCAAAGCACCTAGATGAATACCTGGGGAAAAAAAACGAGCACTGTGTGCATTTCTCGTGTTACTGTGTGATGACAATTCTCCGCCTATGCTGCAGGCATCCCACCTGACGAAAGTCCCCGCCAAGGTGGTCCTGTAGGGCCCTACTGTCAGTCACAGCGGCTGGCACTGTATGCCCAAGCCACAGAAGCATTGCTGAAGTCTGGAGCTGCCTATCCCTGTTTCTGTTCACCACAGAGGCTGGAGCTCCTGAAGAAGGAAGCACTGAGGAACCTTCAGACACCCCGGTGAGAGCCCTCTCTGGATGCTTCCCTGTGCGGTGGTGTTTGTTGCTTCTGTTTCTGCGGGTCAGGTATCTGCAGGTTTAGCTGGGTTCTTTGGTTCTGGGTATCTTTCAAGGCTGCAGTTGGACTGAAGTCAAGCCTGCAGTTCTCTGAAGTTTTGCCTGAGGAGGATTCACCTCTATCTTCTCCCCAGAGGCTGTGGGTAGGCCAGGGATCTTATTAGTTGTCTGTTTCTTGTCACATGGGTGTTTTCTAACCAACTAAGTGTCAAAAAATTTTTGTATAAAAAATAAACAAAAGATCTGTTTGTTTTTTTTTTTTTCCTAAGCTGAGGACCGTACTGATGGCCTTGTGTTTACTAGGCAAGTGCTCAACAAGTGAGCTAAATGTCCTACCTCTACCTCTCTTTCTTTTTTTCTCTCTGGTAGTGCTTGAGGTTGAACAAATAGCCTTGTGCATGCTAGGCAAGCATTTTTCCAACTCTGCTGTATCTCCAAGCCACACAGGTCATTACATAGGGCTGCTCACAACCTGGCAAATACACCTAACTGTAGAGATGACACCTTACCATTTGTGTTCTGTTCCTTAAAAAGAAGTATGAGTCCAGCCTATCCTTGAAGAGAAGACATTGTAGAGCATGAATGCCAAGAGGCAGGATTACAGTCATTGGGGCTTAAGAGAAGCGGCTGTCTTACTGAACCTCAGGCAACGCTTTCTGTAATAATAACTATCATAATGCATAAAATTTTTTTTCTGGACTGGAGAAAGTGGTCAGTAATTAAAAATACTTGCTGGGATGTATATGGTGGCATGCACCTTTAATCCTAGTACTCGGGAGGCAGAGGCAGGCAGATCTCTGAATTTTAACCTAGCCAGTTCTACATAGTGAGTTTCAGGACAGCCAGAATTTTGTAAAGAGATCCTGTCTCCAAAAACAAAACAAAACAAAACAAAAAAACACTCCTAACACCCACAAGGAACAGTTCATAACCACCTCCAATTCCAAAGGAATCTGATTCTTCTGGCCTCTACAAGCACAAACACACACACACACACAGTACTCAAAATTAAAAGTAATAAAAATTTCAGGGGGCTGGAGAGATGGCTCAGAAGTTAAGAGCACTGGCTGTTCTTCCAAAGGTCCTGAGTTCAATTCCCAGCAACCACATGGTGGCTCACAACCATCTATAATGAGATCTAATGCCCTCTTCTGGTGTACAGACAGAACACTGTACAAATAAAAAAAAATCTTAAAAAAAAAAATTTAAAAATCGTTTAAAATTTCAGGGTGCTAATTCCAGCTCTCAGGAGGCAGATATATGTGAGTTCAAGGCCAGCCTGGTTTACAAAGCAGATATCTGTCAGTCCAGGCCAGTAAAGGCTACACAGTATAATCCTGTCTCAAAAATAAATAAATAAAAATTTAAAATCTAAAAAAAAAAATTGTGTAATACTTATATTTCACATATATACACGCATATTTGTTTGTCTATTTATGGTTTTTTTGAGAAAGAGTTTCTCTGTGTAGCTTTGGCCATCCTGGACTTTGTAGACCAGGCTGGTCTCGAACTCACAGCAATCTGCCTGCCTCTGCCTCCCTGAGTGCAGGGATCACAGGCATGTGTCATCGCACCCAGCTCTTACATTTCTTTTTACATGTGTATACTTACTTTCGGAGTAGTTAGCACATGTTCCATTGTGTTGAAGCTAAAGGACAGCTTTCACGAGCTAATGTTCTCCTTTCACCATGTGGGGACTGAACTCAGGTCATCAGCCGTAGCAGGAGGCACCTACTGACCTACTGAGCTCTCTCACTAGCTTCATGTTTAATACTCAAACGACACAAAAATATAGAGAAACATTTCTCCTCTCCCTCCTTTTGACCATTCATTTCCCCTCTCAAGGGGCAGTTGGTACTAGGTGGTGGTTAGTGCCTATGTTGATAGATGGTATTGACTGTTATCTTTTCCAGTCGGTAGCAGTGTGTACTATACTGCACACCTCCTGTCTTGGGGGAGCTTCCATATAAACCCCTATTTTTTTCCCTGTCATATAATATTGCATTTATGGCATGGCATGGTGACATTTGCCTGTGATCCCAGCATTCGAAAGGCAGAGGCAGGAGGATCAGGAGTTCAGGGTTATCTTTAGCAACCTTGGGACTTTGAAGCCTTTCTGGGCTTTGTGAGACCTTAAAAAACTAAGCATTCTATTTGAAAATGCTATGGGTTACTTACTCTGTTCCTTATTAATCAACCTTTATGTCTTTTATGCTTTTATAAAGGAGGAGTTATAATGAGTGTGGTAGTTTAAATGAGAATGGTGCCAATTGGTTCATGTGTTTGAATACTTAGTCCCTAGCTGGTAGAGCTGTTCAGGTAGGTTTAGGAAGTGTGACCTTGTTGCAGGAGGTGTGTCACTAGGGGTGGCTTTGAGATGTCAAAAGACTAGCCATTCCCAGTATGCTCTCTCTGCCTTCTGCTTGCCAGTCACGATGTGAACCCTCAGCTGTTCTGGTGCCATACCTTTACTCTGCCACCATCAACTCTAACCTTCTGACACCATAAACCCAATTTAATGCTGTCTTCTATAAGTTGCTTTGGTCATGTTGTTTCTACACAGCAATAGAAAAGAAACCAATACAGTAAGGGAGCATTAAAATACATAATTTGTATCTTGATATGTATGTGGGACAGCATTTTAGCTTATTTGCTGTGATAAAATACTCTGATAAAAGAAATTAAAAACGAAAGGCTTCTTCTGGCTCACAGTTTCAGAGCGTAGCCCATCATGGCAAGGAAGTCCATTCTTTCCACAGTCGGGATGGAGAAAGCAGTGAATGCTGGTGCCTAGCTCCCTTTGTTCATTTTATGCAGTCCAGAATCCCAACTCAAGGAATGGTGCAGATGGGTTTTCATGTGTCGGTTCACTTAATCAGTATAATTCCTCATACAGTCTTAGAGGCTAAACTTAATCTAAATAATCCCTCACACCTGGGAGGTGTGCCTAGAGACTTGTCTCCTAAGTGTGTTAAGATACTGTCAAATTGACATCATTATTACCCATCATAGATTTCTTCCAAAATGTAGACTTTACTTGGGGGTCTGTATATAGCAGTTAAGCTGGGTGTGGTAGTACACTCCTGTAATCAGGCACTTGGGAGATAGCGGCAGGGGGAACAGAAGTTAAAGGACATCCTCAGTATGTAGTGAATTTGAGCCGCGCCTGGACTAAGAACTCTCTCCCGTTACCCATTTCAACAAAACAGAGAAGTCCAACCATATTGCCATGATAGATCCCACTCAGTGCTCTTTCTAGTTGACACTGTTATCAGCAATAACATCTTAGCACTGAAGCTCTACTTCAGTGAACTTCTGGACAAAGACTAGATGCTTAAACATTCCCTGCCTTTTTACCTTTGAGACAAACCGGCTGGCCTCCAACTCAAAGTCTTCTTGTTTCAGCCTCTCAAGTGTTGAGTTAATAAATATCTACTATCTATTGTTTTTAATTGTTATCAGACTGGGGAGTTAGGTGTATCAAGAACTGAGTTTGCTGCCAGGCACGTGCCTGCACTCAGGAGACAGAGGCAGGTGACTCTGAGTTTGAGGCCAGCCTAGTTTACAGAGCGAATTCCAGGAAGACCAGGGCTACACAGAGACACTCTGTCTCAGAAAAAAAAAAAAAAGGAACTGAGTTTGCAAGTTTCACATTTGTGTAAACTACGACACTATTGGATATATATTTAAATGTTAAAAATGACAGAGGCCAGTAAATTAGTTCAGCAGGTGAAGTTGCTTTCTGCATAGGCATGTAGTCCTGTGTTCTAGCTTCAGGACCCATGTGAAAGGTAGAAGAGAACTGACTCCATAATGCTGTTCTCTGACTTCTACAAATGCACCATGGCATTTGCACTTCATACACACAAACAGTAATAATGTATCTTTTTAAACCTTTTTTTCGTTTTTGGGTTTTGTTTTGTTTTTGAAGACAATTTCTATATAGAGCTATCCTGGAACCAGATCTAGACCGGGTTATCCTTGAACTCAGCCACCTGCCTCTGCCTCTTGGGTGCTGGTATTAAATGTGTATATTACCACATTCCGCTAAAACTTTTTTTAGGTGGCAAACTAGGCCCTGGAGAGTTGGCTTAGTAGTTAGGAACTCGTATTTCTTTTGCACAGGACCAGAGTTTAGCTCTCAACACCCACCTTAGGCAGCTCAGGGCTCCTGTAGCTCTGGCTCCAGGGCCATCCAGAAACTCAGACCTCCACAAGTACTGTGCTCATATGCACATATATACACACAATTTTTAATAATTTTTGAAGGAGCAATCAGAAAAACAAAACAAGTAAATGATAAAATAAAAAGTGAAGTCAGGAGTCACTCTCAGAACTTTCTCTAGTAGACAGTTCATCTGGGCTGTGCTTACCCTGCAGGTTGTAGCTTAGCAGGACTAAAGTTTGGATCTGAATTTCTCATGAGTTCACCAGTGACGCTGACACTGGGAGTCAGCACCCCACTTTGGAAATCTGGTGATAGATTGCTAAGCTAAGAGGAGGAGAAGCCTCTCTCTGACTGTTACCCTGCCAGCTGACAGCCTTGCCTTCTCTTCCTTAATTGTGTGTGGAGTTAATAGTTCCAACATGGCTTCTCAGAGGATAGCATCCAGAGAGCTCCTGGGAGGTATAACAAGGAGTTTCTTTTTCCCCCTTGCAGGTATGTATATCTTAACCTTGTTGGAAATAAATATCTTTCCCAGGACCTTAGCCTTTCCTTATCCACCAAGTGTTGTTTTCTTTGATACTCAGCAAATAGAATGGGTTTACGTTCCTATCTGGCCTGATCACCCTTAGCAGGTCACAAGATTGCAAACTCATTGTAATTTGGCTCTTGGTCTAAGCCTTTTTTCACATCCTCCTTAGCAAAGGAAAGAGGACAATGATTAACCAGTCAACAAACATTAGTGTCTGCCACAGTGTGTTATCTCACACAACTTTATTTTTAAACCCATTCTTGACAGAAGAAGCCCCTTCAAGGGGTTAATGAGTTGCCTAAGGGCATAAGCTATCAGAAATCAAAGATAAGGGTTGGGATTATGGTTCAGTTGGTAGAGTGCTTACCAGTGTGTCTAGGACCTTGAGTAAAATCTCCAGCACTGCCAGTAAAAACCATAACTTGAGAGACAAGCGGGATATCTGATGATTCTCTTAGCTACTCTGCTGCTCTGTCTCCCCACAGGTATGACAATCGATGCCGGAACCTGAGCCAGGCCCAGGTGGCACAGAAGCTGGCCACGGACCCCAAGCCTGCAATCCGCTTCCGCCTGGAGGAGGCTGCAGCAGCCTTCCAGGACCTGGTATATGGCTGGACTGAACATAAAGTGGCCAGTGTGGAGGGGGACCCAGTTATCTTGAAGAGTGATGGCTACCCCACCTACCACCTAGCCTGTGTGGTAGATGACCACCACATGAACATCAGCCATGTACTGCGGGGCTCTGAGTGGCTGGTCTCCACCCCCAAGCACCTCCTCCTTTATCAAGCCCTGGGCTGGCAGCCACCTCAATTTGCTCATTTGCCCCTGCTCCTCAACAGGGATGGTAGCAAGCTGTCTAAGAGGCAAGGGGACATTTTCCTGGAGCATTTTGCTGCTGCTGGTTTTCTGCCTGAAGCCTTGCTTGACATCATTACCAACTGTGGCTCAGGGTTTGCAGGTACATACCCACCAGAGTGGTTATGGTAGCCAATCTTGAGCTTTGATACAGACAGATCTGCTTGTCAGTCCCAGCATTGTCACCTATCAGTCACATGATCTTGGACAAGTTCATTATTCTAGTTAGCAATGTTTATTGAACCAGACAACTGTTTCCTCACTTGGTTTTCTCATACTGCTTTGTTGTTGATGGAGTGGGGTTCACAGTATGCATTGTCCCCGCCCTCAGAGACCTAGAGTCTCATTAACCTTGTATGTATGAGAGGGTTAAGGGTATGCCCTGTAGGATTAATGAGGAGCCAGTGAGCTTAAAAATGTGAGGAACCAGTTCACTGTCTGGCCACAGCATAGGCACAAAAGCCACAGACCTCATGATTCCTGTAATTACACAAGTGTGTGTGCTCTAACAGTGTATTCTGATGCTACTGTGAACATAGCTTATTCCAGGGTTAAAACACAAACTTTGAAGAACCATGTACCAAATGCGATGACTTCTGTGGCAGGAATTTTTGAAACCCTGGCAGTAACTTGATAATCCTAGTTTCCAAGGTGATCTGAGGCTTAGGAAGGTTGAGTAGCTGGCCAGAGTCACATCCTTTGTAAAGGACACAGCTCCTGGGGCCTGGGCCTGACCATAGTGCCGTTGGACTGCACCAAAGGGAGCTGCCGCTGACAAAGAAGCTGCTCCAGGGGGCTATAGAAATGGCTCAGCGGTTAAACGCTGTGGCTGGTTTTTCTGGTTTTTGTTCCCTGCACCCATATCACATGGTTCATAGCTGCATGTAACTCCAGTGTCAAGGGATCCAACACTCTATTGAGCATGAGCACACACACAAACTAAAAATAAGGAAAAAAAGTTCAAAAAAGCAGCATCTTTCAGTCATGGTGTGGTGTCCCAGCACTAGAAAAGCTGAATCCTAACACTAGAGAAGCTGAAGCAGGAGGATTGCTAGTTTGAGGTCAGTCTGGACTATATAAATACCACAGTCCTGTCTCAAATGACAGAGAAGAGCAGCAGTGTCCAGCACTGGGGGACCACTGTGACATGAAGGGAGTTTGTAGGGTGCATAGTACCAGATCTGACTCACAGCCAAGCATAACAGAAGCTTTGGAGTAACCGGACAGTAAGTGCTCTTGTGGCTTTGGCACAGTTGTAGTGGGGAGCCTACAGCTTGCTCATTTACTCCCCTTTGTGTGTGACAGCAAGGCAGTGTCACCAACACCTGTATCCCGGTTATGTGGGAAACTGAAACAGGAGAATCAAAATCTGTAGCCTAGGCAATGCAGAAAGAAAAATAAAAGGAAGCACAGAAATAAGTAGATGAGGGAGGGACTGAGCAGCTGAGTGGGCTTAACTTGCAGGAAACCAAATGGGCAGGACCCTGCCGGAGCTGATAACACAGTTTGACCTGACTCGGATCACCTGCCACTCAGCCCTGCTGGACCTGAAGAAGCTCCCAGAATTCAATAGGTAAGTGGGAGCGCCAAGCGCTATGGTACATACTTGTAATCCCAGCTCTTGGAAAGTCAAGACAGGAGAATTGTAAATTCTAGGCCAGCCTGGTTACATAGCAGCCTCAAACCCACTGTGTAGCCAGTTGATGACCTTGGATTCTTGATCATCATACCTCTACCTCCCAAGTGCTTAAATTACTGGATTGTGCTAACACACTGACTCAACTGCAGTTGTTTTAAGGATATGACTTTATTAGTTCTGTACCTTTGCTATATGTTACCTATATGGGGTCCAGGACAGAATTTAAATAACTAGCAGATTTACACAGTGAGCAGTTAGGCATCTCTTGCATGGTATCTACAAGAGTGAGTGCAGTCTAGCATGTCGGGTACAACACAGGTATGTTTTTTTATTCCACAGAAGTACTGTTTTAGGAGGAAATGTAGACCAGTCAGAGGGATACTTTGGGATGCCTCCCAAGCAAGCCTCCCTGAAATCCAGGGGTCAGCAAAAAAGAAAGATTGGGATGGGAGGGGGTTTATGCTTAGGGAGAGAAATATTTTAGGACTGATGCCCATAGATTTAATCTAGCCAAGCTGAATTATCCTCAGATGTTTCTGTCATCAAGCCACCTTCATGCTTACTTCAGAGACACAGTAAGTATATTAGTAGGCATACTAATGTCTCAGCAGCCGCCACAGCAATAGCAATACTGTCTATGAACATGGAATAGTGATTAAGATTCATTTAGCTTGACTATGTCCTAGGCTTGGACTTGTGGTGTATCAAGTATCAATTAAGCACGGCCAGGAGGGTCTCCGGCTTTGCTCGGTTTTGTTTTGTTTGTCTCCGTAATGCTTGGCCTTGCTGCTATGATTCCACCGTTTCTGTACTTTTATCTGTATGTTTTTTGTAATACTCTCAAAATTTGTTTTTCCAATCAAAGTACACATGCCTGTAATTCCAGCACTCAGGGGGCTGAGGTAGGAAGATGGAGAGTTCTAGGCCAGCCTAACTTCATCGAACCTATCTTAAACACCATAACCAAAGGAAAAGGTTTTTAATTGTGTTTTGCCAGTCTGGATTCTAGATAGCTTCACACAGTGACTTGTCTTCCATCCTGACATGCAAGGTGCCTCAGACTCCTGCAGGTCTACAGCCCTTGAATGCGTGGCTTCCAGGCCCTGGTGTCAGTACTTCAGATATAGTCCCATGGTTAATCTTCACCACCACCCTACCTGTCAGAGATCCTCTTATCCCACTCTGTGTCTGAGGTTTCCCAGCTTTCCAATGGTTATGTGGGTTATTGCAAACACCTGGCAGGTGGGCTTTGGACTCAGGACTGTCCTAGTCATGAGCCATTACTGCTTTACTATGTGGCTTTCCTCTGTAACACAGACAGGGGGCCACAGGACTTAGAATGGTCCCTGGTTCTGCAATGTTTTGTCACTCCCTGGCCCTTCCAGTCCTGTCAGGAAGAGGCAAAGGACAGGGAACTGAGGATGACAGAGCTTGGTATGAGGGTTGAACTCATGGAGGCTTTGCTGTTCAGAAGGAGAAAATCAGGATTCCAGAAAAGAGGTAAAATTTGAACTGACAAGAAAGCCCCAGCTTTGAAACTGAGTGTTTCATTGAAATAGCCCCCTGCTCCAAATCCTAGGAATACATTTTTTTTTATCTCTCCTTTCAGATCAGTACTTCAAATAAGGCTAGGAAGCACATTCCTGAATTCTTCTGTATAAACTCAGGTGCCTGTAGAGGTCAGGTGATAGTATGGGGAGGGAGAGTCTGGCAAGACACCAAGAAGGAGAGAGACAGGGCAACTGGAAGACTGTGCCAGATCCATGTCTGAGCCAGCAACATGGATCCAGCCTGCTCCAGCCAGTTAAAGCTGTGGACAGGGCCCTGTGCTCATTCCACACAGAGAACCAGAATGCTCCTTACTGTGATCTTGTGATTTAAAATAGCTTCTTGGCTGAGTATAGCTCAGTTTTAGAATGCTTGCTTAGTATGCTGGGTTTGCTCCTTACCACCTCAGAAGTAACAGAAAAAAGACAGCTACTATTTTTAAAACACTGAAAAAATGCCTGGTATGGTGTTGTACATCTTTGATCCTAGCACTTGGAGTACAGAGGCAGGTGGATCTCTGATTTTTGAGGCCATCTGGGTCTACATAATGAGTTCTAGGCCAGCTAGAAATATATAGGGAGACATTGGGTTTTTGGTTTTGTTTTTTGTTTTTTGTTTTTAAATGGGCTGGAGAGATGGCTCAGCAGCTAAGAGCACTGACTGCCCTTCCAGAGGACTAGGGTTCAATTCCCAGCACCTACATGGCAGTTCACAACTGTCTGTAACTCCAAGATCTGACACCAGACATTCTTGCAGGCAGAACACCAATGCAGATAAAAAATTTTTTAAAATTAGTAAAATAAGTATAATTAACACTGAAAACAAATCATGTTTGCCTAGATTCAGGCTGGCTGTGACCTTGATCAAATCTTGTTCCTTTTATAGACAGAAAATTATGTTTTTAGCTATGGGTTTTATAGATGTGACAGTCTTCAAATCCCTACTGCTGCCCTGAGGGGAGAGGTTTGGCATAGTCCTGAGGAATCAGTACCAGGGCATCCCCTTTCTTTACCCTCAGGGTGCACCTGCAACGGCTGGTGAACAGTGAGACCCAGAGGCCCCAGTTGGTGGAGAAGCTACAGGCCCTGGTGAAAGAGGCATTCGGGAGCCAACTGCAAGACAGCAATGTTCTGGACCCAGCATATATGGAGAGGATCATTCTGCTAAGACAGGTGTGGGTTTAGAGCCCTCTTACCCCTTCCCATGTTTCCCAAGCTCTCCCAGTGCAAGTGATGACTGCCTCTCTCCCCAGGGCCATATCAGCTGCCTGCAGGATCTGGTCTCTCCTGCATACTCCTACTTATGGACTCGCCCCGCTGTCCATCGAGAACAGCTGGGCACCGACTCGGAAAAGGTGGACATGATTGGCAAACGATTGCTGGGGTAAGTGTTCATACCCCTGGTCAGGGTGTAGCACACCCTTCCTATTGTTTGCCATGGCTTCTCTCCACCAAACTGTGGCGCTTAGTCCCCATCACAAAGCCATGACAAGAAAAAAGAAAGGCTCTCTTACTCACTTCTGAGGTAAGGGCAGCAGCCCAGGAGGCCCAGGCGGCTCCTCCCTCAGTCTCCTTTTCCTCAGCTGTGTGTGAGGAAGAGACGACCTGGCGATCTATTTCGTTAAATTCATATGTGTGAGTGTTTTGCCTACATGTTTGCCTGTATACCATGTGTGCATCTCTTGTATTAATATACTGAAACTTTTTAAACCTGGATATTGGAAGCAGGGAAGTTATGCCCTGGTGCAGTCTTCCATCAGCCTAGTTCTTGTTATCTACTTTTTAACCAAAAGGTGACAATGCTTGGCTGTTTTATATGTATGCATGCATGTATGTATGTATTTTTTAAGAAATAATTGTGAGCCAGGTGGCAGTGGCACATGCCTCTTGTTGGCTTTTTGTTTTTTGAGACAGGTGTATCCTCGGCTGTCCTGAACTTAAGACAGCCAGGGCTACACAGAGAAACCCTGCATTGAAAAACAAAACAACAGAAAAAGAGTAATAGGTTCTGTATGTTGCTCAGGCTAGTCCCAAACTGAGCTCAAATGAGCTCTCCTTCATCTTTCCAAGAAGCTTAGACTGTAGGCATGGACTGCTGCACTCAACAGTGGAACTAGATGTGTCCAGTCTTGAAAGTCCCTCATTCCTTTCTTTGAGTAACTTTACTGTGACACCACTTCAAATATAATTTAACTCATCAATTTATGTACATTAGGGTTGCTTCCAAGTTTTGCTTTTGGAAATAACTTCAGTAAATAACCTTGCATGGATATATTACTAAACATTTTTGCAAGTCCATTCCCTAATCAGTACCCAAAAGCTAATATCGTCAGTAACTTGGGACATTCCATAGTAGGGTCCTCAAGTCTGTTTGTTTGTTGTTGTTTGAAACAGGATCTCACTAAGTATCCTGGGCTGGGCTGGATCTCAATGGATAGATCAGACTTAGAGATGTGCCTGCCTCTGCCATCCAAGTGCTAGGATTTAAAGTGTGTTACCACATCCAGCTTTTTTTTTTCAATCTTTTTTCTTTTTAAATCTATGTAGGCATGTACATGCAAATACAGCACCCATGAAGGCTAGAGAAAAATTGAGCTACCTAGTGTTCTCTGAAAAAACAATATAAGCTCTTAGCTGCTGAGCGATCTCTTGAGCTATTAATTCTAATTCACCAAGACCATGTCTTAATTTCTCGTCCTTGTCTTGGGTTCTATTTTAGAGGCTGTGACTCCCACTCAAGTCAGGAAAACTGATACCCAAATGCCTAGGAGCCACCAGACCACTAGAAGTCTCTTTGTGTCATTGCTAAGCTCTCAGCCAGCTCTTACTGTTCTGGGCTGCCATTAGCAGCTGTCTGGGCCTGTCCTGTTCCTTGGCTACCTCCTCCCCAAATGCAATGACATTGGGGAGTGCCCATCTTCTTTATATATTGCATTTTGTATTTTTTTTTCTGTTTTGTTTGTTTGTTTCTTCAAGACAGGGTTTCTTTGTATAACCTTGGCTATCCTGGACTTTGTAGACCAGACTGGCCTTGGGTTCACAGAGATCCTCCTGCCTTTGCCTCCCTGAGTACTGGGATGACAGGCATGCACCACCCTGCCCAGTTTATTTTTAGTATTTCATCTCCTTGATTTTATAAACAGCAGTGATCCTGTGCCCGGTTAATGATTGGCTTTGTCCAGTAGGGCTGCTATAGGAAAAGTACCACAACCTTCTCCAAACAGTAGATCTGGGGGTCTACAGATGAGTGCTAGCTGAGTTAGTGGCAGCCAATGTCTTACTCCAGGGCTTTGTCCTTGTTTTCATGTACTTCGCTGCTGAAGTCTGGCAATTGTTAAGGAAAGCTGTATATACTGAGAGGCTGTCACTTCAAATCACTTATAAGATCATTTCCTGAGCCAGATGTACTTCCCACTGAGCTGCCACTCAGCACACTCAGGACCCCCTCAGAAGCAGGGGTTCTGCTCATAAAGCATTTGGTATAGCACCTCCATTTTGGTTTGGTTTGGTTTTTGGTTTTTCGAAACAGGGTTTCTCTGTGTAATGGCCCTGGCTGCCCTGGACTCTATAGACCATCCTGGCCCTGAGCTCACAGAGATTGAACTGCCTCTGCCCCCCGAGTGCTGGGATTACTGGCGTGTGTCACCACGACCAGCTTGTCCTGTTACTTTAAAAGTGGTATTTTTTAGTTTTTTGTTTGTTTGGGTTTTGTGTGTGTTGACCTCTTTGAACTGAAGTTACAGGCGGTTGTAAGCCACCTGACATAGGTGCTGAGGACAGAATTTGGGTTCTCTAGAAGCAGTGAGCGATCATAATCCTAAGCCATCTCCCCAGCCCCTGTGGCACAGTCCTAAGAATCCTGGGGAGCTGCTGTGGAAAGTACGCTCCGACTACCTCAGTCAGAGCTCCCGTGACTGCATTACAAGTCCAGCTCTCAACAGTGGGGACCATTCGAAACTCAAGTGCTTTTGGGAAAGGGTCGTAGCTTGGCTTCCAGGAATATGAGGGTGGTTGCTGGCTGATGGGGTTTAGATCCTCTGTGTTTCCTTTTCTTTCTTTCTCTTTTTCTTTCTTTTCTTTTTTTTTTTTTTCCTCCTGAGACAAGATTTTTCTGTTGCCTTGGCTGTCATGGAACTTGTTTTGTAGACTAGGTTGACCTCAGATTCACAGAGATCCTTTGGCCTCTTCCTCCCGAGTTCTGGGATAAAAGGCGTGTGCCACCATGCCTGGTGACCCTTTGTTTCCGTCTGTGGAAAGAGGCCTCTGCCCAGCATGTTGGCAGTGGGGCTGCTCCTGCAGTGGGTGTTTCCTGATGTGCCCTTTCTACACTCACCTTGGCAAAGCTTGAAGAAGCTGTTTCGAGTAATTCCCCAGAAATTATCCATTCTTATATCCTGTGTCCAGCTCATTTCTAAATTTTCATTTTAGGTGTTCCTGAAGTGTCTGTGAGCTGTTGAGTATAGTTAATACTAGCTAAGTTTAAGTTTTTATTGAAACATGGTATCCAGTATTTTTGAGTGTTTACCATAAGTTCAGGGCTTTACTTAGTGCTGGCCATATTTTAGCTCTCTGTCACTTCCCTGTGCAGTACAGTTGCTATTATTGTCCCCACTTCATTGAGTGAGAAATAGAGGCATAGTGACTACATGGCAGTTAGTAAATTCTCTTATTATAGTTCTTATTTTTATTTTGACATTTTTTCACTTTATGTGCATGGGGAAGACACATGAGCGAAAGTCAGGTGACAACTTGGGAGAGGTTAGTTCTCCTTCCACTGGGTGGGATCTGGGGATTGAGCTCAATTCATCAGGCTTGGTGGCAGTCTTTCTCACCACTGAGTCATCTCGCTGGCTTCGTGGCATCCTTTTAGTCACCTATATGTAACTACTTGCCTGGGCCACCTATATATGTGGTCGTATCATCCTATCATTGTTTGCCTGTAGTAGATTGTTGAATTCCCTACCCTCAGTAAACTGTGTTTGTGCTTTAGGTGATTAACAATCTTCTAAAGCATCCTCTCTCACCCTGGAGCCCAACCTCTACCCCCTGCCTGCCAAGTCAGAGTTTCTCTGTGTAGCCCTGGCTGTCCTAGAACTCACTGTAGATCAGGCTAGGCTCAAACTCAGAGATCTGCCTCTGCCTCTTGATATCTGGGATTAAAGACTTACACCATCACACCTGGCTCAGACTGGTTCTCTTTTAGGCTTTTAGAAAGATCTGGCTTGAGCCTAACTCAGGATATGGTAAACAGAGAACTGAAGAAGCTGTCAGAAGGTCTAGAAGGCACCAAGTATAGCAGTGTGATGAAGCTCCTTCGAATGGCCCTCAGTGGACAGCTGGTAAGATGGGACATGAGCTGAACCATTGCCTATAGCCCCCTCATTGACCCTTCCAGCTAATGCTCACAGTCTGGCACTAAGGCCAGTCCAGAAAATAATAACCTGATGATGAAACATGATCGATCCCCTCATCACTGAGCATCTTCTGTGTATAGGCACTGTGATAGTTAGAGTGGCGATAGTGTGAACAAAATGCATATGAGCCCTGCCTCCGTGGAGATCATGGAGAATAATAGATTATCAGTTTGCCAAAGGCAGAAAAACAGGCTCATGGAAGCCAGTTGTTGAGAAATATTTAAGACCAGTAGAGCTGGGTCGTAGCATTTGCCTAGCATTCATGAAGCTCTAGGGTTGATCCCCAGCACTGTAAAAATAAAACAAAAACAACAAAAATGACTAGGTAAAAGAAAATACATTAAAAAGTGGGGAGGGGGTAGTTTTGCTCCTAGGGTTGCTGCTGTGGGCTGGGGTTGGCCTGGGTTGTCTCCTACAGTTGGAGCATGAATTCCTTCTGCGCATAGAGGCAAACGATGGTGTTTTTTTGTTGTGTTTTTGTTTTTGTTTTTTTCTCCTTTTTTTAGCAAGGACCTCCTGTGGCTGAGATGATGGTGTCTTTGGGTCCAAAGGAAGTACGGGAACGAATCCAGAAGGTGCTTTCTAGCTAGGGAGAAGATGCATAGGACCAAGAGATGGCCCTGATAGCATCTACATGTGGAAACTGAATTCTGAGCAGAGCAGGAGGCCTGTGGCCCAGTAGGTCCCTTTCAGAATGAACACTGGCAAAAACACTCTATGACCACTCTCTTCAACTGGCCATGGGGAGCCCAGCCTGTTTTCCCCAAGGTCTCTGGGAAGAGTGACCTTCAACTCATGTCTTGATTCTTCTCTATTTTTTTAAAGAATTTTTTTTCCTAATGTGGATTGGTGTTTTACCTGCATTTATTCCTGTGTATGATATACATGCATGCAGCACCTGCAGAGGCAAGAAGAAAGCACTGGATCCCCTGGAACTAGAGTTACAGACGGTTGTGAACTGCCAATTGGATGCTAGGAGTGAAATCCAGGTCTTCTAATAGAGCAGCCAGTGTGTAATTGATGAGTTCTCTCTCTAGCCCTTTGGGTTGGTTTTCATGCCACATTCTACAGCAGGTGTTAGGAGCTGGTTTACAGAAAAGATCAACATTCAAAAACAGTCCAGAGGGCTGAGGTCTTGGTTCACTAGGCTGCATAACAAAATACCATAGAATATGGTGGCTTAAACAAAATGATATTGATTTGTTTAGTGTCCTAGAGACTGGAAATCCAAGGTGGCAATAGGGTCAGTTTCTTGTGGGAGACTCCCCTGGGTTGCAGACATCCATCTTATTGCAGTGTCTTCTTAGGATCTTTCCAGGTACAAGACCCCAGCAGGGCTTGTAGGATTCCTCAGGGAAGCAGTCTGCACCAGCAGTCACTCTCCTGAGGAGAGCAGATGTATAACCCTCAGGCTGTTGAGGAAGTAATAGAGGCTTGATCATTAAGGATACAGCTTCTTTCTGGTTCTCTTCAAATCCTTTGGGAAAGCCAGCTTCCAGATCATGAAGAAGTGCAATCCCTTGTGTCTTAGAAGGATCCACATGACATCAGAGCCTCCTGCTATCAGCCATGTATGTGAGTGAACCATATTGGAAGCTGGACTTTGGGTCCTAGCCAAGCACCTCCTGAGACACCCAGAGCTACAACTCTCAGAACTTCTGGAACTTCAGACTCAGGATTGTGAAACAATAAATGTTTGTTTAAAGCCACCTGCTTTGGGGGTAATTTTTACCTAGTGGTACATTCCTGCTATTCTCTCCTTGCCCAGGTGAGTATGGGAAAGAAAGAGCTTTTGAACCTTGCTTAAGGGGGGGAAAGTTCTTTGTTTGCAAGAAAATCAAGCCAAAATTGGGTGGAAACAAAATAAGACAAATCTGGGAAAACCGTAGAACAGAACCACATCTTAGAGAAAATGGTGTAACTTGACATAAACTTAATTTTATAAATAAATTTTATAAATAAATAAAACGGTAGTTTTATTTTGAGACAAAAGTCTGTGTTGTCCTGGCTGGTACTTGCTATGTAGTCCAGATTGGCCTCAAACTCCCAAAGGTACACCTTCCTTTGCCTCCTGAGAACGGAGATCAAAGGCATGTACCACCATGTCTAGCTTGGAAAGAAGGACTCTTAATTGAGAAAAACCTTTTCAAAATTGGCCTGCGGGGCATGTTCTTGAGTAGTGATTGGTGTGGAAGGGCCCTGCCCACTGTGACGGTGCCATCGCTGGACAGAGTAAGAAAGCAGGCCTCTGTCTCATTAAGTCTAACCCCAGGAGAGAGGCGCTATGATTACTATTTTCAGTTTTTCTATGTTACAGGAGGAGAAACTGGGGCTGTGAAAAGTTAGCAATACTTTTGGGAAGTGATATGAGACCAAGTCCTTCTTTGGTTTTGGTTTTGGTTTTTTGAGACAGGATTTCTCTCTGTGTAGTTCTGGCTGTCCTGGAATTCACTCTGTAAACCAGGCCAGCCTCGAACTCCGAGATCCACCTACCTCTGCCTTCCTGAGTGTTGGCCTTAAAGGCATGTGCCTCCACCACCTGACTGAGATAAAGTCTTATTTAAACTCAGGCCTATGACAAGTTTAAGAGTCCCAGCCTAACTTGTTTTGATCCAGGTTTTCACTGTGCAGCCATGGCTGGCCTGAAACTAATATACAACTAACTTTGTATGTTAGACTGGCCTTGAACTCATAGTGAATCTCCTGCCCTTTCCTCATAATTACCAGAATTACAGGCAGTGCCACCATGCCATGCTTGGACCAACTCTTTTTTTTTTCATATTTTTATTATATGACTTTTTTATTGTATGTTTTGCCTTGCATGTGTTTTTGTTTGCTTTGTGTATGTCAGGTCCCCGTGAAGGTCAGAAGAGGCTATCAGGTCCCCCAAAACAGGAATTATAGGCAGCTATGAGCTGCCATCTGAGTGCTATGAATCTAATCTGGGTCCTCTATAAGAGCAGCCAGAGCTGAGCCATCTTTCCACTTCCCATATCTTAATTAAGTGATATCAGAACTATTGCTCTTGAAACATTAAAAATGGTTATTTCCAGGCTAGAGAGATGGCTCAGAGGTTAAGAACACTTGACTGTTCTTCCAAATGTCCTGAGTTCAATTCCTAGCAATCACATGGCGGCTCACAACCATCTATAATGAGATCTGGTGCCCTCTTCTGGTATGCAGGCACACATGCAGACAGAACACTATATAGGTAATAAATACATTTTTTAAAAATGGTTATTTCCTGTGGGATAGCACATGCCAGTGATCCTAGCCTTCAAAAGGCTGAGGCAAGCTGGGAGCAATGGCACATACCTTTAATCCCAGGCATCTAGAGGCAGAAACAGTTAGGTAGATCTCCAGAATTCAAGGACAGCCTATTATACAAAACTATTTCAAGACATCTGGGGCCATACAGAGAAACCCTGTCTAGGAATGGGGGTTGGGGCTGGGGCTGAGGCAGAAAGGCCAAAAAGGAGGGAGAAACTCATAGGCTAGTCCTCAGGGAATGTGACTGTTTTCCTAAAATGATAGAAATGCCAGTAGGCCTAGGATGGTGTATTGGGCCAGCGTTTTGGAGGTGGAGAGTAGAGGATCATCAGTTCAAGATCATTCTCCATCCTCATCTCTATATAGAATTATTTAACTTATTTTTAAATTATTTGTGTAGTGTGCAGGTGTACATGTGAGGTCAGGGGTCAACTTTCAGGAATCAGTTCTCATTTCTCACCTTCAGTAGAGGTTCCAGGGATTGAATTCAGGTCACCAGACTTTTAACAAGTGCTTGTTCCTTATGGAGCCAAGACAGCCAAGGCAACACAGTGAAACCTTGTCTCCCTGCCCCAGCAAAAACCTCCCTCAATGAGCCATCATGCCTGCCTCCATAATGAACATGAGGAAAGCTTGAGCTTTATTAGATACAGTCTTAAAAAAAACAAAAAATGCTAAATTGATCTGACAAATGCTATAACCTGATGAGCCTTGTGCTAAAGTCACAAAAGGGTGAGAGGGAGACAGTGCAGAGCAGTGGCTGTCAGGGTGAGGGAGAGGAAGTGAGGAATTATTGCCTGAAGGCTGTATTGTTTTAATAACTGTTGGATACAATCCTCAGTCAACCCACTCATCAGCATTGTTATCCTTAGAAGCAGTAATTGTGATTGTAAGGAATAAAGTTGACTTAGTAACAATCCACCAGGGAATGCATTGGAAACTCCAGGACTCACAGACCCAAAGGACAGGACTTCCAACCTCTAGAGTGATGGGAATCAACTTGAAACCTACTGGGACCTGAGACAGCTGAGGGTCTGTGTCCAAACTCCCAGGAAAGCATTTTGTCAGCCTGGTCAGCTGTCACCTCTTGTCCTGTGGGTTGTGTTCAGTGGGGCAGTTGGGTAATGCTGCCATCTGGAGGGCACCCACTGTAAGAGAGGAATGCTTCCTCTCGAGGAATCGTCTGTTCAGATTTACAGACTGTCTGTTTCAGAAAAGTGTGTCTCGGCAGCCAAATTTGCAGTCTCCTTCATACTACCTTTATCTAACTTAGCTTTTGTCTCAGAACTAGGGATGTCTGCATAGTAGAGTGGTTGTTGCCTAGAATGCATAGAACCCTGGGTTCAATCCCCAGCATCACGAAATAAGATAAAAAACAGTATTTGGGTGTAAAATTTATATTTACTATTTTAAAAATTTGAGATTGTGGCACACAGGGACTTTGTTATTCTTGATTGTAAGTATTTGATACCTTGTTTGATAAACAGTAGGGAATCAAGTTAAATCTCATGAATAAAGTTCATCTGTCAGACCATGGTTTCAGAAGAAACCATCATCAGCTGGCTTAACTCTGCTAGATCCCAACAGTCTCCCAACATTACTTCTTCCCTTCCAGGAAAAAAATCCTCCCTTGCAAGATCTGTTGTAAATAGCTGTCTGGTCTGTTGCCGGTGATTTGTATTGAGTCCTGATACCTGGAAGGGAATGACTTCGAAAGACCAAAGTATGGCCAGTTGGGATGGTTCTGTCTGTAAGGAGATCTGAATTGTAACTTCTAACTCTAAGGCTCATTATATCAGGGAAATTATATCCGGGTACAAGCTTTCAGATACACAAATACAGGTTCTAACCTGCTTAAACAGTATTTCTTCCTTCCACATAACTGAAAGCTCAGTGGCAAACTAGGTTGGGGACTGTTGACTTAGTGGCAGCAAAGCTCAGGGTCATTCCACTGCTGCTCTCCTGGCCGCAGATCTGCAGCAGCCTCTGCTCACAGTCAGCTGCCACTTCCTTCTCATGTCTGCTGGGGGGAGTGAGTTTCTGTGGCTCTGGACACAAAGCCATTTCTACAGGCGTCCTCCAACTCAACTTCCCATTTTTGTACCCGTCACTGCTAGAGAAAACAGGATTTCCAAACATCAGTCAGACTCAGAAATGGAATGGGGTCCCCTCTCTGTACCTGTGCCTGAAAAACCAAGTCAGAGTTTAGTGAAGACAAAGATTCAGGTGTTCTTGGATAGCTGATGGGTAGCATTGAAATGTTTAGAGCAGAGAAGTGACAAAGATCATGTTTGTTTTGGGAAGGTTATCCTTGGCAGCATGCTGAGGAGAGATTAGAGCAGGGACAGACTAGAGGCAGAGCACCCTGGAGCCATGATTGGATGTGAATGAGGTAGGTTCTTGGCTTGACAAAACTGAGTTTGCTCAGCATGGCCTAGGAGGGCCTGTATTAAAGTTCTCAGAGAAACAGAATCAAGTGGACATGTATCTAAAAAGAAATTTGGTGTAAGTTGCTCGTGATTACAGAAGCTGAGGTCTCACCATCTGCCACCCACAAGCTGCTGTTGTAGCTCACAGACCTGAGAATCAGAAGCATCCATGGCAGAAGACAAACAGCATCCCAGCTCAAGCTACCTGGAAGAATTTTCCTTAAGACCCCTCAACAGATTAAATGAGCTCACCCACGTAGGGGACAGCCCTCAGACTTTGTCTCCCAATTCTAGTTCTAATCTCTTCAAGAAACACCTTCACAGGCACACACAGGAAGTTACTATGGCACAGTCAAATTAAGATAACATTCACCATCAAACGGGCTGAAGAAAAAGGGGGGCTGGAGAGATGGCTCAAAGGAGCAGTGGCTGCACTTCCAGGGGTCTCAGGTTCAATTCCCAGCACCCATATGGCAGCTCACAACCATCTGTAACTCTAGTTCCAGAGGATCCAGTGCCCTCTTCTGGCATCTAAACAAATGCAAACACAGATAAAACACCCCCCAAAAAACGCCCCAGATGTGTCATTTGATTGGATCAGGTGTCAAGAGTGGCAATCAAGGGTTGAGTAAGAAGATGGTTTTCAGTGCCCAGGGGCTTCATATCATTTGTGGTTACTATTTTTGTTATTAGACATGTGATAAGAACATGACTGGCAGGTTTTTAAATTTAGAAAGCAGAACAGATTAAGCATTTTATGATGATCTTGGGATTTCCGATTTTACTGACCGATCTTGGCCAACTATTGGGGTGCAAGAAATTCGTTCTAAACCTGAAAAGTCAGCTCCAGCCCCTGTCTCTGTACTTCCTTGCTGGCTTCGGTAGCATAACCCCAACAAAGGATCTTTTCTGTCTGCAGAATACCTCAGCTCTTTTGGCTAGGTCTGTCTAATCTTGTCTCCACTCATTTACAGAACAAACATTGGGTGCCTGGTTCTGTTAAGCCTGAGGGTGTTGAGGGAAAATAAGACCTTAACTGTGTGTGTACCACATAGGTTTGTTACCTTTATTATGCATTTCTGAAATAGGGCCTCCATGTAGCCCAGGGTGGCCTTGAACTCTCCCATTTCCTACTAACTGGTAAGTGTTGGAATTATAGGTATATGCTAGCCACCACGTCCAACTGTTAATCCTTAATGATTGATAATTGTTAAGCTTTTCTTGTTTTGAGACAGGGTCTCTTTCTGTAGTCCTGGCTATGTTAGCTGGCTGTGTAGACCAAGCTGGCCTTTAACTCAAAGATCCTCCTGCCTCTGCCTCCTGAGTGCTGGGATTAAAGGCATGCACCACCACACCTAGCTGCTAAGCTTTTAAAAATTAAAAAGCCAGGGCTGGAGAAATGGCTCAACAGTTATGATGCCGCTCTTGCAGAGAACAGGTTTGTTCCTCGGCAACCACATGGTGGCTCACGACTATTTGTAACTCCAGTTCTAAAGGTTCTGATGACCTCTAAAATCTTAAGAATTTTCTATGTCCGCCCCAGCTCTGAATGATGACATGGAGACATGCTTATTTATAATAACTTTAGGCTTTAGCTTAAACCTATGTTAACCCATTTATATTAATCTATGTTTTGCCATGGTTCTTTACCTCTCCTCAGTTTCATACGTCCAACTTCTTTTATGTCTCATAGGTGAATCTTCTTACTCCTCTTTCTTTCCCAGAGTTCCTGTTGTCTCCTGCCTTGTTATAAGCATTTCATCTCTTTATTAAACAGATCAGAAGGTGATGGAAAGCAATGTTTACAAAACATTGAGGCAGGTAATGCTCAGTGTACTCGGCTCTCTGCTGGTACAGATATCAGCATTTAAATAATACAAGGACAGTTTTAAACAGTGTAAAAACAGACCTTTTCTGACCAATTATTCATGCACACATAGCAATAATAGTAAAGATTAAAAAAGAAACACAGGCCTGAGTTGTATGTAGCGGGACAACCCTGTCACCCCAGCAGCTCAGAAGGGACACCATGAAGTTGGAGCCAGCCTGGGCTACCTGCCTGTAATTCCAGGAAGCCGAGGGCGGAGGATCACACCTGGGAGGCCAGTCTAGCTACCTAGCAAGACCCTGCCACAGAAAAAAAAAAAAAACAGAAATGAAACATAATTCAGAGCTCCTGTACTTCCATCATCAGCTTGCCCTTTGTCACTTTGAAACAGGGTCTGTCTATGCAGCCCAGGCTGCCCTTGAATGATTTTTCTACCTCAGCTTCCGGGATGCTGGGATAACACACCTGCTTCCCTCTTGTTTTCCCCCTGTGTGTTGGGAATGAAATGGAGGGCCTCACACATAACCAGGCAATGACTTTAAGCCATGCTCAGCTGTTTCCCCTATCATTTACACTGCAGTGTAGTATGTTCGTCACAATGAATGAACCAGCCCTGTACATTTTACTAGCTGAAGTCTATTTATTTAGATTTTACTTTTGTGTTTGTTTTGTAAGAGTAAGGCCCTGTTGCCCAGGCTAGCCAGGAACTCCCAGTCCAGATGCCTCACTGCAGGGATGGTAGGCATGTGTCACCACATTCAACTCCCCGATCCCAGATCCTGCTCCCATGACATCACATAGTACTGCCTCAGACTTGTCTCAACAGTGTCAGTCTCAGGCTGCTCTTGTTTTTTTGTTTTGTTTTTACTTTATTATTATTATTTTCTACAAATGAGACTAGCCAAGTGTTATGTAGGAGGTCCTTCCATTGATACTTATTGTAAATTTTCCTCACGATTCCCGTGGGACTATGGAAGACCAGGGATAAAGTACAGTTGTTTTTACCTCTTGGAGGGTGCGTACCCTCACAGGACTGATCACTCTTTGTGACTGATAGTCTCCTGCATCCTAGTTCAATTGGTCATGTTCTTTACCCTGGCATTCAATTCTTTTCTCAAA
The DNA here is from genome assembly GCA_028658305.1 of Pachyuromys duprasi. NCBI lineage: Eukaryota > Metazoa > Chordata > Mammalia > Rodentia > Muridae > Pachyuromys > Pachyuromys duprasi. The sequence goes on from CM053758.1 coordinate 16,479,569, forward strand.
ACTAATCTCAGGGTTTATATAGGTTACAGACTCTATAACCTAATTACCATGCCCCCTCATTAAAGGAGAATGCCAGATATGCAGACATCAAACTCACAGCTTTGGGAAGTTATTCAGAATATCCAAGTGCTGTCTTTGACAGTTTATTTTAAAGCTATAGAGTTAACAGATGTTTGTAATAAGTGATATTCCTTAAACCATAAGTCCTCAGATTTTTCAAGGAGGAGATGACATAGACGGAGAAGATTCTCTCCAACCTGGGGCGCTTTGAGAATATAATCTAGTATTTCTCTAGATAGAGAGCTCCAGGGCCAGTTGGTACACTGTTACCTTGAAGCCTACAAAGCCTACGGGCTTTGACAGTGATGCTTATGTATGTTTTTTAAGAAATTCCAAAAGCTATGGGACATTGGTGGCACATGCCTTTAGTCCTAGCACTTAGGAGGCAAAGGTAGGAGGACCTCTGAGTTTCAGGCAGCTTGGTCTACAGAATAAGCTCCAGGACAAGCCAGGGCTACAAAGAGAGACCCTGCCTTCCAAAAGCTCATTTAATGTGGTTATGCTTTACAAAAACATCCCATCTCCTTTTAAATAGAATAATGTTTACAAATATGGCTGCTGCTTCCTCGTACGTGGTGACCTAGAGACTGATTCATTGGCAGGAGTAAAAGGTTCTGTTAACAGGGTTAATTTTAGAAAACTTTGTAAAGTGAATCATCTACTCTTGACAAGGCAGAAACTGTCTCTGGGAGTATACTTTTTTTTTTTTTTTGATTCTTTGTGAATTCCACATCGTGCACTCCAATCCTACTCATCTCCCAGTCCCTTCATGCTCACCCTCTCCCCTTGCAACCCACCCCTCAAAAAGAAAAAAAAAAATCTGTTATAGAAGCTGTAGTGTGTGACGTTGTGTCACACAGTGTATTATATATATATATATACCCTTTGTCCACTCTTCTTTTCTTGCATATGTTCATTTTAATGAGTCATTGTCTGGTTTGAGGCCTCTGGCTTCTGCTACCCTATCAGTATTGGATCCTCACTGGGCATCCGCTCATGCCAGCAGGGATAGCTCTATTGTACTACCCAGACTGGGTGCAAGCCCTCCTCTCCTGAGTACTGCAGCCAGTGAAGGGCTGAGCCAGCTCTCCCTTTCTCATGACCTCTGGGCCAGCTCTCCAGCCTGGCATATGTGGGGACGGGTTGGGAGTAGGGATCTCTCCCTCGCCCACACCACAGCACAGCAGACAAGTGGCGGGCCAATTCTGGGAGCACACCTTTTAAATTGAAAATTAGAAATAATTTCTTTATGAAATACAACTTTAAATTGTTTCTTGGAATATAGAAACAACAATTTGATGTTAGCAAAAATATATATTGTCATTGTTCTCAAATATTAGATATTGTCATTTAAGGTAATAGTCCCTATTTTCAAAGAAATTTACCTTATGGAATTGTTTCTAACCAAAATTTTGTTTTACTTAAGATACTCTTTGTAGCTGGTATTTTGTTTTGTTTCTTTTTGTTGTTGTTGTTGTTTTCAGAGAACTGGTTTGTTTATTGGGGAATGGGGGAAGACACTATTTATGCCAGGATCTCTGGGACAGGGTTTGTGTGGCTGTGTAAAATTGGCCAGGACTGAGGTGCTGGAAGATATTTCATTTGCATGCTTAACTGTCAAGGTCATGATAGTAGGGGAGCCCACTTTAGAGTGCCAGGTTCAGAGTGGGGAGAAAGCTAACTTCTGCCATCCTCATCCGAAGTATCCAAGTTGAAGCTCTCCTCAACACTTCCTCCATAATTCTGGGCCGTTACAGGCCCACAATATACTAGGCATTTGGTTTCTTAATCTCTAGATAGTGTCCCATTGCAAGCATGTACTCTGTTTCCTTGTCCATTCTTCAGCTGGTGAACATTCTGACTTCTTAGTTCAGGGCTGTGATAAATAAGGCTGCTGTAAATATTCACATGCAAGACTTTGTGTGAATCACATTTAATTCCTCTTGGACAGATTCTTAAGAATAGAAAACATGAATTAGTTGTGTAACAAGGTTGCAGTTCCTTCTTAACAAGCTGCCAAACTCTTTCCATAGTGGAGTTCTTTTATATCCTCTCCTGGAGCTGGTATTGTTAATCTTTAAAACAAATACACAAAGTTTATTCTATGTGGAAGCAAGATACTTCTGTACAGAATCACTTCTTGGATGATGACTTTAACTGATTTCTTTACAAAGTTTCCAGGTGCTTGTTCTTATGCAGGAGCCTGATGCAAACAACTGATACAGTTACCTTATCTTTTTACAAAGCTCTGGCACATCGTTCAGTCAGTTGTACAGCTGTACAATTTAATTCATGTTAATCTTGATGAAAAAGTTTTCCTCATGTAACTGTGTCTTCTACTGTTGTTCCCCACAGTTATTTCCTCCTGGCCTATGTCTAGAACTTTGTCAACTATTAAGTTTCATCGTGGCCCCTCAGATGGACCCTCTTCAGAGACACTGTAACTGCTGCTTCTCTTCATCCTTCTGTCAGCCTTAAAGCAGTTACTGAGAGGTCAATACCCCTGAACCCCTAAAAGCAGTTTGGGTGACTTCTAAAAGGGGACTAATGGACCATGGGCCATCTAACTCATCTTTTTTTATTCTTTCTTGCCACTCTATGCATTGTTTTTTGGAACTAAATAAGGAACTAAAATAGCTGGGCTGAAGCTTTCTTGGCATCAGGTAACCTCTCTGTCTCAGCAGCTCAGTTCAGCTTAACATCCTTCAGCACCAACTCCACCCCTTGACGGCTTCAGCACTCCAAAGCTAAAAAGGACTAGCTCTTACTTCTGCTAAGGATGGAATCTGTGCCCGCCCTGAACAATGCTGCTTCCACACTACCAAATCCTAACTGTCTAAAACGGGACCAGACAAAAATTCCTTCCAGTTCCCTCCCACTTTGACTCTTCTGGATCACTCCTTTCCTCCTTATTGTCTTCATACTTATGTTTTTACCCTGTTTTTAAAAAATGTTTTATTTACAGCTAGATTGGTGCCACATGCCCTTTAATCCCACTACTCAGGAGGCAGAAGTTAGTGACATTACAGACACAGGGAAATCCTAGCTCAAAAAAAATTTTTTTTTCTTTTACTTATCCAAACAAAATGTTCCTTGCAAGCTGTCCCAATAGCTTTTACTCTGCAACAGCTCTATTTGTTTCTGGTACATCTGCAAAAACAAACAAACAAAAACAAAATCACCTGCTTACAGCCCTCTAAAGGTTATTTCGAAGTCCTTTCAGGAATACAGAATGGCAGTCACCTCATCCATCATAGGTGACCAAGTTAAGACTCCCCTCTGCTACGTAAGCAGGGACCCCCCTTTTTCAATGGACCCAGAACTTCTTCCCCCCATAAAGACTCCTCGGCAGAAAACAGCTGTAAGATCCCTGCCTTACATTTTTTATATCCTCTCAAGAGTTAGGAATGGTAGCTTCCTGCTGAAATACTACACTTCCTAGCTTCCCTTGTAGCCTAGGAAAGTCATTTCTACCCATTTTTTGCCCCTCTAAGAGACCTCATCCCATCTTTCCCTGTAGGTGTTTTTGGTCATCCATACATGTGGGTGGCAAAATGCTGTGAATAAACATGGTCCCAGGTAAGGTCAGGCTGAGCTTGTCTTTCTTCCCACCCCATCTCTCTGTCTGTCTGTCTGTTTGTCTCTCTAGCTTCTTTTTAAAATAACCTAACAGTGCCTACCCTTAGCTAAGGAAACAATTGTCAAATTTCTCCCCTGTCAACAAGAGTCACTGTCTTGTTGGTCTGATGTTCTTGTGGAATGTATACAGTTTACCCTTGTTCATTCACATGCTGATTTCTCTCCCCCACTATCTGGTTTCAGTGCAGACATTGCATTGTGATGTTTACTCTAAGCATCACCTGTCTCAAGTTTGTGTAAACATGCCGCCATTTGTTCTCTGTATTGTCCATAAAACAACCAGCCAATGTTGAGCAATGAAGAGAATAGGGAGCTAGCCTTGGACATTAAGGCGCTCTTTCCTGAGATCATTACCACCGGCCTCCTTTGTGTGTGTGTGTTGGAGTTTGAAGCCAGGTTCTTAGGCATGCTATGCAAACACTCCACTGTGGAACTAAATTCCCACCCCTAGAATTTCCTTTCTTCGATTTTTCAAGACAGGGTTTCTCTGTGTAGCACTGGCTGTCCTGGAACTCACTCAGCAGACCAGGCTGGCCTTGAACTCAGAGATACACTTGCCTCTGTCTCCAGAGTGCTGAGATTAAAGGCGTGCACCACAATTGCCTGATTAGAATTTCTTTTTTGTTGTTTTTTAAAGATTTATATGTTATTTATACAGCATTCTGCCTACATTCTGTACACTGGAAGAAAGCACCACAGCAGATCTCAATATAGATGGTTATAAGCTGCCATGCAGTTGTTGGGACCTTTAGAAGAACAGACAGATTTTTTAACCTCTGAGTCATCTCTCCAGCCCTATAATTTCTTTTCTTTCCTCTTCTTTTAGTTTTTTTTTTTTTTTTTTTTTTTGAGACTGGGTTTCTCTTGTAGTCTTGGCTGGTCTGAACTCGATTTGTAGACCAGGCTGGACTTGAACTCACAAAGAGCCTCTTGCCTCTGCCTCCAAGTGCTGTGATCAAGGGCATGGGTCCAGCCCTAGAATTTTCAAGACATGAATTGTTAAGAGTAATGAGGGGAAAAAAAAAGTAATGAGGAAGGCTGGGGCTCAGATGACACAGTGCTTGGCCACTATGCACAAAGCCCTGGGTTCAATGCCCAGCACTGCACTACAGAAATCAGGCATGGCAGTATACCCCTGTAATCTCCATCCTCCTCTACTGGAGTAGAGTTTGAAGTTAGCCTGGGCTAGAGGAATCCTGTCTTTAGAAAAAAAAAAAAAAAGATAATGAAGAAACTGGTGAGATTTAAAAAGTACTTCAAAGGACAATCCAACGAACAGCCTCTAAACTAGAAATATAAAAATAAATATGCAAATGGCCACAGAACTGGTTTTTCCACAGAGAGGGGGGGTTGTGTGTTTCCTGGACAGAATTCATTTGCATGTCTATGGATAAGAATAATTCTCCATTGTTTTCAATTATCAACAGTTTACAGAGATGTGAAAGGCTTCCCGAAAGGCCCAAACCAGTTAACATAGACGGATGTGCTAACGACGACACAGTTTTCATTAAAGAACACTTTTTCCTGTCTGGATAGTGAAATACGCCCACACCCCATGCCTGTGCTGAAATTTTAACCCCCGTGTGATCTTAGAGGCAGGGTCCTGGTCAGTGACCAGGCTTACTTGGGGTCCTGAAGGTGCAAGCTGCCCCATGACATTAATGCCCTTATAAAGCCAGAGGCTTCTGCTTCTGTAGTGGTACAAACCTGTAATCCTTGCACTTGCAGGTGAAACTAGAAGATTGCCAGGAGTAGTAAGAACCTGTCTCAAGAACCCAAAACTGAATAGACAAGACTAGAGAGCTGCTTTCTGCCTCTTCTCCAGGAGTGAAGACACAACACAGGGAGAATCCAGAAAGTCTGTAGCAAGAAGGGGGCTTCTCCAGAGCCGAAGACACCAGAGGTCAAGCCTCTTGGCATTTCGAGCTCAAGTTTCCAGCTGACAGAGATAAGGAAATGTCCAGTGTGAGATGTTTTATTGCTACAGCTTGAGCTGTCTAAGAAAAGACACTAGATAGAACCAACTCCACAAAGTTGTTCTCTGCATTCCACAAGCACACTGTGACATGTGCGTGCCTGTACCAACACGGGCACATCACATGCACGCGTGCACACACACACACACACACATTTGCACATGACACACATATGCACAGTGTTTGTAAAATTAAAAATAGGGAGGGAGAGATGGCTCAGTGGTCAAGAGCGTGTACTGTGGACCCCGGTTCAGTTCCCAGCATTACATTACTCACACCTGTGTACAGTGCCAGTCTCAGGGGATCTGACACCCTCTCTGTCCTTTTCAGCCACCAGACATGCATGTGCTACATAGTTATACACGCAGGCAAAACACCCATACACATAAAAATAAGTAATAACTTAAAAATTAATAAATGTTCAGGACGCAGTGCCGCATGCTTGTAACCCCAGCACTCAGTGAATCAGAAGCAGGCTGATCTCTGTGAGTTCGAGCCCAGCCTGGTCTACAAAGTGAGTACAGGACAGCCAAACCTACACAGAGAAACCCTGTCTTGAAAAAAAATAAGTAAAATAAATGTTTGTGTATTTGGGATTGTGATTAGCCTGAAGTCCTAGAGTCACCTCTTACTGTTTCCACTGCTCATGTGTTCATTCAACAAACACTTACTGGCATTGGTATGCTAAGCACTATTTGATGTGCTGGAGACACAGATCTACACAAATTAAAATCCTCTGTGAGCCTGGCGCAGTGGCACCTGCCTGCAGTCCCAGCACTCTGGGAGACAGAGGCAGGCAGATCTCTTGAGTTTGAGGCTAGCCTGTCTACAAATCGAGTCCAGGACATCCAAGGCTACACACACACACACACACACACACACACAAAACCCTGTCTGAAAAACAAAATCAAACCAAAAGCTTCTGTGTGTGGGGGTTGTGTGTGTTAGGGCTGTGGTATCAAGGTGGAGAGTGGCAAGTGAGGAATAGTAGGGAAGAAGTGGTGCTTCATGTAACCTTGTGCACTGTCTCTACTGCCTGCCAGGCTGAGCCTCCTTCAGATCTTAACAGTGCTGTTAGTAGTAGATCACTGACAGCAATGCAAATTATTCTGGCCTCTAGGCATGAATATTAATCCTGTCACCTTGACAGACAGCTTTCTCTGCTGGCTGGAGAGTACTCATTTTTCATGTTTGTCTCAATAGTCCCTTATTCTATATAGATTTTCTTTTTGGTTTTTTGTTTTGTTTTTCCAAGACAGGGTTTCTCTGTGTAGCCTTGGCTGTCCTGGAATCACTTTTGTAGACCAGGCTGGCCCCCGACTCAGAGATCTGCCTGCCTCTGCCTCCTGAGTGCTGGGATTACAGTCATCTGCCACCACGCCTGGCTCTCTTTGGCTTTTCTTGTGGATGTTTTAATAAAACATCTTCTGTTACCTTGTTTTTGTCTTTTTGTTATTTTGTCTTTTTTTTTTTTTCCAGAGCTGAGGACCAAACTCAGGGCCTTGTGCTTGTTAGGAAAGCATTCTACCACTGAGCTAAATCCCCAACCCCTAAAACACCTTCTGATTCCTTCATTTAATTCAAGCGTTAAATAAAATATTTCATGTGTGAGGCTGACTTGGTAATACATACCTGCAGTTCCAGCTTTTGGGAGGCTGAGGCAAGAGAATAACTTGCAGGTTTTAGGAAACCTTGGCTCACCCTCCTGTACAACTGAGTGTGAGAGAGCCTTTCTAAAAAACAAAATCAAAACAAACAAAAATAAAGTAAAATAGAACACAGCCAAGCTGTCGTGGTAGCACATGCTTGATGGTAGCCAGAGGATCAAGACCCCGAGGTGTGATCAAAACCGACTGGTTACACGAGACCTTAACTCAAAACAACCAGACAAAGGAATGTTTATACATATTTAATGTGTTCACTTCTTAGAATCACGACCTGCTCTTTTGAGAAAAGTATCCTTTCAAAAAATAAGTGGTTTATAAATTACATTGTGTTAGGTAAAAATTTAAAAGGTGTGGCATAAAAATGTTGAAAGGATGATTCTTTATCCGAAATTCGGATTTATCCAGTATCTCATCCGGGAACCTTACTTCTGAAGGAAAACGGGACTGTACCTTCCTGGATTGGCTTTTGACCTTTCAAATGGTCTAGTTCGAGGAGACCTCGTGAGTTGGAGGCGGTAAAGAGGAGGTCCGTGGGGGGGCGGGACCGGGCCCAGAAATGGGCGTGCACGCTAGGCCCCGCCCCCGTCACGTGCCTCTCTGTCCCTGCCGCGTCGGCAGCTGGAGAGAAGGCTAGGCGGTGGCAGCGGCTGCAGCGCTTGGGCAGGGGTGACTGCAGCCGCAGCACTGGGCTGGGCAGATGGCAGCGACGGCAGTGGCGGCGGGGACCGGATCCCCGGCGGGGACCGAATCGGCGGAGGGCGCCCCGGGGCCAGCGCCGGCTCTGGAGCTGTGGCTCAGTGAGTAGCATCGCGCCACACGTGATCCCGCTTCCCGCCGCCCTGGTTGTCCTCCGCGGCGGGAGGGGACCTCTAGGCGCGCCCGGGGGATTCCGGGGACCTCAGACCACCCCGTGGCTCGGTGGCCCAGCGCACCACCTAACAGCTGGAACACGAATGCCTGGTGCTCTCTTGTGCCAAGCACTGTGCAGAAGGCGTTTCAGCCATTGTTAGTTTGGTCGCAGACCCTGGGGTTACCTGCGTTTACTAACCGGAGACCTGTGCGTGCTACGCAGCCCTTTTTTTGTTTCTTGTTTTTTTTTTTTTTCTAGACCGTTGAATCTAAGAGCTCATGTAGCTGCTGCCTTTAAGGGCAAAAGCAGCCTTCATGTCTCGTTGTGTGTTTACTCTGGCCAGACTTAATTGTTCCTCGTCCTAGCTTCACGGTGGTCCCTGGAGGTGGGGTTCTGAAGGTTCTCGCTTTATCTGAAGAACCGAGGTTCAGGGAGGATAAAGAATCCGCCCCTTGTGTGGGCTCCACAGCGTGCTGGGTGCACTGCGATGGTAACCCTGGAGCATTGCTCACAAAGACGTTTTCATTGGCTACCGGCTACCAGACCGGCACCTCGTTAACCGAAGCTGGAGGAGGGGCGCTGGTTGAGCATAGTAGGGGCTGTTTTGTTTACCTGAGGCATGTCATAGCTCGTATACGGTGTTTGTGCGGACAATGGAGGAGGCCATATTCCAAACAGGAAACTGCAAAAACTCAGGATGAGAATGTAGAACATTCTGGGAGCGAATAGGCCTGTTGGCCGGCAGTGCAAAGCTTAAAGAGGAGAGAATCCAGAAAAGAAACCTTAGGCTGATTTGCTAATGGAAGTGAGAAGAGCACGGGTGGTTTTGTATGCTGCAGAAGGGACTGTATTATTATTTTTTAAAATTACATTTTGTGTATTTGGGGTGGGGTGTGCTGCTTGTGACGTGTGGAGGTCAGAGGACAACTCCGGGGAAAAGGGGGTCGTTTCTCTCTTTAGACTCTTCTGTGGGTCTCAGGGCTCGAACTCAGGCCATAAGGCTGGGTTGCAGGCACCTTCATCTTATGAGTCATCGCTGGCCCAGAACCTTATGTTGGAGAGACTCTGATCCAGTTAGCCTTTATTAGAGGCACCCCATGCAGTCCTACAGGATGAATCGTTGGAGGGTGAGACTTCAGCTTGGGTTAGGTGTAAGATCTTTGGGTAGCTGGGTGTGGGGTGCGGAGATGGTGGTGCAGCAGGACTTCTGGAGGCAGTGGTGACCAAGAGTAGAAAGGGTTGGCCGGGCCCATCAGCAGCGTTTAAGGTAAACACGGGCAGCATGTGCATTACTTCCATTAAAAGCCTGGAGTTGGGCTGTAGAGGTGCACATTTTTAATCCCAGCAGAAGCCAGTGGGTCTCTGAGTTCCGGACCAGCCTGGTGTACATAGTGAGTTCCAGGACAGCTAGAGCTACGTGGGTGAGACTTTCTAGGAGAAAACAACAACAACAAAAACCCAGACAAAATTAAAAAACAAAACAACAACAAAATAATGAGCAAACCCCAGAAAGGATTAGCCATCACCAATAGCCTTCCTGCAGGGTGCACTGATGGGCTCAGGAGATGAAGAATGTAGGAAGGATGCCCGTTTTCAGGAGTTGCAAGTGATTGTGGTGAATGCCCTCCTGTGAGGAGGAGGTGGAGCAACTGTATTGTGAAGTTTGAAGTTCTTGGAAGACCTTGAGGAAGAGGCTCTGTGGGCATTCAGTGGCTCCAGGGGCGGTAAGAGTTGGAGGGGTGTCTTGGGAGCCAGGCCGTTGTGGGTGTGAGGAACAGTTTGGAGCTGGAACAAGAGGGGGGGGTCTCTGGGTTTCCCAGGCGGGTGGGAGCAGGTCAGTAGCCTGAGGGTTCAGACCGGGAAGGCTGTTCTGGGGAGAGCCACCAAGAGAGAGGTGTGGCCCATAGTTTGTTGCTTCAAAATGGAGCCTGGAGGGAGGGGAGCTTTGACTCGAGAGCTTTGAGTAAAATGGTGGAAACAGAAGGTTTGTGAAGCAGTGGAGAACAGCAGGCTTAGATGGGAATTGGAGGAGGAAGTGTATGCTGGGAAGGTAAGAGCCAGCAGCTGCTAGTGGATATTTAAGAAAGCCTGTCTGCAACCTAGGCTGTTCAAGGACTCAGCTCTCCAGCTCCTGCCTAGCCGGAGCAGGGTATCATGGAGCTCCTAGATCCTCTAGGTTTTCAGTGAAGGCTAGAAACTACCTTTTGTTGTTGTCCTCGCTGTTTTCGAAACAGTGTTTCTGTGTAGTGCTGTCTGCCTTGAAACTCACTCTAGACCAGGCAGACCTTGAACTCAGAGCGCCACCTGCCTCTGCCTCCCTAGCGCTGGAAAAGAACTACGGATAATGTGTAGGGGTGGGGGTGGTGTGCAAATGGTCCTTTTATGGTGCTTGGCTGTGAAAGAAACGAGAGGGGCCACCCAGTGGGAATTTGGGACTAATGGAGAGGGCCCATGATTCTCTATGTGGATCCTGTGGGGAGCGCCCCTTGGATTCTAGGTCTGTGTCTAGTCATTGCCTTAAGATGTTGGAGCCCCTGGGAGCCTGAATGGGAGTATTGTGTCAGGGTGTGGCCTGCAGGGAGGAAGAGCAGCTTGTCTTGGTGAGTGACTGGGGAAGGAGATGAAGGTGGTTGCACATGCAAACTAGTAGGCCCTTGTCACAGCAATGGGCTTGAGGCAAACGGGGAAGTTCAGGAGTGCTGAAGAAAATCAGCAAGGGAAGCTGAGGTGCACAGGTGGCTGCACAGGGAGATCCGGGTTACAACGCCTGTGGTTGACGTCTTAAGGCCTGAATTCTGTGCTATGGTAGGCTGTCTTAGGCATTCCTGGACATTTCGGTTTGCCTTGGCCTCCACCCATTAGGTGCCAATTACACACCTGACCTTGCCAGTCCTGATACCCCAAGGTGTCTCCAGACGTGATTTCTCAGGATGGAGGAGGATTGGAAGAGAAACTCCCCCTACCTCTGTTCACACATGTTCCCCCTCTTGTTTGGGATGTTGGAATGTTGCCTGCTCATCAGGAATGTGTGCAGCAGGGGCTGGGGACTTGGCTAGTGCTCATTGCACTAGTGTGACTACCTGAATTTAGAGCCCCAGCAACCACATAAAAAGGCAGGCATAATGACACACACCTGTAATCCTGCAGCAGAGGGCAGAGACGGGCAGATCTCAGGGGCTTGTTGGCTAGCCAGTTTGTTGGTTTGCTTGTTGGCAAACCAGAGAGTTCCAGGTTCAAAGAGAGACCATTCCTCAAAAGTAAATGCCTTTAATCCCAGCAGGGGCAGGTGGATCTCTGTGAGTTCGAGGCCAGCCTGGTCCACAAAGGGAGATCCAGGACAGCCAGGGCTACATGGAGAAACCTTGCCTCAAAAAACAAACAAATAAATAAAGGAAGAAAAGCACTTGAGAAGCAGGACGTGGTGGTGCATGTCTGTAATCCCAGCACTCTGAGAGGCAGGGGCAGGGGAAGGTGGATTTTTGTGAATTTGAGGCCTTCCTCATCTCAAAGTGAATCCAGGATAGCCAAGGCTATGCAGAGAAACCCTGTCTTGGAAAGAAAAAAAAAAAAGGAAAAGAAAAGAAGCAATTGAAAAGACTTCTCAACATTAACCTCTGGCTTCCGCCTCCACAAGTTTCTGAACAGGCCTGTGTGTGTGTGTGTTGGTTTAATGTAGGGGCAAGAGTTAGAGTTCGTGGCATGGTCAGGACAGGTGTGTAGTTGAGCAGGATTAGCATGGGTGTAGACAGGATGGAAAGAAAGCTATTGCTAGATGTCACTGCTACCTTCCCCTTAGAGCTGTTGGCAGGCTCAAAAATGTTATTACATTTTTATAAAGGGTTTTGTTTGTTTGTCTTTTGTTTTTTAGACAGGGTTTCTCTGTGTAGCCTTGGCTATTCTGGAACTCCATCTGGCTTAAACTAAGAGATCTCTCTGCTTCTGCACTCTGAATTGGGGATTAAAGGGATTATAGTGTATAGTAAGTGTCCAATACACTGAATTATGGCAAGAAAGGACCCAACTCCAAAGCTCTGTACTGTCATTTGGACTTTGTTTCTTTTCTTAGATTTGCTCAGGCCTCGGCTGTCTGCTATACTCATCTCAGGAATGATTCATTTCGCCATGATTTTCAGAAGTTACTGTTCTGTCTGTCGTGGAATCTGTATGACGGAGAGGATGAAATGGGAAGATTACCACAGCAGTAGGATGGGAGAGGGCAGCGACGGGACGCAGCTGAACTTTGGACATAGGTTTGAGAAGGGATAGTTTCCCAGAGGAGCATGAGGAAGCTGTCACTGAAACTATGCTTAAAGAAACAAAGGACAGCTGTTGTGCCCAACAAAAGCCAGGCTGTTGTGGCGCACACCTTTAATCTCAGCACCCTGGAGGCAGAGGCAGTTGAATCTCTGAGTTTGAGGCCAGCCTAGTCTCTAGAGTGAGTTCCAGGACAGCCAGACCTACACAGAGAAACCCTGTCTCAAAAGCAAGCAAGCAAAAAAAAAAAAAAAAGACATCTTTTTATTATGTTTATTTGTTATGAATTCACACAGGTCCTCTTTAGTTTCCTCCTTCCACCATGTCTTGGGGATGGAACCCAGGTGAACAGGAGTGGTGGCCAGGGCCTTTATACACCCAACCATTTCCCCTGCCCAGGGGTTATTTGGTTTCTACATGGTCTTGCTATGTAGCGTGGGCAATTCAACTCAAGGTGTTCTTGAACTCCTGGCAGTCCTCCTGAGAACTGGGACTGCAGATTATAAACATTAGGTCAGCTAGTGCATTTATCCTGTGCGTGCATGCAGCTTGTGAAAAACTTTGAAAGCTAGTGTAAGTGTAGTTGACTGGCTCTCTGTTGGGGGAGGGGTCTCATACAGCCAGTATTGTGCAGTTTCTCAGGGCAGTTGGTCACCTTGGCCTCTGACCCTGGATTCCAACTCTGTTCTAGTGAAAATGAAGTGTAAAGTGGATCCCCGTGTTCTTCTGCCTGGATTGCCCCAAGGTGGTACCCCGTCTTCCTTCCCGTTCCGCTTGTGTTCCACCCTTGGGGCTCTCAACTGCAGTCTGCTTACATTTCGAAATCCAGAGCTGAGCTGTTCTCCTAGCCTGTAGTCCAGCTTACAGCATTCCTACTGGTCCTGGCAGGCTTCCCTGTCAGCTGAATTGGATAATTGACGGGCTGTAGGGCCCTCAGTTCTTGCCCTGGGGAAAGACTCCTTGTGCAGTGAGCGCTTCTGGAGGGTTGAATTGGGCCTCTTGGGGTGACAGTCTCTCCAACCTCCAGGCACTCTCTGACTCTAGTGATAGTCATAGCCCTGGTGGTTGGTTGGTTGGTTGGCTGGCTGAGATCATTTGGCTTCTCAACTGGTCACTCTGGAGCCATTTCACCTACAGCTGGAATCTCTGCTCCTTTCCTAATACCTTTGACCCAAAGCAGAGCAGGAACAGGCTTGCAGCAAATCTTCGGAAGCAAATATGTGACCACAGGGTTTATTCCTTGGCCTCCCCTTGTCCCTTCCAAGGTCAGCCTTAGTAAGGAGCCTGGATGTGCATTCTCACTGCCCCAAGGAATGTGACTGTCACAGAACAAAGAAGGGGTCTTTTGAGGGTCTTGCTGGCCGTTCTCTTCTGCCCTCCTTCCAGCTCTCCTTTGACTCAGATTTGTGTTAGACAGATCCCAGCAGCTGTTGTCACCTGTCAGACCCAGTTGCCGGGTCCTCTGGGGGGTCATTTTCTCCATGGCTGCTTGAGACCTCTGAAATAGGCAGTCAGGGATTATGTGTCCAGAGGCCAGGGTATTTCAGAACTGAAATAGCCACCCTGTGGCACAGTTGTGGGCCAGCCAGCTAGCCTAGCGCCGCACAGCAGAAAGCGATTCATTCCTTAGGTGGTTATCTGTGCAGGATGTTCAGGTACCTGGGCAGATACAGGTGAGAATCACCTCATTCCTGCTTTGTGGAAGTCAGACTTGCCCTGCCCTGCCTTCATCAAGGATCCAAACCTTCCCACTAGAACTTGGATCCAGGCAGACCTGGGACCTGACTTTTGTTTGTACAGTTTTCTTGCCCTGTGCCTGGAACAGAGTTTCCTCAGCCATAAAAGGCGAGATGATAACATCAGTGTGAGTCCTTCAGAGGACTTTGGCATGGTGGCCTGCTCAAATAGCAGCTAGAGAAAGAAAAACACAAAAGAAACAGACATTACTTTGGCGCCATGAGTGAATCCTCACCCAGCATCTAGCAGATAAAGAAGAAACCTCTTATGCCTTGTGGCGTCTTCTGCTGCTTCCCTTGTTAAGGGTTTGGGAGCTTTCTAACTTCTTTTGCTACAGTGGACCCTGTCCATGCTGTGTTCTTCCCCAGGTACCCCACAGAAGTGGAGAGAGGAGAAAGTTGGATTCTGTACACTGGGCTCAGCTGGTCCTTTGCTTTTAGGTCTAAATTCCTTTGAGGTGTCAACCTTGACCTTGTGTTCTGAAGCTGAAACTTAAATGGTGAATCACTTTTAGGTGATTCAGGCACTGAGTCTGAGAATCACTGTGTTAAATAATTTATTTGAATAGCTTCGGATAGTCTGGACTTAGAATAACTAGACAACTTGTTTTTTGTTTTTTTTTTTAAGATTTATTTTCTTCTTAGTTTTGTGTGTGTTTGTAGAAGTTAGTGCTGGTGCTTGAGAAGGCCAGAAGAGGGTGGGTGCCAAGACCCCTGGAGCTAGAGTTAAAGTTAGTTAGAGTTATGGTAGTTCCCAACATGGGTGCTGGGAACTGAACTCAGGGTCCGTTGAGTTCACCACATTCCCCTAACACTGAGCCATCTCTCCAACCCCAGGGCGTGCAGTTTAAAATGTTATTCCATTTTCTTTTGTTTATTTTTAAACTATGCCTCTATGTGAGTGTGGCACTGTAGGTTCGCCAGGAAGCCAGAAAATGGCATTCGATCCCCTGAAGTTGTGAGCTGCCCTGTATGGGACCGGGAGCTGAATTCAGGTCTTTGCAAGAGCAGTACATACTCCTAAACACGGAGCTATCTCTCCGGCACCTGTTATATTTTTTGCTTTGTGCGTGTTTGAGCGTCTGCTGGAGTAGGTTCTCCCTCCACAATGCGGGCCCCAGGGATCAGACTCAGTTTGTCAGTTTGAGGTGTTTTTTTGAGACAGGGTTTCTCCATGTGGCCTTGGCTGTCCTGGAATGCACTTTGTAGACCAGGCCAGCCTCAAACTCAAAGAGATCCACTTGCCTCTGCCTCCCTGAGTGCTGGGATTAAAGGCATGGGCCATCACACCTGGATAGTGGGGTAATCTTAGTGGGAAGTCACGACTAGGTTAGTCAGGGTGCATCTGTGTTTTGCACCTGTACTAAGAACTGTAGAATAGTGTGGCATCTGTCTTCTAGGGGGTCGGGGGGGATTTTGATTGCTTTAGGGTACAATAAGGCATCTTTATGATTTTTATGGGAAAAGGGCAGAGGCTATTTAGAATTAAAAAAATATTGATTACTTACTTTGTGCTGGACACTTTAGGCACACACCCTAAATCACATGACAGTCCCAGGAGGAAAGTAGTATATTCCTTATTTTGTAATTGAAAAGATTCAGAGAGTTCTGGGACATTGATTGATGGCTGTGGTTATTTTTAGGGTAGATTTAGAGATCCTCACCATAAAGTGACGGTTGGAGTGGAATGGCATTAGAATGCCAGCCTGCACCTGCTGTGTAGACATTGAGGCCTGGGAGTTGGGAACCAGCCTAGGCAAAATAGCAAGACCCTGTCTCAAAAAAGAAAGTTCCAAAGAGTAAGGTAGTTATTTGTTTTGTGTGGTGGGAGATACAAAGATCAAGGAAATCTTTTTTTTTTTTCCTTTAATTTTACTTTCATGGTACTGGGGATGGAACCAAGGACTTCAGATATCCTAGGCAAGTGCTGTCCACCTGAGCTCCACCCCATCTCTCCAGGTAGTCCTTAGGAGAGGGCAGTGTTTGAATTGTGATCTGATCGGCAGATAGGTGTCTGTAAGATGGGGGCCCCGTGAGAGTAGATATTGGGGTGAGGGAACTGACAGAAGTTACAATCTCTCTTTTTTTTTTTTTGAGGTTCACAAAAGTTTATTTAGCAAAAAGTTTCATATGAAAATGTACGTGACCCAATTCTACATCACAATCAAGCAGGCCCTTAAGGGGGGATGTGGACACTCCTACTTAACAGACATCATTTATTACCCTTCCAAGTCCTCTAACATGGTGATGCTGTCTCCTATGACCACCGTCCCGATGATGGCATTCTGTTGCCCACTGGTCGCCATCTCCACACACTCATCAATCAGAAGAGTCATAAAGAGAACAAAGCCCCGTGTATGGCTTGTACCTGTCTGCCCCTGTTTGGCTTTAATGACAACTTCTTGTCCATAATTGTCTTCATTCAGTTCAGGAGGGTGGGCCTTACTCATGGTGGGCTTGGCATGGGGAAGTCAAGTTACAGTCTCTTTGTGTGCAGGATGAAGTCCGTAGATGTGCCCTCTGAGTCTCACTCGACCTCCACGTTAGTTAGTTAGTTAGTTAGTTAGTTAGTTAGTTAGTTAGTTAGTTAGTTAGTTGGAACCCTGGGTAACCAGAAGGGCAGAGACTTGGTGCTGGAGTGGGATGGAGAGGGGAGGTTTTTTTTTTTTTTCTGTATTAGAAATTTTGGTAAGTCTTTTAAAAAAGTTTTTAAATTTTAATATGTGTGTGTGTGTAGCTTTGTACTACGGTGCACAGTGAAAGTCAGAGGACAGCTTTTTGGAATCAGTTCTTTCCTTCTACCACTTGGGATCACTTCAAGTCGTTGAGCTCGGTGGCAAGTGCCTTTACCCGTCTCATGGGCCTCCTGAGGAGTCTTGATGAGTGGGTAGGCCTCTTGAGAGGAGGAAAAGACCTCTAGGTGAGAGAAATAATAACATCAAATTTCACCCCTGAGCAGGACAGGGGTGGACAATCCAGAGTCAAGAATGTTGTAGGAAATGCTAGAACCAAAACAGTCTTCCTGTGGCAGGTTCTTGTCTCTGTTACGGAGCTAAGAAAGTGACAACTCCCAGATACTAATCCATCCAACCGCTTTGCAAAGCCAAGATTGGGGCTCCAGACTTTGGCATGAAAAGGGCACACACCCGACCAACTTTAGCCCTAGAAATGGCCATACACTTGCTAATTGATTTTCTCATGTTCACATCCAGCATATCTTGAGTAAGGGCGTAACATTTCTGCCACGTGTATGTGGCGCCTGACTGGTGAACCATGCAGGCATCGACCCTGCCCCCTTCAGCTGCCTGCCCACTGAAGTGACCTCTAGAGCTGTGATGTCACAGCCCATGCAGAAGACACACATTTCTCTTGTTATGCTTTCACTAACATTATTGTTGATTTCTTGACAGACAAAGCCACAGACCCAAGCATGGCGGAGCAGGATTGGTCAGCTATCCAGAATTTCTGTGAGCAGGTCAACACCGACCCGAGTGGGTAAGCTCCCTTAGAGACACACTTGACTTTGAGAGCGCAGGCAGAACTCAGGCCTTTGCTTCCCAAGGACTACTGCTGGGAATCCTTTGATTCATTTTTTTCCCCCTCCACAATCTAAGCAAATTGGTATGGTGTTTTTATTGTTATTACTATTGTTATTTTAAACCAGCTTATTTTGTAGCTTTTGCTGTTTTGCTTGTTTTTTTGTTTTTTGGTGTTTTTTTTAAATTTTTGTTTGTTTGTTTTCTTATTTACTTATTGTCTGCTTGTTTATTGGTTTTTCAGCGTGGGGTTTCCCTGTATAGCCCTGGCTGTCCCAGAACTTGCTTTGTAGACCAGGCTGGCCTCAAACTTACAGAGAGCTGCCTGCCTCAGCCTCCTGATTGTTGGGATTTAAAGTGTGCCATACCATGATTGGCTATTTTTTTTTAAACTAAGGTTTTATTTTTAATTTTTTTTATTTAAAAATTGTGTTATGTATAAAACACGAATGGAACTAGGTTTCCCAACAGTGGGAAATGCACTGATGCATTAGTTGTGATTAAAAAATTTAAGAAAGATTTATTTAAAGTCTGTGCATTCGCCTGCATGTATGTAAGTGCATTGCATGCGTGCCTGGTGCCCACAAAGCCTAGAAGAGGTCAGATCCCTGAACTGGAGTTTTGGGGATGGTTATGAGCTGCCGTTTGGGTTCTGGGAACTGAATCTAGGTCTTCTACATGTGCACCAAGTTCTTTTAACTGCTGAGCCATCTCCTAGCCCCCTATTTTTGATGATTTAAATACACTCTTTTATATAGGGAAAGAAGGGCAAGGCTCTATCTATCTATCTATCTATCTATCTATCTATCTATCTATCTATCTATCTATCTATCTATCTATCTATCTATCTATCTTGTAGTCGTGGACATTGGACTCAGGGCCTTATGCATGCTGAGAATGCCCTCTACCACGGAATCATGTGTGCCTCCTAGATCAAGATTTTGTTGAGGCCAGGGGGTGGGATGCTCGCCTTTAATCCCATCAGTTAAAAGGCATCTCTGTGCATCTCTGTGAGTTTGAGGCCAGCCTGGTCTACAAAGTGAGTCCAGGACAGCCACTGCTAGCCACACGGAGAAACTCTTGTCTCAAAAAAACAAAAACAAATTTTTTTGTTGCTGTTGAATTTATTTCCAAAGCCCCTCCCTGCAAAGGAAATAATAGTCGTTTACCCAGATGTTGACCCACATGATACTATATAGTCAGCTGTTTGTCACGCTTTCACTCTTCCTGCTCTAGCGTTCTCTGAGTAGTTGTGGGGGGATGGGTGAGGTCTAGGGCGCTCTGAGCTCTGACTGCCTGGCCTGGGTTCTGGGAGTGGCCAAGGTGGGTATGCCGTGGCCCCAGCAGAAACTGCAGCTGCAGCTAGTGTGTGAGGCCTCACTGTCTCCCAGGTTTGTGCCTACCCTCTGCCAGGTGTGCCCCTCCTCAGCTTTGGGGCACCTTTCGGAAAGGGGGGGACAGCTTGACACAAGTGTGTGCTACTAGATTGCTTAGGTTGTTCACCTCACCTAGAGTCCAGCTCTGTTTTGATTTTTCTTCAGCCCGACACATGCGCCCTGGCTACTGGCCCACAAGATCCAGTCCCCACAAGAGAAGGAAGCCCTTTATGCCCTGACGGTGAGTTTGGCTGGCTGCTCGGCCCACACATTCCTGTCTCAACTCTAGAGAGAACACTGAGGTCACCGGACAGGTTCTCCTTTCCAGGCATTGACAGCAGGCTGGGGGAATTCCCAGTTACTTACAGAGACAGCGCTGAGCCCGCTTTGGGAGAAAGAAAGGAGAACTTCGCTTTCATTTGCCTCTCCAACTTGGATCAGGGCTGGCAACCAATGGAGTGAACACAAATGACAGGCGGGGGCTGGTGGGGCAATTGTGCGCTGTCAATCCAGGGCATCTGCACGAGCCTTGCTAAGCCTGAGTTTGGGCCAGTGTTATTGGAACATTTGCGCTCCCGAAAGAAACCAAAAGCTCGTATTTTAATATGAATTCTTTGAATATGTAGATATTGGTGGGAAAAAAAAGAAGGTTTACTTTAATGTGTATCAGTGTTTTTCCTGTATGTAAGTGTGTGCACTGCATGCATGCCTGGTACCCATAGAGGCCCAGGAAGATGCAGGTTTCCTTGAACCTGAAGTTGTGAACCACCATGTGGGTGCTGAGAATTGAACCTGGGTTTTCAGCAAGAGGAGCAGGTCTTGTTAACAACGGAGCCGTCTCTCCAGCCCTGTCCCCTCCTCTCTGTTTTTAAATGAAGTATTTCCTAGTTCTAGAATTGAAAACGAGGCCAATTACTATCTTTAAATGAGAGTTAGAGGTTGGCTGTAATTCTAGCATTTGAGAGGTTAAGGCAGGAGGATCCCCGTTGGAGATCAGCTTGGGGAAAATTGTGGTGTTTCAGGCCTGTAACTCTAGCATCCTAGAGGCAGAGGCAAAGAGGTTGCTATAAGTTTGAGACTAGTCTGAGCCAGATAGGGAGCTTTAGGTCAGCCAGGGCTTTGAAATGAGTCTGTGTCTCAGAAACAGAGACTCATTTGATTATGTTGAAAAATCATTATAAGCTGGGCTTGGTGGCTTATGCCTTTCATCTCAGGTTTTGTGAGACAGTCAGGCAGGTCTTTGACTTTGAGATAAGCCTGATCTATATATCTCGAGTTTCAGGACAGTTAGGGCTACATAATAGAGAGTCCCTGTCTCCAAAAGAGGAAAAGAAGAAGAAGAAGAAAGGAAAAGGAAAATCTAGTCTGGGCTCAGGAGTGCAGTCCTAGCTTGCCTTTGGATGCCAAGGATGATGGAGCAAGCCTAAGGCACTGTGTGCCAGGCTTCTACTGCTGCGGAGGGGGAGACCCTTGAGCCAGTTTCACTTGCCCAGAGAGTCATCTAAATACCCCACTGAGCCTCTTCTAGACCCAGATATGGCACTTCTAAATAGAGGACACTGTTGTTTTAAGACACTATCTCACTGTATAGCCCCTCCTGGCCTGGAACTCACTAGGTAGACCAGGCTGGCCTTGAACTCAGAGATCCACCTGGGTCTGCTGAGATTAAAGGTATGCACTACCACATCTGGCCATTGTTGGCTCTTGTTTTAATGCTTATTTTGTGTGTCAGTGTTTTTTCTGCACGTGTGTATGTACGTACTTCACGTGTGTATGGTGCCGTGGGAGGCCAGAAGAGGGTGTCAGATCTCCAGGTACAGATGGTTGTACAGTGCCGTGTGGGTGCTGAGGACTGAACTCAGGTCCTCTGGAAGGGCAGCTAGTGTTAATTGCTGTGCCAGCTCCCAAGCCCCATCCTTGTTTGTCTTTTGATACAGAACTCATGTAGCCCAGGCTAGCTTTGAACTCAGCAATGTAAGGATGAATTTCAGTATCTTATCCTGCTGCCTGCTTACCAAATACTGGGATTATAGGTGTACACACCCAGTTAGTATGCTTCTGGGGCTGGACCTTAGGGTTTCAAGCATGCTAGCAAAGACTACCAGCTGAGCTACAGCCTCAGCCCAGCAAGTGTTGTTTGTATGTATGTATGTATGTATGTATGTATGTATGTGTGTATATGTTTCCTTTCTCCTAAAGGCCAGGGGTCTTGAGAAAGGACTTGAGAGGAAGCTAGCTATGGTTCTGCATGTCAGCAGCTGAGGCCTGTAATGCTTTAAGGCTCTCCCTCATGGGGACCTTGTCTGCAGGTGCTGGAGATATGCATGAATCACTGCGGGGAGAAGTTCCACAACGAGGTGGCCAAGTTCCGCTTCCTGAATGAGCTGATCAAAGTGTTGTCCCCAAAGGTGAGTACCTGTTCTTGGCCTGTTCCTCCTGTGCCCCACCTCCAAACCTGTCACCCCGCAGATGAGAGGCAGGCCCATTCTTGGACAGAACCTGCCTACTGTTGGGAGCAGAGGCCCTTAATCCAAAAGCTGTCTCCTTGCTAGCGTCTGGAAGGGCAGTCAGGTGTGAGCATTTTTTTTTTTTTTTCCTTGAAAATGGCATCATTGATTTTTGGGCCATGTGGCTTACAGGAGGTGAGAGACCCATGCCGGCCCAGGGTTCCTGGTGGAGACCACGGAGTGACATGTGTGACTGTTAAGTTTCCCGCTGCCTCTCGCCTTGTCTCCTGCACTTTTACTTCTCCTAAGCCGTGTCACTCACATAGCACTGGCATGTGAGTCCCTTCTGACACCTAGTGTGCGTCCTACAGCTTGGTTGAGTTCTGACCCTATCTGGTTGTTCTGTTTTCTTCTGTTCTGCTCTGTTTTGAGATAGGTCCTCTCTGTATAGTCCTTGCTGTCCTTGACCAGGCTGGCCTCAAACCCATAGTGCTCTGATTAAAGGCACATGCCACGGTGCCCGGCCTCTGTCTGTGTTTAAACATTCCCCACATCCTTCATATGAAGGACTGAGTCCTACCTACACTTCCTGTTTCAAGAGCCCATCACAAGCTCTGAGTGTCTTCAGGGTCCTAAACATTGTAGATAGCCAGTTCGGGGTTGGCAGGACGCCCTCCCTCCAGGGCCCATAATTCATTAGAAATTTTTCCCTCTCTCCAGAACACAGGAAAACACTGTATGACATAAACAGGAATGATCCACAGTCAGAGCTTGGTGTTGGGGGAAAAGGCCCCTAAATCCTTGGGTTCTAAGATTTGTTTTTATATTTTGTTTCCTCCTCCCCCCCCCCCCCACACACACACACAAGGCAGGATCTCACTGTGAAGCTCAGGGTACCTTTAAACTTTTGGCGATTCTCCTGCCTCGGCCTCCTAGCTATTGTGACTTCAGCAGCGGTCCTCAACCTGTGGGTTGCAGTCCCTTTGGGTGTTGAACGACCCTTCCGCAGGAGTCACCTAAGACCATCTCCGCATTAGATGCTTACACTACGGTTCCATAATCGTAGCAAACTTACAGTTTTGGAATAGCAACAAAAATAATTTTATGGCTGGAGGTCACCACGACATGAAGAACTGGACTGAAGAGCGGCAGACAGCATTAGGAAGGGTGCTCTATGGGAAAGAGCTACTGTGCTTGCCTCCATGATGGTCTAGGGTGTTAGTTGTGGCAATTCGATCATCTTGAATCTGGAAGAAGCTCTGGGCTCTAGTGCCAGGGAATTTGTCCTCTAAGTGTGTCTCATTCCCAATCCACCTTGGACAGCTCACTTCTGAACGTCAGGAACATCTTTTGGGGGTTGGTTGTGCTGGCCAGCTAGCCGGGGTCCCTACCAGCTCTCTAATTCTCCTGTTCACTTTAGTACCTAGGGGCCTGGGCCACAGAGAAGGTTAAAGGAAGAGTCATTGAAATCCTCTTTAGCTGGACAGTCTGGTTTCCAGAAGACATCAAGATTCGAGATGCTTATCAGATGCTGAAGAAGCAAGGTTTGACTGCCGCGTTCATGTCACCTGTTGTCATTGTGTCTCATGTAGCCCAGGCTAGTCTCAAGCTTACTATGTAGCTGACAGCCCTTACTCCTCATCCTTCCTGCCTTCACCTGTCACACGCTGCCACCATGCCTGTTTTGTTTTGTTTTGCTTTTTTTGTTTGTTTGTTTTTTTGTAATGCAGTACTGGGGATTGAATCCAGGCTTCAGGCATAGGAAGGAAGCCAGCACTGTGCTACCTAAGACTCCCCTTATCGCTTAGGCTGGAGCTGGCAAGATGGCTCAGCAGGTAAAGATGCTTGCCATCCCCGGAGCACACATGGTCAATCAAGGAGAGAACCGAGCCTCCCAAGTTGGTTTCTGACCTCCACTGTGCGCCCTCCACCCAACAGATAAATTTAAACAATAAGTGTAAAAAGACACCCATACATACATGCATAGCTCAGGCTGGCCTTCAGTTGGTGATTCTCCTGCCCCAGCTTCCCAGGGCTGGGATAATGCCTGGTAGCTGAGCTATGTTTACTGGTTTGCCTCTCTTTGCTCCTCCTACCCAACGTCTTGCCTTAGATTTTGGATGAAATGGTTGTTGGCTGGTCATTGGCCTGCGGTCTCCAGTTGTGGCTTCAAGAAGAGTCGTTAAATTGCAAGTTGCCCAGTGTCGTGAGGTCGTTGTCAGCACAGGAGTTCTATCCGTCTGTCTCTGTGTGGTCTGTCTGGTTCTTGGATTCCTTTCATGCCAGGCTCTCTGGTGGAAGGAACTGAGTTCAGTACTCGCTGTTTTCCCCTGCTGCACGCTACTCAGCCTTTTGGGAGCCGCATCAGAGTGCTTACAGTTATCTCTGGGCCCGGGGGTGGGGTGGGGGTGTTGTGGAGCTGCATGATGCCATAGGGTACAACAGGCCTTAGGACTGTTAGGTCCTGGCCTGATTTTGTGGCAGATCTTGAACCTGAGGTGATAGAAAGCCGTAATTAGACCCTGCGTACATGCTGTTTTCTGTTTGTTTGTTTCTCTCTGTACAAGTATTTTATTTTAGGCAGTACTTGCATAAGCCAGGCAAGCTCTCTACCCAGTAAGCTGCACCTCAGGTGCCTTTGTTTAAGGCTGTTGATGTTTTCCCTTTTTCAAGTTCTTAGACTTGTAGATAAAATAAACTCAAAAGGAAACTTGAAGACAGTTTTATTGGCATTTGAGAAAACTAAACAAAACCAGAGCTGTGGCCAAGATATGAATCTCAGGAACTGCAGGGAGGAGGGACATAGAAAGAAAGAAGACGGAAAGCCATGTATTCTGTGTGAAGTCAAAGGAGCAACAGGCATGCCTCACAGCCCTGGAGAGGGCTGAGGAGGCCTTAGGACGATGTCTGAAAGGCGGCTGAGTGCATAAAAGTACTTGTGTATAAGCGTGAGGGTGTGAGTTTGAACCCGCAGTGCCCAGTGACATGCTGGGCTCGGTATGTGTGCAGTCCTGTAGAGGAGGGAGTCAGGAGATTTGCTGACCTCCAGCATAGCTCCAGTTCAGTTACAGACCCTATGTTAGGAGAATGCGGGTAGGTGGTGGTGGCACACACCAAAGGACTTGCTGAGGGAGGTAGACAGGAGGATCACGAGTTCAAGGCCAGTCTCCACTACACGTTTTCAAAAAGGTTGGAGATACGGCCCGGTGGTTACAGAGCACTGGCTGCTCTTCCAGAGAACCCTGGTTCAATTCCCAGCGCTCGCTTGGTGGCTCACAACTGTCTGTAATTCCAGTTCCAGGAGATCCAACACCCTCATACAGACTTAACCTCCAGGCAGACTGCCAGTGCACATAAAATAAAAATAAATAAATCATTAAAAAAAATACAGCGAATAAAGTGGAAAATGATTGACTATGATACCTAATGTCTTCCTTTGGCTTTTGAGAGGGAATACACAAAGGCTTTTAAAGTTAGGAGTCAGGACTATGAAGATAGCTCAGAGTTTAAAACACTTGCTATGTAAATCTGAGGCCCAGAGTTCAGATCTGCAGAGCTCACACAGAAGTCAGACAGGCATGGTGAGTACCTGTAAACCTAGCACTCAGGACAAAGTGACAGGATTTGCTGTGCAAGCAGACTAGCTAGACTAGCTGTAATGGGTGAACTGACATCAGCTTTATGCTTCCACACCCAAGCATGCCCACATACACGTGCACACGCACAAACATTACACATGCAGGAAATAAAACCAAAAAACCAAGTTAGAACTCACAGAGAAGTAGGCAGGCTTAGCAGTGAGCGGCATCATGGAGGGTGGCTCTTCTGGAGTACATAGCTTGTTAAGAGAACTGCGTTCTTCCCATTGTTTTAACATGCCTTCAGGTATAGTGTGTTTCTTGAAGTTACACCATTTTTGAGAAGCAGTTTTCTATACAGGTGACTGACAGTTATTCATTTGGATTAACTTTTTTAAAGAAAGATTTGTTTTACATGTATGGGTATTTTCTCTACATGCACATATATGTGCACCACATACATGCCAGCTGCCATGGATCCCCTGGAACTGGAGTTACAGTGGTTGCTGGGAATTGAACCAGTGTCCTGGAGGAACAGCCAGTGCTCCTAACCACTGAACCATTTCCTCAGCCCTCCATTTGGATTAGCTTTTAAAGGAGAAAACAATAGCTTGTCTTTTTGATCTTACAATCTTTCAGACCGTTTCAAATGTCATATCTCCACCAGGGCCATAAATGACTCAAATCCTTTTCTTTTGACCAAAATTAATGTGACAGATTAAAAGAATTAAAGGAAATCAGATATGTAAAATAGCCTTGTTTACCCAGAGGAGATAACCTTTCTTGAATAGACGTCAGCAAAGCCTTTCTGTCTCCATCTCCCTCATGATCACACAGCATTTTACATGCTAAGGAGGGCAACGGTAGCAGTTTGGTTTGGTTGTTTTTCGTCAAGATAAAGTGTCAGGGCTGGTGATATAGGTTACTGGGTAAGGGCATTTGTCACCAAAATCGATGACCTGAGTTCAATCCCTGGAAACAGCATGGTAGAAAGAGAGAACTGGGCAGGGCCCATCCTCGGGGACCCCCAGTTCTGCTAATGCCTATCTTGCTGCTTGATGGGGTATCATGTTATTAGGAATCAGGGGTTTGTGGATTTTATCCTGGGTTTCTTCAGTGCCAACATCTTAACTCATGAATTGCATATTTTAGGAATCATAAAGCAAGATCCTAAATTGCCAATGGATAAAATCTTACCCCCACCTTCTCCCTGGCCAAAGAGCTCCATCTTTGATGCTGATGAAGAAAAGTCAAAGGTAAAGATCTTCTCCCTGGCCTGGTGACCTACATGGAGTCTGACTGTCCTCTGGTCTCAGAACCAGGACTGGGGAGGGTGTGTGGAACTAGAGTAAGGGCTTCCGTGCTTTTAAACATGTGATAGCAGAAAGCCTGGCTGTTCCTGTGGGCGGAGCATGTAACAAATGCTGTGGTATGTGCCATCCTTTATCTGTATAAAGATTCCTTTTGGGGTGGGGAATCTGGGGCCAAGGGGTCTGGTTCAGTACACACTGGGGAGGGAGTATCGGAAAGGAAATGGGTGCATGTTGCCATATGGATCCTTTCAAGTTCCTATAAGCCCGAGACAACCCATTGTCCTTTACCTGGAAACTTCCAAGATTGGTAGTCCTCACACATTAGACAGGAGACAGGTTGGTACATGCTAACCCGAGAACTGGAGAGGCTTCAGGACCCATGGATGGTCCCTTGCATGAGTGGTGATGTCATCATTATCGTTATTTTTGTTAAAATTCTATTGTTTTATGTGTATGAATGTTTTGCCTTCATGCATGTCTGCATACCACATATACGCCTGGTGTCCACAAAGGTCCGAAGAGGGCTCCCAGTGCCTTGGGGCTAGAATTGCAAGTGGTTTTGAGCTACTTTGTGGATGCTCAGAATCCAACCCAGATCCTCTGCGGGATCAGTTCATGCTCTTAACTGCTGGGACAGCTCTCCAGCCCAGCATTGCTTTTGGTCATCTCGTGCCTTCTGGTTAGTAGTGAGTCTGGATGGCTCCATGCATGTGAGCCCTGTCCACCTGTTCCGCCTCAGCCACACCCTTTGCAGTTTTTATTTTATGGGTGTTTTTCTTTGAGACAAGGTCTCACTCTGTAACTCTGGCTGTTCTAGAACTCACTATGTAGACCAGGCTGGCCTTGAACTCACAGAGATATGCCTGCCTCTCTGTTTCCTTAGTGCTGGGCTTAAAAACGTGTGCCACTAAACCTCACTACTATGTGTGTGTGGGGGGGGGGGTTAAGATTAATTTTTATTTTATGTTACGTGCTTTTAACCGCTCAGACATCTCTCTAGCTGCCTTATCCGCTCCATTTTTTTTTTTGAAACAGGATCTGGGTAGTCTAGACTCTCTTTGAACT
>CM053758.1:16507165-16545835 GCA_028658305.1 Pachyuromys duprasi
CTTTCTTTCTTTCTTTCTTTCTTTCTTTCTTTCTTTCTTTCTTTCTTTCTTTCTTTCTTTCTTTCTTTCTTTCTTTCTTTCTTTCTTTCTTTCTTTCTTTCTTTCTTTCTTTCTTTCTTTCTTTCCTTTCTTTCTGCGACAGCGTCTTATAGCTGAGGTTGGCTTCACATTCTGATATATAGCTGAGGCTGACCTTGAACTCCTGATCCTCTGTTTCATACTCTGCTGAGTTGCTGATTACAAGTGTGCTGCTCTGCCCAGCCTCCTCTGTTTGGCTCAGATGCTGAGTGGTGTTCCGGTCATTGTTGGCGGCGTGGGCGGGCGGAGTGCATTTCTCTGTGGCTCCTCTGTCGCAGGGTGTGGGAGAGATGGTAGCATGATCACCAAGAAAGATGGAGACCGTCCTCCTCTGGCCGTATATATTTAGTTCTGTTCCTTGTTGCCGTGACCGGATACCCGACAAAAGCGGAAGGGAAGAGGGCCTTATCTGGCTCACAGTGAGAGGGTACAGTCCGTTCTAGAGGCGAAGGCGGGGCAGCAGGAGTGGGAGGCAGCTGGACACAGTGTGCGTACACTCAGGAAGCAGAGAAAGAGAGAGATAAATGCCAGCTCACATCTGGAACTCCCCTTCTTCCCTTTGTATTGAGCCGGGGACTGTAGCCCTTGGCCTGGTACCTCCTACACTCGGGGTGGGTCTCCTCCCTTCCTCAGTTAAACTTTTCTGTCAGTGTTCTCCAAGACTCACCCGAGGTGTGTCTCCTAGGTGCCCTCTGATATTGTAAAGCTGGCAAAGCTTAACCACTTGTGCCATAGTTTCATGTCAGCTTGACACAAACTAAAATCATCTGAGAGGTGAGAACCTCCGTTAAGAAAATGTCTCCCTAAGATTGGGCTGTGGGCAAGCCTGTAGGGCATTATCTTAATTAGTTATTGTGAGTGACCACTAGCCTGGGCTCGTGGTTCAGAAGGCTGAAAAAAAGGAAGCTGAGCAGGCCAGGAGGAGCAAGCCAGTAAGCAGCACCCCTCGATGGCCTCTGCAACAGCTCTTGCCTCCAGGTCCCTACCTTGCTTGGGTTCCTGTCCTGACTGACTTCCTTTGATGGTGAACAGTGCTATGACGCACACACTGAATACACACTCTCCTCCCCAGGGTGCTTTATCTTTTTCCCCCATCCCAAGGTGTGGATCATCACAGGAGTGGGGTCCCTATGACACCACCACACTGTACAGCTCACGCTGAGGAGCTCTGTGGGCCAGGCGTCTTGCTCAGCGTGGAATTAAGTGGGAAAGAAGACTCTGGTGAAAGTCTATCCCGTCTTTGAGTATGTGGCCCAGATCATTGTCAGTATTCCTAACATTTATTTGTTTATAGTTTTTCTTTTGTTGCTGGGCATGGAACCCAGGACTGTGTATGCCAGATAAGTGCTCTGTAACTAAGGTACTCTCCTAACCCTACTCTTGGCCTTTTGAGTTAGATAATTCTCCACTGGGAAGCTGTTTTGTATTCCAAGGGATTTCTCAACATCCCTGGCTTCTACCTGCTATATGCAAATACTCTCTTCAGTTGTGACATTTGAAAATGTCTTCTTTCTCTTCCTCCATTTCCCCTTTTCCCACAGGCCAGCAATTTACTATTTGCCTTCATTCTATAAGTAGAACGACACTGACTTACCCCTTAATTTTATTTTAATTAATTTTTTAGTTTTATCATACAAAGTAATGGGTAGTTGCACAGATGCACCATAATACGTAGGCGTGTCACTTATTAATGAATATTTGCGAGGTTTCAGACCATGATGATTACAAATTACATCCCCAGATATCCTCTAGGGGATATAATCCTCCCGACTTCCACCCATGAGAAACCCAGCAGTCTTTCTCAATAGTCCCAGCACCCACATTTGATTGTCACTCTATGGCTTGGTGGGGTGATGCATACAGCGTGTGGGCCATTGGTCCTGCTAATTCTTCTACTGCTGTGTTCCCACTCTGCTGGGGGGAATTATAGCTTCACCCACCTTTGTTCATTCCTCAGCTTCTGACGAGACTTCTCAAGAGCAACCACCCTGAGGATCTTCAGGCTGCAAACCGGCTGATCAAGAACTTAGTCAAGGAGGTAGGCACTTGTTTGGCAGTTGGCACTATAGATCTGGCGTTTGACATGGCTGATGGAGAGTGTGTGTGGATGTGTGTAAGGGTGTGAGGAACCGCTAGCTTGCAGAAGAGGTGTTCTCATCCTGAACAGGACCAGCAGGATGGTGACTACATTCGCTACTCCTTGTCCAACGTCCCAGCTGCTTTTGCCCGTGGCACAAAGCATTCGGTGTTCATGGAGCTAGGTTTGGGAGTCTGTTTGCACACGGACTGAGCCTGAATGTACAATTGAGCAGTCACCAGGCCCCCAGACTGTGTTGTCATCTGCAGCAATTCTGGGCAAGCGCCCCCACTCACTTAAGTGTTCATGACTTCCTGAACTCCCAGCATGCCCTGCCTTTCCTTCTCTGGTGTTTAGGACCTACCCAGGCAAGTTCTCTTCCGTCCTCTCTGTTTTCCCTTGAAGGAACAAGAAAAGTCTGAGAAGGTTTCCAAGCGAGTCAGCGCAGTGGAGGAAGTGCGGAGCCACGTGAAGGTGCTTCGGGAGATGCTGAGCATGTACCGCAGGCCAGGCCAGGCCCTGCCTGACCAGCAGGCCTTGCAGGTAACCTAGCAGCGACCTAAGACTTAACCTGTTGTTACGAGTGATGTGTTGCATCTCTCTGTGTCCCTGTGGCTGCCATCATGATCAATCAGTGCTCTTAACTCCTGGGCCCCCTCTCCAGCCCTAACAGTTAACTTTTTACAAAGCTGCCAGAGTATTTCTTAAGTGTTTGTACTGTTTTACAATCGCTACAGCAGTAGATAGCTCCAGTTCCTTTGAATCTTACTTCCTCTCTGATCAGTGTTTCTTCTTGATAACACCCTTGCCTTGAGATAATGAACAGATCGTAATTACCGCTATCTAATTTCAGAGCACTTTCATCTCCCCTACAGAAAATCCTGTGCTTATATTAAGCAATCTTTATTATTTATTTATTTTTTAAGATGACTGTATGTGCCTGTCCTATGTGTGGGTGCCCACAGAGGCCAGATAGTTTTTGAGCTGCCTGACATGGGTGTTCAAGTACCATTTTACAGTGTCATCAGCACCTTGCAAGGATTCTAGGTCTGTACCTGCCATTACCATTTGCTGTCGCATATATCTCCTTGTGACTGTTTCTTTGGTGGCCTGTGTTTCAACATTCTTTCACGTGCTTATTGACCACTTGTCTTGCTTCTACAGAGAATGCCTGCAGGTCTTCTGCCCATTCCCTGAGCTGTCTTTAAGTTACAAAGATGTTTTTATTTGTTTTGTTTCTGTTTGTTTGTTTGTTTTTTTAAGATAGCCCGGCTGGCCTGGAACTTAATATGTAGATCAGGCTTGCTTCACACTCAGCTACCTCTGCCTCCTAAATGCTGGGATTAAAGGCACTAGCCACCACACCTGCCCTTACAGCAGTGGTTCTCAACCTACGTAATGCCGTGACCCTTTAATACAATTCCTCATGTTGTGGTGACCCCCAGCCATAAAATTGTTTTTATCGGTTCTTCATGATTGTAATTTTGCTACTGCTATCAATCATGGTGTAAATATCTGATAGGCAGGATGGGTCTTAAGCAACCCCCGTGAAAGGGTCATTTGACCCCCAAAAGTGTCGGGATCCACAGGTTGAGAACTGCATCCTTAGAACATTCTTTGTATGTGTTTCAGACCCAAGTTCCTTCTCGGACTGTTCCTTTCAATCCTAGGCTATCTTTCCCCTGGCTTGATAGCTTCTTTTGAGGCACAAAATTTGTGTGCTTGCACGTGTGTTCTTGTGTTTGCAGGTACATGTGGGTGCATGTTTGTGGGTGTCAAAGGGTCAGCCTTAGGTGTCATTCCTTAGTTACCATTACCTTGTTTGGAGACAGGGTCTCTTATTGCCCTGGAGCTCAGCAATTACTCTATGTTGGCTGGCTAGGGGTGCTCCGGGGACCTCCTATTTCCACTTCCCCAAAACTGAGATTAGGTAAGCTACCATACCTGGGCTGTTTTTAACCTGGGTTCTGGGGACCAAACTCATGTCTTTTGAGACCCTTATTACCTGGACTATCTCACCAGTTGTGAGGGATAAAGTTTTGTGGGCATTTGTTTTTGTTTGGGTTGCTTGCTTGTTCTTTTGAAACAGGCTTTCTAATTTCAATAAAGCCCTTTGTCCTGTGGAGGACACCACCAGCTGGCAGTTGAGCCTGGGAAAGGGCTAGGACAGAGACGCAGGTAGCAGGTAGAGCGGCCTGTCAAGGGAGTTAGCTGAGGGAGAGGTGTGAAGCTGGGGAGCTGTCCAGAGCGCTCTCCCCTCTTCATAGAGTAGAGAAAATGGCTTTGGAGGCTTTCGGGGGGACCCTGTGGAAAGTATCCAGCAAGTGTTGTAGAGGGATTGAGCCATCAGAACAGTCAGGTGAGGAAATTAATTCTCTGCAGCTGAACCAGGAAGGGGCCTCAGAAGCTGCCAGTGTGTGCCTGGGAACAGTTTGGGCTCTCTTGAGATAATTTAAAAAATTTTTCCTTTATTTGAAAAAAAGTTACATATATGGAATCCCATTTTTTTCTTTTTCTTTCTTTCTTTTCTTTTCTTTAAAAAAAAAACACTTATTAGGGGTTGGGGAGTCACATGTAGAGGTTCAAAGACCACTTCGTGTGAGCTAGTTCTCTCTTTCCACCAAAAAGGTTCCAGTGATGCAACTCAGATTGACAAGATTGACACTGAGTACCTCTACTGACTGAGCTGCTTCTGCAGGGAAACAAACAAAGCTCCAAGAAGAGACATTTGATATGTAGAGTAGTTGTCTTGATACAGCTTGGGTTGGCCTTGACCTACTGATCTTCCTTCTACCTCCCAAATGCTGAGATACAGGCATGGACCGCCACTCCAGACTAACCCAAATGTTCTCTCTCTCTGTCTCCATCTCTCTCGGTATGTGACGATTGAGCCAGGATCCTAGAGGCATGAGGGGCAAGACCTCTACTGAGCTACAGCCCCAGCCCTCTAATTTTTCTGATGCTGTCATGTTACCTCAAAACTGTAGTCACGGATCTGATGCAGCCTAAGGAAGATGTCTTCAGTCTGAAGTGGCTGAGGGAGACATGTGAGGACTTGGGTGGGGCCTGGATGTGAGGATGCGAACCAGGCTCTGTTTTCCCAGGTTGTGTATGAAAGATGTGAGAAGCTGCGGCCGACCCTGTTCCGTCTAGCAAGCGACACCACCGATGACGACGATGCGCTGGGTAACAGCTGTTTCTCTGGGTGTAAATAGATGTGGTTCTTCCTGCCTTGCTGTCTTGTGGTCTTCCCGTGGAAGGCCTTTGAACAGTGTCCTGCCATGTTTATTTTTTCTTTATCTTTTCTTGAGTGAAAAACAGGTCCCTGACTCGCAAGGTTTGCTGAGTAAGTTTTGCTGATTGCGTCTTCTGTGGGATTTTTGTTGTTGTTACTGATATTGCTGCAATTGATAGATAACTCAGGAGCTTTGCCAAACTCAGGTATAATTGAGAGACTAAGAATATTATAGCCAGGTGTGGTGACTCGTTATTAAGTAGGCTTCCGTTAGGATGCCAAATTTTCCATGGAAATACCAGCTCTATATTTGCAGACTGGTAGAATGTATAGGCTACAAAGCTGACTCGTGTACCCAGTCTCCAGATATGGGAAACTTTCAATAACTGAAATCAGTTGGCTGGGAATCTTTTTCAGTAGTGACATCCACATCAACCTGTCTCAGCTTTAAAAAAAAAAAAATTCCTCGGTGAAAGAACAGTATGGGAGTGTTAACTGCTGCCAGTTAACTGTGTGGACAGTGGGGTATAGAGCTAAAGCTAAAGATGAAAGCTGGACACATGACCAGGCTCTGGGTCCCGGGTATGCCAAGCCTGGTAAAGCCATGTGGAGTGACTAAGAAAAGACAGAGACGGAAGGCTGGCTGCTGCACTGAGGAGTGCCGAATCTGCTCTTTCCTCAGCGGAGATTCTTCAAGCAAACGACCTTCTGACCCAGGGGGTCCTGCTGTACAAACAGGTGGTGGAGGGCCGAGTCAACGTTGGGAATGCAGTGACCGGTGCGGTGGGAGATATCGCTGCCCCCAGAGGTGAGTGTTAAAGAGCCTTCTGTTTGGGGGCAGCGTGCAGGCCACAGGAATGGCAGAGCTTGCCCCTTTCCCCCTTCCGGTAGCAATAGAAGTTCGACACAGAAGACATCACACATCCGTGCTAGGGTGGATCCCTAACGTGGCAGCACATGCAAGCAGAAGGCTGTCTTGTGCTAGGTTTTAATCCAGCTTGAGTGCTCCTAGGAGCCTGAGGCTATGGAAATGGTCAGTCCCAAGATTACAGCTCAACAATGGCTCCCTTCCCCCCCAAAAAAGATTTTTGTCTTCTGTTTCTTTTCTTAATTGTACACTCTTCGGTCTCTGACCTATACCTTCTAAGTCAGGATTGCTTGTAGCTGGGCCTGAGCATTTCTGAATAATGTAGATGGTTTTGATAAGAAACCTACAAAGGTGTCTAAGCTGAAGAGGTAGCCTAAGCCTGCTTCTGCTCTGGGTGGTGAGGGGCCAGGGGAAAAGGAGGACCTGAGTGACTGGGTGGAGGGCTTTGAGTCCTTTGGCCTGGTAACATGCAGATGCCTAGGGCAGGCTGTTTCCCAGCCCCCAGCTGAGGGAGAAGGTGCTTGTTGAGAGGCATGATGTCTTCCAGAACACCACCAGTAGGAATTAAAGGGAGACCGTGTTTTCACGTTTGAATCTTTTAACTCCGTCTGTTTACTAGTCTTTCCGAAGCCAGTAGCCTGTGGGAAGAACTGCCCCCTCATTGACCTGGAGGGGCCATCTTTGCTTCATCAGGACCTGGCAGCCTTAGGTAAGAGAGGATGTCACGTAAGCACAGAATGGCACCAAGGAGAGGGATGAGTGGGTTTGTTTCCCTCAAACAGCACAGGCCTGCTGCGTCGGGGGTGGGGAATTCTGGCATGCCAGGCGGTGTGGAAGTCTCTTCGGGTGGGTGGATCGGCTTTGGGCAGCTCCCTCGTCTAGGCTTTCTAGGTATTCTGGAATAGGTGGGCATGCTCTCCAGCGCCATCACCTGTCGGAGGGGTGTTACAGTGACGTATCTCACTTTACTTCTTTCTCACAGGGATCAACGATGTTCCACCTAGGAACAAGGTAGGAAAGCTTTCTTGATGGGGAGGGTGACTCAGTCCCACCCTCGTGGTAGTGCTGCCTGCAGGGCGCGCGGTCAGGACTGCCTCATCCTTTGGGGTTCTTAGATATCTTGTGGGGTTGGCTTCAGAGATGGCTCTTCGTCAGTATTGTTTCCCCAGTGGAGCATCTTTCCCTCTCCCACCCTAGTCCTTTCCTGGTACTGGTTCCTGCTTCCTTGAAGGTCTGTGTAGGGGTCTCCTGTTCTGCCCTTTCGTTCTCTCCCTGCCAAAAAAGACATGACTTTAGCCATTCTTGGTTTGTCAGGTTGTCATTCCAAGCTGTTGTACGGACAAGAAGCAGCCGGCTGCCATCACACTCCTGGGGGGTGGAGTCCAAAGCCTTTCTGCAGACAGGAACTTGCTGGATTTTCTCTCCCCACAGCCGTCTCCAGGACCACTGTGAGTGTTCCGGCCAGTGGCTTCTGCCTGCAGCTCCCCCACCCCGCTTCTGCTGAAGGGCCTGATCCTTGTATGGCAAGTGCAGGGTGCTGCTTCCACTTTGCGCTCTCATCTTACCCCATCCTAAGTCAGATCAGAAAGACGTGAAAGTCTAGCGGGAAGAAACTGATGACAGATAATTTGTTATATATTTTTTGGATGTGTGTGTGGGAGGGTGTGGGTGTTTAGGGATGTCATGGTGAGCATGAGAGGATAATTTTGTGAGGTGGGTCTCTTTTGCCTTTATGTGGGTACCAGAGCTTGAACCCAGCTCGCCAGGTTTTGCAGCAAGTATCTTTACCTGCACTGAGCCATCTTGCTGACCTACTTTTGTGAGACAGTCTTCTGTCTAGGCTGGCTTCAACCCATTAGGAGCCAAGTGTAGCATGAAATATTTTGTGTGCCTGGCCCTTTAAATGACCCTGTGCCCTTCGTTGTCAGTTGGAACAGGAGAGAATATAAAAGCCGGCAGAAGCTGAGAGAGAGAAAAAGCAGGAAGAGAACAGGAGTAGGTTCCAGGAGACAGAAAAGTAGGGTCAGAGAAGACAGTTGTTACAAGAAGAAGATTAGGTAGGGCTAGAGAGAAGAAAGGAAATTGAGCAGAGTGAAGATAAGAGACCGCTGAAAGTGAATTGAGCCAGCAGAGTGAGAATAGAAGACAGTTGGCAACAATTGACCGGGGGAAGCTGAGCTGAGCTAAGGAAGATATTGCTAGGAGAGTTAGGAGATAGAACCCACAAAGATAAAAAGAGAAAATATAAAGAACTTAAAAGCTACAGCCAAGGATGATCTTGAACTTCTGACCTGTACCTCCCAAGTGCTGTGATTACAGCCATACCCCGTATGCGGGCTGACAGTGATAATTTTAATGCTTCTCATTCCTGACTGCTGTTTGAAATTACATAGAACTAGAGAAATAACAGTAGGTCCTAAATACCATTCCCAAAAAGCAGGGTAGAAAGTTAGTTCTTTTTTTCTTCTTTTCTGATTCCTATTCTTTCTTTAGTCGCTCTTTCTCTCTCTGTCCCTCTCTCTCTCCGTCCTTTTTTAATGATAAGAGTCTCACTACAGTGCACACTAGCCTGGAAATATCTTTCCCCGGCCTGTTGAGTGCTGGGAGACAGTACATGCCTTTGCTTCTGCTGTGATAATGCATTCTTGTAGCTTATTTTTATGCAACTGTAATTGAATGTACTTTTTTTTCTTTCTCTTTTTTTAAGATTTATTTTTGTATGTGTGTTTTTCTGTGTACTGTGTACTTGTCTGCCACATGCATTCAAGTGCCCTTGCAGGCCAGAAGGCTGTTGGACCCCCTGAAGCTAAAGTTACAAGTGGCTGGTTCTGCCTGATATGGGTGCTGGGAACCAAACTTAGGCCCTCAGTATATGCTCTTAATAACTGATTCATCTCTCCAGCAAGGTTCCCCCAAAACCCCAGGTCCCCCACCTCCATCTCATTATGTCCTCGAATTTACAAAGATACACCTACCTCTGCTTCCTGACTTCTATAATTTAAAGGTGTGTACCACCATGCCCAGTTTCACTTTTTTCTTTAAACTGAAACAACTCCCCCCCACCTCCCCCAAAAAAGACTGTGTGTGTTTGCCTTCTGGGTCTACATGTCATCAAAACCCCTGCTGGAATTGTAGGTGGCTGTGAGCTGCCTGACGTGGGTGCTGAGAAACACATGTCTTCTTTGAACCACTGAGCTATCTTTCCAGCCCCTTGAATTTTTTTTATTACATTTATTTAGTGTTTAAGTACACATACGTGAGTACATACGTGTCCACAGGCACCCACAGCATACATGTAGAGGTTAAAGGACAGCTTGGGAGTTGGTTCTATGCATAGCGTAGGGCCAAATGAGGGTTGTCAGGCTTGGTGGTAGATGTCTTATCCCCTGAGCCTTCACATGCTCCTCACAACTTTTTTCATGTCCTGTTACATCTTTGAGACATTTTTATATGAGTTTATGTATAAAAGTGCCTCCTCGAACAGTAAAATTATGATTTGCATGGCTGTATTTCATCATTATCCTCTTGGGGGTGGGCTTGTTTGCATGCATGTATGTTTTCTTGTTATTCAGGAAAAAAAAAGATGACAGATTCCTGAAGTCTTCCAGTTTTTGTTAGTCATTGCTCATTTTTCACTTTGTAGGAATTACATTCCACAAAAAAGCATCCCGAAGGAAGTGCCACCAGGTACCAAGGCCTCTCCGGGTTGGTCCTGGGAGGCTGGGCCACTGGCCTCTTCCCCAGCCTCCCAGAATACACCTCTGGCTCACGTGTTTGTCCCTTTGGAGTCTGTGAAGCCCAGTAAGTAGTTTGTACCCCTTCTTTGTTAGAGCCCAGACAATAACAACAGCAGCGGCAGCTGCTGCAGCAAACACTCCTGATTGAGAGGGATGGGCCTTAAACTGAGGAGCTTGGGTATGAGGCTGGGGGAGAGGCTAGGAGAGCTGTTCAGTCCTTTGAGCTGATAATTTTCTTAGTCTTCTCTGTCTTGGGATTGTCAGCTGGGAAGGACGCTGGCAGGCAGGCTTTAAGGAGGAGTTTGACACCTACTTAGGGACATAATGTTTGTTCTTCTGGAATTCAAGGAGGGAAGGTTTAATATGACTAGAAGTGACTGAGAAAAGGTCGAAATTGAAAGAAAGGAGGAATCTGGCTAACGATGCTGCTTCTCTTTGGGTCCTCAAATCAGAATAGTGGGTCTTTCCTCAGCTATAGAGGAAAGGAGACCAAAGGCCCTGTCAGCTAAGGTGACACGC
The DNA here is from genome assembly GCA_028658305.1 of Pachyuromys duprasi. Lineage (NCBI taxonomy): Eukaryota > Metazoa > Chordata > Mammalia > Rodentia > Muridae > Pachyuromys > Pachyuromys duprasi. The sequence goes on from CM053758.1 coordinate 16,517,680, forward strand.
CGTGGTCTACAAATGGCCCTGAGCACCAAGGCTGTGCTCTTCCACAGCCTTGAGCCCCGAATCGAGGCAAGAGCGCAGGACCCCTGGGGGCCAGGCAGACTTGATTAGATGTCCTTGGTGATATCAGGCACTCTTTGCACATTTGTTTTATTAAGTTTTGATTGCAATAATATTGCACTGTTAATTTCTTGGTTGTGATAATTATGCCATAATTCTGTAAGGTGGTAACATTTGAGGAAGATAGGAAGACAGATTTATGAGAATCCTTTGGTTTGCCTTTTAACTGTTCATAAATCTGAAATTATAATACAAAGATTAAAAATAGGGATAAAAGCAAAAATAACATAGAATAGAAAAATTAAAGCAGAACCAGCATTACCAGCTGGCCAGAGGCAGAAAGACCTGCTGACATCTTTTATGTTGTGGGACTGGGTATCAAACACAAGACCTTGCACATTCTAGTTAGCACTCTACTATTCAATTGCAGCCCGTCCTCCCTTCTTCCCAGGCTTCTCCCATCCTTTCCTTTTTGAGACAGTCTTACGTATTCTGTGCTGCCCTGGAACTAACTACATAGCCAAAAGTGATCTTGGAACTTGAGATCTTCCTGCTTCTGTGGATTATAGGCATATGCCACAGTTTACTTGGAGGTAGGGATTCAACCCAGCACCTCCTGCATGCTAGGCAGGCACCTACTAAGGTTCACCTCTAGCCCCCCTCCTTTTTCTGTGTCGTTTGGAGACAGGGTCTGTCTATATATTTGTGGTTGGTCTGGAATTTATTACATAGAATAGGCTGTCCTTGAACTCAGGAAACTTACCTGTCTCTGCCTCCCTAGAGAATCCCTAAGGTTGAGGTTAATGGCATTAATGGTGCTAGCCTGTGCTCGTGCGTGTGCGCATGTGTGCGTGACACATGCACATACACAGCTTTTTAATTACCGTATATGTATGGTTGTTTTGCCTGCATGTATGTATGTACACCATGTGTATGCCTGGTACCCACAGATGTCAAAAAAAGGGTGTCACGTTCCCTGGAACTGGAGTGATCCTTGGGAGCCACCATGTGGATTCTGGGAATCAAACAGATTCTTGGAAGAGCAGCCAGTGCTCCTGACTACTAAGCTCTCTCTAGCCCCTGTAATCCCTTTTTAAAAAGGTTTGTGTATGTATGTATGTGTGTGCTGTGTGTCACCAGAAGAGGGTGTTGAGAGTTCCTCTATCACTCTGAGGAAGGGTCTCTCCCTGAACTTGGGACTCAAGTTTTCTTAGTAAACTGCAGCAATCCTCCTGCTTCTGCCCTTATCAGAGTGGGGTTTAATGGGCCAGCACAGGATACTTCTCTTATCCGGGAACTGGGATTCAAAATTTGAGCCTCAGGATTGCATAGCAAGTCCGAGCTGAGCCATCTGTCCAGTTCAATAAATAATGGTTTTAATAAAATGACCCCATATTCTTTAGACTGTTTTATGTCCAATGACTTTTCTGTTTATCACCACAGAACAAGCTTAGAGCATTAATTGTTCTTGTGTCAGGGTTTGCTTAGAGCTCACTATGTATTCTGATCCTCTTGCCTTGCCTCTCAAGTACTGAGATCGCAGGTTTGTGCCTTCGTGTCAGGCTGGGCTCATGTGTTTTCCTCTCAAATTATGGTTAGAATCATTTCTTGGGGGGAAATCAGATGAGCCATTTTAACTGGCCCCTAATACACACTTGGCCTCTTCATCACACTATAAAATATAGGGAGAACGTGTGTCTGTCCTGACCACTGTTCTACTCCTGTAGGGAAACACCATGGCCAAGGCAGCTTATAGAATAAAGCATTTAGCTGGGGACTTGCTTACAGTTTCAGAGGGTGAGTCCATGACCATCATGGCAGGCAGGCAGGCAGGCAGGCAGGCAGGCAGGCAGAGAGGCAAGGTGCTGGGCCAGTAGCTGAGAGCTCACATCTGATCTGCAAGTTGTAGGCAGAGAGAGCACAGACTGCAAACCTCAAAGCACACACTTCCTAATCGTTTCTAAACAGTTCTACCAACTGGGCACTAAGCATTCAAACATATGGGTCCACTCTCACCCAAACTCACAGCACAGTGTGGCTGTGTATACGGATGTGGTCATATGAAAGAGATCAGAACAAAACAGTGCCTATATTGCTTGTTTCCAGGTAGCTAGATGTTGTTGTGGTGGTGGTGGTGGTGCTACATGTCTGTGTGCCTGTACGTGTGCGCACATGTGTGCACGTGTGTTTGAGACAGGGTCTCATTATATAGCCCTGGCTGTCTAGGAACTCACTATGTAGACCAGGCTGGCCTAGAACTCGCAGAGGTCTGCCTGGCTCTGCCTCCTGAATGCTGGGATTAAAGGTGTGTGCCCCATGACTGGCTTTATATTTGTTGTCGTTACATTCCGTGCTTTCTTTCCATAGTGTTCCTAATTAACTTTAGTCATGGTCACGTTTAATGAAAAAGGTTCCTTTTTAAAGCTGAGTGGAGTGATGAGGATGGGTGGGTGGTGGTAAGAGATGGTTTTGGATTAGAGGAGCCTAACTGAGGACCTGGGGTTCTTGGGGCAGATGGTGAGGGGAAGCGAGGGGAGGCAGCAGCTGTGGTGTCAGGTGTGAGAGCTGACCCTCGTGGGCCCCCTCTCTCCCAGGCAGCCTGCCGCCCATCATTGTGTATGACCGGAACGGCTTCAGAATTCTGCTGCACTTCTCCCAGACGGGGGCCCCTGGCCACCCCGACGTGCAGGTGTTGCTGTTGACCATGATGAGCACTGCCACCCAGCCTGTCTGGGACATCATGTTTCAGGTGGCTGTCCCTAAGGTGAGTCATCTGCTGCTGGCCAGCTCTGACCTTTTTACACGAGTGACTCATTTCTGCACATTTGCTGAGACATTAGCGGTTAGGTGTAAGACATAGACTCTTCACCCAGACTGGTTAAATAAACATAAAATGGGGATTTTAGTGGCTTGCCTAACTGGGTTTTCCTATATATTTGACTTCAGATAGCTTACTTACTACCTAGTTTTTTTTGTGGGATTTTGTTTGTTTGTTTGGTTGGTTTTTGAGACAGGGTCTCATATGTAGCCCTGACTGGCCTGGAACTTATTATGTAGTCCATGTTGGCCTCCAGTTCCCAACTGCTGGGATTGAAGGGGTGTATTATCATTCTCCACTGTATTTTGATTTTTGATACAGGATTTTTGGTACTGTGTAGGTCAGGCTGGCCTGGAACTTGCTTTTAGCCAAGCTTGGCCTCAAACTCAAGTTCTTCCTGCTTCCGCCTCTTACGTGCTGGCAGGAGAGGCGCGTGCCTCCCCTCCCTCACCTAGGTAAAGGTAGTTGGCTCTACTTTCTCCTGGGGATTATTGGGCCCTAAAAGGGCACGAACACGGCCACTGGTATCCAGGGTTGCGTGGCCCTCTTTTTATTACTTAGGCTTAAAAGCAAGCAAACAAAGACGGAAAGATATGTGAGTTCTCTCACCCATGTGCTAAGCCTGGCACTGCTTTACACGCTGTCAAGCCAAGGCTTGAACTAAATGTTGTGCCCAAGGGCATAGAGCTAGTAAAAGGCACATTGAGAACTCACCCAAAGATTTTCTCTAGTGTCTTATGCTGCCTCTCAGATATTAACTGCTGACCACATGCCTTCAAATTACATTCCTTGGGGCAGAAGGAAAGGCTTCTGTGGGTCTTATACCACTCATAAGAAATGTCTGTGTGGGACCATAGGGGTGTCCTGAGGTGCTCCTCTCGATAGAGCTCAAGTTGCTGTTGACCTGAGTGTTCTCACTGAAGCTGTGGCTTTCTGGATTGACAAGCTGAATTTTCTGCCCGTAGTCAATGCGAGTGAAGCTGCAGCCGGCCTCCAGTTCCAAGCTCCCAGCATTCAGTCCTTTGATGCCTCCCGCCGTGATCTCTCAGATGCTGCTGCTTGACAACCCACACAAAGTATGTGCCGGGGTCTTCAGTAGCGGGGAAGTAGGCCTGAATAGTACACTGAGGCTTTGCTGTCAAGTCTAGGTGGTTCCAGGTTGAGTTTGGGGGTGGACCAGCCCTTGCTGGGGCCTGCTTTGCTTTGGGGCTTGTTAGAAGGTCTTTAACAGGCTGTCATAGCTGGGAAGCAGAGAAGAGACATATGAACTCATACCTAGATTGTTCTGGAGGAGGCATCCTATCCTTCTGTGAGTCTCTAAATTGCCCTTTGAGACTGCGGAAGTTGGCAGGGCTTCCAGGATACATGCCTGGCTCCCTTTCCGTTTGTGGCTCTAAAGAGACTAAGCCAGGGCATCCATGCCATCTTCATATGGGGGAATTATGCAAACAAACCGAGCCGACTCTAGAGGCAGAGGGAGGCCTGATCTACACAGCAAGTTCCAGGCTAACTACGGTTACCTGGTGAGATCCTGTCTCAAACATAAACAAGCTGTAAGCTGTTCCTTGGGTGGAGGCCCTTCCTGTGGCTTGACTCTCCGTTTCCTACCCACTGAATTAACATCTTCTGTTCTGTTCCCAGGAACCCATCCGGTTGCGGTATAAGCTGACTTTCAACCAGGGTGGGCAGCCATTCAGTGAAGTAGGAGAAGTGAAAGATTTCCCAGACCTGGCTGTCTTGAGCACCGCCTAACTTCTCAACCAAGACTCTTCAGTCAAGCCTAGGCCGGCGTTCCTTTTACTGTCTGGTCGGGACTCACTGTAATGTAGTGCAGAGTGCCAAGTGTTCTCTCCTGATGTCAGGCCACGATTGCCAATCTCTGTCTGTAGATCATGTGTGTGCGCGTGCGTGTGTGTTACCGGGGTGCTGGGGGAGGAGGGAGAGCTGGGCTTGGGATTTGGGCAGTGTGAGGGGTGCTGACAACCTCTGAGACCATCTCTGCTGCACTCATGTCTGCTTCTGCATGTTGGTTGACACTGTTGTCCCTGCCTCGGGTTGGAGTTTTATAAGCCAAAGTTTTTTCCATGTATTGTTACTCATTCATCCACTCTGTGCCTTGTCAGCCTTTGAAAGTCTTAGTTGCTCCCAGGCTGCTATTCTCAGGGACCTTAGAAAGGGACCTGGTTGGTCTTGTGACAGAGCGTGTCTTCTGGGGCACACTCTTCCAAGAATGGCCTTGTCTTCATTTTCATTAGTGAATGCTGCTTGCAGATGTTCAGTAAGACCTTCTAAATGGAATGCCTGTTGCACTGGTTCCAGGCAAGGGGCTGCCGTGAGACCAGGAAGCCACACTTGGTGGGCCAATCATGTCCTTCACTACAGTGCCTTAGATTCTCCCTTAGATAGAACCTCTGAGGCCTTGTCCAGGTCTCGGGTTCTGTGGGTTGGGCAGCCTGTCTGGGCCCTTACTCAGGACCCACAATGTCATCCTCATTCTTTCTGTTCACAAACATCTCAGAGCTTTCATTGTGACCCTGTGTTCGTTGTTGTAAGTCGCAGCCAGCGGGCCAGCCCCGTGGCCCTCACAGTCCAAGTCGAGGAACTGCGGTGCAGGTAGAGAGCCGCGTGGATCGAAGTACAGAACATCGTTGAATAAATACTGTGTACAAATTTGCCTGGTGTCGAGTCCATAGGGGATGCACTTAGAGGTGACAGGCTGGAGAGGGCCGTCTTCTGTTGACAGCTGGGGACGTGGTGAAGAACAGTGTTCTGAAGAGCTTAGGGATCTGGAGAAGGGGAGGGGTGTTGTTCCAAGCATACCTGGAAGGGGAAACTCAATTCATAGTTGACCTATACTTTGAGAACACCTACTGTGTGCGGGTGCTTTGGCATGCATGCTTCAGCAAGTTCTGCTGGGCTGGGCTTGTAGGAGAAGGGTCTGAGCCCCGCTGAAGTGGGTGGTGAGGGCTGTAAAGTCCTGGTAGCCAGTCTTAGGGATTCTGCCTCAGAAACGGGAGGCCTCTCTATGGATCACGGCATGTTTGTTTTCTTCTGGTGCATATTAATAGCAAAGAACATTTTATTTCAGTAGATGTTAGGATGGCTTCCTGGCTGAATTTTTTTTTTTTTTTTTTTGTGACAGGGTCTTGCCGTGTGCCCCTGGCTGGCCTGGAATTCACCGTGTAGACCTGGCTGAGCACTCAGGCTCATAGTGTTGCACTCTGCCTCCTGAGTGCTGGGGTTGAAGTGGTGTACCACCAGGACTGATTTTTTTTTTTTAAATACGGTCTCATGTAGCCCAAGCTGACTTCAAACTTGCTGCGTAAGCTGAGGAGGGTGACCTTGAACTTAATGATCCTACTGCCTCTAATACCTGGGTGCTCAAATTATAGACGTGCACCAAGTTCTGACAAGATGAAACCCAGAGCCTCTGCATGCTAGGCAAGCACTCTGCTAGTCAGCTGAGCTAGATCCCAAGCCCTGGTTTGTTGTGTCTTGAGATAGAATCTCAAGCTATAGTCCAACCTGACCTGGAACTCAAATACTATGTTCAAAGAAACACAGTAGCTAAAACACAAAGTCTACACATGCGTGTAGAAGCAACACAGAAACAGGCTAGACGGAGGCATCTGAGGCATCTTTGTGGCCTTTCAGTCCCCCAGGGGCATGCTCCTCACTGTCATGCTCCCAAATGCCACAGTTGCCACTCCATTGTCAGTCACAGGAAGGAAGGGGGAAACGCCAGGATTCCAAGGCTTCCTGCCTTCACATCTTGCCTCATTTGGTTACTTGGCCACACCTAGCTGCAAAGCACAGTGGGAAAGTGTGAATTTTGTATGCAGTGCAGCACAATGTAAAATAGGGGTCTGGTTACTGTGGAAGGAGAGATAGGATGGCATGGTGGAAAGTTAGCAAGCAAGCTCCCCCTCCTTCAGGAGAAACCTGTTTTCAAACTATGGCTAAATGAAAATGCAGGTTATTTTCCTTTGTAGCGCTGACCGTCAAAATTTATGGCTTTGTTAGGGTTCCTACTGCTATGATACAAACACCGTGACTAAAAAGCTTACACTTGCACCCCACTGTTCATCACTGAAGGAAGTCGTGACAGGAACTCAAACAGGGCAAAAACCTGGAGGCAGATGTTGATGCAGTAGCCACAGAGGGGTGCTGCTTACTGGCTTCTTCCTCATGGCTTGCTCAGCCTGAAGCCAGGACCGCCATCCCATGGATGGTGCCACCCATAGTGGGCTGGACCTCTCCCCCATCAATCACTAAGAAAATGCCCTACAGACTTGCATATGGACCAGTCTTATGGAGGCAGTTTCTTAACTGAGGTTCTCAACTCTCAGATGACTAGTTTGTGTCAAGTTGTAATAAAACTAGCCCAGCCATAAGCCCCATTCCCTGGCTCTAGCTTTAAACCAAACAATTCCCCCAGTTATTTGTCTATGCGCATAACTGGCTATGTTTGGGTCTAGGAACTCCAGGTGAGTTTCTTCTCAAATTTATCTCGGTTTTATTGAAATAGCTGAATAAAGCCTTATTTCTTATATTTAGTGTCACTGTTTTGACAGGTATTAAACATGATTAAATACAAAAGGTAAAACTTCTGGGCTGGGGGTGGGGAGGGGGTGTGCAAGCGCGGGGGGGACCTGAGTTTGATTTCCAGAACCGATATGGAAAAGCTAAGTGTAGTGGCAAGCACTAGTAGAGAGACTACTCTGGGACTTGCAAACCAGCCAGCCTAATGCAATTGGTGAGAGACCCTGTCTGAAAAAGTAAGGTGGATAGCCTTTGAGGAATGGCACAGGACATTGGTCTCTGGCCACGGGCACATATGCACACACATGCAGAATAGAAGTTTGCTCACCTGCTTTCAGAGACACACCAGGGACACTTCGGCAGATAGATGGGACACTAGATAGAGGAGTTTCCGGATTGCCTTCTTCCCTGACAGCCCCTTCCCACCTCCCTTGTTTGTAGGCCCTGCCTGAGAATCACATTCAGTTCTCGTATTTCTCACATGTATTCTTTTGAACAAGCTACCTGACTAGTCTGCGGCAGTTCTTTCTAAGTAGCACATGTTGGCTTTGAACTCCTGATCCTCCTGCCTCCAGCATGCTAGGATTATAGGTGAGTACCACCAAAACTGGCTCCTTCCGGACTTGTTGGTAACAATGTTTAAGATCTAGTTAAGGGCCACCAGGTGGCTCAGCAGTTGAAGAACAGGCACCTGTTGCCGAGCTTGACTGCCTGAATTTGATTCTAGGGACACGTGGAGGAAGAGCACTGTGTCCCTCAAGTTGTGACTTCCACATGTACTTTGGCACACACACATACACACGTAAATGCAATATTTTCTTTTTAATCTACTTTAAATCTATTTAACACTTTTTAATTGGCACTCCTTGGCGTAGATTTTGTGGGGTTCGTGTGGACCATGCCTCCAGGGGAATTGGCATGGGACTAGTGAAATGGAGCGTGTTCGAACCCCAGAAATCTCAAACTTGAGATCTCTTCGTGAGTACGGAGGGTGTAGGACAAAGAATTCGCCTTGTTTCCGTGCCCACTTCAGGAGCACATGATACAAACCCAATGACAGGTGGTCTATCACTGTCGCGAGAGCTTGACCTGTTCTTTTCCCATTGCTAGCATCCTGGTCCCAGCCAATGACATGGATTTACCCTCAAAGCCCTCCCACTGCCCAAGGTTTATGGGTCCCTGTTTCATGTGAAATAAAGACACGCGAGCACACCCTCTGCTTCATCAAAGATTGCCTGAGAGTCATTCTGGGCTGTGACACTGAGAAAAAAGGGCCCCCTTTTCCCCAAAGAATGTGTGGTTGGACTTCCGGCCAGGCTGCTATCCAGGCACCGTCACAACCTCTGTAGAAGCTCTCCCGGCGGCCATGGCACCTGCTGTTTGTTCATCGATAAGTCAGCGTGGATCACGGCCGCCGTCTTCCCAGCCATTCCCTTCTGTTTGCCCAAAAGCTGTAACGTTGCTGCACGGAACAGCTGTTTCATTCGCTGGAATCAGGTTGGGCTTCCACTGCAGCCTGTCTCCATTGCCGTTTAGAGTCGGCGGTCCAACTAAAAGAGCTGTAACCCTTTGCTGTGGAAAAATCTTTATCTCCCACATTTCCAGCCAGACTGGGAATCCTGTGACACAGACCTGGTTCCATGCTCTTCCCTTCCTGTCCGGAGCCTGATCCTGGGGGAAGTACACTCGAGATACCTTCCATCATCCTATGTAGGCCCAGAGACCTAGAGTGCTCAGACCTTATATCGAATAACGCGCTTCCCCGGCTCAGGGCCTGGCGGCCGATCCGGTATATCAGGAACCATAAGATTTTTCTTTAGCCCGCTGACTAGTGGTACCTTTTGCTTTTCAGTTAGTCCCTCTGCAGCCTCTCTGCACTGTATTTGTTAGGGTTAGGATCTCCGTGTTTGTTTCCTTGAACTGTGGTGATGGCATCACAAACTTGCCAGGTGGTCCATGCCTAGCCTGTAATCTCAGCAGACTAAGAGGTAGATGCAGGAAGACCAGAAGTACCAATTTGGATAACACAAGATCTTGTAAACACTAGCTCATGCAAACACACACAAACACACACACACACACACACACACACACATGAAGCTAAAACATGGAGAATTCCTGGGAGCTTGTGGCCTGCTAACCTAGTATACAAAGTAGAAAACAAAGATCCCATCTCAAAGGCAGACTGTTACCTGAGGCATTTCTCCACCCTCAACAAAGATTCGATGGCATCTGCACACCCTTGTTCACACAAATGCTTACACAATAATATTCTGCTGTGGTCTGGGTGTGGTATCCCAGCACTTGGGAGGCAGAGGCCAAAATTAGCCAGGTAAGTGAAAGAATAGGCTTTATTCCAGAGATAAAGGTGTAGTTGATGATGGTATTAGGTTAATACCACAGGAAGATAAAAGTTACAAGTATACATATACCTAGTATCAGAGCCCTGAAGAACCAGAAGCAAAAATAAATGCAGCTGGACGGAAAAGTGGACAGTACAACCATATAAATTTCATTCTGTTTTGTTTGTGAGACAGGGTCTCTCTACACAGCCCTGGCTGTTGTGGACCACGCTAGCCTTGAACTCACCTTGGCCTTCCTCTGCCTCCTGAGGGTATGCCACTGCACCTGGCTAACAATAATTAGTTGCAGATTTAAAGTCTTTCAATAATAGGTGGGACAACTCAGACGACAATCAAGGACATAAGTTTCTTTTTTTTTTTTTTACAAATTTATTTATTTTATGTGTATGAGTGTTCTATCTGCATTTACACCTGTCAGAAGAGGGAATCAATTCACATTATAGATGGTTGTGAGCCACCATGTAGTTGCTGGGAATTGAACTCATGACCTTTGGAAGAGCAGATGGTGCTCTTAACCACTGAGCCATCCCTCCAGCCCCTAGGACATAAGTTTTGAAGAGCACTAAAACCCTTTTTACCAAAATATATGGAACAGTTACCCAATGACTGTATATATATATATATATGTGTGTATGTATATAAATATATATATATATATTTGGTTTGGTTTTTACAAGGCAGCGTCTTGCTATATAGGCCTGAATGGCCTCAAACTCAAGGCCATCTTCCTGTTTCCTTAGTGCTGGGATTACAGGCATGTATCACCATACTCAAGACATGATTTTCTTCCTCCTCTTCATAGTATTCACTGTCCATTATGTGCAGTGCTAGGTTTCATAAAGAGAGCCTATTTCATCTATACTATATATTTAAACTATATTCTCTTCTGAATATCCTCTCTCTTTGTCCCCCTACCCCATTCTCCTTTCTTCCTCCTCTGTCTCCCTTCTCTCCTCATGTCAGACACTCTTTTAGGTATGTATAAAATCTAGACCCAAAAGTGAGAGAAAACACAAGACTTTGTCTTCTGGCTTGCTTTGCTTATTATCTTTAGCTGTATCCATTTTTCATAACCTCAGTCCTCCTTTTCTTGTATTGGACATATTTTCAAAAGCACATAGACCCTTCTCCATGACAGGCCATTACTAAGGCCATAACAAATCTGTGCATTAGAACAGCTTAAATCATGTTTTCTAAAGCCATGGGGTTGAATCAGAAACCAACACTAGCCCATGGTGTGGTGGCTCACGCCAGCATCTTCAGCACTTGGGAGGTTCAGTCAGGGGGATTGCTGAGTTCCAAGATAGAAGGACTACAGAGTAGGAGCCAGTCTTTACAAAACAAACAAACAAATTACTTTGATGAAAATGAAAGGATTAAAGGAAAAGTTTTTTTTTTTAAGATTACTGAAGACTACTGAAATTAGAACAGAAAGAAAGATGGGATAACATTATCAATTCTATAGAAATTTATAAGAGGCCTGAAGAGGTGGCCCCGGGATTAAAAGTACTGGCTGCTCGTCCAGAGGACATGAGTTCCAACCCCAGCGCCCACAATTACTGTAAAAAACTCTACTTCTAAGAGATCTTTCATCCTTATCTGGCCTCTGCCGGCACCAGGCACGCAAGTGGTTCACAGACATACATACATGCAAAACACTCACCCACATAAAACAAAACTAAAAAACTGCTATATGCATTTAGTGAGGACAGAAAAGTAACACACCGAGTTTATATCTTCTCAGACGTCCAGTCACTCTAGGTTAGGAAAAATACGAGTTTACTTGGTTTGCTGCTTGGAAAATACTAGCAGAAAAGGAACGGCAGTATTTGCTAGGACAACGGCGAGCCCGCAGCCGACAGAGGGAACAATTGCTATGGTAACAGGCACGGACTTCCGGAAGAAGTACGGCGGGCGACGAGGGACATTCTGCCTGGTAGCGAGCGCGCTGACGGGGCGGCCAGTGGCGGACGCGGTGGGTTCCTGCGGCCGCCCCGAAGGCGGTGTCGCCCGGCGCCAGCCCGGAGGCCGCGCGCCATGGACTTCTCCAAGTTCCTGGCCGACGACTTCGATGTGAAGGACTGGATCAATGCGGCCTTCAGAGCCGGCCCCAAAGACGCGGCGGCGGGGAAGGCGGACGGCCACGCAGCCACCCTGGTGATGAAGCTTCAGTTGTTTATCCAGGAGGTGAACCACGCCGTGGAGGGTGAGCCACCAGCCACCCACCTGACCGTCCAGGGAGCCCGACTGAAGGACCGGGCCCGGGCGCCAGCCCTCTCCTTTGGTGGGATAGCTAGCCCTGCAGTAGTCTGAGTGAGGTGTGGACTTAGGTGTTCACCTCTGGCGATGCCATGATATTTCCTTTAAAACCTAATAAAAAGCTGGGCGTGGTGGCGACCGCCTGTAATTTTAGCACTAGGAGGGTGGTGGTGGTGGACCAGGAATTCAAGGCCAGCTTCCATTGCAGAGTGAGTTCGAGTCCAGCATGGGCTATAGGATCTCTCTCTCTCTCTCTCTCTCTCTCTCTCTCTCTCTCTCTCTCTCTCTCTCTCTCTCTCTCTCTCTCTCTCTCTCTCGCTCTCTCTCTCTCTCGCTCTCTCTCTCTCTCTCTCTCTCTCTCTCTCTCTCTCTCTCTCTCTCTCTCTCTCTCTCTCTCTCTCTCTCTCGCTCGCTCTGTTTTCTCCTCACTTCTCAGTGCTAACCTCACTCTGTCACCTATGCTAATCTCAGACTCATAGTGCTTCTCCTTCTGCCTCAGCTTCCCAAATTCTAGCGTTACGGATATGTGTCCCCCACTCAACTTAAAAACAACAAAAGCCTTTGTTGGAGTGATGTCTCAGTGATTAAGAACACCCAATACTCTTGTAGAGGACCTGTGTTAAATCCCAGCAGCCACATCACGTAGCTCACAACTACCTGTAACTCCAGTTCCAAAAGGTTCAGTGGCCTCCTTGGTCATGCATGAGCACTCTCATGCCCATCACTGACACACAGACTCAACAGGTGCACATAATGAAAAAATAAATCTCGAAAGAAGTTGTTTTGAAGGTTGTGGGTAGATAGGGTCGAACACAGCCCATACTGGCTTTGAACTTGCTGCATGGTGAAGGGTGTCCTTGAACTCTTAATCTTCATGCCTTTGACTCCGAAGTTCTGGACTTATAGACATGTTCCATCATGCCTGGCATAAAGAAGCATTTTTTGAGAATATTAAATAGTTAGCTGATCCTGGTATTTAGCAGTATATGAGAATGAGAAATCATTATAATTTGTCTTTGTAAGCTAAGGAAGATGGGCTGCCCTGAATGAAGACTTTTACCTTTGTGTGTGTGTGTGTGTGTGTGTGTGTGCGCACGCATGTATGCACTGTAAATTAAATTTAGGTCCTTGCATGCTCTTATTTTGTGACAGAGTCTTAACTAAGTTTCCTAGGCTGGCCTTGAATTCACTCTATGTCCTAAGAAAGCTTTGAATTTGCAATTTTGCCTCAGCGTCTTGACATCTTGAGTGACTGGGGACAGATCTGTGCCACTATTCCCTGCAGATTTATGACCTTTTTGGGGGGAAGGAGGTCAGTTTGAGACAGGGTTTCTCTGTGTAACAGAGTCCTAGTGGTCTTGGACTCACTTTGTAGACCAGGCTGATTTCGAACTCACGGAGAGCCGCCTGCCTCTGCCTATGGAGTGCTAGGATTAAAAGCATGTGCCACCACTCCCAGCATTTTGACCATTAAAAAAAAATTAAATTTATTTGTGTGAGTATGTGTGTGTGTTAAAGAAAGAGAGTATGGATAGGCATAAGTCAGTTCCCTTCCTTGCTACTTCGCTGGACAGAGGATACAGTGCCCTGTAGCCTGGGTTACAGTGCTGCAGTTCGATTTCCAGGGTATATTTCCCCACTGTCTGCTTGTGGGAGCAGTGAAAAATTGGGCTAGTGGTCCTCAGTGGCTCCTGGAACCCACATCCTTGTGTTTAGAAGTGCTAGGGATGCAGGTCTTGGGCCCAGTCCCACACCTGCTGGAAGAGAGACTAGGTGATCCTAAAACATGCTCAGGTCTTAAGAGCATGAGGCAAAGTAGAGACCATGGTGTTCATGTCTCTAGTCTGCTGCAATGAGCCCCGAGTGCGGCAGCCAGGGCCATTTTGTATCTGTAAGTCCTCATGGGTCCCCAAACTTTTCAAAGCACTCTGGGTTTTGTGCATAATTCTGTTTTCATATTCATCAGTATGGCAGCCATAGCACTCAGGTAGCTGGCATTCACCTAATGAATTTCCCAAAGTTTACACATGTGTTAAGGGAAAACATGAGACAACCTTGCTTTCGTTGGTAGCTCAGGCATGTCCCTGCATTCTGCCTTTGGTTCCACTTTGAAGGCTCTTCCCAGATTCAGAGCATAGCAGACAGCCAGGAGCTCAGATGGTTAGAGTTTCTAGTCACTCATCTCCAGTGCGCTGCGGGTAGGAAAAAGTCCGATTGCAGCATCACTGATGGTCTCTAGTAAGTGGGGACTTGTAGCAGCAATGTATTTTGTGTGAGCACCCGTTAAAAATGTCCTTAACCCAGTTCGTTGATAATACAAATAGGACCATATTTGAAGGTCACTTGACAAACACACCTTTCTCCTACATTGAACCCAGGTGGTCCTTTAATAAAGCAGGGAATGTGTGATAAAACAGGAGTCCGTGAGGTGACCTCAGCCAAGGCCTCGTCCTTTGTAGAATGATGAATGAAACTGTGCTTCAGAAGCAAGCAAGCAGTCAGTGTCAACTTGACTCAAAACCAGCAGGCTACAAGAAAGAATGAAGGACACAGTTGTGGTAACATGTGCCTGCAATCCCAGCCCTCAGAAAGTTTTTTATAATTAGGAAAACTGAGTATATTCATGAAAAGGTTGGAATTAGAGAAAAGAGTACCTCAGAAAAAGTCCAACAAAATAAAACTGTGAAAGCAAGAAAAACAAAACAAAACTAAAACATGGCAGGCAGATGGGAGCTAGACTCATATAATGCTTGACAGGTCGGTTGCCACAGAGTTACAGCCTAGCTCTTTGGGTTTGTATGCTTTAAGATTTGTTTTCTTTTCTGTGCATGTGTGTGCATGTGCAGATATTTGCAGAGGCCAGGAGAGGGCTTCAGATCTCTTGGAGCTAGAGTTACAGGCCTCATCCAAATTCTGTCCTCTGATAGAGCGAACAATGCTTTTTCTTAGTCACACGGCCACCCGCCCCAGTTCTTCCCTTTTAAAATAACTTTTTATTGATTATTTGGGAATTTCACTTCATGAACCTGGAGCATACTCTCTTTCCCTGTCCTCCCTGGTCCTCCTGCCGCCTTTGTGACCTTCCCCTCCTTCCCCCCCACAAGAAGAAGAAGGAAGAAGAGGAGGAGGAGAGAAGGACAGGTAGAAGGAGGAGAGAGAGAGGAGGAGGAGGAGAAGTCCAATTTGTGTTGCCCATTTACTCACTGTAGTATGGTCAAATGCCCAGTGATCACCTCCTCAAAGAAAACTGAGTCCTTCCCCCCTGCCAGAGCCATCAGTTGTGCAAAGTTGCACTTCAGCATTCCTATCACAATTGCAAAGAGTTCTCTTTGGTGGCTTTCTGTCCAGCATCTTACTTCTTTGTGGGAGTTGGAGTGGGTTAGGGGTTGTCACAAAAGCCTTCTATGTCCCTCTTTCTCAGCTATGAGTCTACAGTCATCCATGCCACAGAAAGTTCTTTGTTTTTGTTTGTTTAATTTTCTTTATATTTTATGTATGGGTGCTCTGCATGTACACCTGCACACCAGAAAGTGGCATCAGATCCTATTGTAGATGGCTGTGAGCCACCATGTGGTTGCTGGGAATTGAACTCAGGACCTCTGGAAGATCAGTGGGTGCTCTTGCCCACTGAGCTATCTTTCTAGCCCATGTTCTTTGTTTTGTTGAGACAAGGTCTCCCTACTGTAAAATAGGCCAGCCTGGGACTCCCCATGCAGCCTCAGCTGCCACCACTTTTTACAGTAATTCTCCTGCTTCAGTGTCCTGAGGGTTGGGATTACAGGCACATGCTACCACACCTGTGTTCTTCATTCTTTCTGTTGATCTTGGGTCAGGTTGGTGCTTATTACTTGTTTCTGAAGCACATGGTTTCACTCGTCGTTCTACGGAGAACATGGTCCTGGCAGGGGTCACCTCACTGACCCCCTATTTGCCACTCATTCCAAGCACTTTCTCAAAGCTGATTGTTAGCATTACAGGGAAAGTTTCCTTTCTGTCTCCACATGTGTAATGATTTCCCACTGTGTTAGTGCCGGTTTCTACCGCTTGTGCACGTGGCCATTCTTGATTTTTTTTTTTTTTCTGCAGAAACAAGTCTCCAGGCACTTCAGAACATGCCCAAAGTGCTCCGTGATGTGGAAGCCCTGAAGCAGGAGGCGTCTTTCCTGAAAGAACAGATGATTCTTGTCAAAGAGGACATTAAAAAATTTGAGCAGGACACTTCACAGTCGATGCAGGTACCTTGGCTCCTGTCCACGATGTGGGGCATCTTGCATTTGGCAGATGTTCTCACTCACAGGAGATTTAGAGCTCAGAATTCTACCCAGTACTCAGGCTGGCTGTTCACCTAACTTATTTTCTCAGCCAAATTAGCTGGCTGAAGGGTAAGAACACTCACAAAACACGTTTCCAGTCTCCAAAGGTGGAGAGAAGGGGACTGTCGCTGACTTGTGCACGCGGTTTCTCTTTCAGGTCCTGGTAGAAATTGACCAGGTGAAGTCCAGAATGCAGCTGGCTGCGGAATCGCTTCAGGAAGCCGACAAGTGGCGCACCCTGAGCGCCGATATAGAGGAGACCTTCAAAACCCAAGTATGTCCCTCACAGGGCACACTGTCCCAGGCGTTCAGGGAGGAACTTGGAGTTTGGGGAAAGCAAGTGAGGCAGCTGTTCCTCAGGGCCATAAGGGGTGTCCACAGCAGCAGACAGAAGCTTTCGGCCATGACAGGGGGAAGCCAGCCTCTAGCACTTCCTCTTGCCTCCTCTGCTTGACTGAAGCCCAGGAGAGAAATGCAGGCAGAGAAGATGGGGCAAGTGTGACTTTAGCAAATTACTTCACTTCTGAGAGGCCACAGAAGTGGAAAACAGTGGTAGCTTTGAAACCTGTTTGGAAGCATGAAGTGAAATGGTGTGGTGTGAAGAACTCTCATAAAACAAAACAAATGACAACCCTGACTCCCCAAGCCCCTAATTTCTCTTCTGTGGATGCTTACCAGCTTTATGCTGTTCTCCAGCTGTCCCCCAGCTGCGCCCCCAAACAGCACCATGGTGAGAGTACTGTTGTGCACTTTTTTGTTTTTCTTTCAGCAGCCAAACTTTCCCCATCTCTCTCTCTGAAAAAATCCCTTTGTTTCCATCTGCAGAATGGGGACATTTATAGCTCCTGTGAGTGTCACTATGAGGACTCCTCTTGTGGGAGGTCCCCTGCAGGCTTTACAACAGGCAGGGAAAACCGATCAGGGTGAGGTAAGAATGAAACTCAGATCAGCCCCATTTTGGTAACTGGTGCTGAGCCAAGACTTCTAGAGTCTGACACAGAGCATTTAACTTCGGTCATATTTACTTAAGTCCAGCACTGTTTTGGAAAGGTATTCAGACAACAGTTAACTCAGCCCCATGAGTACGAATGACAAAGCTTAATCTGTAAGGTGGTTTCCTGTTGATTTAGGAGCAATGCTTAGGACAAGGGTCCAGGGAGAATGGCTGGGGTAGACATAAGGCCTGGCCTAAGATAACAGAAGTCACATAGGCTGTTGTAAAGAACAAATGGCATCTCTCACAAGGATGAGTTTCATGGCCTAGAAGTAAAGCTCAAGGTTTTGTTTTTTGGGGTTTTTTTTGGTGGGGGGAGTCTGTGATAAACAAACATAGTACCCTGGGGGTGCCAGCAGAGCCTGGCCCAGCAGGTAGGAGAGGATTACCAGGTTGGAATCCTGCATCCCCAGCATCCTGGAAGAAATAGCCAAATAGCTTCTCCCGTTGTAGAGATCAGCTGTGCTCTTAACTTTCCCTGGCTTCTCCAGTGCTTATCTGAGTGCACGAGACCTTCTTGCCTTCTGCATGTATCTGTGGAGACAAGGACAAATATTTAGAATGTAATTAGGGATTGCACTGATTAACTGAAGTGGTGGTGGTAAGTTCTTCTCCAAGATCCATGACTTCACTCACCCTGGGCAGCTGGCGAGGTTGCCAGTACCAGGCATGGTGGTATCCCTCTTGTTGAGCAGTCTTAAGTCTAGGTAGAGAGGCATTGGTTACCACCAACATGTTTTTCCCACGACTGCCCCCACTCAGAGTTATCATGCTGTGCTTGTTGTGGTTCCTAGGCATCACAGCTGGGTAGGAATGTTGCTTGCTTCTCTCCTTGGGAAGCTTGCATGGTGCCTTATGGTACCATAAAGCTGGTCCTCAGGGAGGAGGTGCAGGTCAGTTCCAGCTCCGGTAGCAATAACCTATAAAGTTTTAGGAGTCTCTTGGACAGCAACCCTCACCAACAACTCAAAAGAGGGCGTCTCATGCCCGGGGTTGGGGGTTTTTGTTAGAGGGTCTGTGGCTCTGAGAAGGAACACTGTTAGCTGACATGGGAAAAGCTTATTTAATTGTTCTCTCTCCACACATACATGCCTACTTATGCATAGTATAGGTATTTTTAGGGAGATGGTCAATAGTTTGATTTGCTTTCTTGTGACTTTTCAGACAGCTTTACTGTTACTTTACCCTTTCTTCTTCTGTATTTATCTTCTTCTCCCTCCTTAAACAGAGTGTTTCCTGCCTCTTTCCCGTCCTGTTTTTTTCCAGTTTCCCTATTTCCCCCTTCAGATCATTTGTACTCTGCTATTTCTATTGCTCACTCCCCACCATTCCCAATTGGTGCCTTTTTACTTTCCTGGTTTCTGCAGTTACTTCAGGATATGTACTCACACCTGAAGATTTGGTGCTAGGAACTTCCAGTAAGAGAGAAGATGCAATGTTTGTCTTTCTTGGTCAGGATTACCTCATTCAGTATCTTCTTTTCTAGTTCCATCCATTTACCTGAAAAGTTCGTGATTTTGCTTTCTTTACAGTTGGATAGTATTCCATAGTGTATATGTACCACATTTTCATTATCCATTCAGGAATTGAAGGACATTTAGGTTGTTTCCTTTTCTTGGTTGTTGTGAATACAGCAACAATGAACATGGCTGAGCAAATATCTATGAAATAGGATATTAAGTCTTTTGAGCATTGTGTCAAGAAGTGTAGCTGGGTTTTATGGTCAATTTGGTTTTATTTTTTTGAGAATCCTCCACACTGATTTCCAAACTGGCTGCAGCAGTTTACTATCCCATCAGTAGTGAATAATGGTTCCCTTTTCCCTACATCCCCTCCAGCTTTTTGTTTGCTTGTTTGTTTGTTTTTTTGAGATAGGGTTTCTCTGTGTAGCTTTGGCTGCCCTGGACTCCCTTTGTAGACCAGGCTGGCCTCAGACTCACAGAGATCCACCTGCCTCCGCCTCCTGAGTGCTGGGATCACAGGTGTGTGCCACCTGCCCGGTTCCCTCCGGCATTTGTTGTTGTTGATCTTTGTCATTCTGACCGGGGTAAGATGAATTTTTTTTAATTCTTTTGATTTGCATTTTCCTAATTACTGGGGATGATAATTAGCATTTTTGAGATATTTCTTAGCTATTTTCCCCCTTCTTTTGAGAACTTTCAGTCTATCTGTTCAGGTTCTAACATCCTACCATATTTTCTTTTTCTTTTTTCTTTTTTCTTTTTTTGTTGTCTTTCAGACAAGATCTCATGCAGCCAGGGCTGACCCTGAACTTCCAATTCTTCTACATCTATGTCCCAAGTGCTTGCATGCACCAACAGACACCAGAAATCCTCAGATTCTTTTATTTTTAGTTTAGTTTAATTTTGTTTTTGAATTAGGGTCTCACTGTGTGCACTAGGCTGGTCTCTAAGTCACAGAGATCTTCCTGCCTCTGTCTCCTGAATGCTGCCATTAAAGGTATACATTATCATGCCCAGACTCAGATATTTCTTTTAAGACAAATTTGTAGAAAAGAAAACACCAAGTTAAAAGGATGTGATGTCTTGTTTCTGTTAGGGCTAGAGCTGAGACCCAGGGCCTAGAACATGCTATGCAAGCACTCCACCACTAAGTTAATCCCTAGCCCTGTGAATATTGTGTGTGGGTGCTGGGATCTCAGCTCTGCTCCTCTGCTGAGCAACAAGCCCTCCAACCACTGACAGAATGTTTGTTTGTTGTTGTTGTTTTGTTTTGCATCCTTAACCCAAAATAGCCATTTTTGGTACTTTTTCAGTTAGAAGAAGATGGTACTTCCTTGTTTTAATTTTTGTTTATGTTGATACTGATAATGTTAAACATAATTTCTACGTGTAACTTTTTTATTTTTATGAGTTACTTTTTTTTTTAAAGATTTATTTATTTATTATTTATACAGCATTCTGCCTGCATGTGTGCCTGCGCACCAGATCTCACTACAGATGGTTGTGAGCCACCATGTGGTTCCTGGGAGTTGAACTTAGGACCTTTAGGTTAAGGCTGAACTGTGTTCAGCCAGTGTTCTTAACCTCTGAGCCATCTCTCCAGCCCATGGGTTACTTTTTTAATTGAGAAATATTTTTAAATTTAAATTTTAAAAATGTATGTGTGTATATTTGTGTGTGTCTGTGTGTGTGTACACAAGCACCTGTCTCATTGCACACATGTGGTGGTCAGGGGGCAGTCTGTGAGAGTCAGTTTTTTTCTTTCCATCATGTGGGGCCTTGGGGGAATACAAACCCAGAATATTCAGCTTGTTGGCAAGCACCTTTACCTCTAGCCCCAGAGAGCTGCCTTCTAATGTTTATTTCCAGTAGAGGTGTTGGGAGGCTTTTAAAATAAGCGTCGTCTGTTTTGTCTTTTTATAGGACATAGCTGTGATTTCTGCCAAGCTGACGGGGATGCAGAACAGCTTGACGATGCTTGTGGACACCCCAGACTACTCAGAGAAATGTGTGCACCTGGAGGCTCTCAAGAACAGGCTGGAGGCCCTGGCCAGCCCGCAGATTGTGGCGGCGTTCACCTCTCAGTCTGTAGGTGAGTGTGGCAAGTTTCAACACTGCAAATAAAAGGCTGTGCTGATTCCGTTCTGCGGACTGCAGAAAAATGTAACTTCATTATGCTTCCATAGTTTTAAGATTTTATACTAAGTTTCCTGACATATAGAACAGTTAAAGCAGGTACTGTGAAGATGGGCTCTCGGCCTCAACACTGTCATTTTCATATTCCTGTGCCGTCTCCCCATGCTGGGGATGGGACCCAGGCCTGCCAAGGGCTTGCCACTAAGCTCCATGCCAACCTTACATCTGCTGCATCACTTGTCTGTTGCTCCTTCTCACTGATTTTATTATTATTACTGTTGTTGTTGTTTGTTTGGCAGCTGTGCCACTGAGTGCGGCTCTGGCCCTTCTTTGTCTTTTGTGTGGGAAGTCGCTGTATTGTGGTGAGAACCAGGGCTTTGTGCACACTAAGCATTCGCGTTACTTCTAAACTGCACTTCTAGCCCCCGTCTGATCCTTTTCAAAGTAAGGTGCAGACATCAACATACTTCACTCCTACATACTTCATCCACAAAAATATCAGCCAATCCAGAAGTGACAGCAGTAAAGCTGGGCTTTTTTTTTTTTTTTTTTTTTTTTTTTTTGAGACAGGGTTCCACTGTGTAGCCCTGGTAGGCTGGAACTTGATGTATAGACCAGGCTGGCCTGCAGCTAATGGTAAGCCAGCTGCCTCTGCTTCCCAAGCACTGAGACTAGAGATGTGTGCCACCATAGAGGACACGCATGATGTTTGCTGATCTTCACGGCTCTTTGTGGTCTGTGTTCATTGCTGCTGCTCATGTGTTATGTGAGCCCTTCTCTTCTGAGTTGCACGATCCCTTGAACTTATCCTGTTGAAGTCCCCAGCAGCCAATTATTCAGCAGACTTGAAGGCCTGGCATCAGCCTGCATTTTTCTACCTTTGAAGCCTTCGGTAGTCAACAGTGGTATTTTGCATTCTCTCTCCTGTTCTGAAAACACCTTCTCTTCTTGGCTTGTGAGATGCAGCATTAGTTTTGCTGATGACACTGTGTTTCTAATGATGATCTTAGGGTGGTTAAAGAGCTGTAATTTTTCAGTTTGCTTTAGGGAAAGTGGGTGTGTGACATCAGATTTTAGCATTTTTCTTTGAAAGTTATATAATAAGCTACACATTTATAAACATGAACACACAGACATTTGCCCATATGAATCATTGTCACATGTATAAATGTTGTAAGTTTTCAATGTATTTCAGACTATATAATATTGTTTTAAAAATTTTTTATTTATCAATAATTTCATTTTATCAGTCTGCCACTCCCAGATCTAACTCCCAAACAGGGCCCTAAAGAAGAAATTTGAGAAGCACTAGTAAACCTCCTACCACTCAAAAATAAAAATAAAATAAGAATACTCACAGACACAAAATGAATGTTAAAGATAGGCCACAAAGCTAACAGTATAAACCAGTTATTCTCACTCAGGGAGGCTGAGACAGGATAGCCTCTCCAGGTTCCTGGCTAGCCTGGGCTACAGAAGTGACATCCTGTACCAGAAAACAAAACCAAATGAAAAGAGCCCAGGAAAAATGGTTGTTCTGGTGGTATCTGCAGGCTGTACTCAGCCCTTAGGACATGGAAGAAAGTCAGGGTCATCCTCTGCTGCATACTGAGTTGATAACTAGCCTGGGTACAGGCCACCTCTTGAGGGGAGGGTGTTAAAAGAATTGGAACCACAACCTCCAGCCTGTGGGTTGTGGCCCTGCAGAGTCTATGGGAAGCCCGTGGAGATTCATCTTGATTTGCCATCTGCCATGTCATTTCTGTCCAATACCACCATCTGTCCTGGCTCCCAGATGTTGAAGCATTGACCCTGAGTCTCTGGAAAGCATCCAGCATTTTGGTGAGCTTGGTGCATCCAGGAGTCGGAAAGGGTGGTCGTGCTGCATGCTGGAGTGGCCTCAGGGGGCAATGAGAATCAGCAGTTGTGCTCACAGCTGGTTGAGGACCCCGAGGGATTGATGGGAACGAGCCTGCCTCACCAGCTCGGTGGCCAGCAGCAGTGGCCTTCGTGGGAAGCACAGGAAGAGGTGCTATCCTCAGGCGCACTGCTGCAGCCAGGCAAAGGGAGGGCACATCTTCTCCTCCAAGGAACGCTGAGTCTTAACTTGTTCCTCCTTCAAGTTGAGTCTAGTGGCCAGGACCTTTCCGGCCTTGAGTTCTGGGTACGGCTTCATCTTGAAGTGCTTTTCTAGCTCTCAAGGCTGCCCCCAACCATACTTCTGGTCAAGGGGCACAGGGCATAGGCAGACAGGGAACTTAGAGATGCTTCCATCTTGTCTGTAGTGCACTTCAGGTGTGGTTTGAAGGTATGTTCTGAGAACCTAGGATTAAACCCCACTTTCATCCTGAGTTCACCTAGCTGGAACCCTCCCACCTGCAGCCATAATTTTTTTTAATTAAATAAGGGCATTATTGAGAACAAAAATAAAACTTTTTTTCAGCTCTTAAAAGAATTTGTGTGTGCTTAAAGTGTATAATATGCTGACTGGATACGTAGTATAATTACTATGGTCAAGGGAGCACAACCATCACACACAGTTGTCCCTTTCTTTTTGTGGTAAGAACAGTAATGATCTAGTCTGAGAAAAGTCTCAAGTCTATAATACATTATTATTAGCTGTAGTCATTGTGGTACTACTCATAGCTGCCCTCTGGCCTAGATCTCCTCTTCCCACCCTCCCCACCTGCAGTCCCCATTTTCCTTTGTTTCTCTAAGCTCAGCTTTTGAGATGCCGTGTATAAATGCAATCATACGTGATTTCTCCCATACTCTGGAGTCCATGTATAAATGCGATCATACTTGATTTCTCTCCTTCTGGATTGCAGGTATAAAATGCGCTCATACTGGATCTCTCTCTTTCTCTCTCTGGCATGGTGCTTTCCAGGTTTTTCTGTGTAGTTGCCAATGGCAGGCTTGCTTTCTGTTTGATGGCTGAAGAGAGCGTTCACCTTCCCTGTGCCCCGCATTGATGGGCATTAAATTCCCCCTCCCCCCCTGCAAGGTCTTGTGCTTGCCAGGCAGGCACTCTACCACTGGACTCCATCTCTGTCCCTGGGAGAGTACTTTTAGTAATTAAGCTGGGCCCAGAGGGATAAAACATAACTGCCACAGCAGCTCCGTGGGTAGCCAAGTGCTCAGTGTGTGGGGAAGCAGCTTAAACTCCCACCTGTGACGTCGCTGTCCCTCATGAGATGCTTTCTTTCTGCTCTTCACAGTCTCTTCATAGTCAGGGCCCGAGAAAGTTGGGCTTCCCTTAGTCTAGTGAAGCCACGCCAAAATTGGGGCTCCACACTGGGGGCGTAGCTCAGGGGTAGAGCTCTCCCTGAGTGTATACAAAGCCTTGGCCTTAATGCCTAGCACTACCAGAAGAAAACGAACCCAAAAAGCCTTCTCTTAATTTATTAGCTTTCGTAGGATTTGATGTTGGTGTGTGTGTTTTTTAATCTGTTTTATTTGGGTTCTTATATCTACCATTCTTCACCCCAATCCCTTCCAACACCCCAACAGCAAGTAGGAGAGACAGAAGGTTGGTGGGGAGAGGACACGTTGAGATCTTCTTAGGCTACTTGCTGCTGGTTAGGGGCTTTGAGTTCCTGGAGCAAGCCCAGTCTTTATCTCATCAGGGTATCGCTTTTGTCTCTCTTTCCTCACAACCACTTGACAACCTAGCAATAAGAACCAGCAGGAGGAAGAGCCGCAACTCTGCTCCGGGGCTGTGGTCTTTTTACACCGTCTCTAGAGTGCCCACAAATGTCTTCAGCTGGCAGCACCATGCCCCTGCCAGAGCATGCACAGGCAAACAGTCCGCTGCTGTGGACAGTCTGAAACAGCCCCATATCCCACACCTGGGATTAAATAAAAGCATGTTTACATAACATAACTGGGTTTTTCAAGACACCAAACTTCTCACTACATTTGTGTGTGTGGGTCTGCGGGGTTTTTGCATGCAGGAACACATCTGTCTGTACAGATTGTCTCACTCCTTTCCCGTCTGGATGCCTTTGCTTTTCTTGCCTAGCCACTCCGGTTAGGACTTTCAGTATCAAGTTGGATATAACTAGAGAAAGTAGATTTGTTCTGTTCCTTATCTTAAAAATTTTTTAGATGTATTTGTTGTATGCATATGACGGTTTCACCTGTGTGTGTGTATGTGCATGGTGTGCATGCCCGGTTCCCACAGAAGTCAGGGGAAGGCATCGGGTCCTCAGAACTAATTATGGATGGTTGTGGGCCACCATGTAAGTGCTGGAACCAAACCCTCACCAGTCCTCTGCAAGAGCAACAGGTGCTTTTAGCGGCTGAGCCATCTCAACAGTGTCTTGTTTCTTATCTTAAGTGAGCATTTTGTCAGTGGTGGCTTTTCTTATGATAAGGCAGTTTCCTTCTGCTCCTAGATGACTGAGTATTTTTGTCATGAAAGAGTGTTGAGTTTATTTGGAGGGCTTGTTGCTCTGCAGAGGCTTGGGGTCCAGTTCCCAGCTCGCAGTCTCCTGCAGCTCCAGCATCACGTGGCCTACACAGGCACCCATGTACACAGACGCAAGTTTTCTTTTTAATTCCTTTATTTGTATTTTATGTGCTTTGGCGTTTTGTCTCACGTGTATCTGTAGATCTTGGGCTTACAGACAGTTGTGAGCTGCCTTGAATTCTCAGTCTTCTTGCCTCTAACACCACCCTGGCAGTGCTACTTAAATAATCCTTTCAGTACAATTCTGTGTGCTTCCAACAACTATGTTTTGTAATAATTTAGCAAGAAACAGTGAAACAAGACAGGGGATGTCACAGCCCTCCTGTGGCTTCTCTGTCTGTCTGTGGGAAAGAGAACAAGTGGCTACATGAAGAGCCTGACACAGTAAGTGCAGTGTGACTCTGTGAAGGGGGAGGGTGGGACACAGCTAGAAGGGGACCCTAGTTTAGGTTGACTGGTTAGGACCCAGGAGATCCCCTAGCTCATAAGAGGAACCAAGGCCAGAGGCGGTGAAGAGTGATTTGTTTGTGGCATCTGACAGACGGCTGGCTTCCTCACTGTTTTTCAGTTCATATAAACATTAGTGGAGTCAGGTGAAATGGCAGTTTTTGTGAATCAGAATAATTGAAAATCAGTGCTACCTTGTAGCTCACCATGGTTTCCAATCCAGCCACGTGAGCTGATTATCTCCTCATGTTGCTTTTTAAGAAAAATGTTTTCTTATTTTACACGGATGGGTATTTGTCTGCCCTGGGCACCATGTTTGAGCGTGTGGTTCCCACAGAGGCCAGGAGCTCTAGGGGCATTGGATCCTCTAGAGCTGGAGTTACAGACAGTTGCAAGTTGCCGTGTAGGTGCTAGGAATTGAACTCAGGTCCTCTGTAAGAATAGCCAGTGCTCTTCCCCACTAAGCCATCTCTCCAGTACCTCTATGTGTTGCTTTTTAAGATAGGGGCTTGTTATATAGTCCAGGCTGTCATCCTCCTGTCCCAGCTTCCCGAGGGTTAGAATTCCAGCCATGTGCCACCATGCCCGCTAATCTTAGCAGTATTAATGGTGTTTGATGCTTTATTTTAATAAGCTTAGGCTTGCAGTGTCTGGTAACTGAGTCCCATGTTCTGCCTTTATTTCTTTTGCTTATGATTCTCTTGTGTGAGTTTAAGTGGTTCTCTCAGTTGAATAGAAACTTCTGAATCTAGTTGACATATACCTGAGTTCATCAGAGTGAGTCGCTTGCCTTGGCTGCCTTGGGAACCTGGTAACGGGAATATGCACATTTTGTGTTTCTTAGATCAGTCAAAAGTGTTTGTGAAGGTGTTTACTGAGATTGACCGGATGCCCCAGCTCCTTGCCTACTACTACAAGTGCCACAAGGTAAGCGGCCGTGAGTGGTAATGACTGTGGAGGGCCCCTGCCACTGCTGAGTCTTCATAGGCCAAGGCAAAGTTAGCCACGCTTGCCCCTTAGTCATTTCTCTTTTCGTTAAAGCCAGTAGGGGGTGCTCTTGATCCACTCAATAGGTGTTTTAAACTGACTCTTGGAACAAGTCGATGGGTTTTCAGCCTGGACTTAAAACATTGCTTTAACTTGTTCCTGTTTTTGTTTTTCCTAAAGGAGATTCATGTCTTAAGCTTCACCTTAGCAAGCCATAAGAATTTTATGTTTTTAAGAGTTAGGCTACCAACTTGCAGCTTGCTGGGTTAATCTTAGTTCAAGCGCAGTACTCATGTTTTGTTTGTTTTAGTTTATTATTTTGTTGTGTGGTGCGTGTGTGCAGGCACAAGCGTGCCACGGTGCACGTGTGGGTGAAGGAGAGCGATACGGAATCTGTTTTCCCTCTCTCTTTCTGTGGGTTCCAGGGTCACCAAGGTTCTGGGGAAGTGTCTTTGCATGGTGAGTCATCTTGATGGCCCTTGGATGTGTTTAAATCATATGGTAGAGGGCATGAAGTGTCAGCCCACGCTGACGGCAACTCTAAGAGCTTCTCAGGACAGCACAGTGTGCCCTGAGGAAGCACAGTGGCCTGCTTTGGGGTGGGTCAGAGGAGACAGTGTTGTGTGGAGGTCAGCAAATCAGATGGCATTGTGATGAGAGCAGGAGCCTCTGTCTTGCTGTTTGCTTTCTGCTCTTTCTCAAATGAATGAATTTCAGCAGTACGTATGTGCTCAGGACAGTGGGCAGGCAGCAATGAGTTCTGAAGTGGCACGGGACAATTTTCCGGCATGTTTCGGGGTACCTAGTAAAACATCCCCTTCGCTATGCCCCTGCAGGTACAGCTTTTAGCAGCCTGGCAAGAGCTGTGCCAGAGTGACCTTCCGCTGGACCAGCAGCTCACTGGCCTCTATGATGCCTTGCTAGGGGCTTGGCACACGCAAACCCAGTGGGCCACACAGGTAAGCGGTCATTGTTGAAGAACAAAGCCTATAGTAGCACGGGAATGGGTGACTGCTCTGAACCAAGTGCTGTTGTCACCCATAGGGTTAAAACATAGGCTTATAAACTCACGTCAGTGAACCCTTTAGGTCTCCAAGGAAACCCTTCTTATCACTTTCCTCTATATCTTAAATAGGATCTAGTGAGACAGAGTTCCCAGTGTTCAGCTGGGAGCCGCTGGCATTCCTAAGACCTGTTGTGAAAGGTGAAAGCCGGAGGCCCCTCATCAGGTGGTGGAGCATGCAGCCTTTTTCAAAAAATAATTTCTGTTTTATGTGTATGGGTGTTTTGCCTGCATGTATGTCTG
>CM053758.1:16546335-16646543 GCA_028658305.1 Pachyuromys duprasi
GCCTGTGAATTTCATGATTTCCTCCTTTTTAATTGCTGAATAGTATTCCATTGTGTAAAAATACCACAATTTCTGTATCCATTCCTCAACTAAGGGACATCTGGGTTGTTTCCAGGTTCTGGCTATTACAAATAAAGCAGGAGGGGCAGAGTTTTGTGGACTTCTCCATGTAGCGTGGACATCCTGTCATGCCTGCTCTATGTGTTGCTGTGGACATTGCCTAGGCTTTGTGGAAGCACTCTATTAACTGAGCTAAATCCTTGCTCCTCCTGTCCTATAGCTCCATCCAAGGGCCCTGGGTATACTAGACAGATGACGCTCTTCCATTGAGTGCATCCAAGACCTCCTATTTTACTCTCTACAAAAGAAATCTCCAAGTATAAAAAGCTAAAAGAACTATGCAGTGAATACTCCATTCTGTGGCTTTGCAAGGGACATTTTTCTGTGTTTGCTTTGTCACAAATCTGCCCCTCCGTCCATTTCTCCATCTGCTCATTGAGACTGCTTACTTTTGGCTTTATTTAAAGGTTATTTGCAAGCATCAGTCACTTTAGATAATACACACATATTACATATTATCAACCAGAGTATTTGTTTATTTAGGTTGAATTGTGAAATGCAGTGATCTTAAATATGCCATGTGAGTAGTTAAATAAGTGGAAATACCTGTGTAATTTCATCTCCTTTGAAGACATTCTAGAAAGTTCCCTGTGCTTCTTTCACAGGCAGCCACTGCTCTGATGCTGTTGATACTGCTGCTGATTGCATAAATTAATCTAGTCTACTCTAGTGTTCTGTACATCAAACAGTTTGTAGACTGGCCTTTCCATGAGACTTTTGGTTCTGTGCATTGTTGTATCATGGTTTGTTCTCTTTTATAGCTGCATACTGTGGTAGGTGTTCATATATGTTAGCTTGTTTACAGACTTTTCTCTCCCTTTCTCCCCACTCCTTTTTGTTTTTTTTTTTAGCCCAGGCTGTCCTAGCACTCTTTGGCAGGCCAGGCTGGCCTTGAACTCACAGAGATCCTCCTGCCTCTCCCTCCCAAGTGCTGGGATTAAATGTGGCCCAGTCTGTTTTGATAGACACTTGGTCTGCTCTGGTTTGAGGCTGTTGATAAAGCCGCTCTGAACAGCATTTCACGGGGATCTTTGTACTTATGTCTAAGTACCTGAGAGGAGATCTGTGGGTTAAAAGGGCAGGGTGTGGTCTGGTGGAGAACTTGCCAGACCTTTTCCAGAATGGCCACACTTCTGTATTCACATAGCAGTGAGCAAGAGCTCTGCTTTCCGGGCCTCCATTCTGATATTAGATGTTGTCATTCTGTTCAGTTTTAGCTTTTCTGGTGGGTGTGTAGAAGCATCTCATTGTGATTTTAATTTGCATTTCCTTGATGACTAACGATATTGAACACCCACTCCTGTGCTCATTGGCTGTTTGCATACATTCCTTTGCGACATGTCTACTCAAGTCTCTTGCTTGTTTGAAAAAAAATTGGATTATTTGCTTTTGCACTATTTAGTTTAGAAAGTTCATTATTCTGGTAGAAGTCTGTTCTCAAATATGTTTTGTAGGCGCTTTCTTCCAGTCTAGCTTTCAAAGAGGGTTTTTGATTGTCTGCATGTGGGATGCTGGAGAATGAACCCAGAGTTTGTATACGCCAGGCTAGTGTGCTGTCACTGGTCTACACCCCAGCTCTGAGCAGAAGTCCCAATTCCATTCATCTATCTGTCTGTCTGTCTGTCTATCATCTGTCTATCTAATCTATCTATCTATTAATCAACTTGGGGAGCAGATGCACATGCCATTTTGCAACTTGAGGGAGTCAGTTCTGTCCTCTATCAGGTGGGACTCAGGGATTGAGTTCAGGTTGTCAGGCTTGGCGGCACATGCCTTTTCCCACTGAGCCATCTTGCTGGTGCAGAAGTTTTGATTTTTTTTTATTCATTTTATTATTTGTATACATGTGTCAGTGTGTGTGTTTGTGTGAGTGTGTGCCACATGAGGGTAGGTACCTGAGGAGGCCAGAGAGTGTCAGCTCTCTTGGAGCTGGAATGAGAGGCAGTTAACATGGGTGCTGGGAACTGAACTTGGGTCCTCTGAAAGAGCAGCATGTGCTCTTAACCATTTCGCCATCTTTCAGCCCTCAGAAGTTCTGTTTTTGATGACGCCAAACTGATCACTTTTTTTTTTCTTTCATGGCTATTGTTTTCCATATGCTAACACACCATCACCAGCCTTGAAGTTGCAAAGGCATTCTTAGTGGTTTCATCTGGAAGCTTATTAGCTTCTACCTTGAGCTCTATGGTCCATCCTAATATCTTGTGACGCATAGTGAGAGGCAGGTCACAAGGTCTCACCATGGGTTAGGCTAACTCTGCAGCCCTGGACCCTAAGTCTGGTCTCTTAGGCCTTGTCCCCGCTGTGCTCTTTTCTGAAATGGCTGGAGCACAGGGAACAAGTTAGAAGAAATGGCTTTATTCCAGTGAAGTCTATTTGTTAGTCTATATACAAATGAATTTCCCAGACCTCCGGTGGCATTTTGCAAATACATGCTTCAATTAGAACATACCAGATCCCTTATGCTCAGTTTTCTCTTTCTTTGAAGTGACTGGACAAAGGGGGTTCTCTGGCCATTTGCCACAAAACAATGAAAGTTCAAAGACAATCTCAGAATTGAGGCCGATTTCTTAGTCATGGAAGCAGTAACTTTAACACAGACAGGCACAGAACGCTAAGAGCATGGATAGATTACGTTTCAATACAGAGGCTCAGCTGAAGCCAAAGATTGGAGGAAGATGTCTATAAAACAGATGATAAAGGGCTTATGTTTGGGATTAACACTTCACAATGGAAGTAATGCCACAGCTCCTTCAGCAAAAATGTGAAGTAGCACCTAAGATTAATGAATTTAGTACTTATGTGGACAGTGAATTGATGATAAGATAACCACCATTGCCTGGTGCAGGGTGGTGCTAACAGCCAAGAAGAGCGGGGCATGGCAGCTTATAGAGCAGGGCATGGCAGTTTATGCACATAATCCCAGCTCTCTGGAGGCCGAGGCAGGAGATTCATGAGCTCCAGACCAGCTTGGAAAGAAAAAAACATTCAAAAAGAATGAGTTGTTAGGATCTGTTCTAAGGAGTGCTGTAGCAACTGTTAGTACCTGGAAGAAAGGAAGGGCAGAAGGGGGACGCATCCCGGGTTAGTGGGGAAGATTACTGACTGAAACAGGGAAGGTAAGGGCAATGGGTCTTGGGTCAGTTGGCAATAATGAGTTTCTGTTTGTAATGCTTTGAAATGTGCCTTTAGTTTTGGGTAGTAGTCAGAGAACAGCTTCATGGAGTCTCTTTATTGTGGGCCTTGGGATGGAACTCTGGTCATCAGGTTTTCAAGATGATTACCTTCACCCACTGAGCCATGCATGTCACTAGCTCTGGGTGCTTTTAAGTTCCAAGTGAGTGATTAGCAAGACAGATGGTTGGAAGGCACACTCAGACCATAGGAGACAGAGTAGGATTGCCATGTAGCCCTGTAGTTATCTGTTGCACTTGTGTGGTTCTCCCTCTGTTTCTTTCTCTCAGACTCCAGAAGGGCAGCTCTAAGCAGAGTGTATAAAACAGGATTCATGAAAGTCAGACAAAAGCCCACTGAAGCTTTGTAACTTCTTGGAGTAGTCAGGAAAAAATGAGCATATTTTGGATCATATGTATCACTACCTTATGACCCTTGGTCTTTGATTCATTCTGAGTTGACTTGTAATTCTGTTTCCTCCCTTCTTTCTCCCCTTTCTTGTCATAAGAGGAGGCCCAGTTTCCGAGCACCATTCATTGTTAGGATGCCGCTTTCCCTGTTGAATGCTCTTGTTCTTTTCTTGACCCCTGCCGGTGCTGTTGTAATGTTGGCTGCACAGAGTGAGAGAGGAAGTGTTCTGTGTTAGTCTGCTGGTTGATGCACAGCAAAATCCCTTAACTGGATAGTTTAACATTTTCTTGAGACTTTCTTTTTCTTTTCTGTGTGTGAGTGTTATGTTGGCATGTGTATTGTATATGTCCCATGTGCACGCAATACCTGCAGAAGCCAGAAGAGGATGTTGGGTCCTCTGGACTAGAGTTTCAGAGGGTTCTGAGCTGCCATGTGAGTGCTGAGAATTAACTTGGGTCCTCTGGAAGAGCAACCAACGCCTTAATTGCCATCCCTTGACTGGGTAGTTTAAACGACAGTAATATTCTCAAAATTCTGTATCCTGGAAGTTCAAGATCCAGTTGTGCTCAGGGCTGGAGTCTTCTCTTCTTGACCTGTAGAAGTTATCTTCCCTTTGAATCTCCCTCCCAAATGTACTTAGTATCCAAAGTGTTCTCATGAGGACATGCCTGGCATGTAGATCCAGAGCGGCCCATCTGGTACCATTGTACCTTCACTGCCTCTTCAAAGGGCTGCCTCCACATAGCGTCAGATTTAAGGTATTGGGTGGCTCAGACTTTGGCATGGGATTTTAGGGAGACACAGTTCAGACTGTGAGGTGCTCCTTCAGTGTTTCAGTGTCTTGGAAGGACTGGTGTAAATCCTTTGTCTTACAGAGTTCACCAACGAAGAGCCGTCAGTTCTGATCTTTATTTGGATCTTTATTTGAGACAGGCTGTCCTGTATTCTAGACTATCCTTGAACTCCTGTTCTTCCTGCCTCTGCTGTGCTGGGATTGCAGACACGGATCTGCACACATGGATCGCCACACCAGCTGTCTGAGCATTTTTGACCACTGATTCATGATCCTGGCCAACTTCAGGTCCATTTGGAGTTTCTTTCTCCTCTGGAGCCAGTTTTGGCAGATTGTGGCTCTAGCACTGTGTCCGCGTGTTCAGGCTGCTGGCATGTAGTTGTTCATGGTTGACCCTTCGCAACTTACCTTGCTTCCTGTTTTTATAGACTCAGTGCTAGTGTTCCTACTTTGCTGCTTCTGGTAACGTGAATACTCTGTCCTGTGTCTTTACTTTAGGCACAGGCTAGCAATTTTAGCTTTCTGTAAAACTCCAGCTTCTGCTGTTCTTTGTGTCAGTTTTCTCTTATCTCTGCTTTCAAACCTCAGAAATCTCTTTCTTACTTTATGTTCCTCTTTTTCTAGTTCTGGTTCATGTTTTTTTTCTTTTTTTTAAAAAGTAATTTATTTATTTTTATATTAATCACAGGTTATATATTTTGTGTCCCAGCCGTAGCCCTCTCCCTCATTCCTTCCCACTCTCCCCATCCCTCCCTCATCTTCTCCCTGCCCCCCTCCAAGTCCACTGATAGGGGAGGACCTCACCCCCTTCCACCTGACCCTAGTTTATCGTGTCTCTTCAGGGCTGGCTGCCATGTCCTCTTCTGGGATCTAGTTAGGCTGCTCCTCCCTCGGGGTGGGTGGTGGTGGAGGGAGGGGGACAGTCAACAAGCCAGCCATTGAGTTCATGACCGAAATAGTCCCTGTTCCCCTTACTAGGGTACCCAGTTGGGTACTGAGCTACCATGGGCCACATTCGAGCAGGGGTTATAGTTTGTATCCATACATGGTCCTTGGTTGGAGAAACAGTCTTATAGAAGATCCCTGTGCCCTGATCTATTTGGTCTTTGTGGAGCTCTTGACCTCGCCAAATCTTACTAACTCCCCCTTTTTTCATGTGATTCCCTGTACTCTGGCAATGGCTTGGTTGTGAGTCTTAATATCAGCTTTGATTCATTGTTAGAGTCTTTCAGAGGCCCTCTGTGGTAGGCTCCTGTCCTGTTGCTTGTTTTCTCCTACATTCAGTGTCCATCCCATTTGTCCGTCTAACCGATGATTGATCATCCCACCCTGGGTCCTTGTTTTTTAGGGACAGTTCATGTAGCCCAGGCTGGCCTGACTTTTCTGTGTAGCTAAGGATGGCTTCGAACTTCTGATTTGTTTGTGGTGATGGGGACTGGACCCATGCATGGTTGATAGGCAAGAACTGTTCCACCAAGCTGCGGCCCTACCCTGTAGTTCTTTAATGCATGCAGTTAGGTCATTGAGATGAGATATTTATTGTATGCATTATAGCTGTGAATTCTCCTTGATCTGTTTTTGCTGTGTCTTGTAGGTTTTGTTATGCTCTGTTTTAATTCCAGTTCTATTAAGGTAACTTTGAATAAACTTTATTTTATTGGCTGCATCGTTTTCTATTTGTATCTTTTTTGGCCTTTGGCTTCTCCTAAGGCTAGTTTTTATATCTCATCTCAGGTTTGCACGTGTTTGGGTTATAACAGAAAAGCGTTATTCAGCACAGGAGGATGAGAGTATTTCCTAAGTGGACCTGGTACACGTCATTCAGGTTTTCTCAAAAGACCTAAGGAACAGAAAGTGGAAAAAGACCACCAGAGAAGTGAGCCATCTGAACTGTCCAGGTCCACTGTCTCTGTTTTTCCTTAAGAGAATGCATGCAAGCCCCAGATCTGTGCAGAGAAGAAAAGCGACTTCAGGCCAGGCTCTGGGTTGAGTGTGACCCTCCATCTATAGTCAGTGTTGCTCTCTCCTTGCATTTCGCTCCTGCACATCCTTCCAGTCTCTCCATTGTCCCCTGGGTTCTCGCTCATGACCATCTCAGTACTGTAGCAGGCATTTGGTAAGCTTGAGTAAATAAGCATGTGGGCCAGCCTTAGACACGCTTCTTCCTCTGTGCTCCCATGCACTAATGGGCCTGCCTCTCCCCCACTGCAGGTTTTCAAGAACCCCCACGAGGTGGTGACGGTGCTGCTGATCCAGACCCTGGGGGCCTTGGTGCCTTCCCTGCCCATGTGCCTCACTGCAGGTGTGGAGAGAGCAGGACCCGAGCTGGAGCTCACCAGGCTGCTGGAGTTTTACGACACCACTGCCCACTTTGCCAAGGGGCTGGAGATGGCATTGCTCCCCCACCTCCGTAAGCATGCCTACTTCCTGCTCTTTGGCTTTTTTCCTTGGTTTTGGGGGCCTGGGTTTGTTTACTGTCTCTGGTAACTATATGGAAGGGAAACGGGTCAGTGTTTCTCCACTCAGGAGAAAGCTTTCCTATGAAAATAGTGCCAGCATGGAAGCAGGGGTCCCTGTACCCTCCTGGCCCAGTGCTGACCAGGAGCTTCTTGTACTTCAGGGCAGTGACGACATTCCTGTGACGCTTGAGAGTGTAAAGCAGGCTAAGTGTGAAGCAGGGAGGCCTGAGTGGCAGTGAGCTGGCAACAAGTCGCAGTGGGTGGATTCTCTTCCTTTTAAGTCAAAAACCTCCGACAGTTCAACCTAAAGAGTAAGTTTAGGAGAACACAAAGGCTAGAGAGGAGGGTTTGGAAGGGCAGCAGCAGCTGCACAGGCACCATGACACGCCTCAAGTGACTGTGGGGAAGGCAGGGCATCCTGGCAGCCAGTTGTGAGCAGAGTACAGCTTATCCCACCTGGGCACATAGTGTGTGGGATGCCAAGCTTTCCAGCTGTTTTCCACCTGTATGAAAAGCATCATAAACTTTTAAGCAACATAGACTTTGTGACGCATCCTGCTGTCAAATCAGGAAATTGCTTCAAGAAGGCCTCATTCTGCCATGTGGCTGCTGTGTGTCACAGACTTCGTTTATTTAATAGTTATTCTCTTTAATTACATTGTGTTTAATTGCCTGTACATTCCAGGGAGTGTGTTTATTGTTCAAGTTCCTGATGATTCATAGGTGTTGTAGCACACTCACTAGTCAGGCCTCACTTGTGGGAGACACACAGTCATGTGGGTGGTTTCCCAAGAACTGTGATGCCCTGGCCCGAGTGTCTAAAGAATGCTGAGACTGGGCACTGCGCTGGAGCAGGCTGGCCAAGGTAGGACAGGGAGCAGGTTGCATCCTCCCCACGGTGGACTTTCATAGAGACTTCAGCTCCACCCTCTGAAGTCATGGAGAAAGCTTAGAATCCTGGTAATTCCAACTGACGCCTTCAAACTGTTCTTTGTTTTGTTTTAAGCCAAAAATGCTTTTGGAAAGGTGGGTGTGGTGGTGCACGCCTTTAATCCCAGCACTCTGGAGGCAGAGGCAGGAGGATCTCTGTGTTTGCAGATGGCCTCGCCTATAGAGTGAGTCCTGTCGCCTGGCTACACAGAGAAACTGTGTCTCAAGAAACAATACAAAACAAAATAATCCCAATAACAAAAAAAGAGCATAAAAATGATCTATACCTTCATCATTAAGAAAGGGTAGTGTGGCGTTCTGTTGTATTCCTCCCAGTAGTTCATATGTAAATAAATACACACTGAGCTGGACATACTGGCACATGCCTGTAACTCTTGCTCCTTGGAAGGCTGGAGCAGGAAGATTGTGAGTTTGAGGCCACTGGGCTACAAAGTAAGTTCTAAACCAGCCTGCGCTATATATTGAGATCCCATCTTAAAAAAACTCCAACTTGCCTCAACAAATAAATAAATATATACTGTTTGCAAACATTAATATAAATATTTAATATATACTGTATGTTAAATATATTTAACATACTTTATAAATATTTAACATACTTTATAAATATTTAACATATTCTGTACTATATAGTGTATCACTGCTATATTATTGCATGAACATTTTATGCACTATATATCTATATTACATACATATATGCCATACTATAATAATGCACATAGTATATAAATATTTTTTTTTACTTGTTTATTGGGAGGCGGGGTTTCAGTATCTAGCTCTGGCCAGCCTGTTTGGAACTCACTGTGTAGACCAGGCTGGCCTCAAACTCACAAAGAGCCACTTGACTCTGCTTCACAAGTGTTGAGAGTAACAGCGTGAGCCACCATGCCTGGCAAAATAATCTTAAAATATTAGTGGTATATAATTTTACATTTTTTTTAAACTTTGAAATAGCGTAGTGGGGGCTGGTAGGCGCTCAGTTGGCACAGTGCCTGCCTCTGAGTTCGGCCGCAGCACCCATGTGAAAGAGCTAGGCATGGCATCTTGTGCTGTTAACTCTAGTACTGGGAAGACAGAGCCAGGAGGCTCCCTGAGCTCACTGGGCAGCTCGTCTAGCCTAATGGTGAGCTCCGGGCCAGAGAGACCCTGCCTCAAAGGAGGCGGATGACATTCCTGAGGGTAGCACCAGTACTGCCCTCTGGCCTCACACGTGTGCACAGGCACACATTTATACAAGGATCATAGAATGAGTACTTCCTTACCTTCTTGGTACCCTAAAACATGGCTTCTAATGACTGCTTCATCACTGACATACTTTTTGCATGTTTGTTTGTTCGTTTTGAATGCTGGCTGTCCTGGAACTCACTATGTAGAACAGGCTGGCCTCAAACTCACAGAGATCCTTGATCATTTGCCTCTTGATTTCTGGGATTAAAGGCGTGCACCAGTGTGCCCAACCCCATGGCACACTTTTTAGCTACTGTTTAAGTAAAACCCTTCCACACTGTCTGGAGTGTGTCTGACCCAACCCTGAGGTCCCAGGGTAAGTGCAGAGATGCAGTCACACTGTGTCTCCTGCTGTGCCTCAGGTGAATGGTACACCATGCCCCTCTCCACCCCACCCCGGCCTCCCCAGCACTGTGTCTTCCTTCCTTCCATCATTGCCCGGGTCTTAGATAATTAATGATGTCTCACTTTAAATTTTTTACTTAGGTTGTTAATATTTGAAAATTACATTATAAAAGTTCCATATTTTTTCTCTTGATTACTTATTCTTTGCTATTCATCTGTTTGGAGATTTAATAAATTTCTCATTAATTTTTAAGAGCAATTCATTTAAAGCAATGCATTATTGAGTACATTAATAAAAATATGTGTTAAAAATTCCTGACAAAGAATCTATAATACAAAAGAAAGTTTCCTCTAATGTCTCTGTTAGAAATTTAGCATTTTTTTTTTCTGTGATAGGGTTTCTCTTTGTAGCTGTGCTGTCCTCAATTTGTTTTGTAGAGCAGGCTGAGCTTGAATTTAGAGAGATCCACCTGCCTCTGCCTCCCAGCTCTATGTGTACTTTTCCCCATTATTTATCAGACATGTTATAATATATTTTTAACTTTTATCTTACACATACACATGATACAATTTAAAATATATGAAAGACTATACAATAGAAAGCAAGTTTAAAAGGCAATTTGGGTCCATGCTTTTTTTTTCTCATTTTTATTTTTTGATGTGTAGGGGTGTTTTGCCTGAATGTTATATATATATGCACTGTGTATGTGCCTGGTGCCTATACTGGACAGAAGAGGGTGTTGGGTGCCTTGGAACTACAGAATTGCAGATGGTTGTGAGCCACCATGTAGGTGTTGGGAACCGAACCCAGGTCCTCTGTAAGAGCAGTGGTAATCACCACTGAGCCGCCTCCAGCTCTTAGGTTGACTTCATGATCGCTATGCCATATATGTTTATTACACAGAATCTTGACAGTACAAGAAAACAGCCATCCTCAGCTTTCTATCTAGGAATAGCATTTTTGTGTACATATGTGTTTGTGTAAATAAATTTGTATTGTTTTTGGCTTTTTGAGACAAGGTCTCATTTAGTCCAGGCTGGCCTTTAACTCACTATGTGGCTGAGGGGTGACCGGAAACTCTTCCTGATCCTCCTCAGGAACTGCGAATTCACATATGCACCACTATGCCCAGCTTTTAGATATGTTTGTAATAGAAGGTTTTGTTACCATTATCATACTCACACATTTAATATCTAGAATATATAGTTTATATCCAGATTTTGCCAGTTGGGCAGAGGTCTTTTAGCTTCTTCCTCCTTTGCCTTTCTCTGAGAGCCAGTTTACTGTATGTACATTGTACTTGGTGGGCCTCTGTACTTTCCTAGTCTAGCAGTCATTTTATCTTTGTCTTTGTATGACATGGACATCTTTGAAGAAGACAGCTTTCTTGTAGAATTCCCAGACCCTAGAATGCCTCTTTGCCTCTTATTATTAGTTTTCTATCAGACATTTTTGGCATCGAGTACTGCACTGATGGTACCATGAGAACCCTTTTGCATTACAGCAGGGGCTAGATTAACCACTGGGCAGACGAATCTGCCACTGCTCCATTGTTACCTTCAGTAACCTGTGGGTTGATATTCTGAGCTCATGGAAATATATTACTGCCCAGGAAGCTATTCATCCAGTAACTTTGACATCCATCGATGCAGCCTGTCTGAATAAACTCTTACACTGTTGATTACAAAGTGATGATTTCCTAATTCTGTCATTCCATCCACATTTCCTGGACGGTATGCTATAAAGAAGTGGTGTGGGTAAGGCAGAGGATGGAACTCATGTGAAAGAGTGATTGCTTAGCGTACATGAAGCCTTGACTTTGAACCCCAGCACCACATAAACCAGGCATGCTGGGGCAGACCTGTAATCCCAGGACTTTGGAGGTAGAGGCAAGAGGATCAGGAGTTCAATGTACTCTTCAGCTTCAAAGCGTGTTTGAGGACAGTATGGAAAACATGAGACCCTGCCTGAAAAACTAAGGCAGCAGCAACAGCAGCCTGCTTCCTTTCCTCTGTTCTCCTTCCCTCCCTCTTGCCCTCCCTTCTTCTTTTTCCCTTTCCCTTTCCTCTGTCTCATAGGCTCTTACTCTGTAGTCCAGGCTGGCTTTGAATTTGGGATCTTCCAGCATTGACCTTTAAGTGCTGGGATTAGGTGTGTACCACAGCACCCAATGCTTTCTGTCTCTGTAATACAGATTATCTATAGGATTCTTTTATAAAATTTAATGTGTTACAATTTACTGCTGCTACTCATTTTGATGTCTGAGCTATTTCACATTTGATTTGTGGTTGTTCCTTCATGCTGTCTCATTTAAAAAATATATAAATATATTTTAATACATACAGATTAAATTTAAATAGAATTACATCACTTTCTCCCTTTCCTTTTCTCCCTCTGCCCCTCCCAGAAGTGCTCTTTCTAACTTCTTCCATGCCCTCCACTCTCAAATTGATAGTTTTCTTTTATTATTATTGTTACAAACACACATGTACACACACAAAACCTGTGGAGTCCTTTTCTGTTGTTTCTGTGTTTATGGTCTCAGGGATGACCAACTTTGTAACTAATAAGGGGGTTGATCCTAGGGAGAGGCTTACTCTTCCTTCAGCAGTCATTAATTGCTCTAGTTCCCTCTCTAGGGGTGCGACCCCATGGCAGTTTGCCCCTTCCATGTTAGCGTGTCTGTTTAGATCCTGTCATTGTTCCAGTCTTGTTTATACAGCTGTTACTAGGGAGGTTGTCTCACGGCCCACTTTATGGTGTTCTGATGCTTGCAATCTTTCCACTTCCCCTTTCACGGTGTTCCCTGAGCCATGGCTGTAGGCGCTGTGGTGTAGATGTCTGGGGCTTGCCTCCCCACGATCTGTTGGTCTCACCGCTGTGTCCAGTTGTGGTTGTCTCCCTGTGCTGTAAAGAGAGGCTTCTTTGGTGAGGGGCAGTAGCTACACTTAGCTGGTTTCTGTGGTTACTCCACGTTGTATACTGACATCTGAAGACTTGGAGCTAGGAACTGAAGATAAGAAAGAGCATGAAGTGTTTGTATCTCTGGGGCTGGGTTACCTTACTCAATCTAATCTGCTTAGAGCCACCCATTTATCTGAAATTTTTATTTTTTTCTTTACATTTGAGTGGCGTCCCATTCTACCACATTTTCATTATCCGTTCATCAGTTGAAGGACATTTAGGTTGTTTCCATTTTCTGGCTATTGTGAATGGAGCAGCAGTGAACATGGCTCAGCAGGTAGAATGTCAAGTCCTTTGGGCGTGTGCCCAGCAGTAGTACAGCTGAGTCATAGAGTAGGTTCACTTTTATTTTTTTTGAGGCTTCTCCATAATGATTTCCAGAATGGCTGCATCAACTTGCATTCCCACCAGTAGACAATGAGGGGTCCCCATCTCGACAGCCTTGTCAGTTGTTTTGTTGATCTTAACCATTCTGACTGAGGTGAAATGAAATATCAAAGTTATTTTATTTGCATTTCCATAATTGCTAAGAATGATACATACTTCTTTTTGTTTGTTTTCAAAACAGGGTTTCTCTGTATAGCTCTGGCTGTTCTGGAACTCACTGTGTAGACCAGGCTGGCCTCGAACTCACAGCAATTTGCCTGCCTCAGCCTCCCAAGTGTTGGGATTGCAGACATCCACCAGTAAGCCTGCATGTTTTATTGGCTCATTGTTTTTTAATTTTTTTATATTCTGGATATTAATCTTCTCTGTCAGAGGTATAGTTGGCAAAAATTCTCTCCCATTCTGTGGGTTTCTTTACTTGAGTGATTATTTGTTAGCTGTACAGAAGCTTTTTAGTTTTATAAGGTCACATTTGTCAGTTGTTGCCCTTAATTCCTAGGTAAATGGAGGCCTTTTCAGAGTCCTTTCAAAGTCCTTTCCTACACTGCATATATTTTCTTATGGCAGCTTCAGTTTTTCAGACTTCAAATTGAGATCTTCAATCCTCTTGGATCTAATTTTTATACAGGGTGATAGACATGTGTCTAATTTCATCCTTCTACATGTGGACATGCAGTTTTTCCCAGCCCTGTGCAGAGCCCTTCTCAGGAATACTGCAGAGGAAGTGAAGGGTGGTCTCCTACAAGAGTCCCTTGTCTATAGCTACTTCTTGACCCTGTCAAATGTGGGTTTTATTTTACTGTATTTTTCACTGTTTATTTACCTGGCATGCATACCTGTGAGCATGCATGTGCCATGGCACATATGTAGAGGTCATAGAACAATTATGGGAGTTGATTCTCTTCTACCATGTGGGTCCCAAGGAACAAAATTTAGGTCATTAGGCTTGGCAGCAAGTTCCATTGTTTTTTTTTTGTTGTTGTTGTTTTGTTTTTTGCTTTGAGCCACTTCACTTGCTCCTGATAAGTGCTATTTGTTTTTTTAAGATTTGTTTTTATTATTTTAAATTATGTGTATGTGTGTGGTTATGTGCACGTGAGTACAGGTGCCCATGGAGGCCAGAGGAATCAGATTTCCTTGGAGCTAGAGTTAAAGGTGACTGTGAGCCACCTCATTTGGGTCCTGGGGACCAAACTCAGGTCCTCTGAAAAGCAGAACATGCTTTTAACTTCTGATCTTTGTCTCCAGCCCCTGTGTGTGTGTGTGTGTGTGTGTTTGACAGACTCTCCTGTAGCCTAGGCTGGCCTTCAACCCCCTGTGTTGCAGAGGATGACCTGGAATGCCTCCTCCTGTCATCTCCACTGTACGGTGCATCATCACTCCCAGACCCAGGAGCTCTCACCTGAGTCGGGTTCTCACTGTGATGGGTATGAGAGCGCTAAGGGCCTGGTGTCTGTAGTACCACCTGTAACAACACACAGAGCCAGAGTTTTGCTCTGGGGATCACAGAGGCCTCTATGAGTGAGAAAAGCAGATCAGTGCAATGTAGACAGGTCAGGGAATGTTCCAGCAGAGTACCTTTTTCCTGTTGTTTTACAGCAGCCAGTTTCAGATTATTTGGCTATTATTATTTTAATTTCTTGTTCCCTACAGAGGACCACAACCTGGTGAAAGTTGTGGAGCTGGTGGATGCTGTGTATGGTCCATATAAACCCTACCAGCTAAAGTATGGAGACATGGAGGAGAGCAACCTTCTCATACAGATCAGCGCGGTGCCTCTGGTAATGTCTGATAACACTGTAGTATGGCTGCTAGCTGTTCACCAAATATTCTATGTGCTAGGCTCTTGGTTGTGTATAGCAGAGGGTTGAGGTGGGATCAAGTATGAGGAAAGGAAGAAGGCAGGCTGGCTGGCTTTAAATGCCCCAGTTACTCTTGCCGTCCAAATATAAAATGAAGCTACCAATGTGCTTCCATTTCAAGTCACCAGTTAAAAGATAAAGCAAAGCAAAGCAAAACAAACTAGAGTGACTTAAATCTT
This sequence comes from Pachyuromys duprasi, assembly GCA_028658305.1. NCBI lineage: Eukaryota > Metazoa > Chordata > Mammalia > Rodentia > Muridae > Pachyuromys > Pachyuromys duprasi. The sequence goes on from CM053758.1 coordinate 16,561,209, forward strand.
AAATCTGTCCCTTCAACTCAGTGATTTTGTTTTATGTTGGTCTTTCACTTTAAGGGTTTTGGAGAAGGTACCCTGTGTGTGCACCAGGGGTTAAGGCCTTCTCTGTATCAGATAGTGATTTTTCTCTGGTTGTTTGAGGTGCCCAGCATGAGGTGAGCTCCTATGAACCTACCTAGGAAGTCTGCTCTGCCTCAGTTCTATTCTTGCCCTGAAGGAGGCGTTTTCTCTCTGTTGCACTCCTTTGGAATATCTGATCTGGGGAAATTTATCCTAGCTGTAGGACTGTCAGAAGATGTGCCATTTTAATAATCACAGAAAAAGAGGAAAGAAATAAAGAATATGAAGATGAGTGTCTTAGTTAGGGTTTTATTGCTGTGAAGAGACACTATAGACACAGCAGCTCTTAAACAGGAAAACATTTAATTGGGGCTGGCTTACAGTTCAGAAGTTTAGTTCATTATTTTCATGGCAGGAAGCATGGCAGTGTGCAGACAGGCATGGTCCTGGAGAAGACGCTGAGAGTTCTTCATATTGATCCCCTGGCAGCAGAAGCAACTGTTTGCCACACTGGTCAAACCTTGAGCATATAAAACCTCAAAGCCTGCCCCCACACTGACACATTTCTTCCAACAAGGCCACACCCACTCCAACAATTACACCTCCTAATAGTGCCACTCTGTATGGGCTAAGTATTCAAACAGGGCCACCTATTCAAACCACCACAATGAGCTAAACTTTGGTTATATTTTTTCTGCCAGGAGTTGATTTCTATGTTATGTTTGTGTTTGTGTTTGTGTGTGTGTGTGTGTGTGTGTGTGTGTGTATGTATGTATGTGTGTATCTGTCTGTCTGTCTCTGGCCCAGGCTCTTGAAGAACCATCATAGCTGAGCACAGTATATTTGGTTTTTTAGGTGGTTTAGCTGAAGATGAGCGGCCTTGCCACTCTTCCCTTGTAAATGCTGGGGAGTCCCCCGTGTTCATGCTATCCATACCAGCGGCCTCGAGTCTGATGAGGCCTTTGCTTGTCTCTATCTGCTGTCCAGGAGCACGGGGAAGTGATTGACTGCGTTCAGGAGCTGAGCCACTCTGTGCACAAACTCTTTGGCCTGGCTTCTGCAGCTGTTGACAGATGTGCCAGATTCACCAATGGCCTGGGGACCTGCGGACTGCTGACAGCCCTGAAATCCCTCTTTGCTAAGTAAGACTGAGGGAGCGGGGCGGGGGGCGGGGTCCTGTCTGTTCCCATGAAGAGTGTGTTCTGTGTTCCTCCTGTGAGCCCTGGGGGACACCTGGACCCAAGCCCAAGAGGACGTCCTCAAGGACGCTCCACGGAACATCATTTGCATAGGTGGAGCCGTGGAAGTCATCACTGTGTCCATGCATTGGGGTGTGACTAAATGTCTAATTTAGAATGTCAGGTGAGCTGTGTGTGGCGTCACAATGCTTTTAATCCCAGCACAGAGGCAGAGGCAGGCAGATTGACATAGGTCGAGGACAGCCAGGGCTATGTGGAGAGACCCTGTCTGAAAAAACAAAGACATAAACACACACACAAACACACAAATATACACATACAAATAAATTAATAAAAAGTTTAAAGTAAAATTAAAAAGTGACATAAATAGCCTATAGGTGAAAGAAGCTGCATATAAAACACCATCCATCTGTCTGAAATGCCCCCAACAGACAAGGCTATAGAGAAAACCAGAACAGGTTCCTGGTTACCTGGGAGAACCTAGGGGAGATGGAGGTAACTGTGGGTTAGGTACCCAATACCCAAAAAGTAAAACCAAAAACTTGTTACTGAAAGAAAAGAAAAAGGGCAAAGTTTAATCACATTTTGTCAGAAGAATGAGGAAGACATATGAGGCTGGATCCTCTGACCCATGTACCCGAGGCTTGAGGGTCCTTGGGAACAGACATGCTCCAGACTTTATGTATTGTCTTTTGATCAGCCCTGCCCCCATTTCTGTGTCCTTGATTCCTTCCCGCTCTCTCCCACCGCTTTCCTTCCCATCTTCATGTGCTCTTTCTTTTTTATATGCAGGGTCTGACTTAGTACTGCCAGTATATGCGTGCATGTTAGGCCATTTACTGACACATGGGTAATCTCTTGGGGGCTGCACCTCTGAAGAAAACTGGCTCCCTACCACCCCCCCAAAACCATCAATTGTCATCAGCTCCTCAGCTGGGTGTAGCACTCCATGGCCCCTCCCCCAGTGGTGCTTGGATTTTGGCAGGCTTGATCTTGTGCAGCTGTCATACAGTCACACAGCTTCCCTAAGTCTGTGTGTGCAATGGTGCTGTTGCATCCAACACGTGCTGCTTCTCTACAGATCTCCACTACCTCTATCTCTTACAGTCTTTCCATCTCCTCCTCCCTGATGATCCCTGAATCTTGGGTGGGGGGCATTATAGCTGTTCATTTAGAGATGAGCACCCCACAGTCTCTTATTCTGTACACATTGCTTGGCTATTGTCTCTGTACTAATTTCCATCTACAGTAAAAAGAAGTTTCTCTGATGAGGATTGAGAGATGCATTAACTATGGATATAAAGATGATAATTTAGAGGACAGTTTATTACTCTGTCCATTTAATTGACCTGTGACCTAGCCAACCACTGATTTTTGCCTGTGGTAGCTATACAAGGCAGTACCTGAGTATCATCTTGTTGATCAAGTGTTAAGTCCACTTAGAAAGTGGTGTGTTGCTCCCATAATACTCAGTCAACTATTATATTAGTGGGCATGTCTTGTTCTAAACACCATATACTATCAGATTTTTTAAAAAGCCTATTTGGTATGGATTGCATCTTTTTGAGTTATTTGTCCGTGGAGTCCCATAGACTCCTCCAAACAATACAAATTATTACCATTGCTCTTGGTTACTGTTTAGCACTTGGTAGTAAGACCCTGCTTCTGAAAACACCACATATTTGAGTCATAGGACATGGAGAAACTGAGCTGGTTCCAGCTGGGAAGTTTCAACCCCACTGGAGAGCTTTCATAGTGCTGGAGGGTGCTGTGCACAGTACTTGGGGGTGTGGGGGGAGAAGTGATCGGCCATCTCACCAGCTGAGAACTCGGTGAGCTGCAGGCACACTGTCACGCTCTCCGAGGGCCTCCCTATGGCCATTCACTCCTCCATGAAGCTGCCCTGCGTCTCCAGACTCCTTTACTGAACTGAACACTGTTTTGCTTAGGCTATTAGGGAGCTCTTGTCATTCCAGAAATACCAGGCTGTGAGCCCAGTGTTCCTGGCTGTGGCCACAGCCTGCGCCCCGCCCTGGGCAGCCCTGGTAAGGCTGCAAGGGTCAGAGGTTTGTCCAGAGGAACCTAGGTGTGCTTCTGGAAAGAGAGAAGCGCTCGTAGTAAGTGTAGTGTTCACTTACTTATTTTTATCTTTTAGATTTATTTATCGTGTGTGGAGGAAGGTTGTGCCCGCATGTCTATTTGAGCACCATGTGCTTGTCTGATGTCTGTGGAGGTCAGAAGGCAGCACTGCATCCCTGGAACTGGTTGTGAGCTGCCTCCTAGGTGTGAGGAACTGAACCCAGGTCCTCTCAAGAGCAGCCAAGGCGGCTCATAATCACTGAGCCAAGGTTCTAGGTGCCCCCATTCTGCCTCTTGGTTTTTTTTTTCTTTACCTCTCTTTTATGATTGCAAAATAATTCATATTTGCATTAAAATTTACTGTTTACAAAAGTATGTGAGGCAATGAGGTCACTGTCTCTAGAACCTGGGTATTACCAATATCACTGAGTTTATAAATGGAATTGAAGCTAATTTTATGAGGGTACAGGTGGGTGAGCTCCTGCTGTCGGGGGAGAGGAGGGCTTGGGGCAGAGTAGGGAGGATGGGGCAGAATGAATGGCCTGCCATGAGCGCTGGCCCTGCATGCCACTGCAGCCCGTAATGAGCCTATGGAAGCGTAGCTTCACAGCCATGGCAGCATGGGTGGCTGGAGTTGAATCAACCAGGGCTCAGCCTCCTGGCACCCAGGAGCCAGGATTGTGTACTGGTCACTGCTCCTCTCTGAGTGTCAGTGTCTTTGAGTAAACTGAAGCAGTGACTATCAAGGAACTTATAGTTGATGTCCCTAACAGTGAGGAACTCTGGTGCTAGACACCGAACACCTGAAGCTGTATGTTATGAAGGACATTGAGGAATATTATATATATTAACATATATAATTTATCATAAATTTATATTATATATTAATATATATTAATTTCCTGCCTGCTCAGCATCCCAGGAGCTGAGTTTCCCATGGAAACTGTAGCCTGTTCTTGGCACATTTGTCATAGTTGCTGGCTGCTGACAGTTGTTTAATTTCTCTCAACTGAAGCGGTTACATCCCTAACTTCTACTGCAGTTTGCTCCTGAGGCCTTCGCTCTCTGTGGAATTGTGGTCTCCTGTCTTTCCCAGCTAAGCCTGGGAGGTCTTTGTGAAGGGGGTTGAGTGGTTGTGCAGTGTTTGCAGGTTGTGGTGTCTCTGGGTCAGCTCTTCCACTTCAAAGTGAATGAACGGCCTTTCTCTTCAATACACAGCTTCCTTGTCAGGCCCAAGTGCCACATTCTGCTGTTCTCTGAGGGCTGTTGGTTTAGGGAGGGAGGGAGGTTAGATCTTTTGTAATGTACAGATGTTTTAAACATTCTTGACTTCCAGAGGACACAGCCCCCCCTCTGTCCTCTTCGTCCTGAGGACATAGGGAGGAAATTTACATCCTTAAAAACATGCCTCACCGGGAACTTTCATCTCATGCTTTTCAGAAAATTTATATTATTTTATTTGTAAGGAGATACAGAAGACATCATTAAATCCATTTTAGAGATGGGAAAACTGAGGTCTAAATATGCTGAGGCACCTGCCGAGAGTTGTAGTGCATGAGTGTCACTCATCTGGGAGCTGCTCCCAGCCTCTCCTTCTGCCTGGACCGTTGGTGGTTGCTGGTGATGTAGTAATGAGCTATAGAGCACAGACCCTGTTCTGTAGAGCTGATAGTTACACAGCCCCACACACTGGGCAAACACACTAAGCAAGCCATTTAGTCACAGCATAGAAGTGCGGCGAGAGAAGCAGTGTGTGCCGTGCGCGCCATCAAAGCCGCCTGGGAGGGTCCGCACCTTGAGTCTAACTGCGCTCCTGTGCATCCTACCACTGAACTTTAAAAATCTTCTTGCTATGACTAGTCTAGACCAGAAGATCTGCTTGCAAAAGTACCCTGGATGCCAGTGACCGCATTACAGTGTGGCTCTGTGCCGTTTCTGAAGAAGCTCACGTGCTGGCGTGAGGGGTCATTTAGCATCGTTATCTCTCACCTTGTTGGACAGTGGACCCCACCTGGTGGCCGTCCCCTCCCTCCTCCCAAGCATCCCCTGAAGCTGCCCTGTCCTCTATTAAATGGCTTGGAGATTTTAGGCAGAGGTCCCTAAGTGCTCTTACTCTGTGATGGAAGCCTTGAAGGACACTCGCAAGGCTCATAGTTTGTCCTCAGCTGTCATTTTCCTCCTCCCCCAGGTATGTTTCTCATTTCACCAATGCTCTCCAGTCAATTCGAAAGAAGTGCAAACTGGATGATATTCCTCCCAGCTCCCTCTTTCAGGAAGACTGGACTGCTTTTCAGAAGTCTGTCAGGTAGCGTGGCTGTTTCTGTGTAAGTGTGCACCAGATGCAGCGAGCAAACTTGGCCATAAAATGGTCTGTAAGATACGTGTGTTTATGAGGTGTTCCTTTTTTTTTCCTCTCTCTTTCAGTGCCTTTGTTCATCTGTCTGTCTGTTTTTGAGGCAGGATCTCTTTTTATAGCCCTGGTTGTCCTGGAACTTGCTATGTAGACCCAACTGGCCTAGATCATAGCTATTGGCCACTGCCTCCTGATCCCACCCCTACTGGGCTCAGGCGCGCGCGTGCGTGCGTGCGTGCGTGCGTGCGTGCGTGCGTGTGTGTGTGTGTGTGTGTGTGTGTGTGTGATCCTGGCTTAGTGCCTTTTTAAAGCCAGTACCTAAACTCAAGCAGCCAGTAAACAAAAAACCCAACCACTTGCCAACCACAAAGTACCAAAAATATTCCTATAGCTTGTAAAATATTGTATTAAATTTTAAAAGATTTATTTACTTTTATTTTCTGTATATGTTTTGTCTCTGTGTATGTCTGTGTATTATATGCATGCAATACCAGAGGAGGCCAGAAGAGGGCACCAGATTCACTGGAACCAGAGTTAAGATGGTTGTGAGCCACCACATGGGTACTGGGAACTCGACTTTTATCCTCTGCAAGAGCAGCAAGGGCTCTTAATCACTGAACCATCTCTCCAGCCCCTGTGAAAAAAGTTTAAAAATTATTTATAAATTCCTTTTCTTCTTTAATGAAAAACTCTTACATTTGGTATCCTTGGAGTTAAAGTGTGCAGCAGTATTTGGCAGAGTAAAGCTGAACTGCTCTGCCCTGTTTGGGGTCTAAGAACCACAGTACTTCCTTGTATGGAATGTCATTGGAAAGGATCCCTCAGGAGTTGAGTGGCAGGCGTTGAGCTGACCCTCATGTTGTCAACAGCTACACTCTAAGGAGCTCATGTGACTTTTGGGCCACCAGGTAGACACCCCATTGCCTTGGGAGTACTATCAGTAAAGTCTTGTGTTCAGCTGAAAAGTGTCTTAACCACAGACACCACTTGTCCTCATAGCATTTACAAGAATTTTGGATTAGTTGCCAACATGTAAAGCAAATTGAACACAATCCAGAACTCTTGAGTTCCTGAAAAGTTCAAAGGTGTGGCACAGCTTTGCATTGTCTGCATTCTCAGAGATAATGCATGACAGCTGAAGGTCCTGACTGGTGTGTCTAGAGAAACTTCTGCTTCCAAAACTGCTTTTTATACATTGGTATTCCGGGCTAGCAGCCTTTAGCTGACCCACTTCATCTACTTCTATATCTTGCCTGAACTTTGGCCCCAATGCCTGTGTGTGTCATATGGTAACATCATGGTATGCGTTGTGATGCCAGAGCTCAGACAGCCAGTGAAGTTTTGCCAGGGTGAACCCAGGATCATCCAGGATCATCTTGGGCTACTGCTTCATGGCCTCTGTTCTGGGCTCTGTGTTTATGGACTATGATGCTAACTGCATCCTTCTCCCATGGTATCTTGGCATACCAGGAGGTATTCTGCGCAGGCTGCTCTGGTGCACCTGAGGCGAGTGGAATATTTTACTTTCTCATAAACCTTTCTCATGATGGAATGCCCAGATACCCTGGTGGTGACAGGCGCTTTCAGAGAGAGTTAAAAGTTAACGAGGCTTGAGATGTTTTGAATCTTTGGATCTGTCCCAACATAATGGGTTTGCTGTTGAAGGGCCACAGCTGGCATGATATTACTTCAAAATGCAAAGGTTATGAAATGCAGATATGGCAGTCACTCAGGCTTAGCTCAGAGGCAAGTGTGTTGATCATCATCTGCTTTCCATGTGTGAGAGGGAGACAATTTTCTATGCAAATGGTAGCTGTCTAGTAGGTATTGAGTAATAAATACATTTCACTTTCAAATTTTAAGCACTTAGTACTTCCAGGCAATTTTCTTAGTTTTAAAACCCCGTATTTTGAAAGTGTAAAATTGCTTGAGAGGTAGTATTGGGTGGGATTGTGACTGATGGCAGGAGCGTTAGAGATGTGGAGGACACCAGCAGGAGGAACTTGTTTCTGACAGTCATTATAGTTGATGAAGCCTTTCAGGGAGGCAGAGACAGGTTTACACTTTCCCCAGAACCCAGTGCCACCAGAAGGAACAAATAGTTGGACTTGTTATGAATGAGACAGTTTGTCCTAGAGACGATGGCATGCCAGGTGGTACTTGGGCTTCAAGTGCTCTGTATTCTGTTTAGGATCATCGCCACCTGTGGAGAGCTCTTGCGCCAGTGTGGGGGCTTCGAGCAGCAGCTAGCAAACAGGTAGGAGGCGGCATCCTTCTTCTCCTCCTCCTCGCCCTTCATTCCCTGGGATTCTCGGCTGGGAGGTATCTGATCCAGCACATGGACAGAATGTAAAAGTCAAAGGCTGGAGGACTGTGCCTAGATAGAAGGTGTTTGCTGTCAGCAGCGAGCATTTATTGAACACCTAAAAGGGCAGGGCTCACCCTACTTGGCAGTAGCCACATAAATCTGGCTAGATACAGAGGCGCCGGAGCAGATAAGGTAATAGTACACATTGTTTCCCAACTATATGTGGGTTAGGCTTCTACTTATGGTCAGTTATTGGGCTCAAAATAAATTTCCCCATAGAGAGCATGTTACAAGTGGTGACTAAGGCCCCAGACCAACCCAGAGGCTAGAACTTAACCCCAGCAGCCTGCAGTCCGGGTCCTGGGGTAGAAATCTGGGCTGCCAAGGGGTGGCAATCAAGAGAGAATTTTGGGGCCTTCTCTAAGAAAAATCTATTCTGCCTCCTGTCTCTCCTCTAATACTGCCAGGCCTTTTTATGTGATCGAGGCTTGCCCCATTCAGACAGTTCCCTCCCAAGCTTCCCAGTTTCCTCGTTCCTTCATCCTGTAGGAATTAAAAAGCCTGGTGTTGGGGTGGTTGTTGTTTAACAGTTACTTAAGGAGTGCTTTAGACGGGTCCCCACTATGTTATAGGCCCAGGCTGGCCTAGAGCTCACTGTAGAGACTAGGCTAGCCTGGAATGCACAGAGATCCACTTGCCTCTAACTCCTAAGTGCTGGGGTTGGGATTAAAAATATATGCTACCATGCCCAGCTCAGAGGGGTATTTATTTTAGCTTTGTTGTCATCTAAGTCATCAGAATATGTTGTTCGTACACTTCCCTTTGTCAAAGTATTCTGGGTACAGTTGTTAGACATCTCTCCTCTTCGGGACATAGTAATTTTCCTACTATTTTGCCTTCCAGAGGATCAGGAAAACTGTGGGTAGGAAAATGATGAGAACTAGATGGCTGTGGCATGAGCTTCTAGCTGCAGTTTGCAGCCTAGAGCAAAGCTGAAAGGCTGGCTGTGCTTCAGTGAGAGACCACACAGCCTCTGAAAGAGGTGATGTCATCCTGGAAGCACTGAGCCTGGGGACAGTCACCATCTGTGTTCCCATCTGGGCCACCGCTTGGTGTGTGGCAGCTACCCTGTAAAGCTTATCTTATCTCCCCATCTGTCTCACCCCAGAACCCGGACTAAGAGAACCACTCCCCAGGGGCGGGCACAGGGCAAGGCAGAGCAGCCACTCTGGATAAGACTGACATCGGCTGTCACTCTTAAGATCTCTTTGCAAAGGGTTATGTGCGGTGTAAATCAGAGCTGCGTGTCACTTCCTGGCCTAGGTGACTTTAAGGGAGATGCAGGGCGATCGCTGTGGCTTCTCTGTGCCTTCCTGGTGCTCTCCACCCTCCTTTAGAACACCTGGCACAGACAGCCCTGATGCATGATGGTTCTGTTAATGATGCTTCGGCTACAGGCTGGTACAATCAGGAAAATACGTATTTCAAATTTTGGTCTTTTCGAGACTAGGTGTTCAGGCTATGAGCCTTTCTCACAATGCAGGGCTCTGGCAGCCAGCCAACACCTCCTAGTCAGTTACCCTCTATTGCTGCTGAGCTAGAAGCCCAGAAGGTTAAGGACTTTAGGATACTCTCAACTTATGAGGGTTTACTGGGTCTCAGCCCCATTGTAAGTCTAGGAGCACCTGCATTTTTAAGGTCCTCGTAGGATAATTCAAATGGTTAGTCGGGTTTCAGGAATTCAGTGTACAGGCTTTGATGGCTGAGGAGAGAAATAGCTTGTCTTGAAGGGAAATGAAATGAGGAAATAGGTGAAATTATACCGTTCCCTCCTCTGTGCACACTTGCTGTATTCTCCAGGTACATTGGTACATGTTGGCCCCTTCCTTCATCTCTGAGCTTGAGAGTTAGGACCGTTTACCTCTTCAGTATCCCCAGCTGAGCCGCAGAGGCCATTACAGTGATGGGAAGTCAAGTGTTTCATTTCACCGAGGTTCAAGTCATCACTAGTTGTTGAAGTCGTCTAGTGATTTTATGGCGGTGAGGCTAAGAACAGACAGTTCTCTGGAGTTGGAACTGTGCTTATCTGGACACTTTAACCTACAGTCTTTGCTGGAGAAAACATTTCTAGCATGCCTTGTTTTCTTTAGCGTGGATGGCAAACTAATACGGGGAACTTGGGCTCCCTATGTGCAGGCCCTGATCCTTCACAAACAGCTGTTGAACCCCTCTTATGTGCCAGGCACTGTGCTGGGTGCTAGGGTTGGGTGTTCTGTCCGCTCTATCTTGTAGGAGACACGAGAAAACCTGTGATACATAGAGTGCAGAGATAAGAGGCTGCCAGCAGCCCCTGGGGAGAGGGGAGCCCAGGGACCTCCTGAGGGACACACACACCAGGGAGAGTGTTCCAGCAGGTGGGAGGGGGGCGTAGGTGAGCAGAGGCAATGTGAGGCTGTGAGGGATGGCCTTGACTACCAGGCTTATGCATGGTTAAGTCTTATCCTGGGGAGTTGAGGCTGCTCCTGGAACAAAACAAAACAAAACAAAACAAAACGAAATCAGACTTGGCTCTTGGAAAGACTGCTCTGTTAGCTCAGGTGGATGGGGCCACTTGCCATACTCCAACACTGCACAGCCTGCTTTCTCTTTCTGAGCTGTCATATTTATGTCCTCAGAGCCCTAGACTATGCCCCTCTGCATGTTCGTGAGGCAGGCTGTTACCAGCTGGCAAAGAGCACGCCACGAGCAAGACAGTTAACAGCCCAAACTAAAATCCCATACTTGAGGTTAGAACAAAAACATATTTACATAACAACTGAGTTTTTAAAGAAACCAAAACTTCCCGAGTGCTGGGATTTCAGGTATACACCACCCTGCCTGGCTCAGGGGCCTGTTTTTAAACAAATGGGTGCAGCCTAAGGCTAGGCTTGTCCAAAGCAATTGCTCTCATAAGAAATATTCAAAAGGGAGGGTCAAGGAGTTAGCTGCACTTGGGGTTGTCACTGTGCCTTTTCTTTTCCTGCAATTCTGTGTACATTTGGGTATGGAGGCTGAATGGCAAGAGCAGGCGAGAGAGGAGAATGTTTCCAGCGTCAGTCCTTGTCTTTAGAGACTCAGCTCCGCAGCAGCAGCAGCACCGCAGGTGGATTATCACCGAGAAGCTCCCTGACGCACTTCTCTTTTTTGAAGACTCTGGAAAGTGCCAGCTTCTCTCAGTAGATCTCGCTGTAGCATGTGGGCCACAAAAGTAAACCCTGTGGTGCGCCAGTGAATGCCAACATTGTAGTGCAGTGTGTGGGAAGGTGTGTGCTGAGGGTAAATAGACGTGCAGCCAGCCAGGGGCTCCCCCAGCCATTGACTCCTCCACAACATGATGCCCGCGGAGTGAGGAAATGAACAGTGTCCCTGATGGCTAACTGAGCGCTGCCCTTGGCCGGGCTATCTGCTGTAGGAGCAAGATGGTGTGTTTTGGTGGCATGAGGGTTAAATAGGGTATTAATCCTGGTTTCTTGTGTGCACCTGAGGCCCAGCTCATCCCTCAATGAAGAAGGACATCTTCATTTCTGGACAAAGCAGATCTTAATTCTGTCTGCCTCATGAGGGTGTCCTCTGAAAGGGAAGCTCAGCACAGCCAGCTCAGGGTATAGTGCTCACCACTTTCCTTTCAGGATCCTGTCCACGGCGGGGAAGTATCTGTCTGACTCCTACAGCCCTCGGAGCCTGGCAGGTTTTCAGGACAGCATCTTGACAGAGAAGAAGAGCCCTGCCAAGAACCCATGGCAGGAATATAATTACCTCCAGAAAGATAACCCTGCTGAATATGCCAGTTTAATGGAAATACTTTATACCCTCAAGGTATGAGACCAGACCGGCGGCATTCTTACAAATGAAAGCTTTCCCTTGTCAGTCACTCTCCCCTGGTGCCGGGTTTTCTGGCTGTTTGTAGCCCTGCCATCATCTCTGTTTCCTGTATGTGAGGTTTTAAGGAGCTAGGTTGGAACTCGCTGAGATAGAGTTGTGGGAGTTGAGTGGTCGGGTCTTTTTATGGATGAAAACCAGGCTTGAGAATTGCCCATCAAGCTTACTATATCTCAGTTCAGAGATAAACTTGTCTGTGAGACTGTGGCGGTGGAAGTCCCTGGTCCTTATGTAGCAACTGTCCCTTTTACTGAGTGACAGCCAGGGGATCGGATGTGCACTGTCTGCAGTTAGTAAACCTGCATAAAGAAGACCCCCTTGTGTGGGGAGGGTCCCCTCCTGGCTAGTCTTCGTAGCCTTCATCTGTTTTGAAGCTGACCTTGGCTTTGAGCTTTAGGCCCTTTGGATCCAGGGCCAAGAGGACTTCCAGCAAATGGAGTGAGTCACCTAGCTTCCAGGTATGGCCCACGGGATGGTAAGAGGACCAGGGCATCTGCCTCAGAACACTCCCCACTGGATGCATTCTGATGCCACCAGATATGGTCCACAGCTCTCCTGATGGGCACAGTGCTCTGGAGGTGACCTGTGCACTGAGGCCCTCGTGTTGCTTCCCCAGAGGCTCCCCATCCTTGGCCCACCATTGGCTACATCTGAGTTTGACAAACACACTTTCTTAAAGCAATTCTGTAAGCTCATTCATCCATGCTCCTGAGATTAAGTTAAACCAACTCTGTTTATCTTTATTGCTAATCTGATTTATGTCTGTTGTAATCGGTCTACAAGAACTAAGGTTACATTTTCCATCCCTGTATTTTCTCAGGCTCTGTGGATTCCCAGGTCTCAGACAGGTTGTACATGTTCTGGCTTTCAGCCAAGGGCAACTGACCTGACCTCTCTGGGAATCAGAGCTCTGCCCATCACTCTTGTTTATATGTGAGGCTCTGGATCTTTTTCCCTCCTCCTCAGTCCCCAAGGGATGGTCACAAGTTAGATTTTCCTAAACTGTAAATCCATAAACTCTTGTTGGGAGAAACGCATCAGAGTCACCTGGAAAGTGACGTCAGCCCTCACGGGTTCAGTGTTTTGGAGCCTGTGACTCTGTCAGATAACCTTTTCCCAGGAAGGGCATAGTTGGGTTTGGGGACCACTGTTGTAAAAGCCGTTCACTATGTTCCACTTCATGATCTTTCAGTGCTTCTAACTCGCCGATGACCTTGTTTAGGTCTTAACTGCCTTTGCCTTTTCTATGTCAGGAAAAGGGGTCCAGTAACCACAACCTGTTGTCTGCATCACGCACAGCCCTGACCCGGCTGAACCAGCAGGCCCACCAGCTGGCTTTCGACTCCGTCTTCCTGCGCATCAAACAGCAGCTGCTGCTCATTTCCAGGATGGATGTGAGTTCCCACTGACTGCAGGGTCCATGCTCCCTGGTTCCGCATGGTCTCAGCCCATGCCAGGATCCTTCTCCCTGCCTTCCAGAAGATGCAGGAGCAAACAGCCTTGCCGTTGAGGGCAGCAGAATCACTTGGTCATTTCAGTCTCCAGCTTGGCATGAGTTTCTTAATTGTAGTCACTCAGGTGCTAGATTGAGAGGCCGTTTCATATGATGATAATGATAGCGGTTATTATTTGAGACAGGGTCGTACTACATAGCCCAGGCTGGTCTGAACTCACCATCCCCCCTCACCTCAGCCCCCAAGTGCTATGATTGTAGGTGTGTGCTGTCACACCTGGCTTTCCGAAGATTGTTATTATTGCTTGTTAGCTTTCCTGGTGGTGGGGCCTTTCCTGCATTTTCAGGAGCCCATGTGCTGCTCTGATGCCCTGGTCCTCTGATGTCGGATTGTTCTCCTGCCAGAGGCAACAGTTGTGGTTCTTGAGCAGGAGCATGCCTCATGTGCCTTGATTCAGTGTTTTGGAGGGGCCTCTGCTGCTTTGGCTTGCTCACTGGCTCTGCTCTGGTGGCTAGCCTTGAAGTCATGACCCTCTCTGCCTTAGTTGGGCTGTGCTGCCAGTGCAGGCCACACACCCTGCTCGGTGCTGCTACTCTCTTTTCTGATACCTTCCTGTCTGCCTGTTTCAGAGTCATCTCCCTGCCCTTACCTCATGTCCTCTTCCCTTCTCTGTTTGTCCCAGTTGCCTTTGGAGGAGCTGCCCAGCAGTCGCATCTTGTCCACTTGCCCCATCTGTCCTTGGTTCTGATCCCATTGCTCTCCCTTTGGGTTGATGGGCAGGGCACCCTGGTCTCATCAGCTTCTCAGTCTGCTTAGGTTCTGGAAGGTAATTGTTTGGGAAAGATCCAGCTATGTGCTTTCTTCCAGGGCACACACAGATCCTTTAAGAAATGGCAGGAACTTGCATGGTATAATTTCAGGGCCTTGGTTTTCTGCTGTCCTCTAGAAAGTGTGTGAAAAGCCCTATAGCCTTGGTGAAGTCTCTCAGATCCTTTCTGGGTCTAAGAATCTCTGTCCACCTTGACTCTGTTCACCTGCATGGTTTTGGTGTTCATTCCACTCTGGGACTTTGATTTTCACCCCACGAGATGCTGGGAGGTTGACTCTAGTTGGAGTTTGTGTTTCTAACACTGCAGAGTTGATGCAGCGGAGATGATGTGAAAGCCATCTGGGACTGGAGTTATAGCTGGTTATGAGCCACTGTGTGTGTGCTGGGAACTAAACATGGTCTATATTCTTATCGTCTTATTTTGTCATAGTTTAAGATGTTGGCCTCACTTCACCAGTGGTTGGTCTTAGTTCCACACTGAAACAGGCTCCCACCTGCCTTTTCGCCTCCATTTTTGCATTCCAGAGTTTCTTATTGTGACTCCTAGCCCAGTTGCTGGAATCCCCACTTCTTTTTCAGGCTTTACCACGGTGCTGGTATGCTGGGATAGACCAAGGTAGCTTGAGGGATTAGAAGGAGTTGTGTGGGAGACTGCGTCCAGCACACAGTACAGGGTAAACACTTAGGTCTTGAGTATTTGAAAGTAAAACTCTGGTCATTGGTGTTTGTGCTGAATGTTTGCTGGTAAATGTATTGCCCCTTTGTATTTTAAGACTATTAACCAACACTATATTCAATTCAGAACAAATTATTGACGTTTACCTGTATTACCTGTTGACAGATTAATAGAAAAGCCCCTTTGAAGGGCAGTTTAAGTAAATCTTGAACAATTGAGAAATAACCTACACCATTTCCGCCTTGCCCTCCTCAAGTGAGCCTTGTTTGCCTGTTCTCCAAGTCCTTCCCACCTCAGGCCATTCCCTTTTGACCCTTTTCCAGATTCCCCCTCCCTCTGTGCCTGGCTCTGCTCTCCTGAGGCTCTGTCTGCTGCCTCTCAGAAGCCTGGCTCAGGCCTCCACCTCATAGCACTTGCACTCTTGATGGATGGTGACGATGATGGTCTTTCCTGTGTCATCCCTCACCCCTGTCCTGCCCCACAGTGTCACTTCTGGGCCTTCCACTTCCTGGCTGCTGCCTGGTTCAGGTTTCCACCATCTCTGAAATGTTTTTCACCCTGTTGCTCACTCCCAGTCTCCCTCAGAGTGTTTGCTGGATGCAGTTTTACAGAGCACTGTTCTGGTATCATTTTTAGCCTTTTCATGGCTCCCCAGGGACAATCTGAGAACCTGCTTTGTTTTATTTTATTTATCTATTTATTTATTTATTTACTTTTTGAGACAAGTTCTTATTATGTAGCCCTCAGTGGCCTGGAACTAACTATGTAGACCAGGCTAGCCTTAGCCTCTTGAGTGCTGGGATTCAAGGTACATGCTACTGTGTCTAGCTTTGAGAGTCTGGTTTTTTGTTTGTTTGTTTGTTTGTTTAAAGATTTTAAATTTTACATATATGAGTGGTCTATCTGCATATATACACCTGCATGCCAGAAGAGGAGAACAGGGCATGAGATCCTAATATAAATGGTTGTGAGCCACCATATGATTAAATTGAACTCAGGACCTCTGGAAGAGCAGACAGTGTTTTTAACCACTGAGCCATTTCTCTAGCCCTGAGAGTCTGCTTTTAAAGGCTTTTTTTTTTTTTTTTTTTTTTTTTTTTTACAGGAATTCTTACATATGCAGAGTAAAGAGAGGTGCTGGGAAGCTCATTCTGTTTCTACAGTGACAGCTCTGGAGCACCTGGCTTCATCTGAAAGGCTCTAGGAAGGATATTTCTTCCTCTTCTTCTTCTTCTTCTTCTTCTTCTTCTTCTTCTTCTTCTTCTTCTTCTTGTTATTATTATTATTATATTACTATTATTGTGTATATGAGAGAGATGGCTGTGTAGGTGCAGGCACATGTGTGCATAGACTGTATGCTGAGGCCGGAGAACAACTTGGTGGAGTCAGTTCTGTCCTTCCACCTTATGTGAGTTCCAGGGATCGGGCGTGGGTCATCAGGCTTGGGTGGAAAGCGTTTTACTGACTGAGCCATCTCTCTGCCCCCCCCCCCCCCCGCCCAAGAACAATTTCTCAGTATCACTCATCTGCGTTCTGATTTTCAGTTATTTTATAAATGCCACTATTTGGATGAGGAGCCAGGGTCCTGCACAGTGAAACTGTCTTCCATTTCTCTTCAGCTGTATGTTTCTCTCTCTCCCTTTCTCTTTCTGCTCTTTCCCTTCCTTTCTGTCTTCTTCCTGCCCACCCCACCTTTCCTAGAAAGTTACTTGTTTAATATGGTGTCTATTCCTATGCTGGTATGAGAGCTGTTCATTCTCTTTCCATCCTCACTTCCGCAACTCCACATTTGCCTTCATCCTGTGGCTGCTCCCTTCCCTAAGCTCTTGCACCTCACACAGCCCTCAGTGCCAGCCCATCTGTGTGCACACACGAGAGAGGGCAGAGAATAGGCCGAGAGGATGTGGTAGGGAGGGAGTGGGTTTCTAGCCATCTTGCTCCTTCAGTAGCTTCTGAGAACGAGGGCAAAGACTAGTATGAGAAAGTGAACATTATGGGGACTAGGTAAGTCTCTCAGACAGTGTTCCATTGCTAGGAAGAGACACCATGACCAAGGCAAATGTTAGAAAAGATTTCACTGGGGTTGCTTATAGTTTCAGAGGTTTACTCCATTATCAGCATGACAGGAAGTGTGGGGCCATGCAATCAGGCATGGGCTGGAGCAGTAGGTGAGAGCTTTCTATCTGATCCACAGGCAGCAAGCAAAGGGCCACTGGACTGGCATGGGCTTTTGAAACCTCAAAATCCACCCACAGTGGCACACTTTCTCCAACAATGCCACACTTTCTAATCCTTCTAATTCTTCTCAAGCAGTTTACCAACTAGTGACTAAATATGCCAATCCACGAGCCTGTGGGGGCTATTCTCACTCCAGCTATAACAATAAGTGTGGGGGTGGAGTGTCCCTTTAAGTGGATTTGGAGCAAAGGATGTAGGAATATGATAGAACATTTTCCTAGCATTCATAAAGCTTTGTGTTCAATCCCCAGCACTACATGGTTCTGTATTTACAGTTCAAATACTTGGGAGGTAGAGCAAGGGGATCAGGAGTTCAGGGTCATCCTTGACTACATGGTGAATTGAAGGCTAGCCTGGGATTTATGAGACCCCATCTCAAACAAACAAACAAACAAACAAACAAAACAAAATGGATAGGAGTTAGTTGGGGTGGGTGGGATAGTTGAATAAAAAGATTCTCAAACAAGCACAAGGAATGTAGAAAACAGAAAGGGATAAGACAATGCCAGGGAAGAAAAGAAGAGAAACAGAGACTCGATGGAGTTGGCATTTAGACAGAGGCTTGCTAAAGCTTAGCCTGAGCCAAGAGTCCCGGGGTAGCTTTGTCATTCCATTCCAGGAATGCTACTTAAAGGGTCAAGCAACCTGATCGGCACCAGGTGGCTGCTGAGAGCAGCCACACTGTGACCTCAAGGGTTACTCCTGGAGGCCAGCCAGGAAGAGCCTTGTTCTCCAGGCTGGAATCAAGAAGCTGGGTTTCTCGGAAAGGTGTGCCAAGATGAGGCCGTGCGCGCATGTATGCTGTTGGGGGACAGGCTTAGGGTTTGTCAGGAAGCTCATGTGTCAGAGGTGGCTCCACTTCAAACACCAAGAGCTGCCTGGGGTGCTGAGGCTGTCCCCTCACAGAGGGCCACCAGAGAGTTTTTGCCCAAGCCCTGGGTCATCCTAGATATACATGAAGAAGGCAGTGCATCCTTACTTGAGTCAGGATGGTTTTGGTGAGTGAGTGTGGGTTGTTCTGTGCAGTACAGGGCTTACGGGGCCTCCCTCCCAAGAGGAGCAGTCTTCATGTAGCCTCTGAGACAGAGCACAGAGATTCCCATCCACTTCAGAGTTCCAAAGGCCAAGGTTAGTGTTCGACCCCTTTTGCATGGCAACCCCATGCATATAAGCATAGACTAAGGAATACCTAACTCATCTCGTGTTCCTAGTGAGATAAGCAGAAGCGATCAGTGTCCATTAGTGCACCTTGGTAGACTGGGAGTTGGAAGTTTGCACCTTCTGGTGGACTTCCAGGACATTCAAAGAGATGTCCCTGGCCTGCTGAGTGGCATCAGGCCCCCAGGTTAGCCCTGCCAATGGATGACTCTTTCAGGAAGGGCCATGCTGATCTCTGTGTGCTGTCACAGTGTACCTTCTAGGGCTACCTGGTAGCATGTTTCTGATTGCTTCCTCTCCTCCCTTCCCAGAGCTGGAACACTGCTGGCATTGGTGAAACCCTGACAGACGAGCTGCCTGCCTTCAGCCTCACGCCTCTGGAGTACATCAGCAATGTAAGAGCTCCTTGGGTGTACGCCAAGGCAGCCTGTGCATTTCACAGCTTGCCTTGTCTTCCAGTTCCCTTCTGGAAGTCATCAGCTGGTTTGTGCTGTGTGGACCTGGTTTGGGATACTCTTCATTCAGATCTGGCAAATCCTAGTTATTCCAGATGCTAAGACACTGTTGCACCTGCCCTCCTCTTCCAGTGTGACCCCTAAGGGTGTCCGAATGAAATGAGTCTACTCAGAAATCAAGGAACAGGTGGCCAAATTCTTTTCTGTTCTGTATTTACTTTAAAACACATACAGCTGTGAATTGTAGTAGAAGAAAGTGCTTGAAATGTGGAGAGGCGGGCTCATGTGTCTGTCTTGCCCACTGTGACAGATGCTGTGTTGGCTGTGGGCTTGCCCCCAGTGTCTTACAGCTTTCCCTTTTGTGGGTCTGCGTCAGCCAGGAAGGCTCTGCCATCTTTGTTTTCTAGTGTGTGAAAATTATGATGTAATTTTTCTCTCTAGACTCCAGTTATGAATGGCCACTTCCAAACATAGTTTCTTCTTTCTGTAGGCTAAGCTCTCTTGGAGGGAAAGAAAAGGACGCAGGTCCAAGAGACAGGACTTGGGCACACTTGCTGACATTAGCACCTTAGTGGACTTTTGTCTGTGAGCTGTAATGAGAACTCAGCTTTACATGGTGTTTTCAGTCTTGCGAGGTCTTTGGTACGCGCTGCCTCATTGAAGTAGGCGGTGCTGGATGCATTTCAGAATATTGGAGCCACTGCTGAGAAGGATGGGTCTACAGGGTGGAGCAAGACTGTCGGTGTGCATGTGTGCGTATGTGCGTGTGTAAAAGGGAGTGTGCATGTGGAGGCCAGCTGGCCACTTTGTTTTTGAGACAGTCTCTCACTGGGACCTAGAGCTCCCTGCTTCAGCTAGTCTGGCTAGCTAACAGGCCCCAGGGATCCTCCTGTCTCTTTCCTCAGCCCTGGGATTACAGCATGCACCACCACACCTGGCTTTTCACATAGGTGCTGGGGAAGAACTTGGGTCCTCCCTCAGGCTTGAGCATCAGTGCTTGCCTGGCTGAGCTCTCCCCAGCCCCTTAGTGCTTATTTCTGAGCTGTTGCC
Organism: Pachyuromys duprasi; assembly: GCA_028658305.1. Taxonomy (NCBI): domain Eukaryota; kingdom Metazoa; phylum Chordata; class Mammalia; order Rodentia; family Muridae; genus Pachyuromys; species Pachyuromys duprasi. The sequence continues at coordinate 16,580,983 of CM053758.1, forward strand.
ATAAGTAATATCGCCTCGCTCATACTGGTGCTCATCCAAGGTTTAGCAGTTTTGCCTCTCAGAAATGAACTTGGTGAGTCATTGCCTAGGTGGGTCAGTGTCTGGCTGAAAGTGCTTTCTTTTGTTGCAGATTGGGCAGTACCTCATGTCCCTGCCCCTGAATCTTGAGCCGTTTGTGACTCAAGAGGACTCTGCATTAGAGCTGGCCTTGCATGCTGGGAAGCTGCCGTTCCCTCCTGAGCAAGGTGAGAACACCAGAAAGCCAGAGCGCCTGCTGTCCAGGGAGGACACCTCGCCAGTCTTCAAACTCCCAGTGCTGTAGTTGTCAAACAGGAAACCTGCCCTGGTGGCTCACGCCTCTAATCCCAGCAAGTGGGAGGCCACAGTTGGGGTTCCAGCATGGTACCCTGTTTTATGCATTGCCTCTTTGCTCCCTTAGCACCCACCTCTGCCTTTACTTTGAGGCTCTCATCTCTCTAGGGTCCCCTGCAGAAGTCTTGGCATCTGTGGATTGATTTGGTTCCCAGGTTTATAGGTACTTGGGTAGCTGCACCAGACTGACTCCTTCTCTGACCTCTCCTTGTCCCTAGTCAGTACCAGTGGACCCGTAGGTTCCCCATTCTGTTTCCACCAGCTCCCTGGCACCTTAGGGCATGTAGCACTTACTGGGAGCTGAGATATGCTGAGGGGTAACTTCTGAGCAGATTTTGTATTTCTCTATAACCTTCTCTCTCCTTTAGGGGATGAACTCCCTGAGTTGGACAACATGGCTGACAACTGGCTGGGCTCCATTGCCAGGGCCACCATGCAGACCTATTGTGATGTGATTCTCCAGATCCCAGAGCTGACCCCACACTCCAGCAAGCAGCTGGCTACAGACATTGGTAAGTGCCCATGGGCAGGAGGAGAGAAGCTGTTGCAAGTTTGACTTCCCTCTTCGTCTTCAGGAATGTCACCCCAAACTCCTCCTAACTTTAATTCTGGAATTGACTAGCTATGGAGATGGAGAACCATTAAGGGGCTTCAGTGAGAGGCATTGAGCGATGGAGGCAGCCTGGCCCTGCCTGGTCTGTTCACAGACATAGTAATTAGTAACCGAAGTAACGTTTATGGAGAGCTCACTGCATACCAGGCATATCAGGCACTGAAGCAGGCATGCATCCACGGTGTTACGCAATCTTGTAGGGAGGTGATGTTGTATGACAAGGCCACAGGCTAGGCTCCTCTGTGGTCCCCTCTAGAATGCTGTCCTGCCTCAGGTCAGAGGGCATGGCTTCCCCGCTCCCTCTGGAGAGAGGGTGGAGGAGCCTTAACAATCAGCTCCCCAGAGACTCATCCCCGCTGTGACCCAGGTGACCACGGGGCTGAGCCAGGTCCTACTTCGTTTGTTTTGCTAATGAAGAATTAGAAGCAAGTCAGGCCTTAGGGTTCCAGAGTGGTTGGTGATGGGGCCAACCTACAGTCCAGCTGCCCGGATTCCCTAGCTCCTCATTTCAGTATGCCTTCGGCTCTTCCCAGAGGCACCGCCACCTTTCAGTGATTTTTCTAGGCACAAGCATTCAGAAATGGATAAGGAAATTCAGACACCTTTTGGTGTACCCAGCTGGTACAGGGTGGTGGTGGTGGAGGGCATGAGGTGCTGGGATTGCCCCTGGAGTTCAGTGCTCTGTGTCGTTCCTTTCCTTCCCTCCCTGCTTACTCAACATTGCTTGAGCACCTACTGTGTGCCAGCTGTAATGCTAAGGAATGGCCCGCAGCAGGGATTAGTATTTCTTTGCCTGTTGAGCATAAGGAAGTGAGGTTAAGGGCTGGGAAGGCTGCCTGTGGCAAAGGAGTGTGAGACACTCAAAGTAAGCATTCACATAACAACACTGCTGGCCCAACCCAAGGTCATGGCAGACTCGGGCCTCCTGGTTTTACTATTGAGCTGGGCCTGAAGAAGAGCCTGACCTGACCTGGAGCTCAGGACTAGACAGAGAGAGGTGAGCCCAGGTAGAATCAGAGGGTCAGGAGGTCCGGGGGTGGCCTGGGTGCTGCTGCCCCCTCCAGGCCTTCTGAGCGGAAAGAGGGGGAAGGAGGCATGTGCCTTTAAGGCCTCTGTCCATCTCACCTCCGTCCCTGCTGCCTGGGCACTGACCACGGGCAGCGATGGTAAAGGGTGGCGCTCCTGGCTTCAGCTGGCTCCGCTCAGGCTGTCAGGCTATCAGGCTGTCCAGGACTGCTTCTCAGAATGACCGACCCCTAGAGGTCTGCCTGTCTCTCTCTTGAAACAGGATCTCGCTGTGTAGCCCTTGCTGGCCTGAAACTCACATTGTAGGCAGGCTGTCCTTGAACTCACAGAGCTCCACTTACCTCTGCCTCTTGAGTGCCAAAGATATATACCACCATGCCCAACTAGGTCTCTCTTCCCCGTCATGATCAGTTTGATCTGGGTTTGGGCTAATAACCCTGCATTAATTAGTTCTCAGGGGTGAGCTGGGGACCGGGGCCCGCATGATAGCAGGCCATCACCTCTGGCACCAACCTTGTTCAGTGTGAGGTTCCCAAGGGGAGGCTTTGGTTGTTCAGCAAGCCCACGTTTCCCAGCTCCTTTGCTTTGCCACATGCTGGAGAACATGCTGGGGGTGGGCCGTGGGGGAGGCCAGCTCCCTTTTACACTGGTGTTAGAGGAGGGGGGGGAGCGGAAGGTGGCCATGCCAGCTGGTTCTTCATTAAGTTAGAACTCCAGGGCCTGGCTCATACCCACAGTCCAGTTTAACCCTGTTGGAGAAGGGTCCCCCAGCCCCCAGCAGGAGGAGCAAGGGAGCACCCAACATTTGGGGAGGCCATGGTCCCCCATGTTCTGCACTGCTGAACCTGTCTCTTCCTCACCCACAGACTATCTGATCAACGTGATGGATGCGCTGGGGCTACAGCCATCACGCACCCTCCAGAACATTGTGATGCTCTTAAAGGCCAAGCCCGAGGAGTACAGACAGGTCAGCAAAGGCCTGCCCCGCCGCCTCGCAGCCACTGTGGCCGCCATGCGTGGTATCAACTACTGACCAGTTCTGCAAAGAGGACCCAGGGCGGGATCAGGACCAGTGTCTCTCAGAATGGATTAATTCTCAGCGTCTGCCAGTGCAGGGGCAGGGTGTAAGGAGCTTTTCTCTTCTTCTTTTTTTCTTTTTGTTATAACCAAGAAAAGACGGTTATAAGCCAGGTGGTGCATGTCTGTAATCCCTTGGAAAGTGGAGGCAGGGGGATTGCTGCCTGGGCTAGAGTGAAACCGAGTCTCTACAAAGGAAAGGCTGTAAATGAGAAGTAATGTACTCTTTATCAGAGAGAACAATAACCTTTTCTTAAAAGTGAGTTTAATAAACACTGTGAAACAGGGCAAAGGGTGTTTACTTCTTCTCTGGTGATGTCTGAGTGCGCACACACTGAGCAGGGCCTGGGAACGCTGAGGTGGGGAGAGCTGTGGAGGAGGCCATGGCTTCTCCAGTGCGGAGGGAATAGTGAGCAGGCAGACAGGAAGGCTTAGGAAGAGGCAGCCAGGTGGGAGGAGGTGGCAGCCAGGGGCTGGGGTGAATGTCTGCAGCAGAGAGCAAGAGGGCATTGCTGCCAGGAAGGACACAGCAAGTGCAGAGGCCAAATTCAACCAGGGTGGCTGGAGAGAAAGGCAATGGGCATTTATGTTACAGAGGAATGGGGCAAATCATACAGGACCTTACAGGCTGTGGTGAGAATTTTGGCTTCACTTTCCTCTTTTTATTTTATTTTACTATACAGGATTATGCAAATTTCACCCCTCCCCCCTTTTATCTTTTTGGTCTATTGCATCAGTACTTGTCAAGGCGGTGTTTGGCTTATATGTAACAGAAAATAACATTGCCCGGGTGATTTGAGCTGAGAGGAATTAATTTTTCAATAACGAGAAGTCAGAGGGTGGAGACTACAAGAGCTGACTTAGGGCCGGAACAGAATAGGCACCTTTGCCAGTGCTCACGGCAGGTGACCTCGGCAATGTGACTGTCACACTGTGTGCAGGGGCAGACCATGAGAGGGTTGGAGACATGGTGCTCCCTTCTGCCAGGCAATCAGCAGTGCACCACCAGCCCCTTCTAGGGGCTGACTTCTAGGCCATATTGGCCATTTCTTGGTCTTAAGGTAGATCCCTAGCTGCAAGGGATGCTGGGAAAGTGGGGAGGGGGAAAGGACCTGTTTCAGTATTTCTTAACTTAGCCCTCTCAACATTTTGAGTCAAATAACTTTGCTGGCAAACCAATCCTTACCTTAGCTGGCTTCTACCAGCTACCAGGAGCATGGCTCTTCACCAGGACAACCAAAACTGCTTTCAGGGGTTCCCAAAAGGGCAAATCCCATAGGGAAACAATGGTTAGTATAGCCAGGATTGGCTGAGCCAATGGCTACCCTGAACAGAGCTGGTTATTTATTATTTGTGGCCCTGGGGATCTAATCACAGCCTCATGAGTGATAGCCAAGCACTCTCCCTGAGCTGTGTCCCAGCCCTTTTTATTTTAGTTTGAGGAGGTATCTTACAGAGTTGCCCAGGCCGATCCAAACTTGCTTTGTAACTTGGAGAAGCCTTGGACTTGTGGTTCTCCTTCTTCGGCCTCTCAGAGCTGACTGCTGTAGAATGTCTGCCTTCTTTTTACACTGTGACCAGTGTTAGCCTCAAACTCACCACCTTCCTGCCTCAGCCTCCCAGAGGCATTCACAACCATGTCTGGCCACAATTGGTAAGGAAGGTGGGAACAGCAACAGTGTCTTTCAGAGGGCTGCTTGTTAGAATTAAGGTCATCCAGGGTCCCAGGGGAGAGGCTTTACTTCTTGCTGGGCTCTCTCTTAGAAGCCCACTACAGCCCTGGGAGGCTTAGGCGGTTATCTCTAACCAGGAGAGGCTCAGGGACTTCCCAGGCCTCTCAGCTGCTTTGTGGCAAGCTTGGGTTTAGAGCAAGTCTAGTGACCATAGTATCCTGGCACTCTTAACTCAGTGCCAGGCTGCCTTCTTTGTACACAGTGTGGGAGGTGCATGACCCAGGTGACGCATGCTCTGGGAGGCACACAGTGTAGGGACACTTAATCCCAGCAGGTCAGCCTGCTTGTGCCACCCCGTAGAGCGGTGCACCACACCCATGAGGCCACCAGGGCCAGCACCTCACCGAGACCGCCCTTACACCTTGAGAACTAGTTTGGCCGGCATGGACAACAGTATCAGCTGTGACCTTGCCCTGAGAAAAAGACTTTGGTTTCTCAAAGGTTCATCACAGACTCCAGAGTTAGACCCGGAAGAAGTGACAGCTGGAAGCATGGAAGGTCACAGGTACTGCTGGTAGTGCACGCTTGTGGTGGCTGGAGCCCTTGAAGGATTAGACTTTGGAAGGACGCTGGGCGCTGGATGCAAGACAAGACTTTGCTGCCGTCTTGCTGCGTGACCTTGGGAAAGTCATTCCCTCTTTGTGCTGGATTCTAGAGCCCCATGATGGTTCCCAACTCTTACTTAGACTGCCTGAAGAGCCACTGAGACACAGTAGAGGCAATGACACGTGACAAGTTTATGTTCGTTGTTTGTTCAGAGTCTCCAGCATGTCAGCCTGGTGTCCCTTTTGGAGAGGAAGTGGAAGTCAGACTGTCTTGGGTGATTTGAGTCCACCGAACCTATAACCAGTGCTAAATAGGCTCATGGCATCCCTGGTAGCACAATACTCTTCTAGGCCATGCACAGGAATGGGCTGCCAGGTCAGAGCTACCGTAATGATGGGACCCTTGATGCCATCATCCTGGAACCTGGCCCTAACCATCCAGGGGATGGGGGGCATGGGGGAGGACAGCAAACCAGTTGCCATATGGTTTTTGTTACACATCTGCACATGGCGCCAAAGGGTCTGTGAGCAGAATCTCTTCTGGAGTCAGTAGCTTCCCTCTCTCCCTCCACGAATTCTTCTTGGATAGCTAGTTGGTATTTTACGTCACTAGCCACAGCATGGGCTTTGTGAGACACTGTCTCAAAAAATAAACGGGCTGGAGAGATGGCTCAGCAGTTAAAAGCAGGGGTTGCTCTTCCAGAGGGCCTGGGTTCGAGTCCCACAACCCATATGGCAGCTCACACTGCCCATGCCTCTGCTTCCAGAGGCCCTCTTCCGGCCCCTGAGGGTATTCTGTATATATGGTACACAGACATTCATACAGCCAAAATACTCATACAAATAAAATGTACCCTCTGACCCCAATCCTAACAAACAGGTTAATTTAGCTCAAGGTTCTGGAGGCTGGTAAATCTCCAGTGAAGGGTAAGCATTATCATGACATGGCAGGGACAGCCCATGGTGAGACTCTGCTTTCTCTCCATTCTGAAGCCACTAATGCAGGTCAGGAGGCAAAGATGCTTGCTGCAAACCATGGGGTGGAAAGAGAGAATTCAGTGCTGCAAGTTATCCTCTGATCTCCACATGAGTTCCACGCTGTACTCACTGTGACTCAGCTGTGGCTATAGCTTTTATTACACACACACATACACACAACACACACACACGTATTCATTCCCACACATATACACACATGCACACACACAGACACATAGACACAGAACCACACACACACATGCTCACATAGACACGCACATACACATGCATGCACACACAGACACATATGCGCACACACACATCCTCCATCCCCATGACTGGTTTTGCCGAAGTCGGTTTGACTGTGCAACCTAAAGAAGTAATTGGGTGACGTTGCTGAGGGCCACAGGCCAATACTTTGAAGACAACTTGGAAGGAAGTGCACGACTCCCAAGCTGGCCTAGGATTTCTGGCCTGCCCGAAAGCTCTTGGCTCTCAAGGTAGCCAGCTTGCCCTTCCCACGCCCCAGGCATATTCCAGGATGCTCCAGCTAACTAGTGGGATAAAGAACAAACCTCCATCCAGTCTTTCCTCTCTTTATTTTTCTAAACAAAGCATGTGTTCCCCTGGCAAGTCTTCTTACCTCATGTCCCCTCCCCAAGTCTGTTAACAGAGGTCAGCCATGCCGACTAGGGCAAGGTCACTGGTTCTGAAGGACTGAGGTGGTAACACAGAGAGGGAAGTGGTCAGGGAGAGAGACCAGGAGAGGGACCTGTCACCAGGAGAGGGACTCCAGGGGTCTCTGGAGCCTGTCTACCAGGCCAAAAGACTACAGAGCAAAAGCTGTGGGAAGTGTGGGCAGGAGCCAGACAAGTTCAGTATTCTGGCACCAGTGTCTTGACCCTATGGACCCTTAGCCTGGGACTAACCAGAGGTACATGAGCCCTGGCTGGGGAACCTGTGCACCTGGCTCTTTGGACAAGGCCTACTAAAATGAGGCCCTGGCAACGATTGTGACTTCAGTTTCGAGTTCACCAGCTGCTGGGTGGGGGTGGGGTGGCTGGAGGTCGGTGTCTAGATGGCCTCAACTTCACTGTCCGACTCCAAGGTGTCCAGCGGCTGCAGCCTCAGGGAGTCATAGTTGGGAGGTGGGGTGCCCGGAATGGGCACAGTCTGCTGGTCAGGGTAGACCTCAGCATGGGGACTGTGGCTGGTTGTGTCAGGTTGGAAGCCAAAGTTGGTGTGGGCCTCTACCAGCTCAGCCACGGTGGGTGGTGGGCCGGTGTACGGTGCCCTCGGGCGTCTGCCCCGCAGGCCTTTGCAGGAGGCCACCAGCTTGATGATGCTGATCCAAATGAAGTCGATAATGATCTCCCCGAACTCAATGAGGCACAGCACCGAGCCCCCCATCCAGAAGCCAAACTGGCCCCCCAGGTTTGAGAGCAGCCACACGATCTGTAGGAAACAGGGAAGTGAGGGCCCAGGCCTGCCTGGCTTTAGGGGCCCTGGTTCCCACCAAGGGACTCAGGACCCCCACACTCACATTGTTGGCCGGTGATTCCTCGATGGTGCGGTAGTTGAACTCTTGGAAATAGATGTTGAGCTTGACAATGCCCTTCCTGCAGGAGACAGAAAGGCAGGCTGGGACATGGCCCTCCCTCCCTTCCAGGATGGGTGCACGCATGCACGCACCCTGTGGGAAAGGAGCTCGAGGGCACCCTGCCCACCTCCAGTCTGAGTCGCTCCCAGGAGTGGGGAGATTCAAACCAGACCTGGAATTACTGCCCTTGCCACTTGCTGTGGGCCTCCAAGCTGTAAAGGACATCTGTGCTTAGTGCCTGACCCGTGAATCTCTTCTCCATCCCCATGTCGGCCATTTTCCTAAAGGGCCTTCTGGCCTAATGGTCCCAAAGGTCCCTCTGCAGCCCTCTCTGGGCCTAGGGTAGCCTGGCCTATATGCCACACACCCAAGAAGTCTGGGCCATCTCACTTCTCCAGGCCTTTCCCGATTCCGTCTTTCCCCTGGGTAGCTCCAACTCCTCAACTGTCAACTGTTTACAGACCTCCTTGTCTCTCAGGTACACTGCGGCTTCTCCTGTTTCTAAGGGAGATCCCCCACCCTGGCTGGAACACCCTTCTTTGTATCTCCACTTAAGGTTCCTGGGGGTGTAGACCTTGCCTGTCCTGTGTTGAATGATGGAGGGAAGGTGGGTGGTTGGGTGGATGGGGAAAAATGGAAGATGAGACAGCTCAGCATGCAGAGTGCTTGCCACATAAGCCTGATGGCCCGAGTCCATGTCACAAACCCATAGAAAGGTGGATGGAGAGAAGGGACTCCACAAAGTTGTCTTTGACCTCTGCATGCACACCATGACATGTGTGTACCTAAATACATACATACCACACACACAATAATATTTTCTTTTAAGAATGGAAGATGGAGTTATGGAGGTGTGCTGACACACAGAAAATGGGGACCCTCCACTAGACACTGAGTCCTCAGCTGCCTTTTTACCCCTCTTGGGCCCCCCACTCCAGGCTAAACTGGATTTGAACAGAAGGAATTTGGGAAACTGTTCCATGTGGAAACCCTGTCCAGGTCACTGGTTCCCCCCTTTTCTCCCTTCACCAGCCCTGGCCACACTCCAGCCTCACCTGCTCAGGGTGATATTTGCGCTCTGATCCCGTTCCTGAGACAGGACATGTAAGATCCAATCCTAGAACCCAAGAAAGCGGCTGAAAGAAAGGGACATGTGTGCATACGCACACACACGTACACACACATACATGCACACACATAACATAGCTTCTGCTGCCCCTGGCCAGGACAAAGAGCAGCCCAGCACCTCCTGGGATCCTGAGTCTTGAGCTGAGAGCAGAAGAAAAGCCTGGATGTCATCAGGCAGGGGTGGCCCAGCTCTCTAGTTGTCTTGTCTTCCGGCACGTATTTTCTCATTCTCATTCCCGTTCTGGCCATTGCGCTTGCTGTTTCTTCTGCCCAGAACCCTCCCCGCCCTGCCTGGGCCGGCTCTGGCTCTGGCTCTGGCTCACATGTCCTTAAGAGGGGCCTTCAGACCTGTTTTCTGAAGGGTTCTCCCTTGCTGTTCACTCCCATTGTTTCTGTCCCCCACAGCCACGACGATGAATTGATCTTATTTCTGTATGTATGCTGTCTCTCACTGACTGGGCTGTGAGCTTGGTAAAAGGAAGACCATGCCTGTGCCTGGCATGGTGCTCAGGATAGTGTTGATGGAGTGGAAAGAAGGGAGGAGGGATGTAGAGATGGATGGAGGGGGATAGGGAAAGAACGGAGGAGGAGAGAAAAAGACCCCCTCTAAAGCCCCAGACTTGTTCGCAGCCCAAAGAGAGGAGAACAGGATCTAGGCCTTCCAGCATCTCACCTCAGAGGCCTCGGAAGGCCAGTCAGCCATGGAGATGGTCATCTTGTACTGGGTGTCACTGGAAGAGAGAAGCCAGCCCTGTTGCTGTCCCAATAGACCTGTGCCCTCCTCACCAGCACCTGCAGGTCCCCTGGGCCACACTCACTTGCAGGATTCCTTGCACATGCTGAGGCAGGTCTCTCTCTGGGCCACACTCATCTGTAGGCTTAGGTAGCAGTAGGCTTCATGGGAGAGAGGGGATGGTTAGGAGCCAGAAGGGTCCTTCCTCCCCCAGGGAGCTTCTGCTCTCCTCCTAGGTCACCTGAGGGAGACTCAATCCAAGTCCCCCATCACTGAAATCATTGCTCCATACCCCAGCTCAGTATGGGGTACTATCCCTGAAGATCCTAGATACCCCTCAGCTAGTGAGAGTGTCTTCTTTGTCCCTCATCCTTACCCAGAAGATGCCTTCAGGGGTTGTGTACAGGAGGATGAGTGACCAGAAACAAACAAACAAACAAACAAACATATGTATGTATGTATGTTTACTCATTTGCATATTGTATTGGTGGTAGAACCCACGACTGCTAAGTGCATCCTTGGACAGACTCCAGTACCCCCGAACCTTCAGTCTCAGGCTCCATCTCTCTGGGAGCCCCCTGGGGATTTGTCCTGTGATAAAGCCACCATCACGCTGAGGTTGGAGTCATGGTTTTGTGTGCACATCTACAGATACAGACCCTGGAAGCAAGGTGTCTGCTCACGAGCACACACAGCGTTCTGTGCATGGGGACACAGCCACGCCTTCCCTGTGTGCCTCTGAAGAGGAGTATATACATACCGCACACTCTCCAGCAGCCCCGTTCCCTGGCTCATGTCTGTGCAAGGATGTGCACAGCACACATGTGCCTGGAAGGACAGTTTGTCCCCACCCCTATGTGTCTCAAGCCTGTACTTTGTGGAATCAATACGGGGAGAAGGAAGGTGTTTTGTTTTTTTTTTTTGGAAGGGGTGGGGAGGAGCCCCCAGGATGGCGAAGAGGCCCCCTTGGCTAGAGGCTTTCCCCTTACTCGTGCTGTGTCTCCCTGTCTCCCCTGGCTGTACTCTTCCCCGATGTGCTCACCCCAGTCTGGAAAGTCCCTGCTGTTGCAGTATCTCTCCCCATAGGGTAGTGGGTACAGGTAGTGGCCGCAGCTGCAGTTATGGATCATGTGGTCTTGGAAACAAGAGTGAAGACAAGCCTGGGGGTGCAGAACAGATTTCAGACACGGTGGGATGGTCGGGAAGAAGGAGCCCAGAGAAGTTACATCCAGGACAGAGAGCAGGGGACTGGGAGGTGTGGCCTTTGGGCTAAGACCTGTGGAGGGCAGGCAGCTGCAGCTCCTGAGTCAGGCCACAGTTGCTCTTGCCCAGTGGACCCGACAGCAGCTTCTTGGGCCCTGAACAGGCCAGACCCCAGCAGCCCCGGTCTCCATCCAAGGCTGGGTCCTGGAGATGGCGCTATCAGGAGTGGCCTGACTCCAAAAGAATGAACTAAAAACCCCTCCTGTGAAGTGCTAGCACTCTTCTGAGGTCTGTGCACAGAGACGGAGAGAGATAGCAGGCAAGCTGGATAGAGCTGAGGGTACACAGAATAGAGGGGACACACGAGTCCCCAGCCCTGAGCACTGGATGTAGCGAGGACACTTTCAGGGCCCCAATGTCCACGGTGTTTAGGTCATTCTAACTTGGTTCCAGTTCACTCACAGACCAGCTATGTGTCCTGAAGCAAATGATTAACTTGTGAGCCTCAGTTTACTCACGGGGAAACAGGATTCTAGTCACACCTGCCTTCCAAGGTTGGAGGACTCAGTGCGGTGTCAGGCGCTTGGTAAGCAGTGATCACATCCGCTCCTCCCCTCCTGTGCGTGTCTTAAGTGTTCGCTGCTATGGCCTCCTGCCTCCAGCCCATCCCTGCTGCTCTTGCCTCTACCTGCTCCTTCCCTCTCTCCTGGCTCCCTCCTCCAGAACAATGCCTCTGACCTCCCCCCACCCCCAAGGGACCACTAAGGTCCCTACTGGCAGGAGAGGGGATTAGGTAGCTTATTCAGAGGTGTTATTCAGAGGGGAGACAGCAGGGATTAGAGAAAGCATCAAGTTAGAGTGGCTCTGGTTCAGGTGGGTGGCTCACACAGACCCCATTATCTCATCCGGAAAGCAGATGTCCTCCCCAAACCCGTGCCTGAAGCTGGGTAACCCAAGCATCTCCTGGTAGGAAGTGGCAGCAGGCAGAACGTCTGACAGGGTCTAGATTTCTGTCCTTGCCCTAGAATAGCAGGCACCGAAGTTTCCCGGGAATGTAGCTAGTCCTCCCGGTCCATGTTCCCTGCCTCCCTGAGCAGCTCTGTTTGTCCATTCCTATGCAGGCTGCAGAGGTGCCCAGCATTCTCCGTGGCAGCCAGAAGCCCCTCAGACAGGAAGCAGCCAAGCCAGCCCAGGAGGGGTGTGTGTGTAATGCACCCAGACATGGAGGCAAGCACCCTTTGCCTTTGTTTCCTTATCTTCCCAGGTAGGCTCGGCTGGTGCAAAAAGTTAGCAAGCTATCCATGTGGTCCTTTATTCAGGATTCGTTCTCTTATCCCAAGGTTTGTAGAGGGAAGGTTACAGATTGACCTCAGAGATCAGGCCAAGAGGAAAGTTCCCAGCTACAGCAAGAAAGCTTGAGGGCAGCTGCCTGGCTTTCTCAGGTGAATTGATGAGGCATTCAGGGTCTGTAAGATGCAGTTTTTCTCATTCCTGCACAAGAGCCAATGAAGCCATGTGCACCTAGGGGCGCCTTGAGGATGTAACGCATGTAATTTGCTTTCTAAGCACTTGACCAACCGGCTGCAGTTAGCACGTTCATAAATGCTGCCGTTGTTGGCATGCTGGTCAGCAGAGGGGCCGAAGAGGTCAGAGGAGAAAATACATACAGATCATTACCGAATCTCACACACAATTACAGTTCCATCCTGGGTGTCCCCCCACGAGCACCCGCAGAAGGGATGTAAGAGTGGCTAGCCCTGGGCCGGGGGTGAGAACCCAGGTCCCTTGTCTTAGCAGCACCGTGGCCCCCTGCGCTACTTACGAAGATCCAGCTACATCTGCCTGGAGCCACGTCCTATAATCCCACTAATGAAAAGCTAAAGAAAGAGGATTGTGAACTTCAGGCTAGCCTAGGCTCCCTAGGGAAACCCCGTCTCAAATAAGTAAATAAATGAAAAGAAAAGATTTGCCAGAGCCAGTTTAGCTCCCGCAAGAGCTGGGGTGAAGGGGACAGGGCCCCAAGGTCGCCAAGCCTGCACAAGCTTCCCACCTGGATGGAGTAGGTAGTGTTGTAGCGGCTGTAGAGGTTCCGAATGGCAACATCGGAGCCGTTCATGGTGCAGGGACTGTAGGGCTCCCCCTTGCGCTGCAGCTTGTCCTGTGGAGAGAAGTGACCCCTTCTGTGTGGAGCCAACTGGACTCCGCAAAGGGGTGGGAGTTGCAAGACCCAGAAAGCGCCGGAGGAGGCGCCAGAGGACTCGGCGCGTCTAGCGCATGCCGGAGGCTGGGCTGGGCTTATGACCGGAGGACAGGCTGGATAGGGGAGCTTCTCTCCTTAGCCCTCCTGCTCAGGCTGCCTTGGGGACCCTGTCTTTACCACCAGCACCCCGATGGATGTCTCTGTTCCTGCCATGGCGTAGATGCCCTCTTCTCTAATGAAGGGGTACGTCCTCTGCTCATGGAGCATCAGCCTAGCCCCTGCTGTGGACGCAAGGAAGGGGACGTAGTCCTCCTGGCCGATGTCCAGGATCAACTTGAGACCTGTTGGGGTAGGACAGAGAGTACTGTTGAGCTTGTACATCCCCCAGATGGGAGGGAGACCATCCACGCACGTGTTCAAGCCTTGCTCAGCCAAGGAATGCCCTGGGGCCCATAATGGTCTCCTGGGCTCATGTGGCCCACCTGTCGCCTCCACAGCACACCCTGCCCACCCATGCTGCCCAGCCCAGCCCAGCCCACACGACGTGTGACTTCATTCAGTCCGGTCCAGTGACGTTGCTCCTTCCTGCTGCGCCTCTAAAGAAGCTTTTCCCTTGCTCTGGAATGCTGTGCACGCCCTCCCCTTTCTTCTGGAGCATCCCACTCTTTCTTCAGGCCGCAGCCAGTATCACTTCCTCTAGCAGCTTCCCTGACTGTCCAAAGCCTCATGAGTCTCCGTGTGCCCTCTCCTCCATCTGGAACGTTCCTTCCCAATACCTGCATCCTCACTGTCGGTCCTCTTCCCCGCTGGGCTGCCTGGTTCGGAGGCAAAGACTTGCTCTACCACACCCAGCCCTGAGTTTGAGGCACTGGGGTGACCATCGCTGCCTGAGACAACTAGAGCCATCATTCACTGAGCACTGCTGCACACAGTGTGCTGGAGAGGTGCTTGTTTATTTAAGACGGGATCTGGCTCTGTAGCCTAGGCTGGCCTCAAACTGGTGATCTTCCTGTCTCTGCCTCTTGATTGCTGAGATTACAGGCTTGTGTCACCATACCTGGCTATAAAGTGTTTTATTAGAACACATCCTATTGGATGCTCACAAAAACCTATGAGGTACTATAAGCATGCCCGTTTTACAGGTAAGCAAACTGATGCATGAGGATGTAAAGAGACCCCCTTAAGGTCACTCTGGGAGGAAGAGGATTTTCTGGGGTTCTAACTAGGCCCACCGGCTCCTTATTGTAATGATGCGTCTCTCAAGTGAATAGGCCAGCAGTTTGTCGACTGTTTTCACTAACAAGGGCTGGATGAAAGTAGTCAGCTCAGTGGCCCCCTCTTGGCCAGTAGCCATGACGGCCAAGGAAGGCCGTTCTGCCTTTTGACGGCTAGGAGTGCCACAGCCTGAGACTGTGTGCTCCCACCCCCAAATGTGGATGTTTGGGTGTTTGTCTCTGTCTCTCTGAGGTCTCACTTTGTAGTTGAGGCTAGCCATGTGATCATCTCACTTCAGCCACCCAAGTGATGGGACCGCAGCTGTATACCACAGCCAGCTCCCACCAGCCTTCCCCTGGAGGACAGGGCAGTGGAATGGCCATCTGTCCTCAGTCATGTTGCACCGCCTCTCTGTTCTTCACTCTTTGCCTATGTTGGGCTACTCTGTGCCCTGTAGTCACTAGGTGACCTTGGAGCAATTGTTCAAGAGCTTTTCAGCGTTCCTCAAACACATTGGGTAGCCCTTGTTTCCTGTTCGGATGAGGTGGCTTCTAACACAATGTTATGTGACTAGGAGCTGAATGATGTGGTGTGCCCTTCTTAGTTACCATGTACGGTGCTCTTTAGGGAGAAACTGAGGCCCTGAGAATACTGTCCTAACCTTGAGCTGTGTTGCTTCTGAAACATCACAGTATTCAAAAGCAAAATGGCAATGCCAGCCTCCTCCTGAGCCTAACTAACACTTAACCTACTGCTTAACCTAACCCTAACTCTAACCCCTAGCCCTAACCCATAAAACCCATCTCTAACCATTACCCCTAACCTAACTCTAACCCCTAACCCTAACCTAACCCTGGGCAGAGGACTCCCTAGGGCACTTCTGAAGAGGAGAGTGGGCTGCTGCTGCTTTTCACACACTTGAGAGGCAGGAGAAGGGAGAGGCCAAGTCATAGCTCTTTCTTCCTGTCCATCCCCCTGTGAAAGCAGCCAGCCTCCATCCAGGGTTCTCCGCACTGGGGAGGAGGTTGCTGAGACAGCACATGCTAGGCTTTTCTTGGCACACAGCTGAGGATCGGTGGAGACCTTGGACTCCCCTGGTACACGGGGTCTCCATGCTGGCCTTTGTCTAAGCCTCAGTCCCACAACTGATGTCAAAGGGTCTTTCAGCCTCTTGTGGTAGCTCATCACAGACCTGCTCCTTGGCAAACCGAAACTCACCAAATTCAGACCCAGGGTTGGCCGAAGGAAGTGCCTTCTCTGTCATGCCCCAGTTGAAGATGTAGCAGTTGCCATAATCAGGGTAGAAGATACGAGTGAAGTTCCTGAAAGAAACAGTGTAGGTTGGAGGGTGGGAGAGCTTCCTCTGGGCAGAGGGCTCCCCCCCAGGGCACTGTTCTGCTTTGCTCAGTAGGGGAGCTGGCAGCTGCTGCCTTCTTTACACTTTGGAGAGGCAGCAGAAGGGAGGGGTTAAGTGGGAGCTCAGCTCTTTTCTTCCAGTCCATCCTCCTGTGGAAGCCAGCAGGGAGATCCCTGGAAGGCTGTGAGGAGGAGAAGAGGGAGTCTCGCCTGGCTGGGGCTGGTTTAGCTTTTTTGGCTTTTTTTTTTCATTTAATTTATTTTTTATTTATTACAGTTTATTTATTTTGTATCCCAGCTGTAGCCCCCTCCTTCATCTCCTCCCAACCCCACCCTTCCTCCCTCTTCTCCTCCCATGCCTCTCCACCAGACCATTGATAGAGGAGGTCCTCCTTCCCTTCCCTCTGACCTTAGCCTATCAGGTCTCATCAGGAGATGGCTGCATAGTCTTCCTCTGTGGCCTGGTAAAGCTATCCCTCCCCTGGGAGGGGGGGGGAGGGAGGTGATCAAAGAGCCAGCCACTGAGTTCATGTCAGAGACAGTCCCTGTTCCCCTTACTAGGGTACCCACTTGGAGACTGAGCTGCCATGGGCTATATCTGTGCAGGGGTTCTAGGTTATCTCCATGCATGGAGTATCAGTCTCAGAAAAGAGCCCTGTGCTCGGATTTTTGGTTCTGTTCTTCTCCTTGTGGCGCTCCTGCTCCTCCAGGTCTTACTATCTCCCCCTTCTTTCATAAGATTTCCTCACTCTGCCCAAAGTTTGGCTATGAGTCTTAGCATCTGCTTTGATACAAGGAAATCATGAAATTTGCAGGCAAATGGTGGGAACGAGAAAAGATCATCGTGAGTGAGGTATCCCAGAAGCAGAAAGACACACAGGACACCCACTTATAAGTGGTTATTAGCTATATAATATAGGATAAACATACTAAAATCTGTACACCTAAAGAAGCTAAGCAAGAAGGAGGACCCTGGGTGAGATGCTCAATCCTCTTTCAGAAAGGCAAACAGGATAGGCATCGGAGGAGGGAGAAAACAGGGAATAGGACAGTAGTCTACCACAGAGGGCCTCTGAAAGACTCTACCCAGCTTTTGTAGCTTGTGAGGAAGAAATGTCCCCCGGTGCCTGCCCCAGCCACTACACCTTCAAAAGGACGTGGCTTTGTCCTGACCCCTTCTGCTTTTGGCTTTGATAAGTCTAACTGTGCAGCCCAGGCTGGCTTTGAGACTGGGGATCCTCAGCCTCTGTCTCCCCTCGGGTTCTAGGCTGCACCACTCTGCCTGGCTTTGTGAAGGCTTCCTGTATCCCTCTAAAGGTAAGCGCGCTCTAAAACGATGCCGTTGCCATGTTCAAAACTATCAGTAAGATCTTTCAGTGCTATTGATGAAATATGCAGTTCCAATTTCCATGTCTCACAGATATTAAATATGTTTTTAAATGTGTTTATCTAAGTCAAGACCGAAATAATTGTAATAGTTGTTCAATTGTATTTGGCTAGCAAGCCCTCTAGGCCTCTTTTGACTGTGTCTCTTGGGCTAATAAGAAAAGCCCACACCACACAAGCCTGGCAGCCTGAAACTGATTTACCGTACTCATGGTGGAAAGGAGAAAACCACATCCCCAAAGTTATCCTCTGACAGCCACAGACATACCACAGCAGACATGCGTGCATATGTTCATGTACACACAAATAACAACAAAATCAAATTAAAATACCGTTCTAGTGTGATCCAGGTAATAACTGAAGATGAGGTAGCCTTGTCTAAAAGCCAGCTCACAGAGGACAGAGTCTTTACTGTTAGCAAGAACTGGGAGCTAGAGCAATGCAGAAAGTGGGGACCTTTGACGGTGTTCATCCCTTCAGTAAGTAAATTGTGTGAGAGAAAAGGAAATCGCCTGTAGAAACTCAAAATCCACAGTGTGTGAGATCAGACTCTGCAAGCTCACTGCATATGTGCCAGCCGAAAAGCAGATTTCTTAGACAGGCGAAGGGCTAGAAAGGAGGAATGGTGCTGTTGCTGAGGGCTGGGGACAGGCATGGAGGGAGGGTGGGTGACATGTCCCCAGAGGCTGGGAAGTGCAGAGTGGGATGAGTATAGGAAAGGCATCCCTCAGCAGGAGGGAGGGCCGCTGTCGTGTAGCAAAGTAGGGCAGTGGCAGCTCATGACAGTTTATCACACGCTTCACAAAAGCTGGAAAGCAGGGCTCTGCCGGGTGGTGGTTCGTGCCTGTCCGACCACTCAGGAGGCCGAGGAAGGAGAGCCTCGAGTTTGAGATCACCCTGAGCTAGGTGGTGAGACCTTGTTTCAAAGAACAAAACAAACAAGTCTAAGGACAAAAAGCAGGAGTGAGTTTTCCGAACGAAGGACGGATGAATATTTTCGGAACGTGGAGATGCCTTGGTTTGCTCACTGTGTATAGTAGCAGTAAGGCATGGCCTCATCCACACAAGTATACAGGGCAAGTATACAGTACATGTATGTACTACTACCTGTGTGTGTTTTAAGATTCTTTAACTTAAAAGGAAAATCACAAGCTGGGTGTATGAGGCTGAGTCTTCTCCAGCTCTGCTCTGCGATGCAGATGTTCTCATGGCTCTCAGAAGAAGCGTTGAAAGGATGGCTCATCCAGTAAGTTGTTTGCTGACAAGCCTGACCTCCTGACTTCAGTCCCCAAACCCACACTGTGGAGAGAGAGCTGGCTCCCCCAAGTTGCTCTCTGACCTTCACATGTGGGCTGTGCCTCCCATAAACAAACAAACAAATGTACTAAACGTCTTTAAAGTATTTTTCAAAATAAAACCGAAAGAATCCACCAGCGGAAAGAGCTGCTGCCTATGTATCTCTACCGTTCTTTTATGTTTATTAAAAACAAGAAGGGACAGGGTAAATCTATGAAATGTGAGAGGTTTAAATATCAACTGACGCTCCACATCTTAAACCTTCACATTCTGTGATGTTTACCGAGCGATTTCCACAGCCAAGCCTGTGGTATTTCCGTGTGCATCATCTCACTTGGTCCTAGGATAACGGAGTGTTTTTCTCCCCGTTCTCTCATAAAGAAATCCTGCTCTCACCTCAGCCCCTAGGCTGTGAGTAGTCTGAGGTGGCCCAGTGCAGCTATAGAAATCCTACCCCTGGGCACTTTCCCTGGGTTTCCTGGCCACTATTGGATGGGTCTGTGCTGCTCAAACTCTAGGCTTTGGTTTGCCTAAATAGTACAAGCGGGATGAATAATAACTCGCTTTTCTTGGCTCTACAGACATTTCTAGAGGTGGACATTGGGATGGAGCAGCAAGGGAAATGGATGGGGCTGCTCAGCACGGCCTACACCACAGCATGGGCAAAGGAGAGCTGCATGTCACATTGGTCCTTAAACACAGCTCCAGCCCCTCCACTTTGTGAAATACGCTTACTTATTTATCGAGAGGAGGCCAGAGGACAACTTAGAGAAGTCATTTCCATCCTGTGGGTCTGGGACATTGAGCTTGGTTATCAGGCTTGTCCGATTCTATGTCTAAGGCTCAGCCTCTGGCCCAAGCTCCCCAGGGCCCCTGTTCCCCTTGTTCTTTGACAGCCATTCCATGCTAGAATCTCCGCAGAAGCCCTGTCCTCACTTCTGCTCTTCAATGGTCACTTTATGCCAGAATCCTCTCAGAGGCCCCGTTCCCATCTTTGCTCCTTCCGGCCTGCTGTGTGTGTAGCATCAGGGCCACTGTCTGCATCTGTGAACGAGGCAGGCACACACCTCTCAGACCCTCCAGAGGGCCCGGGCTTCTTTAGCTTGGCTCCTCCCACTCATTCAGTAGCACTCCAGATGCCTGGACACACAGCCCTCTGTGCACCTGCTGCTCCTTGTGCCTAGAACGTTCTCTTTCCAGCCCATCAAATAGCTGGTTCTTTCATTTCCTTCAGTGTCATTTCCCCTAAGATCTCCTCAGTCTCCACCCCAAAGTGGAGACTGTACTCCGAAGTGCAAAGTGATGAAGCTCAGCTGATCACGACGAGGAGTTAGGGATGGATGACACCCTCCCCCACCCCACAATAGGGTTTCTACCTCTTTATTATCTTCAGTTCAGCACAAAATGGGGAAATCATCCCAACTTAGCCGCTTGCCTATCTGCAGCTCCTGTCGTGGACCTTTAGCCCAAGGAGAGCCATGACCTTGGATCCTCAGGAGGACTACCCAGAGGTCAAGAACACCGGCTCAGAGTGGCCTGCCCTGAACTGACTTCTGGCTCTGCCCTTTCCTAGCCCAGCGAGCTTGAAGATGTCCCTTAATGTCTCTGAGCTTTCGTTCTCCGCATCTGTTAGCACATCCCAAGGGCAAAGGTAGCAGCCACCACCTTCCAGGACTGAGCCGAGGGAGAGATGCCTCACATTCTATGACCTGAAAAGCACCTTGGCTGATACTGCTCATGCCTCTGTCTCCAGGACCTGGCACACAATGTAGCAGCACACAGACAGTTGGTAAATATTTGTTGAATAAACTGTAATATGTGATAAGGACATTGGAGAGATAAACTGGGGGGAGGAGCGGGGGGGGGGGCAGGTCAGGTCAGGGAAGGTAGCTTGCCCAAGGTTGGGCCTGAGAGGAGACTGGAAGGATGAGGAAGAGGTGGTGGAGTCTACAGGTGGGAAGGCACCACAGGGAGGATCTAAGTACTGTGTGGGCCATGGCTGAGACCACAGGAAGAGAGCAGAGCAAACAGGCTGCAGCCAGGCCCTGCTCTGAAGGGAGAGACCTCGCCCCAGGCTGTGAGCACACAGTGTTCCCAATTGACTGTCCTGGGTAGATTCAGCCCAGAAGGGAGGAAGGAGGCTGCCAGGGTGTGGCCGGTCCCCTCCGAGGGCTGCACCCTGGGTCGCCATCTGTGCCAGCTGGTCATTTGTTGGTAATGCCTGACACCCAGAGAGGCTGTGCCCAGCTCCAAGAGCCTCTGGATCCAGAGCAAGGGTTTCCTCTGTAAATGTCTTCTGGGACAGGAAACACAGGTGTAGACGAAGGCCAGCAAGCCTTCAGAGGTGACTGGGAGATAGCCAGGGACACTCATGCTCACTTGTGGTGCCAGATACTCTGGAGACCTGAGCTTAGCGGTTCCACACCAGACTGAACAAGATATCTAGAAGGGGAGGGGGAAAGGGAGGGACCAGAGGTGGGGGAAAATGGCTCAGTGAGAAAAGTGTGAGCTGCCAGAGCGTGAGGACCAGAGCATGAGTTTCGATTCCCAGCATCCATGAGTCTACTTGCCCACAACCCCATATCATGTGACCACGTGCCCATCCTATCATGTCACTTCCAGAGTAAGGGAAGGCGATACTCAAAAAAGTGAGGAGGAGGATGTCACGGGTGCTGGCCCTGAGCCTGGCCACCATGCTCCACCAGCTGTGATTTCTTACAGGTGTCAGCTGGCCTCTAGGACATGCTTCCCCGAGCCCAGGACCCCATCCGACAGGTATGCTCACAGACATCAAGGGCTTCCCATGAGACATCCAGCCAATTCTCTGAAGCCTTCAAGGTCATCCCTAACAGAGAAGTCTGAGAAATCATCTCACTGAGGAGGCTGCGTGTTCAATGCTACCTGTCCTCCTGGATGGACTCCTGGACAGGAGAATGTCATGTGGGAAACTGGATAAAACCAGTACAAAGCATGTTGTTTTCTTCCTAGGGGTGTGCTGGTTTGTATCCTTTGCTGTTTGCTTTTGTAGTGCTGGGATCTGGCCCAAGACGCTTACATGCTAGGTAAGCACTCTGCCCCTGACCTACATTATACTTATTTTCTTACTTTTGACATATTACAATTGCAAGACAGGATGTTAAGGAAAGAGTCCACTGGTCAGGGAGTCAAAGATAGTCCTGTGTGTTGTTTTTGGCTGTGTGTGTGTGTGGTATATGTGTGTGTAAGAGTGCATATGTGTGTGTGTGGTATATGTGTGTGTAAGAGTGCATATGTGTGTGTGTGGTACATGTGTATGTGTGTGGTATATGTGTGTGCATGTGTGTATGTGGTACATGTGACTGTGTGTGTGAGAGAGACAGAGACAGAAAGACAGAGAGAGATAAGAGAGAAAGAAGCTAAGTGGTGTGTCTGAACAAACAATGCTGGCTAGTGTTCAAATCTAGGCAGCTGGATGGCAGGGTGCAGCCGCGATGCATGCTCGTAGCACTGAGTCTCTCCTTTGAGAAACATTCATACAACCAAGAGAGGGGACAGAACCAGAGAGTCAGGAGGCAGGAATGAGGTTTCAGGAGCCCAGCATGGTGAAAGGCAAGGAGCAAAGTTCCACTTGTCTCTACTCAGGAAGCTGGTACCCAACAGTGGTGGGAGGAAGGGACAGCCCAGATATAGCTTGACTATGATTTTGTGACAAGGTGGCTGGGTGGCCCCTTTTACCCAGAGGCTTGACTCAGGAGATTTGAAAGAAGTGGGTAGGGAACAGTGATGACAGATGATTTGTTTTCTTTCTTCTCTATTCTCTCCCTCTCCCCTCCCTTATCCTCCTGTCCCCGCCCCGTCTGTCTTTCTTACCGAAGTCTCACCTAGCCAATAGCCTTGGACTCCTGTCTCACCTGCTGGAACTACAGGCATCTGACACCACGCTTGACCTCCATCTTCTATGAATAATAGAGGTCTCTGGCTCTGCCACTCACCAGTGGTGTGACTTAATCTCTCTGGGGGAAGTAGCACCCTTTCTTAGGCTTCTTGCCACGATGAATTATAATTTCATGTATGAAAAGTGCTCAGAATAGAGTTTGGCCTATAAAAGGTCCAGTAAACATTACCTCATTACTGAATTTGAATTTCTTATCAAATATGGGTTTAGTAATACAAATAACTAGTTGAAATCCAGCCTGCTTCAAGGGGTGCCATCTTGTGCTTATTATACCCATGGCGACCGCCATTTTTCTGATTTGTGATGGGACGTTGCTGCTATCCTATGTGGTGTGTGTGTGTGTGGTCAAGAATTCTTGGTCTTCCTGTCTCTGCCTCCTGAAAGCTAGGACCACAGGCTTGCACCATCACATTTGGTTGATTGGCAGCTCCTTGCTCCGTACACCTATGCATAGGGGAGGAAAGAGCCTGCAGCCCTCAGCCGATTCTCCACCGAGCCTCTGGAAGGTTCAAGGTCCAGGCTCCAGTCCCTGGAAGATGAACCTGGAAGCATGTCACATGTCCTCTGTGCAGAAGTGGAATTGGACAACTGAAGTGTGAGAACTCAGACCAGGAGGGCACAAGTCTCCATGCCCAGGTGAAGGACATGGGACTCTGTGGACAAGCTGGAAGATAGCCCAGACTTTCTGGGTTGCTGTAGCCCTCACTCTGCCGCTTTCTCAACACGAAGGGGCATTACAGGGAAGAGGAAGATTTCGAGCTCCCATAAGCCTGGCTCTGCATGCTGTGGACTTAACATAAGCCAGTGTGAACCTAATGTATGCCATTTATAGTAACCGGAAGGGGTAGGCAAAATGATTGTCCCGTTTTAGAGAAAAGAAAACGAAAGCCAGGCAATGTCAGGTGTCCACCCTGCTAGGCCATCAGGTGATTGGTTGCACCACGGCCCAGCTGTTGGGAGTTGCATGCTAATGGCCCAAGGCCGCCCCTGTTCCTGGGGTGGCCAACGAATGGCCAAGCCTCGCTGATGGGGACGTTATAAAAGGCCTTGCCCCTCTGTCAAGGGAGGACAACTCTGATTCTATTCATGCACAACAGCAGATCTTCCTAGGAATCAGGCCAAGCCCAGGCTTCACCCACAGTCATTCCATCCTTTCCTACCCTTATTCTCCTTCCTTATCTGCCTTTCTTGCTAACTTATCCTGAAGTGATTCCCTCCAGTGTGTCTCAGACATGCCTTCAGCAAGCTGCAACACGACACCGAGGCATAGATCAGCCTGTATGACGAAGCCAGCCTCTCTAGAGCTGGGTGGGTCCGAACCCTGGCAGGCCAGGCTCCTAACTCACTCTGTCTTTCACAGGGGACAGGAGTTGCTCTCACCGATGGCTGCATGGCTCTGTCCCGAACAGGCAAGCCAGGATTATGCGATCGGGGGCGTAGCCCATCCCCACCAGGTCCTGGGTCGGCACTTGTGAGAAGATGTTGGTGGCCTGCAGGATATACCACTCAGTCAGGGCCCGGGTGGCGCTGGTGAAGTTCCGGAAGGTACACACGGTCCCGTTGGCACTGCACTGTGGAAGGGAAGACACAAAGCCACTTCCCTGAGAAACCCAGGAGGGAAGCTCTGTATCACCTGCCCCGGTGCTTCACCCCACAGGTGGGAAGTGTGTTAGAATCCTAGGTCATGCCTGCTCAGGGCATGCCTGCTCAAGCAACTTGAGTCTGGTCAAACACAGCCCCCACTGGTACTCCTAGACATGAACACAGGACACATGTACTGATACATGCCTCCTTTCTGACTCATAAACAGACACATCACACACACACACAGATACACAGACACACACATATGTACATACACACATAATACACATACAAAGGCATACAAAGACCCACACTCAGACACACAAGGGTATAAACACGTTACGAGCACACAAACACGTACACTCAGATGCACAAACACAGGAAGACATATAAACACACATGGCTATCTAGACACACAAACATACATGAGTACACACACATACACACTAAAACACCTATGAGTACACATAGAGATGCAAGCACACAAGTACACACAGACAGAGACACACAGACATACACTCAGAGACACAGACACACACTCAGACACACAGAGACATGCATGGACATGGGAGCTCAGCCCAGGGTTAAATTTTCAGATAGGTAACCTGTGATCATACCCTAAAAGTGTGGCATCTGCTCCTGGACTCTGGACCATTTGTAGGTTTGAGTGGGGGTAGAGTGGGCTTGGGAGGCTGTGACTATCTACCAGTGCAAGGCAGACAGTTGTCCCCCTGGAAACTGCACACCCCATCCTTGCCCCTGTCTGAGGCTGATCCTCAGGGTAAGCAGGGAAATGGCTGACAGTGCAGGCCTCTGGGCCCAGCCCCTGAACAGCCAGCATCCTTGGGACTCTCCATGGATGAGGCCTGAGTCACCCTCTGGATCGTGACCTGGTTGGCAACACCTCAGCCTCAGTGTGGGCCGTGGTTTCTTGGCTGATTGCATCCTCTCTGCTCAGGTCCTCGTGAAACTGACATCACTACCAGCTCCAGAGCACATGACCCAGGACTGGCCAGTCATTGGAGGCTGCCCTCTAACCCACTGTGATGATTTTAAGGGTGAGACATGACCAGGGGAGGCGGTCCAAGGCCTTTGACTGGCTCTATTGAGAAAGAGGAACTGTGGGAGAGATTAATGTGATGTCATCGGGGAGAGAGCAAGTCCTGGGCTGAGATGGAGGGAGACTGGCCCTCATGAGAGCATCTGAGAGCCTGGATCCACCCATGCCTGAATGCAGATGAGTTCTGGATGGTTACTTACGCCAATGACCCCTTGCTTTGCATGAACTAGTTTGAGCTGGATCACTCTCATCCCAGGGTGTTGACTAACAATGCCAGCTATCTCTACTTTTGAAGAAGAGCATGCAAGGCTCAGAGAACAGTCCAGCTGGCAGAGTTCTTGTAGCATAAGCAGGAGAACGTGAGTTGGATCCTCAGAAGCCACATAAAAAACCCAGGTGAAGGCTGGAGAGACTGCTCAGTGGTCAAGAGTTCTTGTTCTTCCGGAAGACCCAGCTTTGATTCCCAGCACTACACGGTGGCTCACAAACACCTACATCTCCAGTTCCAGGGGATCCAGTGCCCTCTTCAGATCTCTATAGGCACCACGCACTCACATGGTACATAGACATACGTACATGTGAGCTAAAACACTCATATACATAAAATACATCTAAAAATAATTAAAATCCAGGGGAAACAGTCTTTGTTTGTAAACTCAGAGCTGGAGAAGTGAAGACAGGCAGATACCCGGGTTACTGGCCAGCCAGCCTCGCCTAAGGAGAAATGCCTGAGGCTGTCCCCTAACCGACCCCTGACAGGTACACATGCAAATACACCTGCACATCCCCTCAAACCTTTGCAGATAAATAAAACAGGCACCGGGTCCCCTCAGCAAATCTTAGGTCATTAATGAAAACAAATCGGCACCACCGTCTTGGGATGGCCATGGCCTGGCGCATGCTTGGGGGAGCTTACCAGCTTCATGGCCACCTTGCACCCCTGGGCATTGCAGGTGCTTCCTGGGGCTGGGCTGCTGCTGTTGTGGTCGTCCCCAAACAAGCTGAGGACCACCGGGTGGTCAGGGTTCCGTTCATCAATAAAGACCAGAGGTGTGTGGTTCCAGATGGCAAAGTTCAGGGTACTGGTGGTATTGGGGTGGCTGGGCTCTGGAGCCAGGATCTTGTCCAGGATGGCCTCCATCAGTTCATCCAGGTCCTTCAGCAGGTGCTTGACCTTGGAGTACCTGAGTGGGGAGAGGTTGGGTCAGGTGGGCAAGAGGCTGAGGCAGAGTGTGCAGAGCCGGGGTCTTCTTGCACCCCAGCGTATTAAGGACTTGTCATCAAAGCAGGGGCTGGGGATGCACACCTGGAATCCCAGCTATTCTGGAGGCTGAGGCAAGAAGAGCACAAATTCAAGCCCACAGGCAATTTAGTGAAATCAGGTGACGGTGTCAGAGACAGCACGGAAACCCATTGTATGAGGAATTGGCTGCTGGTCGTGCGTCACGAGTCAGATGTAAGAGGCTTTCATTCATACATTCTTTTAAGTTTTTTTTTTTTGAGACAAGGTTTCTCTGTGTAGTCCTGGATGTCCTAGACTCGCTTTGTAGACCAGGCTGGCCTCGAACTCACAACTATATGCCTGACTCTGCCTCCCTGAGTGCTGCGATTAAAGGCGTGTGCTACCACTTCCTGGCAGAGGGCTTTCTTTGGTTTTGCTCATCGTCACAATTCTGCCATCCTCCCCACCTGCAGAGAGGGAGACTGACTCTTGGAAGCCATTTTGACTTCTTGGCTGAGCCCGGGAATAGGGGGCAGGGCTGAAATTGGAACTCAGATTTGGTGGACTCCAGCAACAGGAGGGAAGATGGGCTGGGGAGTCTCCCTGGAAGCCCCTCTCAGCAGAGACAGAGTGAGGAGAGAGGCAGGGCAGGTCTGGGACCTGAGGACCAGGGCCATTTCAGGACGGAGGGCTGGTGGAACTGGGAAGGCGGCTTCTCTCTTTTCTCCCCAGCACCCCACCACCAGGGGCTCCATGTTGGAAGTGTGACCAGTGCCTGTGAAAGGGCTGGATCCATAGGAGAGACGGCTACCCATGCCAGGGCACACATGCATCAGGCCAGGTAGGCCAGCCGCTGTGAAGAGGCTTCCTTCGTGAGGAGGGCCAAACTCAAGAGGAGCCAGAACAGCCGAGGCTCAGCAGGCCAGCTCAGTCCACAGCACCAGGCTGCTCAAATGCACAGAGAAAGAGGAGAGTTGGGAAGGGTGCCGGTCTCCTGGGTGGTGGTGTTATTCCAGGGCAGATGCCCACAGGGGCCTCTCAGTTGGCAAGTCTCTGTGAGGGCTCTGAGTTAAAATCCTGTCATAACACTTAAAATTTGCAATGGCCTTGGAGAGCTTAACCCTACGAGTCTCAGTTTTCTTATTTAGGAAATAGGGGAAGGGGGAAGACTGTGTCCCTCTCAGGGGAGTTACCAATAGGTGTGTGTCCCTGTGCACCCATACACATGTGGGGTGTGCTCAAGGAGGCCAGAAGAGGGACTTGGATTCCTTGGGGCTGAACTTATACTTGGTGTGAACGGTGAATGCTCAATGTGAAAGCTGGGAACAGAACGTGGGTCCCCTGCAAGCTTTCGTAACCCCTGGGCCATCTCTCCAGCCTCTGCTGTTTTTGTTTTTGTTTTTGTTTTTTTTTTGACAAGGTCTTACTTGTAGTCCAGGCTCACCCTGATCTCAAGGCCCTCCTGCCTAAGCCTCTGAGGTGCTGGGATTACAGGCTGTGGTCCAGGTCCAGCTGACTAACTCCAGGGTCTTCTTAAGGTGCGCCAAGGGCTGCTCAAGCAGATGAAAACCCTATGAAAAGATTGTCTTTCTAGGGGCTAGGGTGGCAGCTCCGCTGTTAAAGTGCTTGAAGTGAGGACCTAAATTTGATCCCCCGAACCCACATAAGCGGATGGGCATGGTGGGTTGCAGTTTGGTCCCAATGCTGAGGATGAGTGGGCTGGCAGACTCCCTGGAGCTTGCTGGCCAGCCAGGGGTCCAGTCCCGCAGAGAAACCCTGCTTCAAAAAAACAAGGTATGCTGCTCCTGACAAATGACCCCAAGGCTGACCCCTGATCTCTACACACACATGCACCCACCCACATGAATAAGCACACACACAAATACAAAAGCCAAAGGGACTTCTGATGATTGGGAAGGTAACCACAAGGTGTGAGCTTCTCCCCAGAACTTTTCTTTGGACAAGAATACCCTCTATCACCCAACCCTTGAATCTGCCAGGCTGTTTGCCCCAGGCCCTCTGCATACAACGAGCAGCACCTCCATCCCTCCTGGCTAACTTGTACTCTTGCCTTGGGACGGGTTTTAATTGACTGGCCACCTACCTGTCCTCAACTCAAGATTAGATGAGGTCTATTTGTCTTTACAGCCTGAGGCCTTAGCATTGTGTGAGGAAGAGACAACATGGCAGAACATTTAAAAAGTGACCCTCCTGGAGTTAGAGCAGGCCTGGGAACAGATTCTACATTTCTCACCCTGTGTGGCTGAATAGGAGCGCTCACCGCTCTCAACCTGTGATTTCCTGACCTGTGAGCTGGGGTTGCCACAGGAGTGCTCTCCTCCACCTCGGGGAATGCTCTGGAATGACGCCAGTTTCCCACAGCATAAACAGCATGGGGGAGGGGGAGCGCGCGGGGGGGGGGGGAGGAGCTTTTTAATCATCATAGGAATAACTCCATATTTTTGGAAAAGCCTTTTTAAAAACGTGGGTCTTGAAATTTAAAGAATATTATTGTTTTCTTTCATGTGCGCGAGTATACCACCTGCACCTGCTAGTGCCCGTGGAAGCCAGAAGAGGGTTTCCAGTTCTCTGGAACTGGAGTTAGAGATTGCGAATTGCATATGGGTGCTAGGAACGGAACCCAGGTCCTCTCGAAACCCGAGTGCTCTTAGCCACTGAGCTGTCTCTCCAGCACCAATGTCCACCCCCTTTAATTGTTTTATGACTACGGGCATTTTGCCTGTGTGTATCATGTGCAAGCCCGGTTCTTGAAGAGGGCAGAAGAGGACATTGGACCCCCTGAGCTGGAGTTACAGGCTGTAATGAGCTGTCATGTGGGTGCTGGGATTTGAACCTAGGTCCTCTGGAAGAGTAGCTGGTGCTCTTAACTGACTAACGAGACATTTCTCCAGCTCCAATATGGGGACACACACAAAAAATCCTAATGTTTGTTTCCTCTGACAGATTATATAGAGGGCAGGGACTTGCTTCTGTTCGTTGATAAAATTTCCACTGCATGTGGAGCAGTGTCTGGCATACAGCAGATGTTCAATAAACACAAATGCAACATATAAATGCAGCATTGCTGAAAGCAGGGACTGGTATACATACATACATACATACATACATACATACATACATACATACATACATCTAGCAGGGCAACCCAGGCTGGTCTGGAATCATCCTGCCTCAGCTTCCGGATGCTGGGCTATAGGTGTGCACAGCTGTACGTGGCTTATAGACATAGATGTAGCTACAGATAGGCAAGGGCTGGAGAGATGGCTCAGTTGGTAAACTGTTTGATACAAAGGCATGAGGACCTGAGTTTGGTCCACTGGTGTGAACAGGTGTGGAAGAACGAATTTGTAACTCCAGGACCGGGGATCTGAAGAGAGAGAGAGAGAGAGACAGAGAGAGAGAGAGAGAGAGAGAGAGAGAGAGAGAGAGAGAGAGACAGAAAGAGAGATTCCTGGGACTAGAAGGCAACCAGCCTATCCTGATTAGTGAGCCCAGATCATAATGCTAAACCCTGTACCCCTCCCACCAAGGCTCAGGGGTCAGCATGGAAGAGGGGGTGGAGAGATTATAAGAGCCAGGGGGAATCAATGTCTAACAGGACAGCATTTGCTGGATGTGACAGCACAATGGCACACGTGGACTCACGGCAAGGACGGCACAAGATCAGGCCAAGATCCCAGCCTGGGTGGGGGAGGGGCTCAGACAGTCTCACCCCTTCTCCCGATGAGAAGCTACAGGAAACTAACGGCTGCTGGGGGAGGAAGAGTCAGTTTCCTTCAGGGATTTGGACCGGGAGGGGGTGCTCATGTTCCAGTAGATGTTCCTACATCCACGCACATACAGGCAGCACTCACTAGACTCAGTGGGCTTAAGAGAGAGTGGGCACATGAAGTTGGGAGGGAGAAGAGGTGGGGAGGGGGAGATAAGGGAGGAGCCGGAGAGGAGGAAATGGATGGATCTTAGCCAAATACATTACACACAGATATATAATGATATTAAACAAAATGTTTTTTTAAAAAGAGATGGACAGTGCCCAAGGCACAACACCAGAGTGCCTTGACTCTTTCTCCACTCCAAAACCACATAGATCTAGCCATATCGTGGTTCTCTTTAAGCCCAGGAAGCTTAGGACTTTTACATCCTTACATGTTGCAAAGAGTGAAAGCAAAAAGGGAGAGAAATGAAAGAAAGAAAGAAAAAAGAGGGGACACAACAGAAGCACTGTGAAAAGGAAGGGGAGAAAGTAGGGAGGCAAGAAAAGGGAGGGGAAAGTAGGGAGGCAAGGAAAGGAAGGGGAGGTTGGAGGAAGAGCGTGGATTAGAACCGGCTTTGCTCCGGGGACCACCTACTGGAAGGGGCTGGAATTGCAGACGGTGACCGCCGGGAAGTTCATGGTCTTGAAGCCCATGGAGAGCGAAACGCTGACGTCCCAGCTCAGATAGGTCTGGATGAAGACGCCCCACTGCCAGCACACCAGGCAGGCGAAGAGCAGCGTGAGCAGGAACCACATGGCCTTCTTCTTGGGCCCCTCGCAGATGATGCGCTTGGGGCCGTGGGTGTTGGTGTTGTTGCAGTACCATAGCAGCAGCTCCTTGTAGGTGTAGCCTGGGCCCTTCTGCAGCCGGTGCAGGCACTTCAACAGGTACTTCTTCACTGGCATGGTGGCACCTGCTGGGACACGGGACGCCGTCAGACAGGGCGCTGTTGAAGAGGTCACAGGCTTGGAGACCGGTCACACAAACCAGCCCTCTCTTCCTCCGTCCTTTGCCCACCCTCAGTCTACCTTCCACCTGTCTCTCCAGCCAACAGAAAAGCACTTAACGGAATGACTATAGCATGACTGAGCTGGTGTTTCTGGAGTTCGGAATCCTAGGCACGCTAGGCAAGCTCCGTAGGGGAGGGGGAAAGGCGGCAGCTTTTGGATCTTTAACAATGCCCGGCGTGGCACCCAGCTCTCCACTGAACAGTCAGATACAGCAAGCCAGGTGGCCCTATCTGCGCTGTCCAAGCGTATCCACACTCAGTCTGCATACAGCGGCACCCTCATCTTTCCTTCCATAACAGGAAGGGACCAGAGCACCAGGGGCCTTGCCATCTCTATGGCCTTCAAACTTCATGGCCTTGGGGAGTGTTCAAACATCCTGCCCCCTCACCCAGCCCCTCCACCCCCCAACCCCTGCAGCATCCCTCAGCAGGCCTGTCCTCTGCTCTCCTAACGGTTAACAGTGCCCACGTGTGAGTCTCTCCTGCCATTTGTAGCTGTTCTAGATGTCATATTCCTCCTCACATAAAAGTCTGTGACTGGTAAGTGCACAGAGAATGAGGCTGGCCTGTCTAGAACCCTCCAGTACCCCCAAGGCCTCAGAAACCGGCACATTAGGTGCTGATGAGTTGTTGTGGCAGAAAGAAACCAAGGGCATCTCTTGGGTCTTAATCTTTTCCATTCCCATTTAATCCTTCTGGTTCAGTCAGGGAGAAAGTCCAGGCTGTACAGGTCTTGGATCCTCGATGACCTCCTTGCTCAACAGTGGGGCCTTGGTTGGGCTTAGCATACAGTCAGGCACAGCATCCTGTTAGAATAACTGACATTTGTGTTTTCACTGGGTTTGTTTATGTTCTGAGACAGAACCTGGTAGTTCATGCTGGCCTCAAGCTCCCTATGTACCAGAGCATGGCTTTGAACTCCTAATCCCTCTGCTTCAACCTCCCATAGTGCTGGGATTCCAGGTGTATGTCATCATCTCTGTCTTTTAATTTATGCTTAATTTAATATACATTTTTATGGAGCTAGGGATCAAACCTAGAACATTCTAGGCATGTATTTTATCATTGAGTTTTATCCTCATCTCTTTATTATTATTATTGATTAGGTGTGCAGTTCACTGGATTTGTTTTTAGTTTTTAATTCTTATTTATTTATTTATCTATCTATTTATTTATCTATCTATTCATTTATTTATTTATTTATTTATTTATTTATTTATTTATTTATTTATTTAGTGTGTGTGTGTGTGTGCACTCACATTTCTGTTTAGGTCTGAGGGAAGCCTATTCTTCCTCCAGCACTGTCTACCCTGTTCTTTTGAGGCAGGATCTCCCCCTGACCTAGAGCTCTCTGAGCAGGCTAGGCTGGCTGGCCTCTCTGGCTCCAGGAATTTGCAGTCTCTGGGTCCCTAGTGCTGAAGTTATAGGTGTGAGCCACTGGCCCTGGCTTCTTTGGTGGGTTCTTGGGATTGAACTCTGGTCCTTGTGCAGCAAGCACCTGTAGCCCCAGTGTTGTGAAGGGTAGGGACAGGAGGTTCCATAGCCCTTGCTGGTTGCTGGCCTTGGCTCCAGAGTCAGTGAGCTCTGAGAGACCCTGTCTCGGAGGGGTACACCTGGCTGACACACCTCTTCTGGCCTTTTCATGGGTGACCACAAAGGGGCATAATGCACACATAGGTGCACTAGACACACAACATGTACATGCGCGCACACATACACACAATAATAAGAAACCATAAATGGCAAACGATTAAAAAACACATCATAAAAATATTATAAACAGAAAGACATGTTTTAGTGTCTTTACTCGCTGGGAAAGCCAAATCAAAGCGTCATAGGACACCACTTCCCACCTCTGGGAGAGCCGAGAGCTCTGGGCTGGTAAGGATGTGAAACATGTGAAACACGAAGGGTGGAAGCTGTGACAAAGTGACACTGGAAGCAGTTGGGTCCTGCCTTAGCGTTTCTATTGCTGCAACGGAACACCATGACCACAAGCAAGCTGGGGAGGGAAGGGTTTAATTGGCTTACATGTCCACATCACCACTGCTCATTATTGAGGGAAGTCAGGACAGGAACTCAGACAGGGAATGAACCTGAAAGCTGATGCAGAGGCCTTAGAGGGGTGCTGCTTACTGGCTTGTTCCTCACGGCCTGCTCAGCCTGCTTTCTTATAGACTCACTAATTAAGAAGCCCTAAAGGTTTGCCTACAGCCAGATCTTATGGAGGATTTATTTATTTATTTAATGACAGAGTCTCACTATGTAGCTCTCCTGGAACTCACTTTATAGACCGGGCTGGCTTAGAACTCACAGAGATTTGCCTGTGTCTGCCTCCTGAGTGCTGGGATTAAAGGTATGTCTCCTGGATGGAGACGAATCTTTTTTTTTTTTTTTAACTTTTTATTGATTCTTTGTGAGTTTCACGTCATATGCACCACAGTCTCATTCATTTCCCCATCCCCTCATATCTGTCCTTTGCCCTTGCAACGTTTTCCTAAAATAACACACACACACACACACACACACACACAAGCATAGAAAACATCTCCTCACGGAAGCTGTAGTACAGTGTGTCCCAGAGTATCTTCCTCTGTCCACACATCTTCACTCGCAAATGTTTGTAGCAGTGAGTCATTGGTCTGATTCTAGGTCTCTGGCTTCTGTGACACCATCAATATTGGATCCTCACCGGGACCCCTCCCACTTATCCTGTTGTTGCCCTGTGTCATGGAAACCCTGCATCTTTGGACCAGCAGGATTAGTCCTTCACTCATCCCAACTGTTCTCAGATGATACAGATTTTGGAGTGCGCCAACTCAAAGCCCTGGATCTCGGTCTGGTGGTAGCTGAGCAGGTCATCATGCTCGCTCCCTTATTTTGACCACCAGGGCAAGCTCTCCAGCACTGCTCCTGTTAGGCCACCTGCTGCCCGTACATGCAGGAGGCAGGTTCAGCTCTCCTGTTCTCATGCCCTCGAGGCCAGCTCACCAGCACCATGCCACCAAGCTCCATTGTGTGGCCCACTTCCGGCACAGGAGCTCTGCAGCCTTTGAGGGGCTGGGCCAGCTCTCCTGTTCTCACACCCTTGGGGCTGGCTCTCCCACAGCCCCTTGTCCAGGGTCAGTACTACCGTGCTGCCCAGGTAAGGTGTAAGGCCCAGTTAAAGGCATTTTCTTAATTGGGCTTCCTTTCTCTTAGATGACACAAAAGTAGCTAGTACAGACAAATTTGAATGGCTGGGGAGATGGTTCAGTGAGTAAAGGGTGCCTGTTGTGAAACCCAAAAACCTAAGTTTAATCCTCAGAACCCACATGATGGAAGAAGAGATCAGATTCTTACATGTTGTCGTGTGACCCCACATACACATACCATGGTTCCCCCAAAACAAACATTAAAAGTGAAATAAAATTAAAATAAACAATTCCCTAAAAAAAAAAAACCAAGTTGAATGACATCTCCCATGATTCAGCATTTCCAATCTTATGTATCTGAGAGAACCTAAGTATGCATACACACACAAACATCCATGCCTCAGGGAGTCAAAAATAAAACAAAACAAAATGAAAACCAAACCAAAACAACAACAAAAACCAAACATGCCTCTTCATAGCAGCCTTATTCTTGATAGTCTCAAAGGGGGGAAAAACTGTCCAAATTTCTATCCATTCATAAAAAAAATTGTGGCATATTCATAGTGGAATACTATTTGGCAATAAACAGGAATCAATGAGTAATACACAGAACAACATGGCTGGCTATGCACAATTATTATGCTGAGTAAAACGAGTCAGTCTCAAGAACACCCTGTAAGATTCCCTTCTTGGCCAACCTGAACTAATTTATTGAGATAGAAATCAGACTGGAGACTACTGTGTCTTAGTGAGGAGAGGGCTGGCTAGAAAGTTCACAGAAGAATCTTCTGGAGATGATGGGCATTTTTAGATTGGCCCTGGGATGGCGACTAATTTGGATGCATTAATCCATGTATTTATAAAGACTATTTTTAAGTAATTAATTTACTCTATCTGTGGACCTCAGTTTTCCCTCCCTCCTCTCCTCCCAGCCCTTCCCCTTCTCCTCCATCCACTCCCCCTTTTCTTTTCAGGAGAGGGTAGGCCTCTCATGGATATCAACCAGCCCTGATATATCAAGTTGCTGTAATACTAGGCTGCCTCCTCTCCTACTGAGGCTAGATGAGGCAGCGCGGTAGGAGGAAAGGGTCCCAGAAGCAAGCAACAGAGTCAGGGACAGCCCCTGCTCCTACTGTTAGGAATCCCACTGAAGACTAAGTACACAACTGTAACATACATACAGAGGGCCTAGGTCAGTCCCATGTAGGCTCCCTGATCGGCAGTTCAGTAAAGACTATATTTAAAAAAATAAAAAGAAATACTTGAGAGAGATAGAGATAGATAGAGAGAAAGAGAGAGGGAGGGAATGTGTGTGTGTGTGTGTGTGTGCATGTATGTGAGTTTAGATGTCACATCTAAACTGGAGCTGGAATTACTGACAGTTGTGAGCTTCCACAAGGGTTCTGGGAATTGAACCCAGTTCCTTTGGAGGAGCAGCAAGTGCTCTTAAGCTGTGAGCCATCTCTCCAGCTCCTAAAAACTATATATTTTTTTTATTGTATGTAAACTGTAGCTCAGCACACTTTGGGCAAAATGTGTCCATTGTCATTTCACATGTATGAGATTCTGCATTAAATAAAAAAATCTAGATTTTTTTTAACATTGAAAAAAAAATACTCCAGCATAAACATAGTTGTTGGAAGTATCCCCCATTCTCCCTAACTTATTCCATTTGTGGATGTTTTATACCCAGCCCACGGTACTCATCTTCCTGACTAGCTGCTTTGCTTACATTAACATATGACTTTGTGATCACTATAAATTTCAGAAATTCTTTTAAGTCCCCTGTACTTATTTTTGTAGCAAAACCTCAGATTATAAGATGACTAGGTACTAGCACCTTGGGCTTGACACCTAATTGAAGGTTAACTTGAAGATAGATTTGACTCTGGTTATTGAGAAAGTTTCCGTGGCCATGTCCTTTCTGCAAAGCCACAGAACATGACTGGGGCTTTGTTCTCGAGAACCAGACAATATCAGGGCCAGGGGTGGGGTTGACTGTGCTAGGCAAGAGAAGCTGAAGGTGAGGCTTTGTTTCTAAGAGGTGAAGTCTCACTGTGCTCCCCAGGCATGTCTGGGACTCCTGGGCTCCTGGGAGCTGTCCACCACAGACACCTGAGCAATGTGATTACAGGTGTGCACCACCACACTTGGCTTAAGGGAGAGTTTAAAGGGAGGGGCCAGGATCTTTGGGTGTCACATTGATAACTTCAGTGGATGTATTGTGTGTCTCCCAGCGCCTGCACCTTGGTGTCCAAGTACCACAGCTTACTGAAGCAATCAGCGCTTCCAAGATGGACGATTGATACTGGCTTTGTTGTAGGAAATACAAGGTGATCTTGAGCTACCCTCACACTAGAAAGAAGGGAAAATAGCAAAGCCTGTTGGCATCTGTCAGAAGAGTGCCAGGGAAAGGCTATCACTGGCAACAGTGAGCCACTTTAGGCTCCTTTACAATGTAAAAAAAAAAAATGGGGTATTAAAATTCCATGGGTTTGTGAGGATATCAAAAAACAGGAGGGTAAGTAAATTGGTAAAGCCATTAGTAAATAAATGCCATCGATAAATGGGCCCCTGGAAACTAGTATTTGCCATGAACTCCCCACTTGTAGCGAGAGTCTGTAAAGGACAGCCCAAGGCCCGCTTTGTTGTCTGTATCTGTGATGTCCTTACACTAAGAGTAAACTCTACATTCCTGTAATGTCTATGTGGTGTGTGTGATTGGGTGCAACCACCCATGTGTGCGCCTGTGGAGGACAGAGGTTGACACCTGGACTTTTGCTGAGCCCAAAGCGTGCTGTTTTTGGCTAGACAGGGTTTTGGTTCCCAGGGCTTTCCTATGTGTCTCTGTGCCCTAAGTGCTGGGGTTATAACCATACACTATTATGGTCAGCTTTTATGTGATGTTCAGAATCCCCATGCCTTCACGAATCACTGAATCTTTTTTGTGAGGTTTCACTGTGTACACAGCCTTGTCTGGTCTGGAACTCACAGAGATCCACCTGTCTCTGCCTCCCTTGCTGGGATTTAAAGGCATGCACCACAATGCCCTACATGACCCTAATTTTACAGTCTTACAAGGAAAAGAATATGTGATAGAGATGTATACCGATCCGAAAACTCAAGATATTAAGCATTTGACTCTTTATAGAGAAATGTTGCCATCGCCTCGCTTTGTGTTTTAGCTACCCAACAGTTACACCTTAACTGGGAGTTAAGGGAGGGAAGGTTTATTTGAGCTCACAGTTTCAGAGGGTTTCAATCCATCACAGCAGTGAAGACAGGGCAGCTGGAGTGTGCAGCTCAGGCTGCTCACATCATGGTGGACCACAGAGCAGAGAGAAAAGCTCCCATCAGGGGCAGTTGTCTGGAGTTCAGTGAGCTGCTGTGCTATTAGGTCCCACCTCATCAAGGCTGTACCCTTCCCAGCAGCATCATCAGCGGAGAGGCAAGTGTTGAGATCGTGAGCCTGTGGGACGTTTCAGAGTCTCACCGGAATACTGTGTCACATGTATGTGCTTGCAGCAAATAAAAGGGAACCTTTAATAGGAGGGTTTCCTGTAAGTGTTTTAAGTTTGATTTTGTCCCCCCAAACAGTTCAATGGTTTCTGAGTCATCCTGCCATGCATAGGTCAGCACGATGTCTGCCGAGTCCCTGAAGCATCTGTGTCTGATGTGTGTAACGTTTAACGGTGCATCAACTGGCTGCACTGAAATCACTGCAGCCTCAGCCTGAGAGGTGAGTGAACACTAAGTGGTTAGTTATACGTGTGAAATAACAAGTTCGAAGCACTGGGAAATCCCTAATACATCTTTCAAACGGTTCAAAAATAGGCTATTCTGTGAGCCATTCAAAATCCTTTTGGCTAGGCATGGCTGTGTATGCTTTTAATCTCTGCACTCGGGAGGCAGAGGCAGGCAGATCGCTGGGGGTCTGAGGTCTACCTAGCAATTTTCAGAGCAGGCCAGGCAACTTAGGTAAGAACATTTCTCAACATAAAAAAGTAAAAGGACAAGGGCCGGGCATGTGGCTCAGTGGTGGAATACTTGCCTAGCCTGTGTGTCGAATGCCCAGAACCATGGGAGAAGCTCATATTCCCATATTTTCCCATTGGCTGAAGCACCTGCTGTCCAAGGACACAAGATCCCCTCCAGGGCATTTTTCTCATGTGTCTGTGTGTGTTTTCGTGCCGTCCTTTTAAGAGTGCTGGCACAGATAT
Organism: Pachyuromys duprasi; assembly: GCA_028658305.1. Taxonomy (NCBI): domain Eukaryota; kingdom Metazoa; phylum Chordata; class Mammalia; order Rodentia; family Muridae; genus Pachyuromys; species Pachyuromys duprasi. Next base: position 16,619,383 of record CM053758.1, read on the forward strand.
AATTATGCCCATTTCTCAGAGAAGGTAATGGGAACACAGAGGGGTGTGTGCAGAGTCACAATGAGTCACAGCCCTTCTGGAAATAGAAACCACCACCGCTCATCAGCACTCTCAAAGCACACCTGATACCCAGCACCTGTTCCCGTGGGCATCAGAGAAGTAACAAATGTAGCAATGGGGCGGCAGCTTTCGTGTGCACATATGTGCCTCCTTCACCCAAGGTCTTCTGTGCCAATGTCTAGATGTTCTCCCAGACAGCCCAGCTCAGCACTTGTAGGTGGAAATGGTATTAAAGTGGCTTCCTGTGTTGCCTTCTGGGAGGGGAGACTCACTGACCACAACTGATCTGATGCATAGTGTACAGTTAAGTGAGAGGAAGGAAGGAAAGAAAGAATGATACAGAATGCTTGCATGTCACTGTTCCAGAAGCAGAGGCAGGAGGATGAATAATTTGGCTAGCATATATGAGGTCCTGGATTTGATATTTGATGCAGAGAGAGAGAGAAGGAGAGAGAGGGAGGGAGATGGAGATGGAGAAAGACAGACAGATGGACAGGCAGAAAAGCAGACAGACAGGCAGGCAGAGTAACATTAAGGAGGGAGAGGAGGCAGGGGGGAAGGTTTAAGTGTGTGTGTTCTACCTCTAAGGGGTTACTTAAGAAGGTGGCAATATGACTAGCCTTCAAGGAAGGGAACTGTCTGGCAAAGAGACTAAAAAAACTAATCATTCCTTTCGCATTTCTTGAAGTTTGGGCACATCAGCACAATCTTTGCACTTACTTCTTCAGCAACTATTTCTTAAATACAATTCTAGTCCCCGGGCATTCCTTAGGGCTCAAACCCAGTAACAAATCTGTCTTTATGTCATATGCATGCCCACAGAAGACAGAAAGTATGAAAAAGAGCAATTAAAGTTTAAACCTTATGCTCAGCAGAGTCAGGCCAGAGAAACCATGCAGCAGTCATGAAACGTTTCGTAACACCAACTTGGCCAGGCTCTAGGGAAAAGATCCCCTTTATGCACTAAGGGGGTTTACATCAACTTACTCTACAGTCTCATTCCATTTCGGGTGAGACAAACCCTGGTATTTGCACTTCTTGTGTGCTCAAGTGGATCTGTGTACAAGTATGTGCGTGCACTCATAATGTATGGTTGTCGATTGTGGCCCTGGATGCCCTTGGACTAGAAATCACCTGTCCTACTTTCATTTCTGTGGCTGTGGTAAAACACAGCTTAGGGGAGGAAGGGATTTATTTGGTTCACAACCCCACATTACAGTGTGTTACTGCAGAGAAGTCAAGGCAGGAACTCAAAGCATCACATCCGTAGTCAAAAGCTTGCTTGCTCGGGACCCCTTGCTTAGGGTATGGTGCCGCCCACAATAGGCTGGGTCTTCTTACATTAACAATCAGGACAATCCCCAAAGACAAGCCTGCAGGCCAACCTGACGAAGGTAATTCCTCATTAAAATTCTCTTCCCTGGTGATTCTAGTTAACAGTTAGTATTAATCAGCACACCACCCAAGATGGTTTAGGGAGGGATCCTTGAAGAAAAGCAAGAAGAAGAAATCACGCATATGGGCTTTGAGTGTACCTCTGGGCTTCCGGTAAGTCAAGGACATGTTGATGCTTTGGGGGCTGACCCTGACCCCACTGGCATTTATTATTGGCTTGTGATTAATTATTTATATTCTGTTTATATGTCTACCCTTATTTATTTCTTTTGCCCAGGACCCAATCCAGCAACTTACATTTCCTCTTTTGGGTCCCACTCTCACTTTCTCTTTCATTGTTTCTCTGTGGGGTAGGGTATGGAACACTGAGCCTTGGGCACGCTGGGCAAGCTATGCAGTCCTGAGCCCTGCCCCTGGCCTGCCCTGTGTAGTTACTGTGACTCAAGATGCTACCCCCTCATTCTCTGTGTATTATGGTGGGGAAGAAACCCCCACCGTGTTGGCACAGGGGCACTTTAACTGATACTCATCCCAGCTCTAGAATGCTAACATGTGAGGCAATGTGCCATGCTGATGTCATTCTCTGTACCCTGTGGCAGGTCACAGACAGGTCACGCTCCTCTTTGGAGGTACTGAAGCAATGGCCACACTCACGAATGGTATGGGAATGTTCTTTGGGCTTGCTGACCACTTCTGTGGGGCGGCCTCTGGGCAGCATTGCACCTGAGAGGTATGTCATTGGTGATCTCTGGTCTCACCTAGCAATGGGATGATGGTGGAGTCACCCTCTCATTCTCTGTGACAGGGGGCACTCTCAGGGGGCATTAGAGATTTCCATCCACAGCATAGCTACATCCGACGTTATGACCATTGCTCCTGTCGAGAGGCAGGTGGTGCAATTAGAGCCCAGTTATGGGTGATTCTGCCCTCCTTACAGAAGGGCTCAGTCAGTGACAAAAATGAGTATAGATCTTGAATGTACCCTAAAACACATGTATTGAAGGCTTGGTTTGCAGCCTACCAAAAAATGGCAGCCCTTGAAAAGGTGGGGCACAGTGGAAGAGAGTTAGGTCATTGGGGCCACATAAAAGAGATAGCAGAAGCTGGGAGGTGATGGCACACGCCTTTAACGCCAGCACGCGAGAGGCAGAGGCAGGTGATCCCCGTGAGTCCAAGGTCAGCCTGGTCTACAGAGTCAGTCTAGGATAGCCAAGGCTACACAGTGAAATCCTGCCTCGAAAAATCAAAGAGAGAGAGAGGAGAAAACAGGGCTCCTGCTACTCCTTTCCCCTCTCTTTGTTCCTGGCCACTACGCAGGCCTCCTCCATCATACCTTCCTGTAATACCATATTATATCAGGCAAGCAGAACCAGGCAGCCTGGACTGAATTCTCTGAAAGAGTGAGCCCAACAAAAGCCTTCATTTGTTAATTGTCTGGGGGATTTTGTCAGTGGCTGAGAGTTAACACGACTCTTTTGGTCTTAACGTTCTTTGCAGGTGGGGATAATAGTCTCTCTGCCTTCCGTGTTGTTGTCAGGAGTCCGTGAGCTGCTTGCTACCTGGGAACGGCCCATAGCGTCTTTGACAGGTGGCTATCAGAGATGGTGACTGACGGTGTTCTTATTCTCATTTCACACTGGGAACAGAATCGTTCAAATGATGGCCGCTGTTCAGCCTGTGGTGTTGAGGAAGGCATTCATGGGAGGATGGCTGGTGGAAAAGAAGGCTCCTGTGAACCTCAGGGCAGACCCTCACCAGACAGGATATGCAAGCATGTTGACCTTAGATTTCCAAATTTCAGAATTGTAATGAATGGTCTGCTGTTCTTATGCCGTCAACACTCAGGCATTTTATTTCAGGAGCCTGAGCAGGGCAGGGCAGCTGGCAAAGCAGTGATAGGCATGTGTTCCCTGTAAACGGCTGGCTGCAAAGTGTGCCTTGTCACCCCCACACGTGCACTCTCCTCTCTGCACCCTCTCAAAGCCCCGGAACATCCTAAAGGTGACTCAGGGCTCAGCACTTTCCTTTCTTCCTGGTCAGGTCAAAACTTTCTTCCTGCAGAGATGGCTCTGTGGTTATGTGATGGCTGTGTAAATCTGAGGACTGAAGTTTGGATATCCAGAACCTACGGAAATGCCAAGTGGGCATGGCGGCCCCAGAAGGCAGAAACAGGAGAGTCCTAGAGCAAGCTGTGTACGGAAAGTAGCCTCATTGGTGAATTCTGGGCTTGACTGAGAGACTCTGCCTCACCGAATAATGTGGAAGAGCGATTGAGGATGACTCCTGACATCGACCTAAGGCCTCTGCATTCGTGGACACACTCAGGCACCACGCAGAAAGCAGAAAGCAGAAGCCACAGGATCTGATGATTTTACATCCCTCTGGCCTCCATCCAGCTCCTGTGAGGGCCTGCACCTCTCTTTGCAAGGCTTGGTCAACACCAAACATACAGATGTTCCTGGGGATGAGGAGAACCCAGTCTCTAAACCCTTAAGGATGGATGCTTCCACCTGTTTTCCTCCCTAACTGCCCACACAGGGTACCTGCTGAGCTGAGATGGAGAGGGAGGAGATGGCACCCCAAGACCAGCATCAGCCCCACTGGTCCAGTTGTAAGTCCTCGAGTATGGCGCTCACTCAAAGGGCGACTTTCTCCTGCCTGCTCTAAGATACTGTGAAGGGTCTGGATGTTTCTGCTAAATGCTGGCTTCTGCCAAGAGCTGCAGTCAGTGCTTCTTGGATGAGCGGGGTCATATTTTTAAAAACAAGAAAGATTTCCATCCCTTGGTTCCAAGAAGGAGAATAAAAGACAGAACTTGCAAGAAAGGCTTATCCAGAGTCCCATCCCAGACCCAAGCTTTGGGTGTGAACCCAGGGAAGCTGTGCAACCCTGGGAAGCTACCCGGTGTCTCTGTGCCCCTCCATCCTCTTATCTGAGGCATGGAGACAATATTATGCCCGCATCCGAGGATGCTTAGACCCGTATGTGGCCTGAAGCATGCCGTGCACAGCTGTTCCTGCTGGGTCTTATCCTCTCAAGGACCCAGGCAAGTGAAAGGCCATACTCCCTTCCAAACACAAAAAGAAAAGGGCAGTGTTTAAAGTCACAGGAGCCAGCGTGGTGGCTTGTGCCTGTAATCCTCTGGCTCAAGCTGGGGGATCAGGAGCTCAGGATCATTCTTGTCCACACGACAATTTAAAGACCAGCCTGAGCAACTTGAGATTTTTTCTCAAAAACAAAGCAAACCAACAAACCAACAACAAAAAAGCGAAACAAACAAACAAACAAATAAACAACAACAAGCCTCCCAAACTAACCAACCAACCAAACCCAAACCAAACAGACAATTTTTTAAAAAGGGTTAAGTGGATGTCTGGCATCATGCCAACGAGACAAGTGGCCTGTAACTCTGTCGCAGTGACAGGTAAATGATGTTGAATGAAGAGCAAGAGGGAATGTCAGCATTTGATGGCATGTGGGACATGGCCTACAGGTGCAAGCCACAGCCCAGGTTCTAGAGTAGCGTGGAGAGTTGTACTCTGTGCAAAGGAACTGTCATGGTTTTTTTTTTCTTTCTTCTTTCTAATTTCAAAGTTTAATACAGTCTTTAATAAATGCTTTTCACCCAAGGATTAGGTTGAAACTAAATTTTGACTCTGAAAAATTTAAATTTATTAAGCTTTTCTTGGTCAAGCATTCCCAAATCATGCACTCAACACCATACCTGTGTCTAGTCCCCAAACCCAACCCTCTTTGCCCTCTTCCATTCTCCACCTCCCTGTTTTCCTTTTTCCTCTTTCTCCCTCCTCCTCCTCTCCTCGTCTTAAAAGCAACTTCCTCCTGTTGTGTTATTTTACTATGTTCTTCCCTAGTTATCTCTAAAAGTGCCAGGCAGCTGCCTTGCTAATTGCAGGGTTATTAGAGAGTAACATTAATTATAATGGGAACTCAGTTTGCTCAACAGTGAAAGTTATGACAAGAGAAGTGATCATGGGCAGCGAGCTGCACTTTCCGAAGACGGAAGACATCGTGGGGGCCCAGATCCAGTGACCCTCCTTTCTGATGACCATGTGCCATCTGTTTTCTGAGTCACTTTGACCATTTCTAGCCAAGAGCTTAGAGTCAAAAGCCCAGGGGCATTAGAATATTATGAAACCAATGTCATCGTCAACAGCTGGAAGCTGACTTGGACTCCTTCGCAGGCCAACATGAGGGTCCAACTCTAATGAAAATCTTAAATATATAGATCTATCTCAAGGACAGACTTGGAGATGTAGACTTGTGATTCCAGCACTTGGGAGGTAGGGACAGGAGGACCAGTCTTGGATACTTAGTGAGTTCAAAGAAACCTAACAAATTCCAAACTTCAAACGTGGATGTGGTGTCAGCCGATGTCTACAGTTCTGGCGCTCAGGAGGCTGAGGCAGAATTGTGTTTGAAGCCAGTCTGGGCTACATATCAAGACCTTATCTCAAAAACAAAACAACCCTCTCCCCTCGACCCAACCAAACAGAAAGACTATCAAAGCCAGTATGTGAGGGGACAGCTCAGCTCACAGCTCAGAGGCGTTTGCCCCCGTTGTGAGGCAAGTTCTGCTAAACTAGAGCAGCTTGAGCAGCGCACCTGGCTGCTCATTTCTGGAATCTTCTGGCTTCTGGGGTTCAGCCCACAGAACGTTTGGAGAATTCCATAAGGTCATCTCTGCAGACAGAAGTGGTCCATTGTGTCATGACCGACAGCTTCCTGTCCTTCTGCCCTTGGCCACTTCGCATACAAGTAATCCTTCGAGCCCTGTCATCGTGACATGCTATGAGCTGCCTTTGGGAGCCAACTATACTGTCATTTACTTAAGATCTTTCTTTCAGTTGACTCACTCCCAGTTTTGCTTAAATACCCACTTTGGCTTTGTCCTAAGTAACAATATCCACTAAATCACAGGTTGGATGTTACTAATTATATACGCGTTCTGATCCACCTCAACATAAATAATTATGAACGAGATGAGAAACAGTGCCGTGTGTGCTATCTGGAAGCCAGCAGTATCCTCTCCCAGGCAGACACATGCAGCCTTGTCTTCTCCTAACTCACTAGATTAGATAAACGGCCTCGCTGTCTGACACCCTGCCACACTCACCCCGCCCCCTGAGTGGTCATGCCTGGTGGATCTTAGCCTGACCTGTTCTGTTGGTTTCTCTACCACCCAGCCTAGGATTACATACATAGGCCTCAGTTCCAGGAACAGCCTGACACGTGCCCAGCCAACCCAGACCGAGGTTCCCAATCTCTAAGACCTCAGATGGCCACAGCTGTCAGGAAGGCTAACTGGTTGCCCTGCCCAGGCCAGGACTGGGGCTTGAACCCAGGGCCCTACGTCATGCTCGACAAGTTTTTTGTTTTTTTTGTTTTTTTTAACCAGGGAAACACATCTGAAGCCTTTGAATTACTTCTACCTTCCCCTGTCCTCCCCTCCCCCAACCTTGACCACAGACTGGCCTGCAATATGCCATCTTCCTGTGCCTCAGACTCTTGAAGTACTAGGATTATGGTCGTCTATCATCATGTCAAGCTTAGAGAACGTTGACCTTCTGGAGGTGCTGGGACGCCCTTGATAGAGTGGAAAGCACTCTATCACTTACTGACTTCCCAGCCCTTCCTTCAATGGCCTTTTAAGGAAGCACCTGTCATTTCCTAGGAGAACCTGGTGATTAAGTTCCACAGCTGGGTCTAGAAAGGTAACCACACCCACGGCTGTCCCACCCTCTCCGTCAAGCCTTTCTTCATCAATACGGATGCTCGCAGAGAGGAAACTGAAGTGTGTGGTGGGAATGAGAGCGCCTGGCATGCTATGCGCAGTCCAGACACACAGAAAAGTCCTGGAGGCCATTAGAAAGGATGTTGTGTAGAATAAGCTGTGGGGCCTGGGGAGGTGTGTTAGTTGGTAAGGCACGTCCCTTGCAACGAGGACTGGGATTCGATCCCTAAACTCACATAAAAAGCTAGGCATTGAAATGCATGTTGGGATCCATAAACAGGCATCTCGACGGACCTGACTAGCAGACATCGGGCATCTGTGAGTCCACCTCCAGAGTCACAGGGTCCTGCGGACCACCCATAATACAAGAACCTGTTCCTTCTGCGCATGTGCTGGGTCACCTTGTGCGCTCACTCCCCCCTCCCACCCTCTACCTCCTCGCCCAGAGACAGTCTGTGTGACCCCTCCGTAAAGCCTCCCACGTGGAACCTGTCGAGTGTCTGATTTTTGAACCGGGCTGCTGGATCCTGACAGTGGGTGCTTGTCATTCCCCGTAAGATGTTGCCGCCGACGTGAATCTCTAGAAACGAGGGAGTCAAGTCTACTTGTCAAAGTTCCAGGCTGATGAGAGACTCCATCCTAACCCAAAAGGTAGAGGGGCACGTGGGGTGGGGAATGATAGACAAGTGTGCCCTCCTGTCTCTATATGCATGTGCAAGCACACACACACACACATACACACACACACACACACACACTCCTGTAGAGTTGGCCACGTTGACATATACTGTGACCGCAGTTCTCAGGAGGCTCGTGGAGAGTTCTCAGCCATCCTGGGCTACATGGTGAGACCCGGTGCCCCCATCCCCAGATTAAAACAACCAGGAGGAATACATATGGACACTCATCGCTGATGGCATTAACCAGGGTGTCTGTGGTAGTTACCTCCCAGAAGCAAGAGCTTGCGTTTCTAAGGATAATATTTTTGGTTTATCTGTGTTTTACAACCTTGCCATAGCGAAACATATATTGTTTATAGCACAAAAATGTAATAAGCAAGCATGTTCTTAGCGTTTCAGCAGCGTGGGAAAAAGGCTGTAGGCAACATTTTTACTTGCAAAATTGAGCTTGTGAAACAGGGCCAGGAAGATGGCTCAGGAGTGCAAACACTGGCCACACAAACCCCGGCGATTAGAAGCCAAGTAAAAAAAACAAGCCAGAAGTAGTTAGTGGCACGTGCCCCAAACCCCAACACCCCCACTGCAAAACAGAAAGCCCGGAGACAAAAGCATCTTCCTGGAAGCTCCAACCTTTAGCATAGAACGGAAGAGCACAGCAGGGGAAACAAGAAGGCTGAGGAGAGAACTTGCCCAGAGGCTGCTCTCTGACAGCCATGGGGGCCTTGTTATGGCTTCCTCTCCCTCCCTTCTCTCTCCAATATAGATAAAAATACAGTTGGTTTCTTGTATCAACTTGTATCATCAAGCAATCTCAGATCTGACTTTTTTTTTTTAAGTTGTGTCTATCCTGAGCATATTCAGATGCTCTTTTCATCATCATTCCCTACACCTACACTGTAGTCTTCAGGATAGGTGATCGAGAGATGAGCAAGTCTTCAGGGGATGGACAGAGGTAATGCATGCCCTGAATCATTTTATATGAGGGGCTGAACAGCAGGGACGTCAGTCCTGCATGCAGTCCCCGGTGGAGTTGAAAGGGTACTGTGTATGAGAAAGTTGGTTGATCGGGGAAAATGGTGGGAGGTCAGCAGGAAATACAGCTTGGTTGCTGTTGGTGATGTTGGTTTTTAAGATAAAAATCTAGCTATGTAGCCCAACCTGTTCCGGAACTCACTATGTAGCCCAGGCTAGCCTCAACCTCATGGCAATCCTTCTGCCTCCTGGGTGCTGGCTGGAAGTACTGGCATGAGGCATCAAGCTCAGAAAACTCTTATTTTAATTAATTAATTTATTTATCTTTTATGTTGGCTTCCTAGAGTTGAGAGGCTGGGAAAGTGTTCTAATGAGCAGCTCAGTTGCTTGGGATCAAGCTTCTATTATTTGGCCAAACGGGTTTACGAAAGAACAGAAGACGGGGCGTAGACTTCAACTTGAGTTCTAACATTTGTCCCCGTATGCTCCAATTTTTGTTACTTTAGAATTTATTTTCAATTCAAAGAGAAACCAAACAAAAGAGATGTTCAATCAGGTGGGTCAGGTGCTTGGAGCCTACAGTGTCTCCAGCAAGCTCACGCTTATCCCTACAGTTTCTAGAGGTGAGCCTGAGGACAGGGCAGGCCAAAGATGGCGTTCACAGGAGGTGGCTGTGATGGCCCTCCCCACCCTGATGTCCTCCATCTCCTGCTGTCTGCTTTTCCTACCACCAGGACCCCTATGCTGTGCAATCCCCGGTGTGGGAGAACACGTCCTCCACTGGGCCCAGAGCCCGGAGCCCTGTCATCTGGTCCCAGTGGATGGATGACTTGGGGCACCCATGGCAAGTCCTTACTCATTCAAGTGGCCACCTGCCCAGGGTGGGTGGAGTGTCATGTGCTGGTGGCAGGCTGGGAGGGGAGAATGTGGCTGTTTTATCTGCCTGCTGCTTCCTTTCCTGTCCAGGCTGGAGGCGACTGCAGAGGATTAAGATCAGCTAAGCCTGACAGAGAGGTGTGTGTGTATGTGTGTGTGTCTGTGTGTGTATGTGTGTGTATATGTCTGTGTGTGTGTCTGTGTGTCTGTGTGTGTATGTATGTATGTATGTGTGTGTGTGTATGTCTGTGTGTGTCTGTGTGTGTGTATGTGTGTGTATGTGTGTGTATATGTCTGTGTGTGTGTCTGTGTGTGTGTGTCTGTGTGTGTGTGTCTGTGTGTGTGTGTCTGTGTGTGTATGTATGTATGTATGTGTGTATGTGTATGTGTGTGTGTATGTCTGTGTGTGTCTGTGTGTGTGTGTATATGTGTGTGTGTCTGGGTGTGTGTGTCTGTGTGTATGTGTGTGTATGTGTGTAAGTGCAGGAAGAGGTTGGCTAATCCGTGGACTAGCTGACTTGCTAACAGTTCAAGGCTCCACGGTGGAAGAGCCAACTTTACATCTTCTCTCTACCCCACGGACAATCATATATAATTGTGTTATTAAAAGTGGAGGTGAAAGTGAAGGTTCACACCTGTAATCCTGAACTGGGGAGATTGAGGCAGGGGGATGGTAAATCCAATCTGGTCTCCACAGTGAAACCTTGCCTCAAATAACAATGAAGAGTGATCTTGAGTGAGAGGTACAACACTGGTGAAATCTGTGTCCAACTGTCTTTAAAAAAAATATGTATATATATATATATATTTACATTTTGCTTCTTTGTGCATGTGTGTGTGTGACACACACACTCACGCAGGCACGCACGCACGCTTTTATGTAGCACTTGTGCATGTGGAGGTCAGAGGACAACTTGCAGCAGCCGGTTCTCTCTTCCACCATGTGTGTTTGAACTCAGATCATCATGCTTAACAGCAAGTGCCTTTACCTACTGAGGCGTCCCACCAGCCAGCCCCATTTGGTTTTTTGAGATAGGGCCTCTCGATGGAGCAGGCTGGATTTCAAACATGTGACAATGTTTGTGCCTCCGCCTTCCAAGTACTGGTTTCATGGGGGTGCATCACCGCTGCCGGCTACGTTTTTGCCTTTTTAAAATTAATTACTGTGTGGAGGGGGAGGAGCGTGTGCATGCCACAGGAGGACAGCTTACAGGAACTGGTTCTCTCCTCCCACCATGTAAGTCCCAGGGGTGGAACTCAGGTTCACCAGCCTTGGCAGCAGGCACCACTGAGCCATCTGGCCACCCCCTTTTGCCTTCAAACAAGTGATGAGGAAGGACTCGTAGAGTGCATGGCTTACTATGGGAGTGCATCTGCAGAGAGTTCTGGAGACCTTTGTTTGGAATAAAATGATATCTCAGCCCCAAGCAGGAGTCATCCCCGCTGGGTGTGAGGGATGGGTCCCCGCTCTCCTCTTCCCAGTCTGGGTCGGGATTGCTCCTCAGCTCTTTCTCTCCCCACCTCCATTAATCACCTCGACTTGTTGGCCCTTTCTCCCTCACCTCCTTCAGTCAGCCAAGGCTGCTCTAACAAGGCGTCAAGCTTTGTGGTTTAAACAGTGCAATGCATTTTCCCATTGTCTGGAGGCTAGAAGCCTAAGGGTTCTAGCATCAGGTTGGTTCTGTTAGGATGTCCCTGAGTGACAAGTAGCTGCTGTGCTCTTTTGGCCTGTCCTCTGCCTATGCGCAGGATGGGTCCCTGTTCTTTACCCACGTTTCCTTTTTTACAAGGATACATTCACGTGGGAGGCAAACTCTCTAACCACTTTGTTTTAAATTGGATCACCACTTTAAAGGCCCCATTGCAAATATAGACATGGGGGGGGAAGGGTAGAGGTTCAGCCTAGGAATTTGGAGGGACATAATTCAACCCATGACAGTGCTGCAAGTTGGAAGGCAGCTGGAGGGGAACTATGTAAGCTCCTTCTCCCCTTCTTTAGCTCACACCCAGCTCCATACACAAGTGCTGGGAACTTGCAGAACACTGAGGCACCTTTCAAGCTGTTGTGCGCAACTGTGACCCCAGCACTCCGGAGGTAGAAGCATGATGATTAGAAGTTCAAGGGCATCTTTGGGTACATAGTGAGTTTAAGACTATCCTGGACCACATGAGATCCTGTCTCAAGAAAACAGAGGGGAAAGGGGAGAGAAGAAGGAAAGGAAAGGAGAGACAGAGACAGAGAGACAGAGAGAGAAGCAAGGTGGTCCAGTAGTTGTCACCAAGCCTGATGATCTAGTATGATCCCTGGGACTCACTTAATGAACCAACTCCCACAAATTGTCCTCTGATGTTCACATGTGGCATAGGTACACACACACACCCCCTAAGGTCTGTATCCCTAAAATCCTCAAAACCTGTGTACCAACCTGTCCCCCAGCCCTGAACCCCACACAATATACTAAATGCCTACTATATAAACACAGGCCAGCACCTCTCTCCCAGTAGGGTAGAGACATGGCAGCCACACAGCCATACGGTGAGGCAGATTGAGAAAGTGACAAGAGGGGAGATTGGTCCTCAGAAAGGTTATGGGCGCTGAGGAGGGAAGGTGACCATCATTTGTGAGGGACTTCCCTGAAGAGCTGGCATATAGAGACCTGGATGTGGAGAAATGTCAGTAACTCCTCAGGAGCAGGCACCCCAGGAAAAAAAGCAAGAAAGGGGGCTTGGGGCTCCCTAGATTGCTCCCCCTTCTCTCTCTGTATCTCTTTGTCTGTCTTCCTCTCTCACACACGCATCACGTTATGTTCCTTCATATGTAGAAGCTAGTTTTCCATCCAACTCAGCGGCCTAGGTACTATTTCCACGTCACTTTGTGGGTGGGAAAGCCACTACGCAGGCAAACGACACAAGGTGCTGACCAGCCAGCGGCAGAGCTGGGACTTGAACCCAAGTCCTTCACTGGCTCATTCTAAAGAGAATGAAGGGGACAGAAGACATACATTTGCTGGGAAGCCAGTGAGAGCTTGGCCTCTGCTCTGTAGCCACTGGGAACTTTAGGAAGCTTTTTTTTGGGGGGGGTGTTTATGGGCATCCGTTGACAGTCTGGCCTCAGGGAAGTAAACCTTTTGTAGAGCTGGGAAAATCCACCACCACCAGTTGTCCTTCCTTCCTTCCTTCCTTCCTTGCTTTCTTTTTTCTCTGTTTGTGGTTTTTCAAGACAAGGTTTCTCTGTGTAACAGCCCTGGCTGTCCTGGAGCTTGCTTTCTAAGGCAAGCATGGAGTTAAGAGAGTAAACTTGCTGCATGTATTTTTGTCTTCCTTTCCCTCCGGTAATTACAGAAGCCAGCATCTGCTCAGCACAGTGCCAAGGGCTCTCTGCATGTATTACCTCATGAAAAGAAAGGCAAAGAAACAGAGCCAGCCTACTTCTTCCCTGTCCACAGAGGAGTCTACAGAGGTCTACTAGGATTTTTGCCAAAACCACCAGCAATACAAGATGGAGGAAGGGTCTGTGTTCCTACAGTATCCCAGGGCTCTGTGCCAAGGCTTCACTCAGACAACCCTCCCCTGACTCTGATCTACTTCCTTACTGCCAGTTTCTATTCACTAGAGCCTATCTCCCCAAGGTGGCCAGCAGGCAAGACCCGGCTCCTTCCCTGCTGGGCCTTCAAGCCCTTTGGGTAGCTCCTATCACACAGTAGCTACTGAGTACTGGAAATGCCCTTTGTGGAACTGAGATATGTCATGCGTGTAAGAGACAATCTTGTCTCCAAAGACACAAAAGACAAGATGCTGAGAGTTCAGTGTGAACACATGTCACATTACAGAACTGTGTACTCAAAAGTGGGTTAAAGTGAGCAGGCAGGGCTTAGCAGGTACGGGCACTTGCTGCCAAACCTTGCAATCTGTTGGATCCAGGATGGAAGAGGAAGAGAACGGACGCCCCAAAGCTGTCTTCTGATATATGGTGTGGTGCATGTGTGTCCATTTCAAAATAAGCAATGCAATGTGGGAATGAATTTTTAAAAGTAGTTTGCCTGGGTGGTGGTAGAAATGCCTTTAATTCTAGAAATACCTTTAATTCTAGTACTTGGGAGACAGGCAGGTAGATTTCTGTGAGTTTGATGCTATCTAGCCAGGGCTACATAGTGAGATGTAATGATTTAAGGTGGTGGGCTGGGGTTAAGCAGAATTTGGTTCTGCATGTCTGAGGCCCTGGGTTCCATCCAAAGCACAAAAAATGAAAGAGGTGGCCTGGCGTGACTGTAATCCCAGCACTCTGCGAGGCAGAGGCAGGTAGATCTCTATGAGTTCAAGGTCAGCCTAGTCTACGAAACAAGTCCAGGACAGCCAAGTCAACCTTGTCTCGAAAAACCAAAAGGGGGAGGGGGGAGGAAGAGGTGACCATTTGTAAGTTACAGGTCTTTTGTTTTTAAATCCCAACTGAAAATAAAAAATACATTTCTTGGTGTGGTGACATATATCTTTAATGGCAGCATGTGGGAGGCTGAGGCAGGAAGTTTTATGTGTTCACAGCCAGCTTGGGTTCCATAGCTAGACTTGGGTTCCATAAAAGTCAAGGCCTGGCATTGCAGGTGCTCTTGGTTAGCACGTCCATCCTCAGCATCACCCCAACAAATGTTTAATTGCTTCTATGGTTCACATTTGTGGATCGTATCATATTAGCGTAAGCCAGCCCTGAGCTTGAACAATGATTAAGTGCTTAAATACAGGTTTGCTATTGCAAGGAACATATTTGGGGCCAAATAGGTACTTTTTGATTAGAAGCCAACTCTTGCCAGCAGAAGGCCATGGAGGCATGAAGTGGGGTGGGGTGGGGGTTTGGGGTTGGGGTTTGGGGTGGGGATGTGAGGTCAGGGTGTAGGGACCAGGTATAGGGAAGTGGTGTTCAGGCTGTTTGCAGAATGAAATCATAGTTCCTATATGTCCTTCTGTGATGGCAGCAGCAATGCTTGCTGGGCATCTAGTATGCACCAGGAACTAACACATGACACCATCTCATTTAATCCTTGAGTCAAGCCTGCAAGGAATTGTCACCTCCTCAGCACAGAAGGCCACTCAGGGTCACCCAGCTGTGACGAGAGAAGCTGAGTGAAAGGTCCCGCTGCACCTACCCTTCTCAAGTGAACAGTGATGCGGTTCTACTGGCAGCCCTGGGGCTTCTGGTTACCACAGCAACGGGCAACATTCCTACTCCCACACGAAGGTAGCCAGTCCCTGCCCATCCAGGAAGAAAAATCCACATTTCTGCTCGCTGATTTCCAATAGCTTACTCAACCCACTCAGACCTGCCTGTCAGCCCTCTCAAGTTCAAGGCCTGAGGGAGCCGGTCGGGGTCTGAGTGGTCATTCTTGATCAAGGCAGTTGTGGAGGATGGCATCTGGCCCAGACCCCTCCCTCCCATGGCTTCAGGTCTGAAGCTGAGGTCCCCAGAGGTGAGGCTGAAGTGCACTCAACAGGCTCAACTGTGTTATCCTCCGAGACCCCTTCTGTGGTGAGCTGCACACGGCAGAGGCCCTGGAATGGGGAAGAAGGTTGCGTGGCCACAAAAGGTCTATCTTCTAAGTAACAATCCTATCTTTAAATTGTGAGTTTGAACTTGAGGAAACCGGTCAGGTCTGGTTAAAAAGACACAAGCTTGGCCATAGAAGCTAACCAAGGCCTCAATCTTCTGGGAGACCTGAGTGCCTCAGACTGAATAAGGCTGTTTTCTGGGGGCCTCTTGGGAACCCAGAGCAGCGAAAGCCACTGGGCTGAATGCCCAGTATATGACTGAGTGAGCTGGTTTTCAGAATGGTTCTTGGTATGGTTGTAGCCACAGCCCCGGGGACACTGCTGCCAAGGCCCATCCTTAGGCCTCACCCAGCCTTCCTGAATCAGAAACTCAAGGTTCAGCCACCTTCTGGAGTTCTGGGTCATGCTCAAGCTTAAGAACTACTGGCCTCATGTCTCTGCTTAAAGGATGGTACAAGAGTAAGGTGTAGAAGTGCGTGTCTATCCCCAGCCTCTTCAGAGTCAGAGGCAGGAGGATGGAGATTTCAGCCTGGGCCTTAGGTAAGTTGGAAGCTGTTCTCATGAGACTCCACACCAGAAAATGAAAATAAAATAAGAAACGAGGGAAAGCAGTGATGGGGGCATACAATGACACCCAGAGACAAAGTCCAAGCCCGGTGTGACCCACCAACACAGACTCTTTATCCTTTAACTCTTTGCCATGCTGGGGACATACCCAAGGGCCTTGAGCACGCTAGGCAAGTGTTTCACCACTGAGGTATACCCCAGCCAGAATGTGCACAGTAGCCAGACTCCAGGTGACTTGTGTGCCTGTTAGAGCTGGAGCCACCCTGGCCCTGGCTCTTTTTCATTTCACCCGAGTGTCAAGCTCTTGGAAAATGATGTCACAAGAGAAAGCTACGCCAGACTCGAGAGACTGTGGCCATTGGGAACTGGGAGCAGACGTTGAGAGGAAATCTGAAAACCAGATGCAAATGGAATTTGATGTAAATCAAAATGGCCGTAGCTGAGGGCACGGCTTAGTGGTAGAGTGTTCACTTAGCATGCCCAGAGGTCTTGCGGTCCTTCCCCAACATCCTCCAACCCAGAGGAAAAAACACCATGTGAATCACAGGCAGGCCTTAGGGACATCAGCTTGTGATCCTGTGCCGATGACGGTGCCAAAGCCGGATACAGTGAGGTAGGCCTTAAGAGACAAGAACACTGTGATCTCTCCCTCTCTCTCTCTCTCTCTCTCTCTCTCCCTCTCTCTCTCTCTCCTTCTTTCTCTCCCTGACCCTGTGTGTGTGTGTGTGTGTGTGGTATGTGAGAGTTGCATTTTCTTGTGTATGTGTGAGTGGGTGCACAGGCATGTGTGCATCATCCTCTTGCTTTGAGACAGGGTCCCTCTTTGGCCTGGAACTCACTGATTAAGCTACGCTTGATAACCAGCCTCTTCCAGGAACCTCCTGCCTTTGCCTCCCCAGTGTTGGGACTATGAACACGTGGCACCATGCCTTGGCACTCTACCTGGGTTCTGGGGATCAAGCTCAGGTCCACACTCACACAGCAATGCATCCCCAATCATGCTGTCTCCCCAGCCCCTGTGGTGGCTTTCTGATCACGGAAACAGGTATTGCTTCCCAGCAGAAGAACACAGAAGGAACCGGAAAAGAGCCAGTGAAAGAACTCTTACGTCACCCACAGGTGTTTAAACATCACTGACATCTGGCTCTGCCTTCAGAGCCCCTGATTTGGTCTGGAGTGTGGTGTGACCCTGGAGTTGACAAAATTCTTCAGGAAAGAAGAACCTGCAGCAGAGTTTAGAAAAATGGACCAACATGGGATGATACTCTTTTAGTAAAGGTCCAGGCAGTATATTATTGTTGTTGTTGTTGTTGTTGTTGTTGAGTTACTAGAGATTGAACCTAGGAATTTGTGTTTTACTAGGCAAGCACTGAAAACATTTTGTTCTGTTTTTAAACTTTGACACTGGGTCTCCTTGTGAAGCCCAACTGGCCTTGAATCCCATTTTCCTGCCTTAGCCTCCTGCACTGGGATGGCAGGTGTGGGCTACTGTGCAGGGCTCTTGATGTCATTTTAACCACGTAGTAACCGTGCTTAGCTCACATGCTACACACAGTTAGAGGGTAGAGCCAGCTTGGCTGGAGAGCCCTTGTTCACACACCCCTGGGCGTTGCAGCCCTGGGAACTGGCAGCCCAGCCTGCTGGCAGTTGCCTGCACAGGCTCCCTGTACCCCCCCTCAGCCACCTGAGCAGCTCTGAATTAAGACAAAGTCATGTTGAAAAGATAATCTACTGTTGATTGACTCCATCTGGCTCTGGGCCATAGGTGATGAGGCTGGGCCCTGATTTTAAAAAATATATATATATATATTTGTCCTCTTTAGGACTTTAGCGACCTGCCTCCACCTTAGGTGGTACTAAGACCCCACTTTCCGTCTGGGGCACAACCAAGGCTTGAAATAAATGTTCCATGCGCAAATAACAGTGATCGGAGGCTCACTGCAGCACAGGTCCTTTTCTTTCTGTAGTTTACCTCCACGAGAGTTATATGTCTATATTTTAGATGAAAGTGAGACACAGTGAGGTCAAGTGATCTGCCACAAGTCACACAGAACTACTAGGATTTTTTTCTTCTTCTGGCAGTGCTGGAGATTCAGCTTGGGAACTCACAAGCACATCTAACTGCAGAGCCTGCCTTTGTGATCACTCTGTTCACTGCTTCCTGGTCATCCATCTTAATGACCATCTATAACACGACACCGTCCTTGGTCACAACACGCACACACAAACTTCCCAAGGTCAGCCACAAACCTGCTTGGTCTGCTCGGGCAGCAAACCTGGGCTCTTGGGTCTTGGTTGGTATCTAGATGTCATCCAACCTTCCTCTGCTCTGAGCCTGTATCGGGAACTGATAAAAATCATTCTGTACCACTCAGGAGAAGGAGGCTGCCTGCCCTGGCCTGTTTGCTTGTGTAGGTTGTGTTCCTCATAACTTCCGGGGGTTGGGGGTGCCTTTCATAATGGAGTTGGTTGGGTGACATCCTGAAGTTGTTCAGCACACAACCCATGCGGCTGTGCACGGCAGCCCTGGAGGCTGGCGGGAAAATACTCAGGATTCACAGGTGTAGGAGCTGCCCCGAGCATCTGTCTTTATTGTTGCTCAGAAATAAACCATCCAAAAGAGAACAGGCCAGAAGGAGGTGTCTCCGGGTCTGATGGGGAGGGGGCCACATGCTCTGGGGAACTGATGGAATGGGAGCAGGAAGTAGTTGGTTCTTCCTGAGAACTTGGCCTCTAGTTGGAGAAGCGCCCTTCCTGACTTGCCTCAAACTGGGCAGGTTACAACTTCAGTGAGAACCCTGTCCTCCAACCCCCCCCCCCAACCCCATTCTGGGCAGGAGCTCTCTCTGTCTCCTCCATGTTCATTCCTTGGGTGGTCTTTGCTGGGCTGCCTTCAAGTCACCCTCCCTGTTCCAGGCCAGTTCTCACGTTGGGCTCCACCTGCCTCTGGAAATCCAGAGCTGATGGGAACTGACTCACATCAGGAGCCTCGAGCTATGCCCTTAACTACTGTTCCCCCAGCCTGTGTGTTTTCCTGTATTTGTTTTGCTTTTACAATCCAAGCCAGGCCCTGTGCCAGGGCTGTAGCTGAATGAGCTTATGTGTCCCTTCCCATGAGCCCAAGAGGTAGGAATTGCAATCATTCCATTTTATAGATCAGATCTCTGAAGTTTAGAAAAGCTACGTCAGTTCCCCGAAACCACACAGTTAGAAAATGAAAGAGCCAGAAATTGAATTGGTGTCTTTTGTACTGGTGAGGCCCAAATCCTTCCTTATCTGTCCAGGGAGCAAGACACATCTTGTGCTCCGGGTATATCTGCTTGCAGACTGCATCATGACCTTGGCTCTGAAAAGCCATGTGGGTCATGTTGCTGTTGCTGACGGGGGGGGGGGAGGGGGTGATGATGGTCCAGATAAAGATGACAGTGGGCGTGAGAGTGGTGCTTAGGGGTCATGATGATGGGGGTTCACATCTCCCTGGTTACAATGAGCAGACTCAACTGAGGGAATACTATCTATCCATACTGTCTATCCGCTCTGCAGCCATTTCTCTTAAGTGTTGCCTGCCTCCTCTGTAAAGACCTCCAGAGCAGGTCCTGCTGCACCAGTGCTTACTAGATACCGTCCCCTTCCAACCTGAGATCAGAGACAAGAAGGGGAAAGAAGGAAGAGCTGGGGGTATGGCTCAGTGTCAGGGTGCTTGCCTAGCATGGGCACGGTCCTGGGTTCTGGCCCTAGTACTGTAGAAGAAACACCGAGGACAGCACCACTGTCCTACTGAAGTCTAGCTTTTCTTTTTCCCTGCATGGGATCCAGGCCATACACCCTCCACTTTGTGCCAGGGGCAGGCTGGCCCAGCGGCTGAGGTTTTGGGAGGTAGTCCCAGCTGCTAGTCTTTTTGCCTGTATCCCCTTCCGAGCATCAAGTCAGATAAAATTGCTACTGTTGGGGTTTGGAGGTTGATGCTGGTGCCCCAGATTAGAGGGGCCCCCGGGATGGCAGTCACATGCTAACACTTGCCAGCCTCTTTGTTAGGCGAGACCAAGATCTGAACCCACACAATGACACCGGGTAATTCCCAGCTGAGCCGAAAGCTGAAACTTTACTTTTGGTTGTGGGTGGCCCAAAGGCATTCACAGGTGTAGGAGCCGCCCTGAGAGGAGCGTCCCAGAGGAGAAAACTTCACTTTTCATCCACTCTGGTTGCTCAGGTGACAGCAACATCCAGAGGGCAGGACCAGGCAAATAGTGAACTCCGCAGCCAGATGACCCAGGTTACAATCCCATCTTCACCATTTGCTAGTTTTCAGTAAGAGGGTAAGTGACTTCACTTCTCTGGTTCCACTTATTATCTGCCAAAATGTACAACTCTGCCACCTGTTCCACAGGACAACTGTGAGATGGCAATGAATTCATGCAGAGAGAAGACTCAGTTTCCCTGTGAATAAATTACTGTAGCTGCTAGAAGAACTCAGTGAAATAATAATAATAATAATAATGATAATAATAATAATAGCAGCAAGTGCTTGCATGTGGTTTACAATCCTGCCCCAAGCTGGGGCTAGAACACATGCTTCATGAGTGTAAAACCCAGGATCCAATCCCTAGCATCCACGAAAAAATAAAGTGGGTTGGGAATTTCCATGTGAGGCACAGAAGGGGCTGCTGGGAGCTGAGACATGGCTTGGCATTCCAGCTATATTTTCAGTGTCTATTCCTTCCAACTCGAGCACACACCCGTGTCTCTCTATACCTCCTTCCTTCCCTTTTGTCATTCTTACTCCCCAGATGTTCGATGAGCATCAGCTTGGAGCCTCAGCTCCCGTAGAACCAGACACCCCCACTTTGCCTCTGGTTTAAATACCTGCAAAGTAAGTTACAGTGCCCAGCATGTGACACATCCCTGCTTCCTGCTTGGAGTGTCTTTCACCTCTGAGTACCTCTGCCACCAGCTCGAATCCCTGTGAGCCAGGGAGGGGTGGGGGATTGGCACACTCCCTAGCACACATAACCATGACTTGATCTCTCAACGTTCTAAGCATAAGTGACAGTGTTTTTGGCTTTGCTCCATGCTCATGCTCTTCCTAAGGGGCCAAAGTCAGCCGGGGGCAGCCCTTGAAAGGCAAGCTCTGCACAGGTCTGCCCTCACAGGCACTAAGGTCCAGATCCCAGGGTGCCTCTGGGACTGTGGGTTACACCGACTTCCTGGAGGAGGCAGCAGTAAGGACTGGGTAAGTTTTACTAAACCTCAGCCTTGACTCCTGGAGGGCAGGATGCAGTCAGAGCTCTCTGTCCCAAGCAGGCTCAGGGCTGAGTCTCAAACTTCTGGCCTCCCCTCTTCTTGTGTCCTCTCCTTCTTCATAGCTCCTCTTCTGTGTCCTTTCCTCTTTTATCTTCCTTTGTTGGGAGGCACTTACCAGGCATGCTCTGCTATCTGACACATGCCAACCCTAATCTCTAAGCAGTCCTTCAAAGGCTGCCCTTAAATTCACAGCCTCAGACCCCACAGAGTTCTGTAGTTTCTCTAGTACAATCCACTAAGGCGTGAGTGCACGCGCATGCACACACACACACACACACACACACACACACACACACGCACACACACACACGTGCGCCAGTCTGGGAATGCCAGCAAGCCCCAGCAAAGGGAGCTTGTTTGCAGAGTTGCATTCATTCCTGCTGGAAGTGCTAAGAGCAGCCAGATCAAGAGCAGTTTCCAGAGAATGTACACAGTGCACACCTGAGAATGAGCTCCCCACACACAGAGGGAAAGCAAGCAAGCAAGGTTGGCTTTGTCCTTGAAGTTTGCACCCCAGGGTTAGCAAGGAAGGGAACAGCCATGATTGCACAGGTGTTTCCAGCCCTCCCGCCCCCATGCCCACTACCCCTAAGATTCTCCTAGTCAGGGCGTGCTGGGGTAAGGGGAGGAGGCAGTTGAACTCAGGTTGCTTTTACGGTGTGGCCTTGAGCAGTTTGGGAACCTCTCTGGGACTCCAGAGTCCTGCCTGATCACAAATGGCCCTGTAGAAAACTCTGAGAATCACGGCTAGGATAAGGATCTTCGGTGTCAAAATCAATAAATACCCTCTTTGAGGCAGCTTTCACTTCTGATCCCAGGGCTCAGGCTAGCCTGAATAGTATAGTGAGAGCTTCATAAACTAACAGGGGCCTGTGAGATGGCTCAGTCAGACAGGGGCTTGCTGCCAAGCCCTGACTTCCACCCTCAGGACTCCTCAGGACACAGCAGGAGAGAACTGACTCCTTCAAGTTGTCCTCTGACCTCTATTCACCTGTGGTGGCACATTTATACTCCTAGCCCCTCCCTCATCCTCCACACAAAGTGAATATATAGCTGTAATAAGCTGAAACCAACAATAATGTGTCTCAAAACACAACCTGTAAGGCTTTCAGGTCACTTCACATCTAGTTAGATAGCATCATGCATTCAGGATTCACTGTGGGCCAAGCACTGGGGTACTTGATTCACCCTTTAATGCTCACAGTGTCCATCCTGAGGGGAGAGTCATTACTTCCGGCTCACAGATGAGAAAACCGAGGCACAGACAGGTTAAGGGACTTGTCTGAGTCTCGCAGCCCCTAAGTGGCCGGGCTGGCTGGATTCGAATTTCTGTGATCTGTGGGATGGCAAGCCAAGGCTGAGAAACTCAGCATCTTTCTGCATTTCTTACCAGCTGGCAAGAGTTTATCTGATTCAACTGGATCCCCACAGACCACCCCCTGCTGTGTGTGTGTGTGTGTGTGTGTATGAGTGTTGGGTGTGTCTGAGTTGGGGGGGGGGTGTGCATCAAGGCCAGAGTCAGCTTACGGTGGCATTCATTAGAAGTAGACCACTTTGCTGTTTTTGAGATGTGATTTCCATGCGGGGTTGGGACTTCCTGGATAGGCCAACAGCACATTGGCCAGTGAGCCCCAGGGATCCTCCTGGCTCCCCTTCCCCAGGGCTGGATTGCAAGCCTGCACCACCATGCCCGGCTTTCTCACTTGTGTTCTCGAGGTCAAATAGGTTCTCACCCTTGTGAAGAACTTAAACCTGAAGTCTGAGGATCTGATTCCAGGCGCTGGTTTCAGCCGCCCTGCTCCCCTGAGCCTAACCCGTGACAGGCCCCAGGCAGAGAAGCCCTGTGTGTGCACAGAATGACTTAATGCTTGTCCAGGGCCCATGAGACCAGCATTTTACCTGCGCTGTTTTGCGGGTGGGAAAAGTGAATCTTGGAGAGAAACTCCCTCAACTGGGTCCACAGAGCTGAGAAGTGTCAGAACCAAAGCTGGAACCCAGGACAGCTGAGTTCAAAGCGCCTCTATTGTTATTGTTGTCTCATGAGGTGTGTGTGTGTGTGTGTGTGTGTGTGTGTGTGCGTGTGTGTTGCTGAGGATCAAGCCTAGAGTTTTGCATATGCTAGGCAAGTGTTCCAGTGTGGCACTACACACACCCACTTCCCTAAGTGCATTTCTTTTCTTTTTTTTTTTTTTTTGGTGACAAAATGTAAACTATAAAGCATTTTGAAAGTATACAGACAGTTTAGTGTGATAAAGCACACTTCTGCCTCTTCTTTAAAACCTAATACATAGGACCGGAGAGTTGGCTCAGTGAGTGCTTCCTGCACAGGCGTGAGGATCTGAGTTCAAATCCCCAGTGTTCATGTAAAACGCTGGCCTGGAACTCACTGAGTAGACCAGGCTGGCGTCAAACTCACAGAGATCCTCCTCTTGCCTTTACTTCCAGAGTGCTGGGATTAAAGGCCAAGGCCACCATGCTGAGCTTGCCTCCTGGCTTTTACAAGGCTGTTTCTGATAGATATGGGGACTTCCTTTGTCACTCTGTCCCTGGAAGCACTCCTTTTCATTCCTCAAAACCTACCTTAGAGATTTCCCTCCTCTTTGTACCTTTCCTTGAAATGTTGTAACAGGGCCTGGGCAGTTAACGATGCCGTTATCAGAATACTGAGGAGGTATTTACGGTCATCCAGGCAGCAGCGGAGTGGTTGAAGGGTCATGACTCTTTTAATTCCTGAAACAGTCCTTTAAGGCAGGAACTGTGTGCATTTTCCACAAGGAAATAGCCATAAAAGAGCCAAGTTAGAGGCCTGAAATGGCACAGTTTATCTAAATCATCTGGGAGACAGAAATGGCTTTGGTGTCTTGCTGTGTCACTCTTGGAGAACGGGCAGTCTCCAGGGAACTGTGGGATCTTGGAAGTTTCTGCCTGGTCTAAAGAGAAGGTTCCACTGCCTTAAAAATCTCAGGACTAAGCTGCAACAACTTTCAAGATTTATTTATTTTTTAAATTATGGGTGTGGTGTCTGTGTGTGGGTATGTACATGTGAGTACAGACACCCCAGAAAGCCAGAGGCATTGGCTCCCCTGGAGATGGAGTGACTAGTGTTGTGTGCCACCTGACACAGGTGCCAGGGAACAAAGTCAGGCACTCTGCAAGAGCAATACGTGCTTGAAACAGCTGAGCCATCTCTCCAGGCCAGCTTCCCTACACTTTCCAAAGGAAGTGTGGGGCCGGGGAGATGGCTCAGTGGATAAGATGCTTTCGGAGATTGTGTCCCCGGAGCCTTCATAAAAGCTGAGAGGCTATTGGTAATCTCAGTGCTCAGGGGAAGGGGCAGAGCAGGCTCACTGTCTAAACTAGCCGAACCAACGTGGGCCCTGGGTTCAGTGAGAGACCCTGCCTCAGTAAGCAGAGCAGAGAGGCTGAAGGAAGGCTCCGGATATCAGTCTCTGGCTCTACACACAAACCCATAGGCATGAAGGCCTCAACAAGAGCATGTGAACACAGACACACACACACACACACACACACACACACACACACACACACGCACACACACACTTGAGCCTCATAAAGGCTGCCCAAAGGCTTTCTTATCTATCTATCTATATACTATCTATCTATCTATCTATCTATCTATCTATCTATCTATCTATCTATCTATCTATCCATCCATCCATCCACCCATCCATCCATTTATTTCAAGACAGGGTCTCACTGTGTAGCCCTGGCTGTCTTGGAATTCTGTAGACCAGGCTAGCCTTGAGTTCACAGAGATCTGCCTGCCCTCTGCCTCTCAAGTGCTGGGATTAGAGGTGTGCACCAGCACCACCCAGCTGTTTAACATTTTTTAAAGATTTCTTTAATTTTATGTGTAAGCTTGTTTGCCAGCATGTGCTTACCAGGTACATGTGTGGTGTTCACAGAGGCCAGAGGAGGGCATGGAATCCCCTGGAACTATGGAGTTATGGGTATGAGCCACCATGTAGGTGATGGAAAACAGGTCTGGGTCCTCTGCAGGAGCAGCTTATGCTCTTAGCCACGGGGCCAACTTTCCGGCTCCTTAACCCCAGGCCTTTTCTGTGACCTCAACAGTCTCCTGTATAACAAAATGGATAGTGGAAGTCATTTCTGTATCTTAGCTGAGGGCCAGATGCACAATAGGACCTTTCTTAGTACCACAGCATGTTTAAACGCTGCTATGAGCCAGGCTTGGCACTCAGCAAGAGAAATATCCCCTTAGCTCCTGGCAGGTGCTCAGGACTCCGACTCTCCATGAGGTGTGGAAGAGGTCTCAAGTGGTAGCTCGGCGTTGCCTCCACCACAAGACCATCTTAGGGTCTCCTCTGCCCAGAACAAGACTTCCTGAATTTTATTTGTACCACCCTACCGAACACTCGATAGTTTGGAAAGGCTGTTATCCTTAAACCCATTTGACAGATGTGAATACTGCGCCTCAGAGATAGGCACAGACTTGCCTGACCTGAGAAGTGGCAAAAGCTGGAATAGAAACTGAAGTCTCTCTGATTTTAGCATTTTGCTAGCCTGGCTGATATCAAACATCCCAACAAGCTTGTCTGTTCTGGTCTTTTGAGACAAGGTCTCTCTATGCAACCCTGGCTGGCCTGGAACCTACAGCCCACCTGTGCCTCTTGAGTACTGGAATTACTTGCATGTAGCAGGCCATGCTCCATCAAACTTTTGATGGTCCTCTCAGGCCTTTGAGGATGGTCAGAATCTCCTTACACTGTTATCTGGACCCAGAGAGCGTGGGGCACAGGACCAGGAGAGTGACTGGGTGCTCAGCTTTGTCAGCCAGCGGCTCTTAAACACATGTGTCTCTCTCTGCTTGCACCCTGTGTGGTGGTATTTTCAGAGGCAGGAAGAAGGTGTCAGATCCCCCAGAGATGGAGTTACATGTGGTTGTGAGCTGCTTGATGTGGGTCCTGGGAACTGAGCTTGGGTCCTCTGCAAGAGCAGCAAACACTGCTAGCAGCTACTGTGCCCCCAGTCCATGGTTCTTGATCGCTCTATCTCCTATTGGAGGGTGAAAACGACCCAGGCTGCAGTCAGAGAGAGCGCCTTGACATCACTCTGTCCACTGGGCACAGATAGGCAGAACGTGGCAACTGGCTCTTTCCTGGCCTTCAGCTCAGCAGAAGCTGCAGGTACATGGGAAATAGGTTCATCCTTGACCTCAGATAGCTGGCAGAGTTGGGCTTGCCTATTCGTATGTTAGTGTGCTTTGTAGTCAGTTTTATGTCAGTGTGTACTTACATTTACATGGTTGTCTATACATGTATGCATTCATGGCTTCTGTGTGTGCAGTGGAAAAGAAGGGAACTTGTTACCGCCCCCCATTTGTACCCTGTGAAGTTAGTTGAGAAAAAGAATAGGATGTTGAACTTGACCCCAAAATGGTAATTTTAAGTTAGCTCCATGTCCATGTAGCAATAGAAATGATAGTGGGAGGAAAATGCGGGGTTGAGGGTAAGCCACCATGGCCCAGTGGTGTGGATGGATTATACAATTAGCATTACATATCTGCCCACAACCTTACTGTTTTTACATATTTCCTATAGGCTTGTTTATATGACTGTATAGGTGTTGAGAAAGGTCTAGAAGAAATGCCCCATTTGGAGGTTGTGGTTTTCTTTAGGAAACAGGAAGAGCAAGACTTTGGAAGGTTTGAGAGGAAGACAGACACTTGTATTGGTTTGTTGGCAGATGTCCCATTATGGAACTCTCCAGAGCCTCATCCACGGACCACACCAGACTGAGACCCTTGCTGATGGAGATTTCTTGTGAGTGAAGAAAATTCTGTAGCTTCCTCCCTGAACTCCGTGCCTCAGTTTCTCCCTCCATGTTCTGTTTTCTGTCCTTCATGTCCTGTGCTCGGAACATTGAAGCCATGTGACATTCTCTACACATTAACTTTGTGCTAAAAATCATCCCTGAATGTCAGTGGAGAGAAATGGGACCTGGATCTGGGTACTCCAACCCCCCTCCTCCCCCCCCAA
>CM053758.1:16646643-16874048 GCA_028658305.1 Pachyuromys duprasi
TCTCTGTGAAAGGGGACCCCGAGATCCCACTCGGAGGGATTGCTTGCCGGTGACAGTGAGGGATGCGCACTAATTTTGCTATAGTCACCTTTTGAACTACAGCTCGCCCCGCCCACTCTGCGTGAGAACTTGACCACAGCGCTTCTTCCCTCCAGGCGCGACAGGAGTGTGACCCTCGCTGGATCTCTCCCGGATTCTCAGAGAAAGCTCCCCACCCCCACCCCGTCTTTCCGAGTCCCAGGTGGGTCCCCGCAGTGGCGAGCTTGGTGGTGGCCAGACACCCTAACGCCCTCGGGTGGGAAACTGAGGCTGGGTGGCCGGCTCTGGGCAGCTGTCAGGGACAGGACAGCAGTCACGGCCGCGGTACGCGCGCGGGGGTCGCTGTCATACCTGATTAGGTGGCGGCTGGAGTCTGCAGTGATGGCAGCTACGGTGGTGGCGTCTGTCCGTCGGAGTGGCTGTGGCGCCGGTCACCTGTAGAGCCGGGGACGCTGTAGGCGGAGGGAGCAAGGAGGGCGGGGAGCGCCCGGGAGCACCTGACGGGAGGAGCCTGCCTGCCTGGGTTAGCTGGGCCACCTGCACCACCAGGCTCCCGAGCCACCTTTTCCCACTTCACAGGCTCCAGGCCCACGTCCTCTGTGATCTACACAGGCCGCTTCTCACCTCCCAGTCCCATTCTCTATACAACGGGGGCTGAGGGGTGGGGACGAGATGGGGGCGGGGGGGGGCGGGACTCCATACCCTACATAACTGCAGAAATGCCCATCCCCCATCGCACACACAAACTTTCCATCTTTCTGTCGCGCTCACCTCGCTGGAGCGCATCACACACTCTGTGACACATCAGTTGTTACCAAAGTCGAGATTTCACTGCACAAATTGAGGATTTCAGGGGATCCCCCTTTGTTGGTCTCCTCAGAACATTCTCACACCTGGATGATCATGGGATATAGCTTTCACCTCTGCAGTAGATAACTGACGGGCCACCCAGAAGTCTTCCCCCAGTGAGCCCACCGCACCGTGGTGTGGCCTCCAGTAATCCCTGTTACTCCTGTGCTAGAAGCTGAACATGATTGGTCCCTTCCAAGTTGAAGCTGGACCTCCGTTTTGAGAGGATAAGAGGCGGCACTTTATGAGGCGATTAGGAGTCCCTGTTGAGGAGTCGGGTGGTCCATCTACTCGGTTAGCAGATGAACTCATCCAGCTGGTCATCGAGTTAATGGCCATCATCGGACTGGGTGTGCCTTTGTGGCTGGCTTCACTAGCACCTAACTTCCAGCACTGCTCTGGGACTCTGCCAACAAGGAGGACATCACTAGATTCAGGACCTAGCGACCTTTGTCCAGAGCTGGGAGCCAAAACAAACTCTTCTTTGAAGCGCATCCAGTATTGTGGCATTTACAAGAGAGCAAGACTGAGGACGCCTGCCTCCCAGTACTCTTCACAGCTTTCCCTTTACTGGGTCTCCTCTCCCAGGTCAAATTACCCTCCTCTTGGTTCAGCTCCTCTCTTTCCAGTAACCACACCGTTTCACTTCCCGAGTATCTGTCCACGGATGCTCCTAACAGAAGAGCTCTTGATGTTTGTATTACAGGCACCTACTGTGCTTTTAAAAGCTATCGAAGACCCCAGAATTTTTATTGGCATGGGTGTCTTCGTTTGCTTTACATTGCTGTGCTCATTTTTACATTCCAGTCCCTCTCAAAGGAAGCCAGGGTTGGAACATAAGATGGGCAGGAATCTGGAAGCAAGAACTGAGGCAGAGGCTGAGGCTTGCTCAGCCCACTTATTCCTCCCAGGACCACGTGTCAGGGGGTGGCAGCTCCTACAGTGGGCCCTCCCACATCAACCGTTCACCAAACTTGCTTACAGGCCAATCAGATGGAGACATTTTCTCACGTGCGTTTCCCTCTTCCAGGAAGACCCAAACTTGTATTAAGTTGACAAAAACCAAACCAAACCAAAACCAAAAACCCTAAGCGGCACAAAGGGTTATACCTATTACTATAGATGCCTTTACTATTTTCTAACATGCCTTCAGTCTTAGCACTTGGGAGGAGAGGCAGGAAGACCCAGAGTCTGAGGTTACCCTCGGCTACCTCATAAGGATGAGGCCAGCCTGGGTTGCACAGGGAGACCTTGTCAAAATAAAATAAGTAAATAACAAACAAACAAACAAATGTTAAATAAACACTGATACTGAAAAAATATTTCCAAAGGTCATATGGCGCAGGGGTAAAATGCTTGCTATGCGGTAATAAAAAACTGAGTTTGAGAATAAAAAGGAAAAAATATATATATATATATCCCAGGTGACCTTGGGACTCTGCTAGCAAGAAGGCCAGTTGCAGTTCCTTGACCTTAGTGTAGAACTATATAAAATTATATATATATATATATATATATATATATATATATATATATATATATATGGAGCTGAGTTCGTATCCCCAGCACCCGGGTAAATGGTATGGTAACACGTGCCCATAATCTCTGTACTGTGGAGGACTGACAGGTGGGTCCTGGGGGGCTGACTGGCTAAACAGTCTAGCTAAAATGGCAAGTTCCGTATTCAATAAGAGACCCTGTCTCAAAAAACATGGTGGCAAACGATAGAGGGAAATACCTGAAATAGACATGTGAAGTCTACCTCTGACCTCTGGACAGGCATTCACCAGCATGCTCATTCCTGCACACACACACACACGCACACACACACACACACACACACACACACACACGCACGCACGCGCACACACACACACACACACACTTTCCCACAAAATAAAAAATATTTCCAAAACCATCACACAGTAGCAACAAATCCTTTATGCTCTGATGTACATAAAATACTTTTACTAAAGTATCTTCCAGGAATGAAAACTTTTGGAAGGGCGCTGTAAGCACTTCACTGAATCTCTTTGATGCCTGGCTTCCTAACAGTCCCTTGAACCATCCTTTACGCTTCTTCATCTGGTCTGTTGCCCCATGTTGTTTCAGTGGAAGACAATGAAGGAATCCCAGCTTCAAATACTATGACCCCTTGGCATGCCTTGAAGATGGCCTGTCTCTAGCGGAGGCTCACACTGGATTTGAATCCCCAGTGTGGGAGGTGACAGGGTGCTGTTCCAGTTTCTTAATCCAACCATTGCATTTAGAGGTGGGGCCTTCGGGAGGTGATTAGTACTAAGTCATCAGGGTGGAGCCTCATGATTGAGTGATGGTGGCTTTATGAGGAGAAAGGGCTGGGCTTGGTGGTCACACCTGTAATCCTGGTACTCAGGAGCTGAGTCAAGAAGAGCATGAGTTTGAGGCCAGCCTGGGCTATTAGTGAGACCCCGTCTCAAGAGCAAGCAAGCAAAAGAGAGACCATAATATCTGAACAGACAGAGTCTGTTTTTCTATTGCTGTGATGCCCAGGTCACCTTGGGACTCTGTCAGCAAGAAGGCCAGTTGCAGCTCCTTGACCCTGGTATAGAACTATATAAAAGCACCAGAAGACAAGCTAAGGTACTTGCCAATGCCTCTGCATTTTGTTTTAAAAATCATACTTATTTATTCATTTATGTATTTGTTCATTGGTTTATTTCATGTGTGTGCGTATTATGTGTACATGCATGCATGCACATGTAGTGGACAGAATGCAACTTGCAGGAACCTGTACTCTCCTTTCACCAAGAGGGTCCTGAGGGATCGAACTCATGTCCTCAGGCTTGGTGTCAAGTGCCATCATCAGAAGAACCACCTTGCCAGCTCTGCTTTTGCACTTTGAATACAGCTATTAGCTTGGTTGAAAAGACATACAATGTCCTGATACCGTTATGAAAGGGAACTTTTGGACTCTTTGTTCCCTTTGAAAGGGTCTTGAAAACTGTTGCTCTAGCACTTCAGGTAGGAAATAGTTGCTAGTTCGGCTATTATTTGCTTCCCCAAATGGCCATTTCATATGGTTCAACTCGATGTGTGCTTTTGTGAGGACTTTCCCTTTGGCTGGGCCAAGTTACAGATGCTATTAGAATGGGTTCCCCAGGTGGGAATGAGTGGGCCTGGGTTGCTGTGATCAGCTGTGTACAGCTGACCCCCCTTTTTGTGACACGATTTCTAATAAGGGGGGATTGGAGTTTGGAGGTATCAAAGAACTCCAGATTGTCGAATGGCAGGCTGACAGTGTGTGTGTGTGTGTGTGCGTATGCATGTGCATATGTGTGTTATCATGCAGGTACACATATGAACACATGGAAGCCAGAGATTGATACCAGGTGTCTTCTATCACTCTTCACTTTATTATTATTATTATTATTTGAAATGGGATCTTTCACTGAACCTGGAGTCACTGATTGAGCTTGCTAGTTAGCCAGAGACCTCTAGGGATTCCCCACTATACTTTTTAATATTTTTTTTGTTTGTTTTGTTTCTTTGATGCAAGCTAGGGTCATCTGGGAAGTGGGAACCTCAACTGGGGAAATGCCTCCATCAGATTGACCTGTAGGCAAACTTGTGTGTATGTGTGTGTGTGTGGGGGGGGGATTTTCTTGTTTAGTGATTGATGTGAGGGGTCCCAGCTCACTGTAGGCAGAGCATCCCTGGGCGACGACCCTGGGTGGTATAAGAAAGCAGGCTGGATGTGAGCCTGGAGATCAAGCCAGCAAGCATCATTGCTTTCCATTTTCAGTTCCTGCCTCCAGGTTCCTACGTGATCCCCTGTCCCTTTATGATGGGCTTTCATGGGTAAGATGTGGTAAACCCTTTCCTCCTCAGGTTAGTTTTGAGGGTACTGTTTATCACAGCAACAGAAAGCAGATGAGGGCACCCACCTGCCTCCAACTCCCCAGCGTTGGAATTAGGGATGCAAGCTGTCGGACGAGCATTTTGCCTAGGTGCTAGGGATCCAAACTCGAGTCTTCATGCTCTCATGGGAGCCCCCTTGCTGACTTAGCCACCTCCCTGTCACCCGGGCTGACATTTTGTTGTTGCTGTCATTTTCATCGTTGCTCTTTTTTTGAGACGGGGTCTCATGTAGCCCAGGCCGGTCTCAAAAGCGCTATGCATTGAGGCTGACTTTGAACTACGGATCCTTCTGCCTCCACTTCTCTAGTGCTGGGATTACAGTACCACCCATGCCCAGCAAGCCTGATAAGTTTTCAGGCTGTGATTTAAATCACTGTGAACAAAGAGCACTGTGTTCTCAAAGACAGCTTGAGCAAACCTGCTCCCTCTACTTCTCTGGTAGGGGTGTCACTGTGCCCAGAGCACCTGCCTTGATTGAGGTCAGGTCTTTATGTCTCTGGATCTAGTAGCTAGTTTTTGTTTGTTTAGAATACCTTTTTTTTTTTTCCTTCTAGAGGAATGTATGTGGGCCGAACTATAGAATGACTTCATTTCTGGATGGAACCATGACAAGTTGTGGAAGGTGGATTTCTGCCAATAGAAGCTCCATTGAACATTTAATACTACTGCAGAAGCACTCCCCTCCTGCTTTAAAAATAATAATAAAATAATTCGAGGAGATGATGCCAACAGGAAAGGACCCAAGGTTAGCTAAGCCAGCTCTGGTAAGCAGCACAATGTTCAATGCTGAAGCCCTGGTTCCCTCGATAGACAGAAACAATTTGAAGACTGTTTTGCATAGGCGACAAGGTAAATAAATATCTTTCTGTGGGGAGGAGGTAGCGCTAGCACTGGTTCATACTGCTCAGGCGACAGCACCTGATTTAGCTCTGTTGGGGCCCACAAGATGTCTTGGCAGGTAAAGGCACTTGCCCTTTGAGCCCTATGACCTCAGTGCAATCCCTGGGACACACATAAAGGAAGGGGAGAACTGATATCTATTAGTTGCCCTCAGATCTCCACACATGTAAACATATGTATTATATGTGTATGAAATATAAGACTAAGTGCTGGTGTTGGGGTGTAGCTCCGCACTAGAACGCTTTGACTGGCAAGTACAAGGCCTGGGGTTCAAGACCTGGCACCTCAAAACAAAATCCCAGGGGAAAAGGGAGATCCTACCAGAAAAATGCAAAGAGAAACAGGGTTGAAGTATTATGGTTTGACCCACTCACGGCCGTATCATGAGTTAGTCCTGCCCTCTGGATATGTCAAGCCCACGAGGGTGGATATTTCCTTTGGGCCAGGCTACCTTGGAAATCCTGTTGCTTGCAACCAAAAAACTCCTGGTTATGTTGTTTGATGTCATATTGTTTGTTTGCTTGCTTGTTTGTTTTTTAAAACTACAAAAGAGTGAAGTCAGAGGGGCAGCTAAGATTTATATTCTTTAAAACATGTATTTGTAGAATCATGGCAGCCTTGAAGGTTTGGCTCCAAATGATGGTGCCTGTGATACTCAGAGTGCAGAGTTGCAAGCCCTGACTTTGAGAAGGGCCTCCCAGAGATGCAGCGTCACCTGCAGGGCCAGAGGCCCACAGGGTATGTGTGTGTGTGTGTGTCTAGTTCTGCAGTCTCACATTACTGATTACAGGCAGGTCCTTGGGTAGTGTTGTGGCAATTACATGGCATTTCCCCTGCCTCTGAACTTACAACACCAGCAGATGCTATACCCACCTCCCTTTACTATCCTTTCTCTTTCTCTCACATTCCCCAGGCCTCTACTCATGCCCCGTCTCTACTACTACAGTTGAAACACTAAGTCTTCTTTATCCAGAGAATCTTGGTTCTGGTTTCCCACATGAAGAAACTGACTTGGAAGTGTCAAGGAACTCCCCGACACAATGGCAAAGCCCCTGCGTGGAGACACAGCCTGCAGTCCTGGGGCAAAGAATGTGGCGTTGGAAGAGGTCCAGGTTTCAGACATTTTGTCAGGTCACCTGTCGTCATTGTTGCTTTAGAACCACTGTTTAAAAATCAGGAAATATGATACAAAGCCTCAGCCTGAGCGCGGTGTCATCCTAACCCAGGATAGTCTCTTGTCAGTGCCTCGGGGGCATTTGGGTGTTCAGCTTCCTCCGACTGATTTTTTTTTTTTTCTTAGCAGTGGCCTCAAAGTCCTCCAGTCCCTGCCAAGCCCAGCAGTCCTTCCCCACCCCTGGTTCCCAGAAATACAACCAGAAGCCCCAAGAACCCACAGGACATAGCCAGACTGGTCCTGGTGTTTACCTGGCCACTCAGCACATAACTTCCCTTCTCTCTCTTCCCACTGGCCAGGCTCCGAGGGCTCTTTAGAAAAGACTCAGCAATGTTACTCTGGAAGTTTTTGGTTGCCTCTGGGAACCTTGAGAAAGACCAGACTGAGCTTCGGTGACCTTGAAAAGGCTGTGGGATGGTGCTGAGAAGGACTTACATGAGGGGGTTGGGTAGGCCAGGGTGCTGAGGCAAAAGGAACCATATGTTCTGTGGTTTCCTTTTTACACTTTGTTTTATTTATTTATTATTATATTTTAATTTATTGAGAACCGCATTGCCACAGCACTCGTGTGGAGGCAGGAGCATGAGGCGGAGACGCTTGTTCTCTCTTCCGGCACGTGGGGCCTGGGATCTAATTCAGAACAGTCAGGCTTGGTAGCAAGTACCTTTTCCATCTTGCCTGCCTGGCTCTGTGGTTTTTCAAACTAAGGAATGCTGCGTGTGGGATGAAAGGAGATAGAGCCATAGTTTAGCTGTGTAGGAAAAGCCAGATGACACTGTGCTGAGTCATTCAACAAATATTGTTGAGCATCCATTAAGTATACACCAGTAAGTAAGATAATGAATCTTCCAGAAAGTAGGAACTGATAAGGAGAAAAATGAATGCCAGCCGAAAGAGATGGTGAGAGGGCTGGATTTGAATTTAGAGGAGGCGCAGGGGTAAGGTGCTAACGGATATAAGGGAGCTAGCAGTGTAGATTGTCTGGGAGAAGAATGGCCCCTGTTGAAACCAGCAAGTGCAACGGCCCGAGGTGGGGCTGTGCTTGGGAGCTTGGCCAGCAGGAGGAGACCAGTGTGTTTGGAGAGGGCCAGAAGGAATGGGAGCTGTCTCATGTCTCAGTGTCCCGAAACCACCGGATTTGTCTTGGTCTGCTGCAAGAGAGAAAGCGTGTAGTGAGGTGAGGACTCACAGGTCATGCTGGCCAGACAGCCTGGGAGGGGAAGTCCACAGTCTCGGAGTTTTACACTGGTGTCACAGGCCTGAGTGTTGTCTTCTTGCACTGGCTGGGCTATTATCTACGAAAGAAAACTTTCCCAAATCAGTGGTATAGTTTCCCTGATTCCCACGATGCAGACGCGTGTATCTGTTTCCCTTTGTGTACAAGTTTTCAAAAATCCTGAGTTCAGCCCTGGATTGTGTTTGTCACCCATGACTTGGAGGGTGTAGGGGATGATCATGGGTCTGTTGATACGTTCCACAGAGCAAGTAAAAATGGTACATCTCCCATTGGAGGCATCCACGTCCTCTGATGTGTTCTTGGCAGAAGAAAACTGTAACCCCAAGCAAACCTCCCAAACAAGAATCTTCAAGCAAGATGTCCACCTGAATCTGATGAGGTGTCTAGATGTAACTGAACACTTACAGTAAGTGCAGGGACAGAGGGCCAAGCTGAGGAAAACGCTAAGTGACACCATGGGGCTGTAAACAGCAAAAGAAAATTCCTTCCTCCCTCCCTTCCCGCTTCCCCTTCCCTTCTCCTTTCTTTCCTTTTTTCTCCTTTTTTTCCTTTTATTACGTGTGTGTGCTGTGTGTATGCACATATGGTACAGGTGTATGTGCATGTGTCTGGAGCCAGAGGCTGACATCCGGTTTCCTCT
This sequence comes from Pachyuromys duprasi, assembly GCA_028658305.1. NCBI lineage: Eukaryota > Metazoa > Chordata > Mammalia > Rodentia > Muridae > Pachyuromys > Pachyuromys duprasi. The sequence goes on from CM053758.1 coordinate 16,655,383, forward strand.
ATTTATCGCTCTCCACCTTATTTTATGAGACAGGATCTTTCACGGAATCCAGCACTCACTGATCGACTAGACTGGCTGGCTGGCAAGCGCTGGGGACCCTCCTGTCTCCTTCTCCTAAGTGCTAGACACACGCTGATGTTCCTGGCTTTAAAAAAATATTATTTTCTATGTCTGGGTGTAGTACTCAGTGGTGGAGGAAGCCAGAAGAGGGCATTGGATTTCCTGGAACTGGAGTTATAGGGAATTATGAGCTGCGATGTGGGTGCAGGGAGCCTAACCCAGGGTCCTTAGAAGTGCAGCAAGTGCTCTTAGCTGCTGAGCCATTTCTCCAGCACCGCCTATGCCTGGCTCCCCCACCCCCAGCGTTTTGTTTGCTTGCACAGTATATGCTTATTGGAAGGGTTACTGAGTGGTTGATTGGTTGGTTGGTTGTGTGTGGTTATACTTGTAGAGGTCTTAAGGCGGCTCTCTCCTTTTTACCCGGTGGTCCTGGGGACTGAGCAGGTACCTCAACCTGCTGATGCATCTGGCTAGCAATCTCCAGAAACATTATTTATAGCTGGTTCAAACCAGGACCCAGAGTTCACAAATTGATCCTATGTCTTCAGTCTCTTCAAGTCTCAGCCTTCTCTTTCATTTCCCCCTCCTTTCCCAGGTCATTGACTTGTTACCAGTGGCATTGTCTTGATGGCAGAATAGCCCCCCCCCCTTTTACTGCCTCCTCGGGGTCTATTTCACGAGTCCCTCTGTGCTTCTTGTAAGTGAGACTCATCCCACGGTTTGAGCACATCTAGCTGAATGCTGTCGATCATAATTTTTCTCAGGGAGTGTTGTGAGTTGCTTCTTACAGCAGGGTACAGTGATGGATGCAGCTGAGATCAATCTGTGTGGTGACAAGCTGATCCCTGCACTCTCAGGCTATTGCTTCTCTTATAATCAGTCTGTCTCCTGTGAGCTGACAGTTCAGCAGTGCTGATGTGCAGCCAGCCTTTCCTGAACCCTTTACCCCGAGCCTCTGTAGCCATACGCGATCCTCGCCTGATTCAATTGTTTCATTCCTGGTTGCAAAATCTGAAAGCTCACCTTCCTCCAACTTGATGAGCAATCGTCCCATAGAGAGCTTTTCCCTTCATTGTCTAGGGTAGTAGATTCTTTCCATTCGATTACTACTGTTTTTAGAGGGAGAATTTGATGCCATGGCTGGTTAGACCAGTGTCAGATCTATTTTTTTTAATCTCTTGAATATCATTATGACTCTTCACTAATCTTTAAAAATAGATTTAAGGGATAGAGAGGTGTCTCAGTACTTTAGAGTCCTAGATGCTTTTGCAGAGGGCCAAAGTTTGGTCCCCAGCATCCACAAAAGGCTGCTTGTAACTGTCGGCAGCTCCAGCTCCAGGGGCCCCTGTGTCTGGCACCTGCACTCCTATGTATATACATGCCCGCGCGGGCGCGCGGACACCCACTCAAAAGTAAAAACAATCTTAAACAAAACAAAACGCAATCTCTTAAGACACTCCTATAAGCCTTTCTTAAATTAACCCCATGTTCCTGTTTTCCAGCATCTTTGACAAAACTGAGAGACCGGTGTTGCTCCATTGCTATCAACCTTCACTGATTTTTCTAGAATGCTGAGGGTCATATGCAGAGCCTGTTGCATGCTGGGAAAGCAACTCTACCAACAGACCTATACCTACTCAAATGTGGTCCCACTTCAGCAAGTGGGAGTGTCAGGCTGGCTGTGTGCTGCCTACATGGCTGTGAACCCCAGTCATCTCTGACTAGTTTCTTTGCTTTCTGACCCAAATGAGACATCCCTATGCCCATCTGAATTTGACTTCCATATACCTCCAGTTAGATCCCTTTGCCAACACTTAAAAAGTGGTGGAATTAGCCGGGCACGATGGCCCAAGCCTGTCATCCCAGCACTTGGGGATGCAGAGGCAGGCAGATCTCTGTGAGTTTGAGGCCAGCCTGGTCTACAAAGTGAGTCCAGGGCAGTCAAGGCTACACAGAGAAACCCTGTCTCAAAACGAAACAAAACAAAATCAAAACCAAATCAAACCAAAACAAAATTAAAAATAAGTGGTGGAATTAATTTGACAATCAGGATTTTTCTCTCTTGTGTGATTTATGTACATGTTTGTTTTAGCGTACATGGCCAGAGTTCTTCAATCACTCTCCATCTTATTTTAACTAAATCTTCTGTTCCCCTTCCTTCTCCATCCCCTCCTTTTTTAGTGTGACTTCCAGAGTATGGAAGTCAGAAGGGAACTTTGGGAAGTCAGTTCTCCTTCCACCATGTGGGTTATTTGGATGGAACTCAGGTTATAAGGTGTGGCAGCAAGCACCTTTACCCTCTGAGCCATCCTGCAGGTCCTCCATCTTGGTGTTTGCAATAACAGGGTTCCCTGATGGACCTGGAGCTCATCAGTTCAGCTAGGCCAACCTGGCAGGCAAGCCCCAGGGATCCTCCTGTTGCTACTGCCGCAGCTCCAGGATCCTAGGCTTGTGCACCAAACTCAGATTCTTACGAGGTGCTGGGAACCCCAGCTCAGGTCCTTATGCTTACACAGGCAAGCGTTTTAACGACCAAACCATCTCCTCCTTTTCCATCTTTCCTGAGAAGTCAGCACTCTTGACAGCGGCTCTATTTACTTTATTTTATTTTTATTATTTTTGAGACACAGTCCGTTGTGCCGGCCAAGCTGGCCTTGAACTTGTAACCCTCCTGCCTGTGCTGGGATTTCCATAGCTTCCATCAGGACAACCAGATAGCTCTGAGGTCCATGCCTTCTGGCTGACTCTCACTGCTGGCTTAGCAGGGCTGCCCCAGTTAGACAGATGTGGTTCCTTGTTCCTCCTTCTAACTAGTTTGTTCCAGGCCTTGGTAGAAACTGCCTGGATGCCGAGGCCACCTGGCCCTGTTCTCTCAGGGTGAAGAACACAGGCCTCAGCGCATGTCTGCTCAATCCTTCCCCTCCCATCTTTCCCTCCCAAACATAAAGGGACTTCCCTGTCCCTACCTCTCTTGGCTACATGTTCACTCTTCTTCAGCAGACTCCATTCCCCAGGTGCTCCTGCAAGTTGGCCAATAGGCTTTTTGTCATATCGAGCTCCAAAGTACTCAACAGGAGTCTGGCTGGAAGGCACAGAGGGGTAGGGGGACCCTCTGTCCTCTATCCTCTCACAGTGAATCCTACTCAACAGGCTGCATCTCCTCTGTCCTGCAGCTCTTCCCAGGACAGCCATACCCTAGTTCTAGCTCCTTCTGCATGGCCATGCTCTGGGTACCCAGATACCCTGCCCTGTGCCCCTGAGCCCCAGCAATTGGTGCAGTTTCTGGCTCTGGCTAGCCCTAGGTTGTTTTTCCATTACTTGTCGGCTCCCAAGCTGTTGTAGCCTTTGTACACTCAATTCGCTTATTTTTTTTTTAATTAAATGTTTTCTTTTTGAAATGCCTAATGCACTTTCGTTTTTCTGACATAACAGTCATGACCCTGATTTCGTAAAATATACCCTGGTTGCTGCCTTCCTTTCTTCCTTCTTTCCTTCCTTCCATCTTCTCCCCTTTTAAATTTATCTTGGTGTTTTGAAACAAGGTTTCATGTAACTCAGACTGGTGTCAAACTTGCTTAGTGACTTAAGATAATGAGTGTGTTTATTCTTCCAGTTTTCAGATAAAACAGAGAGGTTGAGTCATTTGCTCAAAGTCACACAGCTGGTAGAGAAGAGGGGGTGTGATCTGAACCATCAGCAGCTAATATTCTGAATGCTTTCACTGGTGAACTTCATTGTTAAAGTGTAAACGCCTTTCTCTTCCATTAGCTCTTAGCAGGAGAGAAGGGTTCACGGATTACTAAACAGGATACCACGTGGTATATGCTAATCATTCCTTGGTGTGCTTTCTCACTCATTCACTTCATTCAGCAAACTCTAGGCACCAATTATGCACTGATTACACAGCAACCCCGGGAGTAAGGGCTGGTTAGGAGACCCATGGCCATCTTCAGGGTCCTAGACCACATGTTCTCAAGCTACAAAGTGCAGAGTGGTGTGAGGGGAAGTTTACTCCTCTAAAGCAGAAGGCGTTCGGTTAGGACATACTTGAGCTTGCTTCTTGCTTATTTTCTTGCTGTGTGTCCTTTGTTGTGCTTATTCAAACTCTGGGTTCATAGCTGTAATGCCTACATAGGGACATCATGTGGGAGCAGAATTGGACTTGGAAAGCAAACATCCTAGAAGCAGATTAGGGCTTAGTAATGAGAGATTACTGTTCTTTGTTGGTAGTGGGTATTCATTTTTCATGAACAGCAGAGACACAAGATTCTTTTAAACGCTGTGTTCCTTCTTTGGTAAAGTTTGTCTCTGCTCATCAATCAGACATGGGCGTTTCAAATCAACAAGTCTCAGCAGATCAAATCAGTGCTAAGGGGCCCAGATCTGTTAGAAGACCAAAGACAGCTCTTGGGTTCCAGGGGCTTCAGGAAGGCAGAGGCAGCCCTAGTTACCTGGCTCCTGTCAGTCCTCTGCCCTTCTGATGACCCAGCCCTGCCTGGCTCCAGGTCTGTCACGCTTGGATAGTTTTAAAGAGCTGCAGCGCTTTCTAATGTAGAAAGTGTGATCTGTCAGTCCGCAGACTCGGGTGAGCCACGCGTAAAGCTGTTTGCTTTTCTCTAACTGTGTCACTCAGTTTCTCCCCATTTCCCCCCAGGAAGTATAAAGATGAGCTCCTGAGGAGCCCTGGTGTTTTTCCTTGAAATCGCAGCGCATCTGTGTGTGGCTGGCCTGCTGGGCTGCTCACGGAGGTCACCGGTGATGGGCCAGCCCAGCTCCATAATTCCCCCCAAGCCTAATGTTCCTATCATTCTTCCTGCCATCTTTCCCTCCGTATAGCACTAGAAAATCAACTTCATTCTTATTGTCCACACCAAAGACACTGCATTGTTTTTTCTAAGTGTAAAAAATTGGCACATACTGCACAGCTGTAATTCCAGCACAAGGGAGGCTGAGGCAAGAGGATCTTCAGTTCAAGACCAGGCTGGGCTGCATAGTGAGCTCCTGTTTCAAAACAAACAAACAAAACAACAAAATAAAATAAAGGAAGTGAAAGCCAGAATAGAAAACCAATCTTTTGTGTGTGTGTGTGTGCGTGTGCCTGCCTGTATGATGTGTACGGATGTGTTTGTGTGTGCATATGTATGATCACGCATGGTCACACATCTGCGCAGAGGTCAGAAGCTGACTTCGGTGTCTTCCTCGATTACTCTCCACTTATTTTTTTTAAGTTTTAGGTTATTTTGTTTTAATATTTTATGTTCATGATTGTTTTTCATTCATGTCTGTCTACTACGAGCATGCCTGGTGCCTGCGTAGGGCCAGAAGAGCACACCAGATCCCCTGGAACTGGAGTTATAAACCCGTTTTGAGCTGCCGTGTGGGTGCTGGGAATTGAGCACAGGTCCTCTGCAAGAGCATCAGGTTCTCTTAATCACAGAGCTAATGCTTCAGCCCGTCCATCTTCTTCATTTGCTTTTTGAGACAGGGTCTCTCATTGCACCCGAAGATTGCTAGGCTGGCCACCCAAGTCTGGGGTGTCTGTGTCTGTTCCTCTCTTCCCTCAGCATTGGGTCCTGGGATTGCAACTCAGGTCCTCATGCTTACCTAGCAAGCACCTCACCCGGCGGGCCATCTCTCCAGCCCTCAGCCACTTTAAAGTTGACAGTCCAGTAGCACTGCAGGAAGCCACCATGTTGCCTAAACATGACGCTAGTGTTTTCATGTCACACGAAGCACTTGAACTCAATCTGTCTGTCTAACCCACAGGCTCCCGGTAACCCACAGCTCTGCATTCTCTGTGTGTGATTTACCCAGCCTGTGTATTTCACCGAGCCGAAGCTCTTCTATGTGGCTTTCTGTGTCTGACTTCTCCTTGGAAAGGTGTTTTGAGGTCTGAGCGTGCTGGGGCGCGTCCGGCACTCTGCTCTGTTTTATAGTTGAATCGTTCTGGAGGCCTGTCTTTTATGTCTCACAGCCAACAGCCAGTGAATCCAGCTGGCTCTGTCTTCAAGATATTTTTAGAACAGAGTCACTTTCTGCCCTCTCTGCTGCTGATACCTGGTCCCTACTCATCAACTCATCTGGATTACTACATTTGTGTGTGTGTGCACATGTATGTGTACATACATGTGTGAGTGTGCATGTGTCATGATGTGCATGTGGAGGTCATGTATTCCCTCTGTGTCCCATGTGAGTCCTGGGGATTGAACTCAATCTGTCTTGGCAGCAGGAACCTTTACCTGCTGAGCCACCATCTTGCTGGCCCTTTTATCTTGTGGTTTTTTTGTTTTGTTTTGTTTTATTTTATTTTATTTATTATTTGTTTTGTTTTGTTTTTCAAGACAGGGTTTTCCGTGTATCCTTGGCTGTCCTGGACTTGCTTTGTAGAGTGGGCTGGCCTCGAACTCACAGAGATCGGCCTGCCTCTGCCTCCTAGAGTGCTGGGATTAAAGGCGTGCACCACCATTTCCAGCTTTATCTTATGTTTTAGGACAAGGCTTCTCTCTCTGAGCCTGGAGCTCACCTGTTAGCCAGACTGGCTGGCCGGCAGGCTCACTCCTGGGATCCTCCTGTCTGCATCTTCCAGGGCTGGGATGGCAGGTGTGTGCTGAGGATGGAGTTCACAGCACACTCTACCTCCGGAGCTCTCCCTCCGCCTTAGATTATCAAGCTCTGTACCTTCTGTCTCCCTCTCTGCCTCCAGGGCCTCTGACACTAATCCTATCTCCACACAGAATCCAGACGGATTCCCGAAGAACCGAAGCCATGCCCTGTCTTCTCTGCTGGAACCTCTCTGGTGCCCACCCCCATGTAACTCAGCAGCAAACATGTCCCATGAGGCCCCCACCATACCAGCTCTGTCCTTTCGTGGTTCCTTCATCCCGTGGCATCAGGCCGCTTAGGCTGGCATCCTTAATATCAGAACTCGTGAACATTTCTTTTTTTATTTTAATGTTCTAGAGATTTATTTCATATGTATGAGTGTTTTGCCTGCGTGTATATATGTACAACTTGTGCATGCCATGTGCCAGCACAGGTCAGAAGAGGGCACTCTTTCTTCTGGAACAGGAGTTATGGATGCTTGTGAGCACCATGTTTGTACTGGGAACCGAACCTGGGTCCTTTGAGAGAGCAAGTGCTTTTAACTGCTGAGCCATATCTCCCTTCAACTTTTTGTTCTCATGTTCTCTCTGGAACACTCTCTCACAGAGACAGCTAAGCGGTTTGCTTAGTTTCAGTTGGGTCTTCATCTGAATGCCCCCTAACCAGGTGAACTCTTTAGGTTGTGTCCCTCTCCCCAGCTGCTGCTCTGTCTGCTTCTCCCGTAGGTTTTCTTCAGACCACTGTTATCCCCATTCCTCGTACTTACTGCATTGTTTTCCTGCTGCCCCGTTTCAGCCCCGTAGAACTTACGTCACCAGGAGCAAGGACTTCGTGTTGTTTGAAGGCACTGCTGTGTCATCACTTGCCTATGCCAGGGCAGGTGTTTGCCTGCTGTGTAGGAAGCTCTTGATAGACATTCGATAAAGGCGTGAATGTGGGCCTTCCATTCAGTAGTTCATTAGTGCGTGTGGTGGTGCAATTCTGTAAATCCCAGCACCTGAGAGCCTAAGATGGGAAGGACAAGAGTCCGAGGCCAGTTTAGGCTACATAGAAAGGACCTGTCTCAAAACACCCAAATCAGGAACTGGGGAAATGGCTCAGTTGATAAAGTGATTGTTGTGTAATCTCAAGGACCTGAGTTTGAATCCCTAGCACCCACACAAAAAGCTGGGTGTGGTGACATGTAACTACAACCCGAGTGCTGGCAAGGTGGAGACAGGAGGATGTGGCTTTGTAGCCCAGCAGTCTTGCCAAAATATTGAGTTCAAGATTCAGTGAGAGACCCTGTCTCAAAAAAAAATGTGGATGATGACTGAGGAAGACCTCAAACATTGACCTCTGGTCTTCTTGCGTGACCACTCAGATGCACACCCATACACACGTCAAAGCAAAACCCCAGAAGCTCCTCAAATCCCAGCCTTTGTTTGACATACCCAGTACCCCATGACAGTGCTCCGAATGGTGCCACATGTCATGGGGCAATGCTCTCAATCAGGCTGCTGATGCTTCGGCCTCCACTTCCCCTTTCTGTCCGGTCTTATGAAGTCAACTCTTGACTTCCTGGATGCCAAAAGTGACAGGTGGATTTATGGTCCTTCATTTTCTTTGCCTCTCTGTTTGACACCGTTGAACTTCCGCGATGCTATGTGGTGGGAACGTTCATCCCTCAGAGCTCATATATTGGAAATGGAAGCCCCGGATCATATGTCAGTGGTATTTAGAGGTGAGGCTTTGGGAGGTAATTAGAATTAGGCGAGGTTGTGAAGGTGGGGCTGTAGTTGCTTGGACGAAGAGGAAGAGAGTTAGAGTTCTTGCCCTGTCTCACCATACAATATGTCTGCCAGGGTCTGAAGCGGCAAAAGCCCCTCCCCAGATGTCAGCGGATGCCAGGGCCATGACTTTGAACTCCCAAACCTCTAGAACCACAAAAAGGATAAACTTCCGTTCTTTATGAATTACCCAGCGTCTGGCATTTTGCTGTTACAACAGAAAGCGGGTCGAGACACACGCCTCCATGGTGTCACAGCCTCATTTGCTCTTGTCCCTAAGTGCCGGGGCTGTGTGTGTTCTGCGTCGGCCGCCCCACCCTCATTTTCCACCTCGATGCCCACCACATGGGCACTTCACGGTGATCTGTTCTGGGCCCTCTTCTGTCTTTCCTCCTCTCCCTGCAACGAGCTCATGGACTCTTGTGGCTGTCACCAGCCTAAACCTCCACTTGATTCCAGACCCGCTCGGAACCGACCGCAGTGTGTGGCTCTCTCTGACTATCCAGATGGTAGCACCAACTCAGCCAGCGCAAAGGGAAAGCCAATCTGCCCCTGAGCGGCAGAGTGCTGTTCTGTGCAACCGCTCAAGTCCCTCAGGGGACTCCTTTAGGTTGTCTCCATTTTGCTGGGCATCTTATTCAGCTGGAACCCTGGACATCCCATTTCCTGGTGTCTGTCACTCCTGCAGTCAGACCATATTTTTTTCTCAACCTAACAGCCAGCTTGCTGGCATCTTCTCCAGTTCTTCTTCCTCACCTCTTTTCTAGACAGCAGATAGACTTTCTCTGTCTCTGTCTGTCCATCTGTCTTCACTTCTTCCCCCCCCCCCCCCGTTGTCTCCAGAGCTCTGGTTGTCCTGGAACTCACAGATCTGCCCTTCCTCCCTAGTGCTGGGATTAAAGGCATGTGCCAAACACCACATGCCACCTGGTGATTTAACTCTATCGAAAAGACAAATGTGGCCCTGATTTTATTTTGTTTTTTGGAGACAGAGTCTTTTTTTTTTTTTTTGCAGCTCAGGTTGGCCTGGAACCCACTATGTAGCTCATGCGGACCTTGAAGTTATGGTGATTCCCCTGCCTCAGCTTCCCAGTGGTTAGTATTTTATCCTGCAGTGACAGACTTTTTAACCCAGTGGATGTTTGCCCCCTGATGCAGCCCCATGGCTGCCCTGGCATCCTGGTTTGCCTCTGCCCTCTAGAGAAAGGTGGAACTCTTTTCTTTTCAGCATCCTGAGACTGTAGTGCTTTCTGCCCTTCCTGGTGCTGGCTTGTCTGTCAGCTCTCTTCCTGACAACTCCCACCCCCGGCATCCTGACACTTGGTGTCAGCGTAGAGATTCTCTTCCTCCAGGAGGCTTTCCCCTTCTTCCCAGGTCTCATGAAATCCAGGATAATGTGGATTTAGCAGTTCTTGCCTCTTTGACTTTTCGGGTGGACAGCTGGACGGCATTTCTGAGGCGACAGTACAAGCGGTTCACACAGCTGGGTGCTGGCAGCAAACTCTGACCCCAGGTCAAACCCTGACCCAGGGCATCCTCCCCTGCGGTCGTCCATTCTCTCGTTCTTTTTGTCAAAGAGGTGCAGATGATCCCGTGGAGAACTCTTACCCATGGGAAGGGCAGTGCAGCCAAGTGACACATAGAATAAGCCTAGGTTCCTGTACGATGGTATAAAGACAAATTCCATCTGCCCATTTCCCAACCAGTAGCTTGAGATTGATTTATTTTTTCCAGATGGAGGGCAGGCCACAGTACATAGGTGGAGGTCAGAGGACAACTTACAGGAGTTTGTTCTCCTTCTCTAGAATGTCAGCTCTGGGCACCGAACTCAGGCGGTCAGCACCTGCCTTCACCTGCAGGACTCCCGTCTCAAGCCGAGCAGATGAAAGTAATTCCTCTTCCTCCTCCTTTCTCTTCTGTTCCTTCTCTCTTTCTTGCCGTGTAGCCCTGGCTAGCTTCGAACTCACTACAGTCTTCCTGCCTCTCGAGCGCTGAGATCACATGTGTGTGCCGCCATGCCCAGCCCAGCAAGAGATTTCAACGTGAGAAATAAACTCCGTGCTATTAAATATTGTGAGATTTGAAGGTTGTTTCAGCAATGAGCCTACCTTGAAAAAATACCTCTGGAGTCATTCCTTCTCTTTCTTACCTCTTTTCCTGCTTTTAGTTAGTTGTGCATATGTTGTTGTTTGTCTTTTTGTTTTTTTTTTGTGGCCTGGAATTTGCTAGGCATATCAGGCTGGCTTCAAATTCCCAGAGGTCCCTCTGCCCACGGCTCCTCAGTACTGGGATGAAAGGCCACCACACCAGCCATCATCACGCCTCTTCTTGTAAGGAAGTCCTCCCCCCACCATCACGGTAGGGACACTGTATAGCAGCTGCCTCTCCAGTGGTCAGCTCACCTGACTGGGCTTGTGGGAGCGCAAGGCTCCGGGCTGCTTCATCTCAGCAGCATTCGGCTCACACCTGGCCTGCAGCAGCCGCTGAGCAAATATTTGTGGAATTGTATTTGTGGTTGCTGCGCTCTCTGGTTCCGAGTGCCTGTTTTGGTAACCTGCCCAGGACGGAATTCCTCCTACCTCTCAGCAATGGTCCCTTTCTCTCTGAACACTCAGTCCCGCCTGTGAAAGCCGGCGGGAGCTGATGACACAGTTCCTGCAGCCGAGATCCACCCGCTGGCATTCCCAGCATTCCCAGCCTGGGCCTCCACCCACCCATCAGGATCTCAGCAGCTGGGCGAGCTGGCTGCTGTGCTCATAAGTCACATGTCTACCTGTGGAGCTGGGTGCCCCTCACGTCCTCCAAACTGGCTCAGACACTGGGACAGTCCCCAAGACATGCTGAAAAAAAAAAAAAAGGTGCAGAAGACTGGGTATGTTCTGTACTGATGAGAGGGAAAAAAAATAACAAAGAAACAGACATCAGAGTTTGAACAGAACATTTCTTTACCTGTGTGTGCATGACACATATAATATATATATGTGTGTGTGTGTATGTATGTATATATATATATATATATATATATATATATATATATATATATATATATGGGTGGCATGTGCACATACATTTGTTTGGCTGTTCATGCTGGTGGAGGCTGTAGGTCGATGTCAGGTGTCTTCCTCAGTTGCTATGCACTTTGTTCTTCCTGCAGGGTCTCATGCTGTTCCTGCTAGTTCATGGATTTGGCTAGACTGGCTGTCTGGGCTCCCAGAGATTGCCTCGCTCCCCCAACTCTCATCCCCAGTGCTGGGGTGACAGACACATGTACCTGACTTTTGTATGGGTTCTGGGGATCCAAACTCTAGGCCCTACACCTGCATGGCTGACAGAGCTACTCTCCAGGCTCAGGACAGCTTAGAAGACCATGTCAGGGCCTGGAAATGGGAGTTTGGATGTAGAGTTCTTGGAGTAGTCAAGGGAGGGACATATTTCTTATACATTTGAATGGGGAGAGAATAATGTTTCTCTTCCCAAGGTAGCCACTTTCTAATTCCTGAATACCTGTGTGTTGTCACACCTTGCTAAAGGGACCTTGTAAATGTCTAAGGACCCAGGAACTGGATTAGTCTGGATTATCTAGGTGGTTGATGTGATCAAGAAGGTCTGAGTAGCAAGGAGGCAGAGGAGCAGAGGAGAGAAGCAGACGCTGCATTGGAAGCAGGGCCCAGAGATTTCTGCTTCACTAAAGATGGATAGAGATGCTGGCTAGAGGCTAAGGCTCAGGCAGCCAGAGGAGCTACAGAAGGAAGGACACAGATCTTCCTCTAGAGACTCCAGAAAGCACACAGCAGTCCTTATACCTTGCATACCCGAATTTTAAAAGTGTCCATTAAAGCCCATAGTTTAATGCCATAGTTTAGTGGAGTTCGAGACACTCCACTCTTTAGACTTCACTACCTAGGTGGCACTGGAATCCAGGGGCATTTGTCCAAGGAAGTCCTTGCCATCTGAGCACGGCAGTAAACTGAGATGGCAGCTGCCTACCTGTGCAGGATGGCAGAGTCTACCCAAACAGTAAGCTGATGTCACGCAAGATGAGCTCACTGATTTTCAAAGGCTTTGCTGGCTGAGGTAAAGAAAAGTCATGGGTCGGGGATGAGACTGAGCGGTAGATACAGAGAGCACACACCCAGCTTGTGCAGCCTTGGCTCTGAGTCCATCACTGAAAGCAAAAAGATGAAGAACGTCTCTTTCTATTGGAGAAGACAGGCTGGGGCTGCGGAGACAGCTTAGCAGTTAAGAGTGCTTCCTGCTCTCCTACAGGATCTGAATTCCTAGCACCCACACGGGATGGCTCGCAACTGCCTGTATATCCAACTCTAGAGCATCCGATGCCCTCTTCTGGCCTCTGCAGAAACTGCACTCAGGCTCTTGTGCATATCCTTACGCTCCTCCCCCTCCCCATACACATAATTTCAAATCTAACAATATTTAAAAATAAAAGACAAAGTTACAAATAACTTGTGATATATGTATCATTAATTCGAGAGAGATGTTTTGGGGCATGGGGAATAATAAGATTATATAAAAACTGGGGGAAAATATTCAGCGGTGGCTCATCTGATTTGTGCAGGTTCCAGGGAGAGAGCAGGGCAGAAAAGAGACAGGTCAGAGGGTGGCTGACCAGGGCAACCAGAAGTCAGCTCTAGAGCACACACAGGCAATATCACTTCTCAGCCTATGTACAATTACACACAGACGTCTACCTAGCAGGGAGAAAGTTCACATGCCGGAGGGCCTACCAAACAAGGCGGGAGCGCAGCCTCCATGAAAGTGTTTACCTTGGGTGGAGGATGAGGAAAAAACACTAGTGACCACAGCAGTTTGGAGAGTCAGGCCCCAGAAGGCTGCGCCAGATTCTTATCTCCCCACCGTGGGATAACCCCCTGCCCCCGCACTTCCTCTTCTTCGGTGCAAGGGGGGACGGCAATGCCCATGCCTTCCTCAGAGCTTGCTGCAAGGAGTGAGGAGGAACCAGGCTGAGTCCGCAATGAGTGTGGTTCCTCACCTGGAGTCAGGAGTCCTCAGTGGGTAAGAGTGTCGAGGCTTGCCCCTAGCAACGAAGTTTCTCACACACTCTGTGGCCCTATTTTTATCCTTTCTCTGACTTCCCCTTCTCCACTGACCTGGAAGTTCCAAATCTATATTTTAACTTAACTACTAATAACTATAAATAATAATAGTAACTGTCTTGTTCTATCCATCCGTCTATCTAGCTATGTATCTATGTATCTATCTATTTTGCAGGTTTGGGGATTGAACCCTGGCTTTTGTATTATGCAAGTGATCTACCACTAGGCCACATCTATAGCCCTTTTTAATTTCTGTTTCGAGAGAGGGTATGTCTCACTAGGTTGCCAGGTTAGCCCTAAACTTACTATGAAAGCCAAGGCAAGCTTTGAGAGTAATGGTATGATCTTCTGCCTCAGTTTCCCAGATAGGATTGCAGGCTTGTGCCACCAGGCCTAGCTGACCTTAAAATTGTAATGACTCTTGGGGGTGATAATATGGCTCAGTGAGTAAAGGTGTGACCAAGCCTGGTGGCCTTAGTTCAATTCCCCCAGATCTAGACCATGGAAGGAGAGAACTGATTTGCAAAAGTTATTCTCTAGCCTCCAAAAAAAAAATGCATGTACCCAAAAGACCCCCACCCCAAAATGTAATTAAAAATTTTTTTACAAACCTTTTTATTTCAATGCTAAGGAGCAAACCCATCTTTACCCATCTAGGCAGGAACTCTACTCCCAAGCTTCAACCTTTAACAAACTGTTTGAGCTCAGCTCAGTTGGGAGATTATCATTTGCCAGACACTTTACATTACTTTCCACAACGCATTTATTCTCTACAGCGATCCAAGGAAGTAGATGCTGTTGTTGTCCCCACTTTATAGATGAGAAAACTGAGGCTCGGAAGGAAGAGTTAGCAGTGTGGAAGGTTGTTCACAGGACAGGTGTGGAGCCATGCTCTGAATGCAGGCAGTTTGGTTCTAGGGCCCACAGACATAGCTGTGTTTTTACCTTTTTCCCCTCAATGTAAGCAAATACCCGACAGGAAGTCACTCTGGGAGCAGGGGTTTCTTCTGGTACACATTTCTGGGGATGTAAGCTGGCATGGCAGGGGGTGAGGTGGCTGGCCCGTTACCTCTGTAGTCAGGAGGAGGGATGGATGCCGGTGCTCTGCTCAGTTTCTCCTTTTCATCCCAAGGGCCCCAGCCCAAGGAATGTCCACATTTGGGATGGGTCTTCACCCTCATACCTCATAGGCATGCCCACAGGTGGGTTTCCATAGTGGCTCTTCATCCATTCAAGTTGATGACAAAGACCGGTCATCACAGAGCTGCTCGCTCACACCATCTCCATTTCTATGCTGATGCCAAGACTCCAAGCACAGTGATCTCTTTTTTGGACTTCCAGAGTCATGATCTCCACACACGAACTCACCCCACCTCTCCCCTGAAGCAGGCTCTCTCATCTCCCCACTATACCTTGGCTTAGTTCACACAAATAGGCTTCTTTCTGTCTTAATCTCCACTGGTTCTTTAGTTCTTTGTGAGTCAGACTGGTCCCCAGTAAAAAAAGCCCTTCCAAGGGTCCCCACAGTAGGAGGCCTAGCTAAATGTGCAAAGAGGTTACCTCCACCAGGTACACAGGAGTGCTCAGAGACAAGGCTAGACCACCAACCACCTGCTGTGAGATAATCAAGCATATAGTACTTAGCACAATGCCCAATAGCTACTACCAACTGCTCCTTCATATTAGTATAGCAGGGATCCAGGGTCAGACTTGCTCTTTTGTCAGGATTAATTCTCATGGAAACAGTTCACCCTAGGAGTTTTGCCTACAGTCCTCTGGTCATCAAGGGCATGCCAACTGTGCCTCAGTTTCTCCTCTGCATCCCTTTTGTGTTGGGGGACTCATTCTCAGCTATAGATCCAGGGAATAGGCAGGTCCAAAGAGCTCACTGTATCCCATGTTCAGACACTCATGATCATGTAGGCTTCCTTGGACTCTCCAGTGTTCTAAGCTGGGAGGAGTGTAGATCAGCCACAACCCACATGCAGGGCTCTGCATCCTAATAGCAGCCCAGGAATTCTGTGTTTGTTTAAATGGCATTTGCATTTTCTGAATATGATAGACACACAGTGTTGCACAATCAGACAGTTCACTGTCAAGTATATTTCTAGTCTTCATCTGTGACTATTAAATCCGTAAAAAAGAAATGACGCATTTTGTGACAAATCCATGTTCATTGCAGACAACTACAGATGCAGAAAACTGAATAGCGGACATGAAAACCATCTGCCTTCCTCATTCCAGAGACAACTGAGAACGTTTTGGTGTGCACCCCAAGCTTTTCTTGCTTTGTGTTTATATTTTTCTTTACAAATTTATATTGACTATTTGTGAGCCAAAAATCTAACAACAGTGTTTTATGAGTGTTCCTTGAGTTTATGAATGTTCTAAAAACCAGTTCATTTTGTCTTTTAGAGGCAGGGTCTCACTCTATAACCCAGACTCCCATTCACAAGCCTCATGCCTCATGATGGCTAAAGACTAAATGATAAAGTATTTAGATTTAATTTGTTGTTCATATTGTGTCTTTTGAGCACATTCCAATCATCGGCAAAATGTGTTTGCTAATGTACAGTCTTTAATGTTCGTCTATGATAATTATATCAATTGATTTCTAAGATGTAGAAATCTAATAATAGAATGTCTGGGTGAAAAATTACAAAAATAAAACATTAAAACTTCGCTTCAGCTTTCCAAATATTTGCTAGAAAGGTGGTAACAACATAGGCCACCACCAAAGCTGTGTGAGGTTTTCTGGCTCACGGGGCTCAGTAAATGTTAGATACTTTTTATTAATTTGCTTCCTCATAATCATGCCCACGTTTGTTAGTGAAGTTGAAGGTATTTTACTATTATTTTAATTTGTGTTTCTTGTGATTGAACATTTTGCCACAAAGTTGTTAGTACTGTTTTTTCCATGATGCTTCCTTTAACTTTCTAATAGATTACTTTCTTTTCCTTACTATGCATTTATCTGTCCTTTTATTTGTGTACATGTGTGTGCCATGCTGCCAAATCCTACCCACCTGCTCCCCAACCAGCATGAGATTTTAAAAAACATTTATTTATCTTGGTGGGCACAGTCATGGAAAGGTGCACATGTGGAGGTCAGAGGGCAATTTGCAGGAGGTGGATCTATCCTTCCTTCCATTGTGTAAGTCCCAGGAATCAAATTTAGGTGGCAAGCGATTTTGCCCACTGAGCCATCTTGCTGGCCTCCATATTTGCTCCTTAACAGTCTTTATAGAATAAATATATAAAGCCTTTGCTTTCACATAAATGGAAAGCATTTGCCCTGTATTTATGTATCAGCACATTCCTGTGTTATAACAAAATGTCCCAGGCGAGGTGTTTTATAAAGAGGGATGTTTGCTTAGCTCACATCTCTGCAAGTCCAAGGGCATTCTGCTCTACCATGATGATCACAGTGGATAGCGTCAAGATGCTGGGAACATGTATAGAAGAAACCAAGGATTGATGAGTCAGGCCTGCTCTTTTGTTGGGAGCCATTCTCATGAAAACTATTCACCTCAGATGACCAGTGTTAATCCTTTCCCGGGACAGTGTTCCCTTATCCCTCCACACTAAGGGAGGTAGCTCTTTATAAAAATGTAATTTTGTTTTTAAATTACATGTACATGTATGTGTCTGTGGGCAGCCATGTGCTGAGTTCAGGTGCCTTCAGAAGCCAGAAGGTGTTCCCCTGGAAATGGAGTTTGAACTGCAGGTGGTGGCGAGCCTTCTGACATGGGCGCTCAGCCATTTTCAGCACAAGCCCCGCCTCTGAAAGGTTCCAGCATGTTCTAATAGCACTGCATTGAGGTGCTTGAGAGGCACATTCAAATCACATGCCAGTCAGAGCAGTTTTTAAAAAAAAATACTGACATGGGTATATTCGTGTGTGCCTGTCTGTGTGTGTATAGATCAGTATGTATGTGTATCTGTATGTATCTCTGTATGTCTCTCTCTTTCTGTGTGCACATACCATATGGAGATCAGAGGACAATATTAGGTATTGTTCTTTAGTTACACTTTTTTGTTGTTGTTGTTGTTGCTGTTTGGAGACAGAGTCTTCTCCTGATACAGAATTCACAATGAGGCTAGGGTGGCCAGTCACTCTCTGCACCTCCCCAGTGCTGGGATTGCAAGGCTAAGCTACCTTGCCCAGCTATTTTTAAGACATGGGTTTGGGGGTTGAACTCAGGTGATCAAGGCAAGCATGCTAGGGACTGAGCGATTTCTCCAGTTCTCACCATTATAACAGAATCCACCAATCTCTCCTTTGCTGATATTCTTAGAAGGGTTTTTCCTCGATTTAAAATGCAATGAGTTTTTCCATACTTCTTAGAAGATGTTTTGTGGCTTTATTTGTTATATTTACTCAGCCTTGGACTTATTTTTACATAAGGTACTGTTTTCTTTTGAATGGCCAGCTTATCCAGTACAACACATTGCATGATTCCTGCTTTCCCCTAGTCCTTAATGCTTTATAAAAAGTATGGCAAGTTCTCAGTAGGCCTGAGTCTGTTTCTGAGATATCTGTTCTTTACAGGAACATTGGTTTATTTTCTATCAATGTCACTTAATTATTGAAGCTAACATTAGGCTCTCATATCTGGCAAAGAAAAGTCCTTTTTACAACTTTATGAACTAAAGAAATTGTATTTACTTATTTTATTTGTATGATCCTAAAGAACTGAGTTTAATTCCCAGGACCCCACATGTTGGAAAAAGAGAATCAATCCCCCAAATTGTCCTTTAGGTCACTCTCATTCTGTGTGTACATGTACATCCACACACATGTGCACACACATGTACACACACATACACTCTCACACACACTATAATAAAAAAAAAAAACAGTACCAGATTAAATGGTGATTGAACATTTTGGGGACTGGATGTTATTCATTGGTTGAGTACCCATGTGTCATGCACAAAGTCCTAGGTTAGATCTCCAGCACAGGGGGGCACTAGGCATAGTAGCACACTCGTGCAATTCCATCGAGCAGGAGGCTCCAGAGTTCAAGGCCATCCTTGATTGTGTAATGAGTTAGAGGTTAGCCCTTTCAAAAAAGAAAAGGAAAGAGTGGAATGTAAAAAAGAAAAAAAAAAACTATGGGAAATCCACGCAGCACATATGACAGGAAAGAGTTAACCCGCCTTTAATGGCTTTTTGTAAGAGCTGGGGTTGGGGGAGGGAAGTAAAACAATGCACACTGTTAGAAAGACAGTGGAAATGTTATGGAAATCCACAGAGAAGTAAATACAAGTAGGCAATTAAAGCTCAGGGTGGGGGGGAACCCTCCCTCAAAAATGTAAACCAAAGCACGCAAGAGAAAATTTCCACCACAAAACTGGCAGGAGCAGGGATGCTACCGGCTTCCAGCGCCCCGTGCAGGATTGCCCAACAGTCCCCGCTGCCAGTTTGGCACGATGGATTGAGAACCTCAAACATATTCATGCTCTAATAAAGGATATAATGATAGATGTGTCCAAACATTAAGCTTGAAGTATATTTATGTATGACTGCAGTACACTGGAAACAACTTGTCAAATAGTAGGGCATTGTTCGAACGGATCCTGGCACGCACAGATGCTGAAATGTGACCCTGCCACTGAAAAACCGTGGTGCGGAATTATTTGACATGGGAAAATATTGATCGTGTGATGTTAGAGCAGTGATTCTCAGGGAATCGCGGCAGCGTGAGCTTGAGGCGCCTGGTCACAAGGCATGTACGGTCAGGAGGCGGAGAGAGATGAGTGCTTGGGCTCAGCTGGCTCCTCTCCTCCTTTTTATTCATTCCCAGACTCCTGCCCAGAGAACGATGTCCCCCACCTCTGGCGGGGTCTTCCACCCTGAGGTAACTAAGAAGATTGTCTCTCACAGCTGTGCCCAAAGGCTTGTTTACTAGGTGCTCTCAGTGACTGTCAAACTGGCAGTCAACACCAAACATCGCACTGACGAATTCCAGTGTTCCCCAATAGTAACTTCTTGCAAAACTGTAATGAAATATCTCAAGGAGGATATTGACCTGAGTTCAGCAATGATTAAAAACAAGAAGAGACAAACAAGCCAACAAACCATCCCCACTAGCGCTATAAAGAAGAGCTCTTGTGTTACCCTTACAACATCTGTTCCATCTCACGTCAGTGCCCCATCTCCTGTTAGTCACCCTAGGGACCACTGACTTGTTCTCTCTTATCATTCAAATGTTCTTGAAACGTACTGAGCTATGTTCTTACGTCTTCCGTAGGGCTTTTGCTTTGTCTTGTGGTGCTGAAGATGGGATGCAGGTCCTCATGCATACTAGGCAGGTTCTCTACTTCTGAGCAGCACTCTCATCTCCCAGAGAGGACAGTTTCCGTCCTCTGTCTTCCATTTCCATGACAGTCTCCTCTGTCCCGTCTAGCTGCTGAGCTCATCATTTCAGTTACTGTATATATGTGTATGTATATATACATGTGTGTATATAGGTATATACACATATATATTAGTTATAACATTGTTATAGTCAGGGTTACTATTGCTGTGATGAAATACCAGGACCAGAAGCAACTTGGAGAGGAAAGGGTTTGTTTGTCTTACATACCCCAAGGCAGGAACTCAAACTGGGTGGCATCCTGGAGGAGGGCGCTGATGCAGAGGCCATGGAGGGGTGCTGCTTATTGGCTTGCTCCTTGTAGGTTGCTCAGCCTGCTTTCCTCACAGAACCCCAGACCACCAGCCCAGGGGTGGCCCCACACACAGTGGGCTAGGCATTTCCTCCTCAATCACCAATTAAGAAAAGACCTCACAGGTTTGCCTGCAACCAGATCCTATGGAGACATTTTCCCAGTTGAGGTTCCTTCTTCACAGATGACTTTAGCTTGTGCCAAGTTGACTTAAAACTAGCCAGCACAATCATGATGTAAATGTTACTCTTTGTATCTTTTAATTCTTTGGCAAGGATTTTTATTCCTTTCTTTTTTTTCTTTTCAAGAACGCGTGTAATTGATTGTCCAAACACTTTTTATTACAGCTAATTTGAAATATCTGAAAATTTTGACATCTTGTCAATTTATTGATTACCCTCTTGGGGCATTCTTGGTTATGGATGAAGGGTGACTTTCACTATATCCACACTTTACGTTTACTTCACATATTATGTTATGAGACTCTGAACCTTGTTTATTTATTTTTGAGACAGGGCCACATTATGCTGCCCAGGCTGGCCTCAAATTTATAGTCCTCCTTCCTCGGTCTCCAAATGCTGGGATTACAGGTGGGCACCACCACACCCAGCTGGGGCCTTTCTTAAACTTTCTGTCTTGTTGACAGTGATCCGGGAGGCAGAGGGTATGCATTGCCCTGCCTTGCCAGGTGAGGGTATAAATCCACGTAGAAGATGTGATGTGGACTCCAGCGGTTCCTAAGGGAGGCTGAGGAGGCCCCCGTTGCTGTTTGGTTGGCCAGACGGAGGTGGAAGTATGAGCTCCGGCTTTCTGCACGGTCGCTGTTGATACCAGCAGCAGGAGATTTTGGTATCACCGAGTCATGGTAAAATCCGTTTTCCTGTAGAACTCCTTGGGTGACAGTGGTGGTCTTGCTTAATCTCTTGGGTTATTCTGAAGTGGGATGGGTTAGTTCACAGCATTTTGCTGTAATAAATCAGGTGTTACCTGTTTCCTGTCTTCTATGCCATCATTTCATTGCTCTCTATCTAGAGCAACAAACTTTTGATGGGGGGGGTCTTTTGGTCTATGCCAACTCACATTTTAAAGGTTCATGTTCTTTAGTCCCTAGTGTGGTTGAATGAGGCAAAAAGAAAAACCAGGGTGTGTTACACTGGCATTTTTGCACACCCTGATATACCTATGTATAATATATATATATATTATATATATGCATACCTACTGAATTAGGAATCACTGGAGTGTAGGCTTACATGTTTGTTAACCTTGATTGCCAGTTTAATGGGACTTAGAATCACAACAGAAATAAATCTCTGGACAAGTCTGTGAGGTTAGGTTAGGTTCACCAAGATGGAAGATCACCCTAAATATGGATGGCAGCATTTCATTGACTGGGGTCCTAGATTGAAAAAAAAAAAAACAGGAAAAGAAGCTGAGCCCGAGCATTTATTGTCCTCTGCTTCATGGCTGGATGCAGTAGGACCAGCTTCCTCCAGCTTCTGCTGCGGTGCGTTCTCCACCATGCGGGTGGACTGTGTTCCTTGGAACTGTGAGCCGCGGTGAAGCCTCCCTTCAAAGCTTACCTTGTTTCAGTTAGGTATTTTATAACATCAATGAGGCAAACAACTAATATAACTATCATTTTTTTATTATAAATTGTTACTGTGGAATAGTTTAGGGCGCAGGAGAAGTTGGACAGTAGTGGAAAATTCCCCGTGCATCCTTCCCAGCATCTTATATTCTGTTACAGCGATGTCAACTCAAATGCAGACACTCAAATTACGTCAGTTTGTGTGACAGGTAAGTTTTGCTTTTTCCTCTGGTAACAACAAAACATTTTTACTAATTTGCCTCTTGCTTTAATGGTGTCCATGAATTCTGTCCTTATTTCTTATTTGTGGCTCTGCAGTTCCATTCACATTGCAAGTACCCTCCACAGGATAGCCACTGGAAGGCGGGAACACTGAGAAGTCTTTTGCTGCCCTTAAAATTCATTAGCGCAACACATTCACTGCATCTTCAGTGGTGGCTGAATCTTTGCGCAGCATTGCATGGGATGTGTATTTTCCTTTTTGTGTATTCTGATGACCTCTCAGACACCTGACTCAGGAGTCCCTCTCCTGGGCTGTGGGTTCTTAGAGATGGAAAAGAGCACAGCTGCAAGAGCATCTTTGACTTGCAAACCATCCAACCTAGAACCGCATTCTTCCCTCTGGCCTGACTCTGGGATGCAAAATTCCTTTGCCTTAAGCATCTCAGGGCCAAGCACCTGTCTTGTAGAGACCATCATTTTGAGAGGACTGAAATTATCCAGCCCAGCCTACCCGACTACAAGCTGGCAACATTTGTGGCACTTGGGAGGCTCCTGTTGTACAATAGGAGCCCCTGAAGGCGCTTAGAGTGAGCTCTTCAGGGGCAGACCCTGAGAAAAAACTTCTATACCAGTTATTTATTTGGGAGTTAAAGAATAAGATGTGGGAAGCCATACAGGGTAGAGAAGGGAGTTAATAAAGGGTATATGTGAGAAACAGAACCAGAAGGATACATTGTATATAGTCATGCATGATTTCACTGCTTATGGACAGTGGCCTTTTAAGACAGAGGAAGACAATGCAGCCAATCCTGATGAAACCTGATAGGCTAGGGTTAGAGGGAAGGGGAAGACTTGGGGAGGGGAATGGGAAGAGATGAGGAAGGGAGGGTGGGATTGGGAGGGGATGAGGGAGGGGTCTACAGCTGGGACACAAAATGAATAAACTGTAATTTATAAAAAATGAATAAATTAAAAAAGATTGTATTGCCTAACAATATTGTAGCAGCTTAATTGTGTAGGTGCTTTCTGCAACTGACAACTGATGTAAGCCATTCGTAGTTTAGTTAGTTTTTTATTGTCCAACTATCTCTTTGCACATGTGAAGGAATCTATTATTATCTGCCTGTATATGAAAGCTATGATAGATGGTTACAGACATACTTATGTATATTAAAGAGTTGGATCATATGGTATGATTTTGGGGACTGGCAAGTCCACTATCTATAGGGCAGCCTAGCAAGACTATAAGCTGAGGCAGGAGACCAGGCAATCCAGAGGCAGCTTTTCTGCTTAGGGGAACCTCAGTTTTTGCCTTTAGTGGACTGAAGCTCACCTGAGCTAAAGAGAGTAATCTCCTTTCATCAAAGTCAGCTGATTGTAGATAAGAGATGCATCTATCACATACCTTCACAGTCACACCCAGGTTAGTGTTTGATTGAATAACCCGGTGCTAGAGCCTAGCCCAGTAGACACATTAAATTAACTGTCACAGCTGCCAAAGTAGTAAACACTGTGGGTCATTGGGTTTCAATGCCGTAAGGTCCTGGAACAAACACTGGAACAATCCACCCATGTGAGATGATGGAGCTGGGGTGTAATGCATCTACCCTTCTTAGTCCTGTTTCAGGACTAGAAGTAGGGGGTGGGCTAGATAAGCAACTTAAAATGATAGAGGAGTCTCCCCAGCCAAACGAAGCAAGCGCTGGTAGGTAAAAGTTGGCAGACATGTACCCAGAACAGTTGGGATGTGATGGAAGGGCAGGCATTTTGCTGCAGGAGGCCTCTGTGAATGAAAGGCAGAGAGAGGGGCTGAAAGAGACTAAGATATAAAGGGCCTTGTAGGTCACGTGAGGGTTTGAGTCTCTGCTTTGAGTACAGTGGGAAGGCATACAGTCATTTTTCATTATCCGAAGGGGATGGATGCCAGGATCCCAGCACAGGTACCAAAGCCCAGGGTTGCTCAATCCCCTTATATAAAATGGCCTGACATTTGCACAGTCACTCTTCTGTGTACTTAAATCACTCCGTGGTGCTTATAATACTTATTACAGTGTAAGTGGTTGCTTAGAAACCAGCGACAAGAAAACGGTTGTCATGGGTTCAGTTGCTATCTTAATTTTCCATTTAAAGGGGTACAGGTCCCCAGATTCAGAGCCTGAGGGCCCAGAGGCCGTGATGATCAACTCTGCATGCTTAAGCGTGTGTTGGGCCAAGCCAGAAAGGTATGGGGCCATTTATAAGAGGGTGGTAAGCTCAAGTTGCAGATGGCGCTGCTGGGGAGGGCAGAGGGAAAACAGATGCTGGGGATGGTCAGGGCACTAAAGCAATGGGTCCTGGTGTTGACCTGGTCTACTGGCAGAGGGGCATCCAGACAGTCATGGTGGTGTGTGTGTGTGTGTGTGTAGCTGGGTGGAGACAAGTGGATCCTGGGAATTTCCTGGCCAGACAGTCTGGCCAAAGTGTAGAGCTATGGGTTAAGGGAGAGACCCTGTCTCAAAAAATAAGGTAGAGAGTGAGTGAGGAAGATAACAGCCATTGGCTTCAAGTCTCCGCATATACACACATGGGTTTTTTTTTCTATACACACACCACACAAATAAAATAAAATAATATAATATAATAAAATAAAAAATCCTTTAAAAGGGATGGCGCAACTGTTAGGAAGACACATTACTCTAAAGGAGGACCCAAGTTCAATTCCTAGCATCCACATTAGGTGGCTCACAACCACCTGTAACTCAAGTTCCAGGGGATCTGACACCTCTGATCTCCTCAGGCAGCCCACCCTACACGGCACACACACACACACACACACACACACACACACACACACACAATTAGAAACAAAATGAATCTTCAAAAACAAATGGAAAAGCGAAAAACAAAACAAACCACCCCTCCCTCCGTTTTTAAATTTCTGTTGCTCCAGTGTGGACCAGACAGCTCAGAGAGTTGCCTACAACCAGTTTGACCATGAAGATGACCTCACGATGACCTTGGCTGGTGCCTGATCTGTTTCCACATCCTGGGATGCTTATTGCATAACCAGAAACCTCCTGTTGAAAATACAGCTGGAAGATGGAGTCAGTGGAGGGTAACGGCGGAAAACACCGCAACCTCTCAGCATCACAGTGAGACCTGGAGAGCAGGGGACGGAGAAGTCACCCTCCTGCAGCCTGTCACCTTGAAACCGATGCTTTTAACCCAAACACCGGATGTTTCTTAAGTTCCCACCTGCTTTTTGCGTTATATTCTGTTTTGTCCACTGTGTAAAACAAAGAATGGCTTTGCCCAGTGGGGGAGGGAAGAGGAGGTGATGGGAAGAGGGAGGTCACATTAGGACTTTGCTCATTGTCCTGGCTTTTAGGAAAGCAGGTGTGGTGACAAAGCACCAGGTGGGTTCGGTGGCACTTTATGAAACCAGAAGTTTTGCATTTCTCCCTCCTCCTCGACCCCAGCTCCCTGACAATCTTCCTCCAGCCCAGGTGCAGACCCAGAAGATGGGACTAGATTGTTACGACCAGACCATGCCAGTGACGAAGAGCCTACCTTGGCTCCCTTTTGTGCTAGTGTGCCAGAGCCCAGGCTGCAGTGCTGGACATCTCTCAGGAGGTACAGTTATTGTTCAACTGAAAAGCTCAGGGTAGAAAGGAAGGGGGAACTGTGCTTGACTTTCCGTGACTCACACCACGAGGTATTCATGTCCCACTCTGTGCCACAGTTGGTCTATGTGGTAGACAGGATAACTACACTCAAAACATCCAGATCCTAATCTCTGGGATTTAGGAATATGTCACATTATAGGTAAGAGGAATGAAGGGGATGCAGAGGAGGCTCAACCAATTGACTGTGGTGGGTCCCAATGTGGATATACAAGTGTCCTTAGGAAGAGGAGCTAGATCCCAAGGAACAGCATGACTAGCTAGAACAACCAGGGCCTGGAGAGGTGGCTCAGTGGTTAAGAGCACTCGCTACTCTTGCAGAAAACCAGAGTTTAATTCCCAGAGATCTCACAGCCACCCGTAACTCCAGGAGACCCAATGCTTCTTTGGGCATGTCTGTGGGTGCCTGGATTCATGAATACATCCCCACCTACAGACACATGTCATACTCTCCCAGACTTGTGGGCCTTTAATCAACTCCCCTGGGCGAGGTGAGTCAGAACTGTTTCAGAACCCCTACAACTCTCAGATCAGCACTCCAGCCTTGTGTGTGCCCACTCAGAGAAGAGTCAACTTGGATACCCTCCTTCACCCCGCTGACTCTGTCCTTCTGTGGGTGGGTGACTTTTTATGCTATGTTCTCTTACTGGGCTCTTTTGCACCCCTCCCCTCTAGTAAGTTATGCCTTTACAGTTGAAGCTCACCTGTCCCTTATGCAACACCTTCTTGAGGCTTCAGGTCCAAGAGGACCTACTGTGCTTGTCTGTAGAAACCCAAGTCCTGACATTGATTGGCCTGTGTTGTTGACTGGCTTTGGTTCCCTGCTCGTCTGCCTCCAGCACCATATTGAGACAGAAACTACTCACACTCAGTACTGGTCTCTTAGAGCTCCTTGAAGAACTTGGGGAACTGTAAAAGTAACCTTTATTGTCCTGTTTCAGTTGTTGTCTCTGAGGCTTACTGCTAGCCTAGGCCTAGTCCTGGAAGCTTCTAGCCTTCATACAATCTAACCTAGGCCTAGAATGTTTTCAACCTCTGAGATTTACTGCTGAATAAACTCACCCTTTCTTGTTCTTTCTGAGCTCTGGGCTGGCTGATGCAACTCAGCTGTTCTGACTCAAACTCTTCTCCCAGCTAACTTATACAACATGACTTTTCTCTCGGCCTTTGAATTGCTCTGCTTGGCCTCAAACTAACTCCAGCAATCTGCTCTAATTTCTTGGCTCCTTCTCAGTCTCTGGCTCTTTCTGTCTTCACCTGAGTTCTCTCTGCAACCTGTCTCTACTAATGTCCTGGTAAAAACTGCCTCCTTCTTTCTTGTATTGTCCCATAAGTAACTTCCTTTTCCTCTCTTCTCATGAGAGTTGGGCGTATCCTGTTCTGTCAAACCTTTCTCTCATTTGTCACTTTTCTGCCACTCAATTAGGCATCACTTTCAAACATGGGTGCTTCCTACTACACACTAACTTTATCTTTATTATTTGGGATTAAAGGCGTGTACCACTATGCCCGGACCTAAGATTTTCTTTATCTGAAACATGCTCTATAACATGCTAGCCTTGAACTCAGATCTGCTTGCTTCTGTCTCCTGGATTAAAGGAGTGTTTGAATTCCAGCTGGATCACACAGACTTAGAAAGTCTTTGGATGTGATCTCTTGCCAGAACATCCATGTTCTGAATTAAAATTCTTCTACAGGGAACAAACATTACTTTCAAAATTTATGAGAGTAGGGCTGTATAGCTATTATGAGTAGTAGCCTGCTAGGGCTGTGGGAGGTGCATCTGGGAAAAAAGTGATTACTACATAAGCATGACTATAACAGTAACACCATAACTGTGCAGTATTTGGGGGCCAGAGAAATCTCTTCAGAAGAAACCATTTGTAAACTGTTACCCATTTAGGTAGCTAGCCTTTCTTTAGTTCTGTGCCCCAGGCACTGGGCTACACTCTATGTTGGGGTGATGTCATCATTAACCCCATGTACAGTGAGGCTCAGAGGCTGGACAAGGAAGCCCTAGTGCATATACTTGAATTCTTTTGTGTCTTAGCCTAAAGTTATTAACGGGCATTGAGGATGTAACTGTGAGCCTGTGTTTCTTGCTCACCACTGGAAGAAGACAATGTCTCAAAGACAAGCTTTTTCAGCAAGAAAAAGATTTACTTCAAAATCTAGCAAGCCAAAGAAGATGGCAGCCATCACCAACAAACACCATCTTTCCTAAGGGTGCAGATGTAAGAATTATAAAGGGTGATGTGGAGTGATACACACACAAGTAGACATCTAGGTCACAGCCCCGCCTCCTTCTTTCCCAGTCCTACCCTCCCTCCCACACCCCCTTTGCACTATTGGGATACAATTCCCAGACCTAAACATAAGAAAGGCTATATACAGCAAGCCGATCAAACTAAGGGAAGAGAAACTCAAAGCAATCCCACTAAAGCCAGGGACAAGACAAGGTTGTCCACTCTCTTCATAGCTCTTCAGTATAGTACTAGAAGTTCTAGCTAGAGCAATAGGACAACTAAAGGAGATCAAAGGGATATGAATCAGAAAGGAAGAAGATAAAGCCTTGCTATTCACAGATGATATGATAGTATACATAAACGATCCCCAAAATTTCATCAGAGAACTCCCACAACTGATAAAATCCTTCAGCAAAGTGGCTAGATACAAGATTAACTAAAAAAGAAAATCAGTAGCCCTCCAGTATACAAATGACAAATGGGCTGAGAAAGAAATTAGGGAAACCAAACACCCTTCACAATAGCCACAAATAATATAAAGTATCCTGGGGTAACTCTAACCAAGGAAGTCAAAGACCTGTATTAAAAGGACTTCAAGTCTCTGAAGAAAGAAATTTAAGGAGATATCAGAAGATGGAAAGATCTCCCATGCTCATGTATCAGTAGGATTAACATAGTAAAAGTGGCCATCTTACCAAAGACGATCTACAGATTCAGTGCAATCCCCATCAAAATACTAACAATTTTTCACAGATCTTGAAAGAATAATTCTAAACTAGAAAAATAAAACAAGAATAGCTAAAACAATCCTGTACAATAATAGAACCTTTGGAGGTATCTCCATCCCTGAGCTCAAGCTGTACTACAGAGCAATAGTAATAAAAACTGCATGGTACTGGCATAGAAATAGGCTGATGGTCAATGGAATAAAATCTAAGATCCAGAAATAAGCCCACACACCTATGCACAGCTGATTGTTTTTACAAAGGAGCCAAAGCATTCACTGGAAAAAAGACAGCATTTTCATCAAATGGTACTAGTCTAGCTGGATGTCTGTGCGTAGAAAAATGCAAATAGATCCATATCTATCACCCTGCACAAAACTCAAACACCTAAAAGGCTCTCACCTCCTTCCAGAGGACCCAAAAATGTCTGATGGAGAAAGCATTTAACCCATCGGGTGACTTTATTCGGAGGCATCTTTTCCAGAAAAGCTGGTGGGAAGCCAACAAAGCATCACACAGTCTATGACCTCCACAATTAGTGACTGTAAAAATCAACCAAAACCAACAGGAGCTGGGGGGATGTGACATAGGTGACCTTGGTATCTGAGACACTTCCTATCCTGAGCTACACTCACGACCTTAATTTCTATCACCCCTCTTCCAATCTGAAGCTTGAAACGAAAGAAAGACAGGCCCGTGGCTGGCTGAGCGCGCTTCCACCTCTTCAGAGGACCCGGGTTCCAGTTTCAGCATCCACGTTAAGTGGCTCAGCCACCAGTACCTCCAGCTTCAGATGATCTCATGCTCTGTGGGCACCTGCACTCATGTACACACACACAATGCTGCACTCATGTGCACATGCCCACTTGCACATAAACACACCTCTGTATGACTTAAAAAAATAAAAATAAACCCTTAAAAAGAGAAAGACCTGAAAGGAAGATTTATATGATAGAATGCTGACTGAGGCCTCCAGGGCCCAGACAGGCTCCTTCCTAACAGAGGAAGGGGTTCCTGGAGCAGAGTGAGCTTTCCCCCAGCTTGACAACTTAGTTTTTAATCACTTTGTTATTTTCCTCATCCTAAAGCCTGCGTTTTCATGCCAGTCAGCTCTCACCGATTTCCCCTTATTAGATCTGGGTTTCTCGCAGGCCTTTGAAACGCACGTGAGACCATCTTTTTGAAGCTGGGCACAGTGGTGCACACTTGTCATAGCTACTCGGGAGGCTGAGGCAGGAGCATCACTTAAGCTCAGGAGCTCACGGAGAAAAG
This sequence comes from Pachyuromys duprasi, assembly GCA_028658305.1. NCBI lineage: Eukaryota > Metazoa > Chordata > Mammalia > Rodentia > Muridae > Pachyuromys > Pachyuromys duprasi. The sequence goes on from CM053758.1 coordinate 16,685,283, forward strand.
AAAAGAAGACATGAAAGTAGAAGTGAGAGCAGTTGGAAAGAAAAACAGCATCACCGGGAGAGGCAAGAGGGGTGAAAAAATAATCAAATACATTACATACACCTAAGACAGGGTCGCAATGAAACCTGTTCTGTATAGTCAATATGCGCTAATAAAAAGACAAGAAGGTGTCTTCCTAGCTCTCCTATTCTTTTCCTTTCCAGTGTGTGTGTGGTGGGTATGGGCGTGTATGCATGTCTGTATGTGTACGGGCACCTGTGTTTGTGGGTGCCCACGCACATGGAGGTTCAAGGTCGATGCTGGGAACCATCCACCAATGAGGCAGGCTCTTTCAATCGAACACCGAGTTTGTCGATATGGCTAGTCTAGAGTCACAGCTTGCCCTGGGTATCCTGCTTCTGCCTTCTGAGTCTGGAATTATAGGCAGGCTGTCATATCCACCTGGCGTTTATATGGGTTTTGAGGGTCCAAATTCTGGTCTTCACCCTCTCATGGCAAGCAGCTAACCACTGAACTATCTCCCGAGCCCCTGTGTTACTATTTTTTTATATATAAAAATTAAGTTGAACCAGTATTTTTAGATTTTTTTCTCTTCTTCTCCTCCTCCTTTTTGTTTTTGTGTTTTGAGACAGGGTTTCTCTGTGTAGCCTTGGCTGTCCTGGACTCTGTAGACCAGGCTGGCCTTGAACTCACAGATCTCCACCTGCCTCTGCTTCCCAAAGAGCTGGGATTACTGGCATGGGCCACCGCACCTAGCTTTCTTTTTAGAATTTTGGAGAGCAGAATTTTACTTTTTTTTTCTAGCCCCAGAGTGAAATATCTCAACTCCAGTTGCTATGGTGAGTAATTCCTTTAATTTTCTAAGTCAGAAAATGCAAAGATGTCCCAGAACAACTTAATAAAAGTCTATGTGAGATACTTCTGAAAAACTATACACCAGTACAGAAGGACCTGAGGAAAGTCACTCAGGCAGAAGATGGTGTTGTTGAGAAGACTTGATATGAGAGGCCTACACCCTCCAAATTAATTGAGATGTTCTATGGGTAATTGATTTTAATCTTTTTAATGTATGTGTATATATATATATATACATTATTTTTTAATTACTTACATGAAGTTAACCATTTCTTTTTTTTTTTAATACTTATTTATTTTGTGTGCATGGTCTGTGTGCCTGGCTTTCTGTGTGTATGCACTTCATGTGTGAAGATGCTTGTGGCAGTCAGAAGTGGGTGCTGGATCCCGTGGAACTGGAGTTACAGGTGCTTATGAGCTGCCCAGTGTGAATGTTAGGAACTGCACCTGGGTCCTCTGAAAGAGCATCAAGCGATCTTAATGGCTGGGCCATCTCTCCAGCCTCTGATACAGGGTCTACAATGGAATCTAAGCTGGCCTTGAACTCTTGATCGTCCCGTCCCAGCTTTGTGGAGCGAGGTCTCTCCGTCCACAGTCATGTGGGTTCCAGGGGTTGAACTTAGGTCCTTTAGCTTGCCAGCAAGTTCTTTACAAGCTCTCTTGCTGGCCCTGAGGGGATTTTACTCGTGCTGCCTGGTCCTTTTTCTCTGGATTGTCTTTACATGAAGTGTCTGTGATAAGCCTTCACCCTGCTCCACAGAAATTGTTATCTTCAGTGTGATGGAGGCTGCTCATTGTCAGCTCTGCACGCAGACTCTAGACTCACTCTTGAGGCAAGCCTCTGGGTGCACCTCTTAGGATTATCTAGATTAGGGTTAGCCCCTGTGAGTGTTCTGGGGGGTGGGGTGGCCTTGATAATTTTATTTTATTTTATTTTTCTCTCATACAATGCATCCTCACCACAGCCTCCCAACCCCTCCCCTCCTCCCACTTCCCTCCCCCAGCCTCTCCTCCCTTTTCTATTCCCAGTCCCATCCCCACTCTCCCCTCTCCCCCAGATCCTCTCCTCCTCTGTGTCCCTTCAGAAGAGAGCATGTCTCTCAGGGATACCAACCAGACAGCACAAGTTACGACAGAGACGAGGCACATACCCTCATGTCAAGGCTGGACGAGGCAACTGAGTAGGAGAAAAGAGGGTCCCACAAGCAGGCGAAAGAATCAGAGACACCCCCATCCCCACTTTTTGGAGTTCCACAAAATCTCTGAGCGAAACAGCCACAGCACATCTGCTGAGGACCTAGTGCAACTCGGTGATTGCACTTCAGTCTCTGTGAGCCCTTAATGTTAACTGATGTGGGAAGACCCTAACCACGGGGACCACCATTCCTAGAACAGGATAACTTGGGGTGAAAGTGAGCAGAGTACAAGCGTTCTTTCGTTCTCTGCTTCCTGACTGTGGAGCCGATGTGACCAGCTTTTCAAGTTCCTACCACAGTCATGTCCCTTCCGTGAGGGACCATGCCTGGGACTGTGAGTGAAAACCAACTCTCTCTCTCTCTCTCTCACCCCTCCCTGTAAGTTGCTCTTGTCAGGGAGTTTTATCAAAGCAACAGGAAGTGAAACTAAGACACCGAGCTTCACCGCCATCTCCTCTTCAGCATTTCGTTATTAGGTTGACTGTAATAACACACTGGCTATCAGATTTCTGTAATAATTATGGTGGAGAGAAGAAGGGTCTAGGTGGAAGATACACAAGGAATTTTAGAAGTGGGTTAGAAAGAAGAGATTTTATATTCATAACCCTACACATGTATAGATAAAGATACACACATCTACACATATATTACATAATATGCATGTATACACACTTGTATGCACACATATGCACTCAAGTACACACACACACACAAACACACATTTGCACGTGTGAGCTGTATTGACTAGTCCTTTCAATAAACGGCTTGTATTTAAGATTCTTCTGTTTCTCTCTTTCCTTCCTCAATGTTTATTTGTACTTTTATGTTTTTCTCCTGCTTACTGCTTACTGTGTGTGTGCTCACGTGTGTGTGTTGTATGGCCTTACATGCCATGTATGTGTGGGTGTGAATGTCAGTGCATGCCTAGACACTGGAGAAGGACAGATAGAGTGTCCTGCTCTGTCACTCTCCACCTTGAATTCCTTTTAAAATGTTTATTTCTATTTTATGTTCACTGGTGTTTTGCCTGCATGTATGTCTGTGTGAAGGTGTAGGGTCCCCTGGAACTGGAGTTACGGACCGTTGTGAGTCATCATGTGGGTGCTGGGAATTGGACCCGGGTCCACTGACAGAGCAATCAGTGCTCCTAACTGCTGAGCCATCTTTCCAGCGCCCACCTTGTCTTCTTGAGACAGCGCCTCACTGAACCTGGAGCTTGAATCTTTTGCTAGGGTGGTGGCCAGCAGGACAAACCCCGTCTTCCTGCCTCCTGCCTCTCACCCTAGCTGGGGATCTGAATTGAGGCCTCCTGCTCTTGCAGCTAGTCAGCCGCCCACGGAACCGTCTGCTTCCCTTTGACTTGCCTCTGCCTTTTCCTTGAGTTGAATGGATAGTCTGTCTCTTTCAGAACTTGCTCACCTAACAACGTTGTTTAGGGGTGAGCATTTTTCTCTGAATCCCTCCTCCACTCATGGCTTTCTTGGCGCGTGGATAGTAAGGTCCTCTTTCCCAGAACACTAGCTGTGTCATGCTAACTCCAGGGGTAGCTCAGACTGCAGGCTTTGCTGGCTGGTGTCCCTGAAGTCCTTGGGGTTCCAGACATCCATTGACAGGAGGACAAGAGGGTCAGAATAGCTTTGCTGGGACCTTCTCTTCTCTAAACACTCACAGTGGACTTCAGTGTGAACAAGCACCTTCCTTTCTTTCCCTAAAGCCCAGTTGTGTTTCCAGCTCTTGACCCAGAGAGGGAAATGACCCACACTTTCCAGGGTGATTTAAGTGGAGCAGAGAATCGGGTATGTGTGGTGGTGGGCAGTCTTTCCAGCTTGCTCTGAACTGCCTGGTAGTTTTCAGAATTTCATGTTGACAGTACTGTTGAGGTCTTTTCACCATAGATGTGATATTTATACTCTACTGTGAAATGCTTTAGTTGTATATCTGGAACGGTTCTTTGCATTCTGGTATGGAAACATATTTCCAGCTTTTGTTGTTGTTGTTTGTTTGCTTGCTTGCTTGCTTTGAGACAGCATCTCATCATGTAGCCCAGGCTGGCACTTGGGGATTATCCACCACTGCCCTGTGAATGCTGGGATTATATTATCAGATGCCACCACGCTATGCAAGAGTTACACTCAGTGTTAGTGTGGGATTCATTTTCTTTAAAATCATAGAATGGAAGTTAAAGTGATGCCTCAGGACAAGGAGAGAACACTGGTGCTGCTTGGTCCAGCTGGACTGAGGCCTGAACCAGGGTCCCAAGAGGCCACACTTCATGCCCCCATATTCTCAGTCAACATCCATCTGTCCCCTAGTCCAGTCTGTCCATCTCTGTCTCTGTCTCTCAAAGTCTCATGTAGCTCAGACGTGGTGTTGTATAGCTGGGCTTACATTATATGCCGCCATATCTTGTTTCATGAGGTGCTGGGGATGGAACCCAGGGCTTGTGTACTAGGCAAGCACTCCAACAACTGAGCCTATTCCCAGTCCTCACTCTTTGTTTTTTTTTTTTTTTAAATTGCTTCAGGCCTACCTCCACTGAATGTGCCAACTTCTCCAGAAACTCCAACAGTCCAGATCCAATCTTCCTGTATCTATTGTGGTAACCTGCTTATCCCCAAACCAATCACTGTTGCTAGAGAAATAGAACGCTCTGGTTGGGTGGTGAATGCTGGACTTCAGAACATCTGGTACCCAGCACATGGTTTATGTGGTCACCCTGTTTCTAAAATAGCTCTTTAATCATAGCTAGACTCATTTTAAAGTGTCACTGTCTCTTAGCAGGTGTCTAAGACTCTTCCCCATCTCAGCCTGCCTTTATGACCTCAGCTTCCAGTTCTCCTCTCTCCCACACCCTGTGTTCTGCTCACAGCAAGCTACTCCCCAATTCCAAATAAACGTGCCCATGCACACACTGTTCCTCTTGCTAGGAATTCCCTCTTCCCCCTTACTCATCCTTTAAAATCCTGTGTCACATTCAGGAAGCACGTGACGGAGTCTAGTCTGCTCTGGGCTCCCACACGTCTCTTCGGCTGGACTGCTCACCTAGGATGAGTCATAATCATACTCAGTTGTGTTTCTTTCCAGACCTCAGGACTGGACCCCCGAAAGCCAAGCATCTCTACAACATAAGACTCTAAGTTAATGTTACCGAAATGAGGGATTCATCAGTTCCACACCACCTGTTCTCTTGATTATTTTGCCTTTCTGTTTAGTGTGGGCTCCTGTCTGTTTCTTTCCTTAAAGTCAGTATGCCATTCTCTCCCTTGAAGGGCTGTCCTCAGGCTGCTAGGACCTGCCTTTTCTGTGTGTCCCAGAAATACAATACCCAGAGGCTCCTATGTTCTAAAGGTCAGCTCTCAATCGGTGACTGACTCTCAGTGGGTATGAAACTCCTGCCCTGAATGGGACAGCACTAGGGTCTCATCCACACTGTTTCCAAACCTCCCCTGGAGGACTGAGTCACAAGCACCCTCTGTAGGTCTGGGAGTGTAGGACATTGGTAGAACTATGCCTAGAATACGGAATACCCAGCAACAAAGCAACAAAGCAGTTCTTCGGGGTAATTTATGCCATCGTTGATAACACATCCAACTTTATCTCCTTGCCTTCCACACCCCTTCCATACTTGTCAGCTCACTTAACCAGTTTTCCTTGGTGAATGTCCTCATATCGCTTTCACACAAGTCTGTCTCCCCAGATTTGTATCTGGGGGAATCAAGCCTAAGACAGAATTTAATAGATGATCCCTGAACAGGAAGTTGAAGGATTGTGAAATCAGAAATCAATAAATATTTATGGATTAACAGCTATGTGGAAGAAATAAGAGCTGGAAATAAGCTCTTACTGGTGCGTATGTGTCTAAGTTTGTGTCTAATTTTGGTTTTCTAAGGGACAGAGTTTCATTATGACCCCTCTGCCAACATTAAGCTCAAAATGCCCCTGTCTTAGCCTTCTAGAGCATATAAGGAATATAAAAATGTTCTGCCACGACCAGCTGGGTCTTCTTAAGGATGCAAGATTCGCATGTATAGAAAGGCAACTAGAGCTGGGAGGATGGCTTGGTCAGTAAAGTGCCTGCTGAGCTCAGATCCCTAGTACCCATTAAAAAGCCTGGCATGATGGTGAGCGGCTGTAACTCCAGCATTAGGAAGTGAAGATGGGCAGACCTCTGAAGCTCATTGGCCAGCCAGCCTGTTCAAATGAGTGTGAGGTTCAGTAAGAAGTCCTATCTCAAAATATAAAGGTGGAGAGCAACTGAGGAAAAACATCCAACATTTACCTTGGACCCTCCCACACACACACACTACCGACATCCAAAACACATGCACACACATAGGCTTGCACACATGTACACATATCACCACCACCTACTGAAGTTTTTTTTTTGAGAAAAAGAACTAAAATATGAAATAAGATGGAGTAAAGAGTGAGCAGGGAAAAGGCTGGGAGAAGGGACCACTCTAGCCATGGGGAAGTGAGAAGCTGGTTCTTCTTTCAGGTGAAAGAGAGACCTGGCTTAAAGTCCATGGGAAGGAAGAGATGGTGAAGACATAGACCCAGTGACTAGTAGAAATGATGTCCTTAACACTAGACATGGAGACTCAGAGTCCACGCAAGTGCTCCTGGACTTTATCTCCTAAGGCGATGGGGGATCAACATTAATTTATTCATTCAACAAACATTTAATGAGTGCCTATAACATGTGGCACACCCAGACAGGAACAAGATGTACTCCAGGAAGGGTGTTCCTTCCCTGGCCTGCTTGTTCTGGCCACTAGAGCCCAAACTGTTAGTTAATTGGACCCACCTAACATTATTGGATAGATACTCCCACCCACCCCCAACACACACAACAGTTTTAGCATGTGTGTGTGTGTCATTTTTTCTGATCACAAGACAAAACATCCTCCTCATAAAGATACAAACATTGGACTGTGCACCCTGGCAAGACATGTCTTCTACTCAGGTCAGAGTCGGCAAGTCTTGAGTAGGCTGGGCTTTCGCCACCCTGTGGAGGCTGATTAGGAAGGTAGAAGGCCGTTGGAGTTCAGCCTGTTCCCCGGGCACAATTATCTGGAGTAGCAGCGTCCGCTAACTTCCTGTGCTGTATTTCTTTCCCTCAGGTTCACTGTTTCGATAGTCAAGGTCAAGGTTAGAGTTAAGCTGGTGTCCGGGATTAGGATGTTGAGGGGACCACTGTGGGAAATAGTGTTGGGTGCTGCAGTTCAGAACAATGCATGCTAGTGGCGCTGGCTGGTGACATCCAGAGGAACCGTTAAGCATCCTTCGGAGAGCCAGGGACACACTGAAGACTGTACTGCCAGTTACCTGGGGAAGTTTCAGAGTGTCCTTCTTACATGTTGCTCATTTTCAGAAGCAGCATTAGGCTGGGGGTGGTGCCTCATACTTGTAACCTCAGCCTGTAGGAGCCCAAGACAAGAGGGTTATAAGTTCAAAGCCCTTCTGTGCTACACAGGAACAACCCTGCGGCAAAACAAAACCAAAATACAGCCTTGTTTGCTCAGCACAGTTGGGGGATGTCTGGGAATATCTGGAGAGCTCTGTGTTGCATGTATCATATTTTAAAGTAGAGGCTGTGAGGACCACACCACACAGGTCATACCCTGTTATAGATCCACCAATGGCTTGTTCCCCTTCATTGTCTCAAACAGCAAGTATTATTAGGTGAATTTAAACATGCTAGCAATGTCTATCTATCTATCTATCTATCTATCTATCTATCTATCTATCTATCTATCTATCTATCTACCTATCTATCTATCTATCTATCTATCTATCTACCTATCTACCTATCTATCTATCTATCTATCTATCTATCTATCTATCTATCTATCTATCTATCTATCTATCTATCTATCTGGACATAACAAAGCATCTGGCAGGAGATGGAGAACCAGTGTTTGGGGAACAGCCAACATGACAGGACTACTGAGCCCCAGCAAACAGAATCAAGCCTAAAGAAAGGAAGGAAGCACTTGATAACTACAAGGACCAAAAGAAAGATAAAGGGAACAAATCATCACAAACACTGAAAGAAACATCCTCATAATAGTGGCTGCTGCTTTCTTCTGGGGACACCATTTAAGGGAGGCAAATCATCCATGTCCAAACAGCTACTGACCACTGAGATGGACAGACACAGGTGATGAAGCTGAGAGCCCAGAAGAAACACACATGACTGAGGGATGGCCAGGAAATAGAGGCTCACTCTTACCAATTAGATTTAACTAACATATGCACATATGTTTAGCTAACAAACACATTTAAATAGCATATGTATTTAACTAACCAATTACATATATATGTACATATGTAATTGTGGATTTTCCCAGAAGGAGTGGCGGTGCTCTGGAGAATGTCTTCCAGTTCTCTTTACATGTGAATAATATCTCTTCTCCTGTAGAATTCAGCAACACATGAATGCATCCCCTGACATTATAGGCAGGGTGGCAAACAGACTAATGAGGAGCAGAGGCATGCACAGAGAGACTCAGAAGGGAATGGGATTTTCAATGTCCAGAATGTGAGAACAGATTTCGAGTGCTCTCACAACAGAGAAATGGTCAAAGGTTTGAGGTGACGGCTGTGTGAAGTAGTCTGATTCCTGGCAGTGCCACTGACAGCCCATGCCAAATCAAATGGATCGGTCGCTTATATCCAGAGAGCTGATGGGGCCGGGAAGATGGAGCTGTGGTTAGAGCACTTGACAGTGTAAGCACGAGGACCAGAGTTCAAATCCCCAGACCCCAGTAAATGCTGGGTGGGTGTGGCGGCTCACCTGTAATTCCAACCTCACTGGCTGAGTCCTGGTGTTCCTGCAGAAAACCCAGGTAACTAGAATTCTAGGGTTTCTGACACTCTTTTTGACATCTGCAGGCACCAGGCAGACATGTGGTGTGTAGACATACATGCAAGCAAATAGCCAAACACATAGAATAAAGTATATAAATCTAAGAAAGAAATGCCCTGTTAAAAAGCCAGGACGGAAGTTGTTGCAAGTCATGGCTGCAAAGTGACTGCTGCAGCTCCATACATCCAACTTGCATCAACTCACAAAGAGGAGGAAGAGGAGGACCAGTCACAAGCCAATCAGTTTAGCAGGAAGTGAACAGCTTCCCAGAAGTCCCCTTCTCCGCACTAGACGCCTGTGTGCCTCAAAAGACCAAGCTGTGGCAGACGGCCATATTATCTCCAAGGAGAGTGGGTAGGGAGAGCAGGCCGTATAGCTACATATTTCAAAAGGAAGATGGATTTTTACAGGTAAGCTGAAGCATCACCAGCACATAGACATCATTGCTACCCCCACCAGAACAAAACACAAGCATTGGGAATGCGTGGAAATGAAGAACTTCTGTCTATCCACCAAAACAGCATCACAAAGAGGGAGACAGTCTCACCAGGCCTGAGCTTAGACAAAGGGGTCTCTGTCATGGCTTCCCTCCGGCATGACCTTCTGGGCCTGCCCGCACAGGCTCTCTTCAGCTGCCCGGCTCGGTGCAGGAAGCTGGCGCCAGCCCTCCACGCTGCTCTGCTGTCTAGACTGCTCTACGACTTGGTGAAGAGAGCAGCCGCACATAACAGCCATCACATCCTCATTACTCACCCAGTGAGCAGCGGGATGTCCGCAGAGGCTGGTAAGGAGGTGGCAGGCCTCTGGGAAGAAGTGGTGGGATAGTGGCTTCCACCAACCAACGGCAGCCATGTGCCATTTGGACCGGAGACTGCCAAAAGGGGATGAAAGCCAGTGAAGTCATGTTTAATAATTTTTTTAAGATGATGGGGCTATGTAGCCTTTTAGTTTTTTTGTTTGTTTGTTTTGGGCAATGTTTTTCAAATGAGCTGGCTAGGGCCTGGGGAGATGGCTCAGTGATTCGCAACAGGCAGTGCTTTGGCAGAGGATGGGGTTCATCTCCTGGTAGCCATATCAAGTAATAACTGCAACTCTATGTCCGGGGAATCCATTGGGTCTCCCTGGTCTCTGGAAGCACCTGCACTCACCAAGGCTGGTCCTCTGAACCCGTGTAAACAGGCCAGGCATGATGGCATGCCTGAATCCCAATGCTGGGGAGGTGGAGAAGGGCGGATTCCTCAGCTGGCATGGCCAGCCAGCCTAGCTGGATTGGCAAGCTCCAAGCCAACGAGAGACTTTGTCTCAAGCAACAAACAGCAGAAAGCCAGGATGACACCTGAGGAGGAATACCTGAGGTTGTCCTTAAGCTTCCATATGGAGCACATGCATATGCACCTGCACGCGTGCACACACACACACACACACACACACACACATACACGGACATGCACACACTAACATGCACACACAACACTCACAGAATCACAAACTAAACCAAAACACAATACTTGCCTGAGGAATGAGTTAAATATGTAGCACATTGCCTCATTTATCTGTAAAATCATCCTGTGGAGGATGTGCGGGAGAGGTCCACTGTAACCAGGCTCAGAAAGGTTCACTAACTAACCCACCCAAATTTTCACTTATAGCAGGTGGCAAAGTTAGGGGTCACAGCCAGATCCGCCGACTCTGGACTCCTGCTGTTGAAACCTCTGCAAACAGAAATGGAAATCACTGGGGGAAAATGTTACAGCAGGCTGAGCAGCTGCAACAAACAGACCCAAGCGTGCAATGGTGAAATGAAAGTATATTTTTTGTTTATTAATTCTCGTGAGCTGTTTGGGGACAGGAACAGCTCTTTCCCATGCTGGCCACCAGCCATTCTGCCTCTTCAGTGTGTGAATTTTAAGAAGTCACTGCTCAGTGAGCTAGGAGAGAAAGAGGAACCTGCAGTGTTGAAGTTCTCACATACATGCGGCAACCACTCACATTCTATTTAGGACAACCTAAGCCGCACTAAGCCACCATGGGGTCTGAAAAATAAGGTCTCACTGGTGAGACAGCCCATTAATATGGCTGGGGAAAATGAGAAGGGATTTTGGAGAACAGCTGCTGACTTCATGCATGGAGAAGTTTATCAACATTGAACAATACTGAACCACAGAACAAGTCTGTATTTGATGCTGAAGAGGCCTTTAAAGTTTTATACTCTGGCTGCTGTTCCTTACCCTTCCATAGAAAGATGGCAGTCCTGAACAGTGCTTGCTCACACTGTTCATTTTTATCCTAGTGTACTTCCACCTTCTCTTTTTCGGCAAGGATGCTGGGTGCCTAGTAACAAGTTTCGTTTTTATATATTTCTAAGCTGGTCGAAAGTGAAAAACATCCTTCAGAAAATGTTACAGCATTAAAGAATTGACCTGCAGATATGACAAAAATGTGTGTAGGTTCTCTGCACGTGAAAGAACACTGGTGAACATTGCACCACACAAGCATGACGCCCCATCCCCAGGACACCTGACAAAACATTAGCTTAAAAGAGGAAAAATTAATTTTGGCTCATGGTGTCAGAGGCTTCACTCCAGCCAGCTGGCCCTGGCTTTTAGACCCATGCTGGGGTCGAGCCTGGGGGAAGCCTGCTTAGCTTGTGGCAGCCAGGAAGCAGAGAGAGAGAGAGAGAGAGAGGGTTAGGATATGTCTCCTAGGAATATGCCCCTCCTCCCCCAGGCCGTCCACTTCTTCTAATGAGGAGCCCATTCATCAACGGAGTAACCCACTTTAGTGCACGTGTGATCCAATCACTTCTGACCACTGTTGCTGGACGAAATCTTCAACACCTAAGCCTCTGGGGACCTTCCCTTTCCTGCCCATAATGCTGCATGATAGCACTGTGTAGTCTAGGCTGACAGCAAATGGTCCCCACTTAGGCCTCAGTTGCTCTCAGGGCCTTGGAGCCCAGCTGTGAGGGAAACCCAAGGCTAGTGTCTGTCCCTCTGTTTCTACTGGCCGTGCTGCAAAGTATGAACAGGATGTGTAGGTCTTGCCCAGGGCTTGAAGCTAGTCCAAGGCTGGGCACATCTTTTTCTCCTTGTTCCCCTTTGTCCCATTGGGCCTGTCTCCAGAGGGTTGAATTCTTAGGTGCCCTTAGTGGAAGATTCTGTACTCTGGCTAAGCTCTCTATTGGGTGGCTATCACACTTCCTCGAGGGAGAGAGAAGGTGAGGGCAGCCTGCTCTCCAGAGCCCACATTCTTCCAGGAAACAGCTGGTTGACAGAAGCATTTCTAGGTATTCCATCTGGCCAGTGACGAAAAACTGAATTTGCTTAGGGGTGGAGGATCATGGAAAACCCCTGGGAGAGGAAAGACCAGGTAGTGAGCCAACAATATCTGTGCCCAGCATTGCTGAGGGCCCTGGATGTCTGGTGGCAGGAGGGTGCTCATGGCTTGTCACAAATAAAATGCACATCCGATACCCTTCAGAAGTCCAGGATGAAAATCTGACAGTGTGGGTGATCCCAGAGATGTTGGAGAGCCTGCCAAACATGGTTGATGGGCTGCCTTCCAGTGTTTGCCCTAAGAGTCAAGGTGACAGTGTCTTAAAAAAACATTAGTGTGTGCTGCCTGAAAATCTCATAGGCACATACACATCGGGACATGTACACGCTTGCTTGTTCCAGCAGGGCTTAGAACCAAAGCAGAACTGGAGTGCTACAGCTTGGAAAGGAAGTGTCCCCAGAGAAGGCTGGGTTTGGAAGGCTTGGTGTCTAGATTGGTGGCGTTACTGAGAGACTTCAGATCATGAGGGCTCTGACTTAACCAATGGATGCATCTGTTGGTGGCTTCTTAATTTACTGGCATTGTTGGGATGTGGTGGAAAACCAGTAGGTGGGCCTGGCGACTGGGAAGCAGACTGACGACATGCTTTTGAAAACTGCCCCTTCTGTTGTTTATGATCGGGCTTTCTGTAACAGCAGCAGAAGCCAACACACAGAGACAAGCTAGTGGTCCAGCAATGAGAATCAACAGAATGACTGCAGAAGTCAGAGTTTGAATAACTTCACTTACCTGTATCTGTATACATGGATGGGGAGAAGCATGGTACAGAGTGCATGCCTGTAGGCCCCGTAACGAAGTGCCCTCAAGCTCAGTGGCGGCAGTGTTTATAGTTTTCACAGCGTGGGAGTTGGGAGATGGGGAGCAGCCCAGCTGGGAGCTTCAGTGGAGATGGCGGCTGGGGCTGTGGTCACCGGGGATGAGCCCGAGGCTGTCATCCCCGAGGCTGGAGGAGCTCTCTCCGAGGAGTTTTATTCACATGCTGCCATGTTGGAGCTCTGAGTTTATTCCTGTATCGACCTCCTCGGACCATGATGGCCCATCACTCCCAGGGTGATTGCTCCCCGAGTGTGCAAAGCAGAGGTGGTAATGTCTTTTGTGATCTAGGCTTAGAAGCTGCACCCCTCCACCCCGACCTTTTCCACATCAGATTGATTGTGAGTTTGTGAGTTTGGTCCACATTTAGGTAAGAGGAGCAGGTACCCAGCTTTCAAAGGAAGGGGGACCAAAGGACCGGTGGACCTGTTTTAAAATGTGCATGTACATGTTGATACTGTTTCTATAGCTAAAAATGTTCGGACAGAGGTATGGGCAGTCAGTCAGAGCCTCCTGCCTTCCTGCTATGGGGATGGTTTCAGGGGTGAATGCATGTTTAGCTGCTGTGGATTTTTTTTTTTAGGGTTTCTGAACTTTTAAGATATAAACCTTGGACTGTTTGAGTCATCTTGTCTATAAGAAAACATTTTTTGGATTCAAAAGGGTGGTGGTATTTCTGAAGTGGAGAGGGGGGAGGAGGCAGAGGGAGAGGGAGAGAGAACGAACATCCCTGAATCAAGATGTATCTGACCTCCTTGTTCTGATCTATTCAGTTATATAAACAATAGGGTCCCTCTAGAGATGAGGGTCAGAGTGGTTTGGACTGGGCTTCCCTCCCTGGCTGTCACTGTGTCCTTCAGGTATGAAGCAGTAATGATGCTGGAGTTTGGGTCAAGGGTCAAGGATGTGAGTGGCAGCTGTGTGGGGTAGAGGCCTAAAATTAAACTAACCTCCACATTGAACTTTGGTTTAAAATTTTCATCTCATTTAGAAATGAATGAATGCATGACTGCCCCTGCCATGTCTCCTAACAGATGCCTGACAGCATGCCCTCCCTTCTCTTGCCATCTGCCACAGTGCTGATGGAGGATGATTTTGAAAAGGGTATGACTGTACCCTTTTCAGAAACTTCCCATGATACCAGATTCTTCAGTCTGGCAAAGTTGCCCATCATGCAGCCTAAGTTTCCTTTTCCCGCACCATACATACACCGATACAAACACCACCCCAACACACACATCATGCATCCCATACTTACCAAACACACACCACACACACACACACACACCAACACACACCACACATACCAACACACAATGCACATATCAACACATGCACATCACATACCACATATAACATATAAACATCATATACACTAGCACACACCACACTCACACACCGACACCTAACACTACACAACACACATACACTAACAGATATACTACACACACGTCAACACACAAATCCATCCCCACACTTCTTTTCTTCATTAGGTTAGGTTAATAGGGGCAGATGTAGCCCTAGGGTTAGAGTTAAGGCTAGGTTTGGATCTGTGACAATTAGCCTCAAAGATGGTGTCCAGAGAGTCTTGTCTCTTGATGTTCATGCTCTTGTGTAATTTTACTGTGTTCTTCCATATGGAGAGACGCAGTCTATATAGCCAAGCAGGCACTGTGAAAATGATGGCGTGTGCGCCATGTTTCATTCATGCGTTGGCTTGACTGGGTCATGGGGTGACCACATATTGGTGAAACATTATTTTTGGATATGTCTAGTAGATGGAAGATTCCTGATGAGGTTAACATTTAAACGGTGGGCCTCCCTCACACGAGTTGCCACAGCCTACTCTACTGAAGACCCTGATACCGAAAAATAGGAGGGAAACGGGAGAGTCTAGCCTCTCTGCCTGTTTGAGATGAGATGTTGCTCTTTTCTTGTCCTTAGAATCAACTCACAAGGTAAATGTGCCTGGTTTTGAACCTTCAGCCTTAGAGTAGAACTCACAGCATCAGTTCTCCACGGGCTTGGACTGAAACTACAGACCAAGCTGACCCCCCATGCAGACCGAGCCTACCCCCAGTGTCGATAGCAAATCAGGGCTTCCCAGCTTGTACAGTCACTTGTAATCGTGTGAGCCGTTGCTATGCTCCTGCCCTGGTACTTTCGAGGATCAATCATCGCACATTTATTCCTCTAATCTGTTTCTCTTTTTCTCCCCCTTATCTTTCTTCCCCTGGATTTTAGGAAAAATATTTAAATCCTTTAAGTTCACCAACTTGTCTGTACTGACTAATCCTCTACTGACTCTACCTGCTGCTCCTGGGGTTTCACAAGCCCCATTTCCAGAATGCTTTTATGTCAGGGATTGCCTTTGAGGCACTGTCTCACTGTGTATTGCTTGCTAGCCTGGAATTTGCTCTGTAGAGCAGGTTGGCCTCAAATTCACAGAGATCCATTCCCTGCTATCTCCGAGGTGCTGGGGTTAAAGGTGTGTACCACACCTGGTGGGATGTTTTCTTGTTAAGAACTGCTTTAGGGATTCAGTAGCCTCCAATCTGTGAAGACTACCCTTTAAATCATCTCCCTTAAGTGCTCTCTGGGCAGTGGGGTGCTGTATCAGGTACATTCGCTCTAATTCCTTCATTTAGTGTCCTTTGCCCTGCTTTATAAATTGTCTGATCCTCCTCCTCTGTTTGCTCATCTTTACAGAAGGAGGCCTGTGTTTGTTCAATGCTAGCTGTTAAGATGGGTTACACTCTGTTTAAATATTTTTTTGCCCTGCAAAGGAATGAGGGAAAGGTTTATATTTACTGTACTTTCACTTTGCCCTAATAAAGAGTCAGCAAGCAGTGAAGGGAGGGAGCTTCAAGCCAGGCAAACACGATGAGGCCTTTCCCTTTGTGCTGAACGTTCTTTTTTTTATCGTCATGATTGTTGAAGGACACAGATTTCCCTGGAGCAATGGCACCTTCTTTAACACACCCCACTGTCCTTATTGGGGGCCACACTTCAGGTGGCCTTATTTTGCCTACCGTGGCATCTGTCTTGAAAAAAAACCTTAAGCTTTGCTTTCCCATAAACTTCACCAGCAACCTGTGTCCCTGGTAGAAACCATAGCTTCTCTTCCTCCTCCTCCTGCTTCCTCCTCCTCTTCTTCTCTGCCTTCTCTCTCTCTGTCTCTGTCTCTCTTTCTCTCTCCCCTCCCTCTGTGTACCCTCACACATGTGTAGGACAGAGATCAACCTTGGTGTCTTCATCTGTGTGCATATGCACAGTGTATGCGCACACTTGTGTGTAAGTGCGTGCATGCAGACACTGGAGGATGACATTTCCTCCTCCTTCACTCTCTGTCTTATTGTCTTTGAGACAGGACACTTGCTAAGTCCAAAGTTCACTGATCCAGCCAGGTGGACAGGCCAGCAAACCCCAAGAGCCTCCTGTCTTCCTCCCATGTTGGGGTTACAAGTGCTCACACCACACCCAGCTTTTTATGTGGGTGCTGGGACTTGAGCTCATGAACTCAGAGCCTGACTGAACCATGTCCCCAGGATCTCATCACTCCACTCCTTTATTTTACCTTCTCCTTTTCCTCCTTCTCTTTCTTTTTTCTAACAGTCTCACTATATAACCCAGGCTGGACCTGAACATATACCTCCTGCTTCCATTGCCCCAGTGCTGGGATTACCAGCATGAACTCCTATGCTCAGCCTTCACTTCTTTGACTGGACTTACTTGCTGACAGTAAGCCCTGGCATGGCAGCCTCTGCTCTACCCTTTAGATCATCTCCCTTAAGTGCTGTCTGGGCAGTGGGGTTCCGCTTACCTTGCAGGGCTCCTGCGTTTTCTAGTCTGTTGTAAGCCCTGCTCACCCCACTTTCCATTGCAAGGTGGAGGCCTTCCACTCTTCAGAAACCTGCTGTCTCTTTGTCCTCATTTTCCCTTTCTTGGCCTCCGGCTCCAGCTCAAGGCCTGCTTCTTCCAGGAAGAGTTCCAGGAAGGTTTCCCTCATAAAGCCCAATGGTGTCCTCTTAGAAATATTTGTCTGCTGATGGTGGAGCTCCTCATCTGGAATTCTGTCTATTGACTTATCTTCTAGTAAGCTACAGAGCGTGGGCAGTGTTCATCCATCCATCCATCCATCCATCCATCCATCCATTCATTAGTTCATCCATTTATACACAATATAGGTATGGAGAATCAAGCACACATTAAGCACACTGCTGAGTGTTTTCACCTCCTGCCTGGTGCCTGTCATAGTTTATCATTACTACTACTGCTGGTGTTGCTGTTACTATTTTAAGACAAGGTCACATGTTACCCAGGCTGGCTCACTATGTAGCCAAGGATGATCTTGAACTTCTGATACTTTGTTTCCACCTTCCCATATGTACTGTGATTATAGATATGTACCACCCTGTTTTGTGGGATGCTGGCGATTGAACCCAGGGGCTCCATGCATGGTAGGCAAGCACTCTCCAACGAAGCTACGGCTACAGCCTCATCATAAGACCGTTTAGTGAATAAATTTACAGCCAACTTCAGGGAACCATGCCTGCAGAGGTGGCTGATGAGGAGAAAAGAGTGATGGGACACCAGTGGTGGGGACATTGCCACAGGCCCAGCGGACACGATGAGAGAAAGCATGAAAAGAACTGTGCTTTCCTAATTAGAGCAGGTGTCCTGGAGCTGGCCAACAGGAACCACTGGCGAGTCACTCCTGAATACACGGCAGAGGGCAAGGAGTCAGCCAGGGATAGGTAATGGCCAGCCTGTCTGATTTTTGTTATTGCTGTTTCTGAGCTATGACCTCACCATGTGACTCTGGCTGGCCTGAGACTGTCTGTGTAGACCAGGTTGCTAGAATGAATAGGGGTAGGCCTGCCTCTGGTTCCTGAGTGCTGGAATTAAAGGCATGTGCTGCCATGCCTGGGGTGACCTGCTTTGTATGTGCTAAGAAATCTCTGTCGGGCACAGGCCAGCAGTGTGGCTATGGCTGGATGGTCCATGCCTGGAGCTTTGTGCAGATGAGTCACTGCCAAGTGTGGGGAAGTGATTGGTTGGTCGGTAACACATAAAGGTACTGAAGTGCTCACACCCTCTTTTTTTTTCCTTTTTGCCAGTACAATGGTATTAACATCATTAAGATCAGTATTTACACTTGGGTGTGGTGGTGCACACTTGTAATCCCAGCACTCAGGAAGGCAGAGGCAGGTGGATCTCTGAGTTTGAGGCCAGCCTGTTCTACAAAGAGAGTCCAGGACAGCCAAACCTACACAGAGAAACCCTGTCTCGAAAAACAAACAAACAAAAGATCAGTACTGGCAGGACCAAGGTGAGCACTAGGTGTGATCCTGAGTGTAGCTGACGTGTCCTGCATTACAATTAAGGCTTAATGAATAATGACACTAACTCATTTCAGCATTGAGGGAAACTTTTGCTCCACTTTGGGAATACATACACAATCACTCCTCCAGCAGGACCCCTGCTCAGATGCAGTCAATAGGCAGCTCAGTCTCCATATGGGTTACCCAGTAAGGGGACCAGGGTCTGTCTCTGACATGAACTCTGTTGCTTGCTCTTCGATCACTTCTCCCGGGTGAGGCAGCCTTCCCAGGCCACAGAGGAAGAGGGTGCAGGCAGTTCTGAAGAGACTTGATAGTCTGGGGTCAGTTGGTAAGGGAGAAGTGCTCCCCCTTTCTGAGGACTAGGGGACTAGGATGGGGGAAGAGAGAAGGGGGAGAGTGGGACCAGGAGGAGATGAGGAAGGGGGCTATGATTGGGATGTAAAATGAATAAATTAATTTTAAAAAGATGCAGAATAAGAATGAAGTCAGGAACTCAGCCTAGAGTGGAGAGAACTAAAGATCAAATCACAGAGAATTGCCTTTGGAGAGGAAAAATAGAGGGGACTGTAGGAAAGACAGTGGAGAATGAGGAATAACAACAAAAAAGATGAGTAAGATCAGAGAGTTGTGTACTACATTGTCCATCCAAAGTAAAAAAAAAATTAATTCATTGGAAATTCAATCAACTTTTAAATACCTAAAGTACAGCCAGTCTCATCCATAATGGACAAAATGCTTTGAATAAATAAAGAGGTACTGTGATTTTTAGGGGGATGTGTTCAAGATACATTATATACTTGTGTGAAAATGTCCCAATTATTATGTCTCAGCATAATAAAA
This sequence comes from Pachyuromys duprasi, assembly GCA_028658305.1. Taxonomy (NCBI): domain Eukaryota; kingdom Metazoa; phylum Chordata; class Mammalia; order Rodentia; family Muridae; genus Pachyuromys; species Pachyuromys duprasi. The sequence goes on from CM053758.1 coordinate 16,704,539, forward strand.
TTTTAAAATAAATCCTTAAACTATATAAAGCATGCTTTAAATGAAAGAAAAATGGGGATATTTTCAATATTTCCCTTTTGAAAATTTTAACAGAGAGAAATAAAACAAACAGTAAAAACAAAATACTTCGAGAACAGCAGCAAACAAACAAAACAGTCAAAAGGTCCCAATTTTTTTTGATTGCTTGCTTGTTTTGCTGTTATTTTTGTGATAAGGTGTGTGTGTGTGTGTGTGTGTGTGTGTGTGTGTGTAGTCCTGGCTGTCCTGGAATTCGCTCTATAGGCTAGGCCAGCCTTGAACTCAGATCCAGCTGCCTCTACCTCCTGAGCACTGGGATTAAAGGTGTGCACCACCACCTTCTGGCTTTGAGAATAATTTTTACAGAGTAGCTTTGAGTTCGCAGAGAAATAAGTGGAAGGGACATGGCTTTGTCACATGCATCCTGTCCCCAGTACATATGGACCTCTTCACTCCAACGACCCACTCAGCAGTACAGGGCTACAGCTGTGCTTCATCATTCTCACCCATTGGTGCCTGAGGACAAGTGTGCAATGATCTGTATCCACTGACCGGGCAGCAACATATTCTCACCACTGTTAGAACCCTCTGTGCTCTGGTATCCCTCCCACCCCTCCCCTGCCCCAGATTCCCTGGCAATATATATCTTTTCCTGTTGACATAGCTTTGCTCTTTCCAGCAAGCTGCACAGCTGCAGTGTTAAAAGCCACTTTCACTTCGCTGTATGTGTCTGAGTTTTCCTCCATGTCTTTTCATGGCTTGATAGTATGTTCCCTTTCAGCTCTGAACACTGTCCCAACTAGGGAAGGGTATCTTGATTGCTTTCAATTTTGCTTCCAGTTTGGAAATTATGAATAAAGCCATTACAAATATCCCTGTGTAGGTGTGTGTGTGTGTGTGTGCGCGCAGATATAAGCTCTCAACCCATTCAGGCCACTAAGTAGGCATGAGTGAGAAAGTTTAACACTGTGTTAGAGAGGATATGGGAAAACAGGCATTCTACAAGGGTAAAGGTACACCCGCCTTAGTCCTAGAACTCCCCTTCTAGAGATTTATTGAACAGAAATGCTAACACACACCAACAGAGTTTCTTCAAGGATGTTGTCGTGGCCAAAGATGGGGAAACCAATGTCCTCAACTAGGGGACTTGCATGGTGATCCTGGCCTCTCCTATCAGCTTTCCTGAGAGGCAGAATCTGGAGGATTGCAAGCTGACTGATGGCTTGCCTTTGCTGCAGAGTGAGTTCAAGCTCAGTCTGTGCAGCTCACTGAGACCCTTCCAAATATCCCACTAATGGAAAAATGGGTGCTCTCCCAGGATGAGGGGCAGGGAGCACCACCTCAGACACTCAGGGAGTGCCAGGGAGAAGGGGCTTCCTTCACGACAGAGGATGTGACTGCTGACTGCTTCTTCTTGCTACTTTGGAATCAGCATTCAAAACAATGGGCTTCGTGACCTCTTCCTACATGTAGATCATTGCCGTCTGCTAATATTTACTTTCTCTTTTGTGTCCTTTCCTCCTCCTTCTTATCCCTTCCCTTCCCCCCAAATAATCTCTTTTTGTTTCAATGTGATTTATAAAACATAAATTATATGTGGCAGTTTGAATGGGAGCAGCCTCCCATAGGCTCATATATTTGAATGTTTGGCCATTAGGGAATGGCACTACTTGACAGGGATTAGGAGGTGTGGCCTTGTTGGGGGTGTGGCCTTGAGGAGGAAGTGTGCCACTTGGGGAGGGTTTTGAGGTTTCAAACGTTCAAGCTGGGCTCCATGCCTGAGAACCCAGATGCAGAACCTGCAAGCTACTTTTTCCGGCACCCTGTCTGCCTGTGTGCCGCCATGGTTTCCTCAACGATGATGGAGAACCAAACCTCCGAAACTGTAAGCCGGCCCCAGTTAAATGTTTGCCAAGGTCATGGTGTCCCTTCACAAGAATAGAACACCGACTAAGATATTATATGCAGATAGCTTATTCATATAATTTAAGTTTATAGGTTTTTAAAGTTTTGTGTGTGTAGTGTACGTGTATGTATATGTGCAGGGGTGGATGCTATGCATGTGTCTGTGTTTATGCATGTATGTGGAAGTCAAATGTCAACCATGGGGGTTTTCCTCTCTCTTCCTCCAGTTTGTGTTTTGGGACAGGGCCTTCTACTCAACCATGGGGTCACACTGGCTGGAGGGCCACCAGTCTCCACCCTCTCACACCGAGGTTGCTGATGAGTGTCACCATACCTGCTTTTCTGTAGGCGCTGAGGAGCCAAACTTAGGCCATTATGCTTGCCCCTTACATTTAAACCTAGATGGCACACATGAGAGAAGATATACTGTAATAATCTTCCCTGTCCCTATCATTCTCTCTTTTGCCCCCTCTACCCTCCTCCATGACTGTGTTTGCCAGCCGGCCACCCTCCAGAAGAAGACCACATATCCGAGAATATTTGGACAGCTTGTTTTAAAGAATTTTTTTTTAATGACACAAAATTGGGTGGGTATGGAAGGAGAGGACTAAACACAAGTTCAGTTGTTTTATCATAGATTTTAAATTTTGAGCTGGGCATGGTGGTATGTGCCTTTCATTTCAGCATCTGGGAAGCAGAGGCAGGTGGATATCTGTGAATTTGAAGCCAGCCTGGTTTATACAGTGAGTTCCAAGACAACTAAAGCTACATAGTGAGAACTGGTTTGTTGTTGTTGCTGTTTGTTAAGCAATGTGAATTGTGTAAAAAGAGGTAGGTTTAACAAAAACCGACTCAATGTAACAGCCCTAAAAAGCCTTTAAACTGGCCTGGTTTGCAATGCTCAGGAGAAGGGCACAGCCTGGTTAATGATGCTCAGAGGCAGGGTATTCAACAGGGTGTGACTGGAAAGGGCTCAGCTGTCTGTGCTCACGAAGCAGCTCTTGCTGAAGATTCTCAGTACAAGAGCAACAGAGCAAAGGCTACATTATGAAGTTGAAAAGTCAAAGGGGAGTAAAAAAAATAGGAGAAAAGCCTATGTGGTCATTTCCCAAGAAAACTGTTTATAATACCTACAGAATAAACTTGTCCCAACCTCACTGCTTACCAAAGAAATGCAGATTAAAATGATAATGCCACATTTTATGTGCCTGCTGAAATCTGATAACCTGAGTGGGCTCAGGTGCATGGAAGGAATGTTCAGTCTTTATGGAGAGAAGTTTGAAACCAAAGGTCCTCAACACTGAAAGTCTACACTCTCTGACAGACTCCTGGACACTTACTCTAAGAAAATAACCAATGAAGAACAAGGGAGGGGTGTATGCTGTGTGCTAACCCAGATTTTTGCTAAGTTCAATTGTCTACCTTTTGAATACTGAATCCTAAAATTAACTCTATTTTCTACTCAAAGGTTAAATTTTTTAAAAAAAGATTTACTTATTTTGTGTATGCATTTGTTTGTGAGTGTGTCTGTGTGTATGTGTGTGAGTGTGTCTGTGTGTGTCTGTGAGTGAGTGTGTGTGCCTTGAGCATGAGCAGAGAGACCAGAAGAGGATTTTGGATATCTTCCTCTATCACCTTCCACCGTATTTCCCTGAGATAGGGTCTCTCACTGAACTTGGAGCATGTCACTATTTTAGGGGGGTAGGCTGGCTAACCAGAGATGCCCAGTGATCCTCCTGTCTCCCTGGAGTTACAGGTGTGTGTGTGTTCAACCACATCTGGCTTTTTATGTGAGTGCTAGGAATTGGAACGTAGGTCACCATGCTTTCGAAGTAAGCAGAGCTATCTCCCAGCTCCCATTTTTACTGATGCAGTGATATCTCTCTCCAGGCAGGCTTAGAACTTTCATGCCAACCACTCTGAGTTTGCTCCACCAGGTCGGGGTCAACTCACCTTCTGAGCGTTAAGGAGGCTAGGTAAGGTTAGCGCTGTGGACAGCAGAGAGCTCTGGGTGCTGGTGAGTCACCGAAACCAAATGACACGAGAAAACTTTATCTCCCAACCATCCCAAAAGATAAGAATCACTTTGAACTTGTTAAAGTTATGCATCCTCCAGTATACCTACTGAATCAGACACTCCATGGAAGATCAACGAAAGTCTTTGCAGCACATCATACCTCTGGTGGGCGGTACCCTAAAGGACTGCTCAAAAAGCACTGTGCTGAAGGAATGCCAAACCCTATTGCTCCAAGCCTCTCTGAGCATGATAGCGTGGACCTCACACAGAAGCTGACTAGAACTGCACATCCTCTCCTCATCTAACAGATTAGGGCCTGCATTTCAGGTCTGAGTCATAGAAAAGTTTGAAAAGCCTGATGCTAAGTCGCTGCTCTTGCCAGCATTAGTGACTGGTTGATTGGCACCGTTGTATGTTTGTTCCCAGAGTGGCTGATGAGGATACTAGCAGGAAGAGAGTTTCCTGGTTCGTACTGATCCGGAGTTGTGAGGGTGGAAAGCTGAGGAACTATTGATAGAATGGCTGGAATGTTTAGGCTTTGGGTCTGGGCGTAGTAAGAAGCCAAGGAGGAGGGCTGATGAGCAGGGAGGGCTATCAGGCGCTTGAGAGATTCAGAGTGCGTCAAGCATGAGGGTGGAGGGGAGAAAAGAGGCTGAAGGAGCAGGGATGGGAGGTGTCTCACATTCCAGGGAAAGCCTTGGGAGTAGATGCCCACTGAGGAATGATGGCGAAAGTCAGAGGAACTGAGGAACACAAAGACTTGTGAGGTCTCCCGTCTGAGTGGGTCACTGAAGTACAAGCACAGTTTGCTCAAGATGAGAACATGCTCCTATTTTCTCAGCCACTATTCTTTGGGTGAAACTAACCTAGAATAAGAATGAGAATATGGCAGGGACGTGGCCAATCATAGTATCCCATTCCCTTACACCTGTGATTGATTCACAGCCAGGCACAGGACCTAATAGGACCAGTTAGAATCCCTTAGTGAATCTGATAAATGCATGTTCGGAGGAAGGATCACATTTTCTTTGATATGAATGAATTATGAAAGTATGGACTGGGGTGTGGGCCAGGTTTTTCCACTCTCTAGAGAGCCATGTTCTGAGACAGACTAAAGGCAAAAGCAGAGGGACTGGGGAGGGGGAATTTCCCATGCCACCCCATAGCTCTCCAAACACCTGGTCCAAATGATTCTTTTTGTTTGTTTGCTTGCTTGTTTTGTTTTGGTTTTGGTTTTTTTTGAGACAGAGTTGCTCTGTGTAGCCTTGACTTACTTTGTAGACCAGAATGGCCTTGAACTCACAGAGATCTGCTTGCCTCTGCCTCCCACAGTGCTGGAATGACAGACAGGCCTGTGTCACCCCACCCTGCTTTCCATATGGTTCTTGAAGCTAGATACATCTGCACATTTAATTTAGCTGACCACATCTTCTCTGTGTTTATTTACCAGAGCTAGTATTACCCAGGGGTCTGTTACCCCTAAAAAAACTTAATAAAAGAAAAAAGAATATGGCAGTAAGGACTAGAGTCTTCAGTGAACCTGGGTCCTGGTTGATGGGGATGGCTGTGGGTGTGGATGCAGCAAGAATAAAAGGGAAGGTTATCAAAGGCCAAGAGGTTCAAAGGAGCGGGGATTCAAATAGCAAAACTGGGGTGGTAAAATGTTCAGAGAGAATGTCAAATGCCACGTGGAGGAGGGCTTATAGGTAGAGAAAGAACCTTCACTGAAGCCACCAGAACCACTCATGTGGACTCCAGTGGGACCTGGGTTGACCCCTGATACTGACTGTGCTGGGCACTCCCTTACCATAAGGTGATTCTGGACTCAAGGACCCATCCATCTCTGATTCTGTCCCTCCTTTCAGACTTAGGGTCATGCCAAAGCTGGATCTGACTATCGGCTATCTTCTCTGACCTGATAATCTATAGCTATCATACTCAAAGGCCTGGGACACTGTCCCAAGACCTCAGGTCATAGTTCAGAAAACAAAATCTCCAGATTTTCCATCTGGAGAATCAGCTACCAACCTTCCAAATGGTCCTGTGTCCCCAGTATTGAGGGGACATGAGGGAGAAAGTGATGAGGACATTGTCTAGGCTCCCAAGAGTTTCTGTAAGATCACCAGTGAGGGAGGGGATTTTCTGCCCCTTCCTTAGATTTAAGTAATGTGGTGTGCAGATCCTCAGATATTTAGTTTGGTAAAAGAAAATCAATAGTAGAACTATCAAGCCTATGACAGAGAAACAAGGTCATCAACAGAAATACCTTTGTTATTTTGTTTTAAGTTAAAGATACTTCTTTCTTCCTTCCTTCTTGTTTCTCACCCTCCCTCTTCCTTGCTCTTTCCCTCCCTACCCCCAACTCTCAAATCAGGAAGTCTCGGAATACACTGCGGTCCCAGCAATTCTCGTAGCCAAAATCTGCCTGTAAGAACATAGAAAGAACATAGTGGCCTGCCCAAAACAACCTGTAAGTTGCTTTACCAGCAAGTGGCATGTGTTAGGTGTCTGTTAACAACAGGAACTTGACACTAAAAAGTTCTGCCAAGGGGCTGAAGAACAGCTCAGTTGGTAAAGGACTTGCTGCTCCAGCAGGAGGACCTGATTCGGAGCCACAGTATCTGGTGTGGGGCTGGAAGATGCTCCGTGTCAGAGTCTGCTGCACAAGCAGGAGGACCTGAGTTCAGATCCCCAGTGTCTATGTAAAGAGCTGGGTGTGGTGGTATATATTTATAAACCAGGGTCTGAGGGGAGGGTTCAGACAGGCAGATCCTGGGATGTGCTGGTCAGCAAGATTGCCAATAGTTGAGTTGAGGTTCAGTGAGAGACCCTGCCTGAAAAATTAGGTGCAGAGCAACAGAGGAAAGTATCTAATATTGACCTCTGGCTTTCACACATATGCATAGGTGTGTGTCCCTGAGCACTTACGCACACACAAGCTTATGCTAGACACATGGACACACGGACACACAGACATACACACACATACACAGGCACACACAGAAACATAAAATAAAGGTAAAAATTTGGGCATGGTACTCCATAATTTCAATAATGAGGAGGCAGAAGCAGGTGGCTCTCTGGGACTCACTGGCCAGCTAGCTTAGCCTACTCAGTGAGACCCAAGTCAATGAGAAAAAACACTATCAACCCTCCCCCCCCCCAATGGATGGGTGATGCCTGAGAACAACACCCAAGATTGGAACACTTCTGGCTTCTACGTGGACTTGTGCACAGATGCGCCTTCACACGTGCATGCCCCAACCTGCAAACACCGCCACACCTCTCCCGTACACACAAAGAGAACTCTGCCAGTGATGCTTCATGAGCCCTGCCCTCAGCAAAGAACTCCGTAGCCGTCTTCATTCTTTTTATCATCTATGTGCATGTGTTTGAAATTCTTGTTATGGTTTTGAGGGGCTGGGACTGAGCCTAGGGCCTCATGATTGCTAAGCAAGGACTCTACCACTAAGTTGTGTTCCCTTCCTCCCTTTCTTCCTTCTTCTATTTTTTTTTCAATACAGGACTTTGATGTTACCTAAATCGGCCTTAAACTCACTTTGCAGTCCAGGCATTTCTTGAAATTGCGGTCCTTCTGCTTAGCCTCCTGAGCAGTGAGTATTTGATGCCTGAGCCACCAGACTTGGCTCGAAATAATGTTATGTAGCAAAAATTGGAGCCACACACTGATCACATAGCTTGCTCAAAGTCACACAGCTCTAAGTGTTGTAACTTGGATTTGAACCAGATAGTACTTCAGAGTTCAAAAGATAATTATTGGATAGGTGGGTGGCTGTATAAATGTATGAACAAGCATACAAATGGATGTGCAGATGGATATATAGATGGGTGAGTAGATGGATAGTTGAATGGGTGAGTGGATAAATAGGTGTGCGGATGGATGCTTGGATAGGTCTATGAGTAGAAAGGTGGATGGACACACAGATGGGCATGTTGATTATGGGTGAATACCTACAGGTAAAATTTAAAGGTGACCTTAGACGTTTGCTCCAAGGTTGATGGAGACCTGCTAGTGAACTGTCTTACAAGGCTGGCGGGAGACATGGCTGGCCTCATTTCCCTACCCAATGTGCTTTGCTTTCTCATGTTTGCACCTTGGTCACTTTCACATTCTTGGCTTGGGAGCTCCTCCACGCTGGACTGGTATGGAAAGAAGGCCAAGATGATATTATTGGGGGTGGGGGGAGGCTGTCATTATGGAATAAAAGTGACCTTTGTTTCTCCTTCCTGCTTTATTCCCATTTCCCAGTCTTTATCTGTCACGTGTATTTATTAGTTGTGCTGAACGCTGGAGGCTCGTGGACAATTACTCCTTACTCTACTCTCTTTTTTGATGTTGCCTTTAAAGCTCACACTCCCTTGGTTCAGAAATAAGTGCGGAATCCAGGCCTGACCGACCATGGTTTCATCCCTCGGCTGCACTGTTTGGTTCTGGAGAGGGCCAATGGCCCAAACACATGACTGCTCGGTAAGTTTGGGTTTTGAAATTGTTTAAGGAGAGGATCTGCCTTTCTTTTGGGATGCTAAGAGGTGGCCAATCATGCTAGTACCGTGAAATCACCCTGACACACTGTATGGGGGAATGTGCGGAAGATGGAGCTAACATGAGGGCAAGCACAGGTTCTGAGAAGGGGGAGTAAAACTTCCCAGACCGTGTCTGAGGCTCTGCATCCAGCAGTACCCAAAGCTAGAGACCAACGGACTTTTCAGTGATGGGAACCAGAGATTTATGAGGCTCTGGCATTTATTGTTTTCCAAATTCAAACTGAATTAGGCTTTTGTAATTTTTCACAACAGATCTCTCCTACATCATTACTTCTATATAGATACAAGCAAAATAGGTTTTTTTTTTATGTTAAAGAGAACAAAAGGCAACTGTCCATCCCTAGTCCAGGCAGGGAGTTAACGAGCAGAGCTGCAGGGTAACAGTTTGTCAAACAAACACTTAGCAGGTTTGGCTGGAGCTATGAGGAGAGCTTGGGAAGATCCCCCTGGGAATGTTCCAGAAGGAGGGAGGAGACGGAGCAGGGTAACAACTGGGTTGGTTTCACCTGCTCTTCTTGCTCCTTGACTCCAGCTGGGCACAACAAGTCTCCTTTAGCTGGTGTCCTGCAATTACAGCATGTGTCTCAGGAATCCTGCCCGGCCAGGCCACTCACCATCCTGGGCTGGCCCTGCCTCGGGACAGAAGGGGCTGGAATCGTTTCTCAGTTTGCTGGGACATGCTTGAAGCTTGTGTAAGCCAGAGCTGGGACAGGCGGAAGATGTTCCCAGGGTCTGGAGGATAGCTACACAGCTATTTCTCTGGACTGCTTCTCTGGAGGAGAAGAGCACAAAATGGGAAGTGTTTTATCTTCTGGGAATTGCATTGACTACCAGCTGCCTTTAGGGGCATCAGGCTGCTTTTGGGAGCCACATAATGACTGCATTACCAGCCACATAATTTTCTTTCTTTTTTGGGATGTGTAGGTGGTTTGTGGTGTGTGTGTGTGTCTGCAGGTATGCACTGATAAACGTGTGTACATGTATACATATTCATGCGCACCTGAGACCAGAGGACCAACCTTCGGTGTCATTCTGTTAAAGCCATCTACCTTGTTTTTGAGGCAGTGTCTCTAACTAGCCTGGAGTTCCCCAAGTCCACTAGCCTAACTGGCCAGACAGCCCCAGGGATCTGCCTGTCTCTGCCTCCCTAGAGCTGGAGTTACAAGCATGGGTCGCCAAGCTTGGCTTTCCTGCATGGGTTCTGGGAGTTAGTCTTGAGTCCTCACACTTGTAAGGCATGCACTCTCCAGGCTGAGCTGTATCTCTGGCCCCTATGATCTTTTAAGTGTGTGCAAATTCACACTCTATAGCAGAATGCATAGAAGATTTCCATGTGGTCTAAGAGGAAACACCTACATGTGATGCCAAACAGGCTAAGAAGCAGACACTCACCAGCCAGTGTCCACATGCCTTCGGTTCCTCTGAGCATCTGCACCCCTCATCCACCCACAAGTTTCTACTCTCTTGGCTTCTGCAACTGGGGCATCTTGACTTTGTTTGCACTCTCGTTTGTAGTTTTTCTTTAAGTCACCTCACTTTTTATTTCTTATCTTTTTAAAAAGAATATGTGTGTGTGTGTGTGTGTGTGTGTGTGTGTGCATGCACACACACACACCCTACCTGCATGTACACCTGCCTGCCAGAAGAGGGCATCAAATCCCATTATAGGTGGTTTTTGAGCCACCATTTGGTTGCTGGGAATTAAACTCGGGTCCTTTGGAAGAGCAGTATTCTTAACCTCTGAGCCATCTCTTCGTTCCTCACTTTTTAAATATACATGCATACATACATACATACATACATACATACATAGATGCATGCATGCATATGTACATTTGAGGCTTTGCCCAGCCTTGACTTCAACTTTGTGAGCTTCCTGCTTCCCGAGTGCTAAGATTATAGATGCATCTTCATGCCCATTCTTAAATTTACTTTGAATCTTTTACTGGGGTAAAAGTCATTCTATAAAGTCAACCCTTTTGAACCTGTCCTGCACAACCACAATGTTCTACAATTGCTGCCTCTGTGTAGTTCCAAAATGTTTTTCACATCCCTGATGTCCACTACCATAAGCACCCATTCCCTCTGGGCAGCTGCCAAACTGTCTGACTCTGAATTTGCCTTTCCTATTTTATTTTATTTTTGATGGCACTTGGCCATCAAACTCTGGGCCTTCTGCACATGCACCACACACACACACACACACACACACACAAAAACACACACACACACACACACCCAAAGTGGTCAACAGAATAAAAGTGCTAAAGATCAGTTTCACCAAACTGGCATTTGTGTTTTGCACAGTTGGGAATGGCATGGTTTATTTATTCTGTCAGTCAACACTGTGTAATATTCCAGGTTGCTAGGTCAAAAGCTCACTGCCTAAGACTTGGCAGCATCTGTACCTAGTCTTTATGGATGAATGAATGAGTGGGGAATTTGCAAAGAAAGTGAAAGAACGGGGTGTGGCAGGCACAGCAGTGAGACCCTCTTGCCACTTAGCATCCTCACCCTACCTTGAGTCCAGAAACCTGGCCCAGGAACATCTAAGTGGGAAGCATCATGTGCCACGTTTGTCACTTGGAAACATCCCTCTGCAGTATCCCGGAGTGGGGATGAAAAGGAGAGCATTTGGGAGTAGGGAGCCTTATGTTGCTTTGCCCTTTGTTCTGGAAACTTCCCATGCTGCTTCTCTTCCCCTTCTGACTGAGGAAGTGACCATTTTCCTCCACGGTGACCCAGTTCACACTTTTAGAAAAATAATTTATTTTATTTTGCCTGCATGCATGTCTGTGTAAGGGTGTCAGATTCCCTGGAACTGGAGTTACAGAGTTGCGAGCTGCCATGTGGGCGCTGGGAATTGAACCAGGATCCTCTGGAAGAATAGCCAGTGCTCTTAACTGCTGAACCATTTCTCCAGCGCCCCTGCCCAGTTCACACTCTTGACTCCCATATCATTTATGCCTCCTGTGTCTGACCTGGACCTCTCTCCTGAGTTTCAGACAAACTTGGGTCTTAAAACTTTTTTTTTTTGAGACAGAATCTCATGTATTTCAGGCTGGCCTTGAGTTTACTGTCTAGCTGAGTATGGTTGGAGCTATAGTTCTGTGCCTTCATCCCAGGCTTAAGCAGTACTAGGAACTGAACCCAGGGATTCTTACATGCTAGCAAATGCTCTACCAACCGTGCTATATTTTCCATGCTATATTTCTGGAAAAGTTTTTATTTAATACCAACTTTTGGGGTGCAGGTTCCCAGGGAGTCTCTGAATCATTAGGAGATGCTCTAGGGTCATGGGGTTGTCTTCCCTATTGTCTGGACATAAGAAAGCCCCTGGACATAGAGGACCAGCAGTGTTCTTCTCAGGGGCTGACAAGCCTGACCTCTGGGAGAAGCTTCCGAGTGAAAGGCAGGCTGCAGGGTGGCTGGTGGCTGAGCCCACAGGCTCTACTACCGGGTGGCACTCATGAATTACCGGCTGTGTGGTTAGAGGAGAAATTGCTGTGCTTCTGTTTCTCATTTGTAAGCGTACCCTAGGGACCAGCATTACAGAAGTTGGTGTAGGGGAGGCACTGAGCAGAATCCCTAGGATATAGTAAGAGCTGAAAAACTGCCATTCTTATTGTTGTCGTTGTTTTTTTAAATTACACGTGTTTGTTTTATATGGGCAAACATGCAGTGGTGAGCGCGTGGAGGTCGGATGAAACTTGAGAGAGCTGTTTCTCTCCTTCTAGATGCGTATTTCAGGGATCAAACCCAGCTCATTAGCTTGGCTGCAAGCTCCTTTTACCACTGAGCCACCTTGCCAGACCAATTATTATTGTTCTTAGAAGCTTCGTATAGTTAAATGTCAACACTGTGTTCAGTCCTATCTCAGTCTGGGTACAAAGAAGTGAGACATTATTTCTGTCTTCATAGAGTTCATGGTCTAACGGGAGACATGAGCGGATGAAAACTTATACCAGGGGGTGAATGGCATGCAATAGTAAAACCTTCAACTTCGTGGGACAAGGGAAAGCTTGGCAGAGGTGGTGACTTTTGCACCTGTCCTGGAAAGGTGAATGGAAAAGGAGGCGACACAGCCAGAGTCAAGCAGGCATGGAGATGGCTGAAGCCAGAAGGTGTGCACGCCCATCTACCGGAGCACAATTAAGCCACATGCTGCCGGTCTCATCTTTGACACACCCAGCAGCAACTTCAGCCTTGTTGGGAGTGTGCCTGCTGGGTGACATCATGCCAAGGCTGGCCAGTTCCACGAATCTGAGGCCACAGTCCCCAGCCTTCCTTGAGTGGTGCCCAAGAGAGCATCTGCTGCGTGCTCCCTGTCAGCACGGGTGGAAGCCACCAGGAGCCCAGCCAGGCTTATGCCCTTGATGCTTTCCTGAAGCAGCCCATGCCCCCAGGGGAGGGCCATGTCACCTGGAGTCATCATGACCTCCTTCCTGTGGACCCTCTGAGAATCAGTAGCATCCCCAAATGGGGCAGAGGTGGCGAATATAGGAACAGGCACAGGGTGGAACCTGTATCATTAGCTCACGTAGGGTCCCCACAGCCTCTGTTTCATGAAGATGCTGGATTCTATCTGTCTCTGTTGCTGTGTGTCAGCGAGTCTCCAATTGCAGGTATTTCTGATCTGTGTACAAAGGACACTCTTCTAGTCTAAATCCTGGGTGCTAAGCCTCCTTCTCTTTATACTCCAAGCGACGTCAGCTTCATTCGTAATGCATGCAAGGGTTGCATTCAGGATAAGGGAATGAGGATACTCATGCCAGCAAGTCAGGCTACTTGGATTCAAATCTCAGATCTGCAACTTCCTGGCTGTCATCTTGAGCACATAACCTGTCTTAGTTTCTGCACCTTTTAGGTGAACTGACCCAGGAGTCAGCAAATTATTTCTTGAAAAGGCCAATGGTTCTAATCATTCAACTGTGTTAATTCATGACAGCCATGAACAAAGTACAAATAAATTGGTATAGCCATGTATCAATAAAACTTCATTTACAGACACTATCATTTGAATCTCATGTAATTTTCACAAGTCCAAAAATATTCTCTTTTTCATATATATGTATATATTAGCTATATAAAAATTATGAACACGCACATACATATACGCATACTCACATACATATACACTCACACATATATATTCAGCTTAAAGACAGAATGCTATGCCCTCAGGGTATTTATGCACGTGCTTAGCACAGCTCCCAGCACACCACTCTTGAATTGAGGTTATAGGAGTGCTATTTGTCAGGAGTGTCTAGCTCTGCCCTTTAACTGGCCCTTCTCTACTGCCCCTCTGTCTGTCAGAGGGCAGAGAGGACACCTTGTCCCCATGTCAATGACTAGGTTAGCAACCAACAGCTGGGATCCAAGGCTGGTGGTAATTTCTTCTGTCACACATGCCAGTCAGTGGCTGGCCAGCCTTGCTACCCAGCCTTGCTACCCAAGGTCATATGCTTGGGCTGCAAACTAGGTCAGGGGTATTGTGCGTAAACTTCTTGAGCTTGGGGCTCTGGAAGCACGCTTCTTTCTCAGGATCCTGTAAAGAGCTCACTGTCGGCCCAGGCCGTTACTGTTGGCTCTCTAGCTCAGAAGTGTCGAGTCCAGGTTGTAGAATGTAGCTCATCCTGGAAGTTAGGAGTGTTGGGGCAGGGCCCATCGGGTCCTTCTGCAGATTTCTTGGCCCTGTTTTGTTCATAGCAGGCTGTAAGTCATGTATCAAAAGCCCAGAGCCAGGATAGGAGGGCCCTTCTGTGTCAGGAAGAGAGTTTCCTCAGACCATGATTGTTCTCCAATCCTGCCTCAGAACTCATCGGTCAACTGAGTGTCTGTGAGCTGGGAGGAAAAGGCACTGTCCAAGCGCAAGGTGTTGTATCTGGGGGGTGGTGTGCCAGGCACTGTGGGCTCTGGGGCTGGAGGCAGGCGCATCGCAGAGGTGAAAGTGGGCAGGCCATCGTCTATTTCCAGAGCTGGATTATCCTGGCCCTGCTGGCTGGAGTGAGTCTCAGGGGAGGGAGGTGATCGCCTACGGGCCCACCAATCTTTAGCTTTCTGCCACTGGTGTCGGGCGATAATAGAGAAGAAGTCGATGAAGAAGACTTCTATGATTTCGATGACACAGACGACCGAACAGCTCATCCACAGGCCCAGCTGTCCACCGAAGTTGGACAGAAGCATCTCAATCTGCAAGGAAGACCGTGCTGTGACTTCAAGAGGGACCTTCCCAGGCTGAGAGTGGGGGTACATGCCTGCAACTCCGAACTCAGGGAGCAGGGGCAGAAGGATGATTGCCAGTTCAAGGCTAGTCTGGGATACCTAGTAAGACCCTATCTCAAAAAAGGAGGAATGAGAGGCTTCTCCAAATTGGCCTCAGCTACAGGCCTGTCTCCTCTCACTCTAGGCTTCCTCTTTGAGGCACAGTTGGCCTCTGGCATCCTCCTACATCAGGTCAGAACCCTACAAATTGACTGCTCTCCTAGATGAGGTAAACAGGCACGGGACATGCTGGACAATCAGACTACTCACACTGTTGGCTGGGCTCTCCATGATGGATCTTTGGTTCAGGTCTTTGTAGAATATCAAGAGCTTAGCCAGGTCAGTTCTGCAGAAATTCAAACAGGTGGGGCTCAGGTGGGTGGGAAGGCTTGGCTTCCTGCCAGGTGGCTAGCTCCTCAGTGTGGCTATCATTTCCCTCCTGTCTAAGCCCCTGCTATGGCCTGTGTTCTGAACTTCTTCAGACTGTTAGAACCTGCTCCCTGGCTTTCTTTCTATGCCTCAGAGTATTTTTCCAACCTGGGCTTTGCACTAGCTGGTTCTGTGGGTCAACTTGACACAAGTTAGCGTCATCAGAGGGGAAGGAGCCTCAGCTGAGGAAATACCTTCATGAGGTCCTGGTGTGAGGCATTTTCCCCATTATTGATCAATGCGAGAAAGCCCAACCCATGGTGGGTGGTGCCACTGCTGGGCTGGGTAGTCCTGGATTATATAAGAAAGCAGGCTGAGCAAGCCAAGGAAAGCAAGCCATTAAGCAGCTCCCCTTTATGGCCTCTGCGTCAGCTTCTGCCTCCAGGATCTCTCCCTGTTTGAATTCCTGTCCTGACTCCCTTCAGTGATGAACAGCATTGTGGAAGTGCAAGCCAAATAAATCCTTTCCTTCCCAACTTTCTTTTTTTGGTCATGGTGTTTTGTCAAAGCAATAGGATCCCTGAGTAAGACAGGCCTGGAACTCCGGCCACCCATTCACTAGGAAAACAAACAAAAAAACAAAAAATACCAACCAACCAAACACACACACACACAAAAACCCAACTGTTTCTCAACCCCCAGAGGAAGCCAGTTCACCCAGCCATCCTTGTATTAGATTTTGACATTGGTAATTGTTTGATCACAATCTCAATCTCAGACTCATATAGGAGACTAGTAGGTGGTACAAGTCCAGGCTAAAGTAATAGTGATAATAAGTGTAATAGCATCTAGCTTTTATTAGGCATTTCCAGTGTTGCCAAACACTGCTGGAAGACTCTTGATTGAATGAATGAATGGATGAGATTCTCACAATGTCTCTCTGAGGTAGGGAGCTGTGTTTTCATCATCCCTCTGCTATACCATGGTGGAAGCTGAGAAACAGATTGGGCTCATTCATTGCATAACTTACTGTTGAATGAGCTGGTTCAAAGCCAGAGCCATTTGGCTCCAAGGCCATGCCCTCAACTACCATTCTAAACCCTCTCCTGATAGGACAATGGTGAACTGGAAGGTTCATGCTCATTCTGAGACTTCACTCTTCCGTAGCCATTTGATGTGATACAAGAATGGAAGTCACATGATTACAGGACATTTAATCTTTCCGGAAAAGCTGGAAATAAAGGACTGTGTTTATGGAGCTGGGTTTGGCTAGGGGTCACTGGTTTGCAACAGTTGATTGCAAATGCTTAGTCTCATTCTATTTTTACTGTTGTTGTTTCTTATTTGTTATATTTATTTGAGGTGTAGCCTAAGCTGGCTGTGAACTCTCAACCCTCCTACCTTGGCTCCAGAGTTTTGGGGTTACCAATGGGCAAATTCTATCTTTATCTTTTCACTGCAGACCCCATGGGGGCTAGAGAGTATACTTAGTCACCTGAACTCCCCATTTTCTCCCAACAGCTCACACACCACCTGGCCCTTAATGAGACACTATGGGTTGGAGACCAAATCGGCTTTTACTGGGGAAGACCCTAAGCTGGGACATGGTAATGGCCAGAGTGTGAATTTACAAGTTTAGTGGGCTTAGGTAGTACATGTTACATAACTGAGTAGACCAGGCAAAGCTGGGCATGGTGGTTCAAGCCTGCAATCCCAGCACTTGGTAGGTAGAGACAGAAGGATTAGGAGTTCAAGGTCATTCACTGACACTAATTTGGAGTATATAAGATCGTTTCTCAAACAAACAAACAAACAAACATAAAGAACAAAGATGAAGAGCTATCAGAATATATTGAAAGACATATCTAAAATGTTTGCCAGTTGAAATGGTATAGATACTAACCAATCAGATTGGTGTGTGGTGACCATTTAGGATGGAAACCCACCTTCTCTCTATGTCTGTTGGTTCTGGATCCATATGTTCAACCAACAAGGGAAGGAAATTTTTTGAGATGAAAAATGATTACATCTGGATTGAACATGCACAGACTTGTTTCTTTTCAAGTTCCCTGAACAATTCAATATGGAAGTGATTTCCATAGTATTTACATCTCATTGAACATGACAAGTAATCTAGAGATGCCTTAAACGGATGAGAGGGTGCGGTAGGTCATATGCAAACATGTACTATTTCTCATACAGGACCTGGGCATTCAGGAATTTTGGTATTCATGGGGAGTCATGGAACAGATCCCCAGAGGGCACAGAAAGACAACTGTAAACAATTGGTTTGGCCAGAGCATTGCATGTCATCTGAAAATCAGCCCAAGTGCTTTGTCCGTCTGGAGGAAACACTGTTGCATGCTTTATTCCGGTTATAGACCCAATGGGCCACAATGCAAAATGTATTTCATATGGTGGATCACGGCCAAACAAAAGCCGGAGCAGTGCCTGGTTCTTGATAGGAGCTCAGTAAATATTTGTTGACTAAATGACTGAGTGACGAAAAGGAGAGGGCTTGGCAACGAGGAAGCAAGAGAAGGGCCCAGAATCTGTGGCGGACAGAGGCAGAGGGAACTGGGTGGAGGTAAACTTACTTGTTGAGCTTTTTGTTTATTTGCTGGCTTTGGTCCCAGGTGAGAACATTCAGCAACCATTTCTGTGACAGAGAAAGGAAAGAGTGGGCCTAAGGCTGCCCACTGCCCTCTTCCTCAGTCATACACACCCCTGTTCACTGGCCTTGGCAGTGTAGGTCTACCCACCCGGGTACATTCTACTATGCCTCCCGCCCATGGTAGAATACAGGAAGACACCAAGGGCTGCAGGGGTGAAGGGTGGAGAGCTTACCTCGGAAGCCTCAGATGGCCACTGTGCCAGGCTGGTGGTCAGCGTCCACTCCTTAAAGCTTAGGGGAGAAGGACACAGAATGAACACAAGCCGATGGCCTGGCACAGCCCTGCCTGCCCCAACCCTCCAGGGCCACTCACCTGCAGGCTTGCTTGCACACTGATTGGCAGCCCAGCTCTTCCCGGACAAAGGCCTGGTACAGCTGGTAGTAGCAATACACTGGGGAGAAGGCAGGAGAAAGTATAAACTTTGGGGACGCGGCGCCCTTCCTCGGGTCACCCGCAGAGACGCCATCCTCACATGCTAGTCATGTATTTCTGCACCTTTTACAAATGCTGGGAGATTTTGGTGGGGGAGGAGGGAACCAATTCTCGGTTTGTGAGTTAGAAAATGGTATCATTTCCTGGTTAAAGATACGAGTTGGAAGCCAAGTGTGGTGCTACACACCTTTAATCCCAGCACTTGGAAGCAGGGGCAGGGTGGATCTCTGAGTTCGAGGCCAGCCTGGTCTACACAGTGAGTTCTAGTCCAGCCAGTGCTATACAGAGAACACTTGTCTCAAAAAATAATAATAATCCAAACAAACAAACAAAAACCAAAAAAACCCACTATGAGTTGGGGTTGGGAGTTAGGCAGCCCTCGGGTCAAGTTCTGTGACTTCCTGCCTGTGTGTCCTCAGGTAAGTGACTTAACCATTCTGAACCTTGGTTCTCTGTTCTGTGAAAGAGTACTGTCAACAATGGCAACAATGCCTTTTAGAGTTAATTGTGTTGGCTAGCTCTTAGTACAGGCTAGAGTACAGCCTTTGGTCCATAACTGAAAAGCACAATCCAAGCCAAGCTTGGTGATAGAAAGGGTCTTTAACACCCATTCAGGCCAAAGACAATAAGGGCAGGGGCTCAAGAGCATCACTGGGAAGCTGGGCCAAGCTGATTCCCTCCCGGGATGATGCGGGAGGCTGGAGGTGGGCTCACTCACTCCAGTTGGGGTGCTGCTGATAGTTGCAGTAATTGGCTGCTGGAGGAAGAGGCTGGCTGTACTGGGCACAGCCACATTTTTCCACCATCTTCGTCTGGAAGCACGAATAAAGGCAGATCTGAAAGACAATACCCAGGAATGTTCTTAACCTCCTTGCAGGGCTCCTTGCCTGCATGTCTTTCATTCCAAAGCCTTTTTTTTTTTTTTAAACCATGCAGGCCAAATCATGCACACATAAAACTAAAGAAAAAAAAAAGGTTAAAACACTTAAAAAATTCTTTTCAGGACGTCCAGCATGGAATCCTCCAGCCTCCGTCAGAACTGAGGCGAGAGACCGTTAGCGCAAGAGGCTGTGCTGACAAGAATCCATGCTACAATCATAAAGAAGATGCCCTGGTAATGATAAGCTACCGAGGACAAATAACTTAATATGTTCATGTATTCCACGCTCACCACAGTCTCATGGAGTAGTATTGTACTTGACTCAACGAGGAAAAACGACTCAGCAGAGATTTGAGTAATTTGCCTGAGGTCACACAGAAGATAGATATCAAAACCCTATCACCTATAGGGTGATTGTACACCTATAATCACCTATAGGTATACACCTATAGGTATACAACCCTCAGAAAACAGAGGCAGGAGCGTAGCAACCTGGAGAGTCAGCCTGAGCTACATAGTAAGTTTAAGGTCATCTTGGGCTACAAAATAAGACCCTGTCTCAGAAAAAGCAAAGCAAAGCAAAACAAAACAAAACAACATCAACAACAACAACACAAGATCCACAAAAACAAAAACGCTGAGCTTTGAAGCTGCTACCCTATAGTAGAATCTTCCTGGGTATCGTGGCCATAATCCTGAAAGATCCACGTGGAAGACTCGGAACTGAGTATTGGACTGTTGGGACCCCGTGGATTAGCAGTTGCTGTAGTTTCCCCCGTTCACCTTGGTGTCGTTCGCTTGGTGTCGTCGACAGAAAGAGGCCTGGAACTTCACTTGCCATACAGGCCGGGTTAGCTGCTGGTGAACTTCTAGGGGCCCACCTGTCTCTGTGTCCCACCTTGCCTTTGCTAGGCACACACCTGCCTTTTCATGTGGATTCTGAGAATCTGAACTCCTCC
This sequence comes from Pachyuromys duprasi, assembly GCA_028658305.1. Classification (NCBI taxonomy): domain Eukaryota; kingdom Metazoa; phylum Chordata; class Mammalia; order Rodentia; family Muridae; genus Pachyuromys; species Pachyuromys duprasi. Next base: position 16,724,624 of record CM053758.1, read on the forward strand.
CCCATCCTTTGTGAGGCAAGTGGCCTACTGTCTGAGCCACCTGTCTGTCCTCCTCCCTCCTCGGCTTTGGTGTTTCAGTTCTGCCAAGATGGTGGCTACGGGCTCTCTAGCATCCTTATAGGAGGCCAACTTCAGAGTTCCAGCCTGTGGGAGTAGTTGTAACAGTCGAACCACTCATTGCACTTAAGGGTTGGAAACTGCAATGCCTGTAAGGCCAGTGATGTCATAGGCCATGGGGGGCCACATCTGTGGATAGGAGTCAATCCATAGCTTGTTTAATGTGGTGGCTCTTTTCATGGTTTATCCTGCCAGATTCCAGATCACTTTGGGTTTTTTTTTTTTTTCTCCCCAAGAGAAGCTAGTATTTTCTTGTGTCCTTTCCTGATTTTTTTTAATGCCTATTCTCACTGGAGCAATCAGTGTGCAGCTTGGAGGAGTCCAGGAGCTGCCGACGAGCTCAACCCGACCCAGCACAACTCTGTGACTGTCAAGGGGATACAACCCGCCCAAATCATGGGGCACAGATACATCTGGGAGCCAAACTTTTGACCCTCAGGCAGTGTCTCCTGCTGATGGTTTCCCTGCTGTCTATCCTTTGCCAAGCCCCATTTAACAAGTAGACCTGTCTGCCTTGTACATTGTGTTCCACACAGACCTCAGTGAGTCAATTAAGCTCCGGTTACAGAGGACCGAAGAAGACTGGAATCAGCTGGCATCACTTGTACTTGAGGTCTTTGGACCAAGCCCAGATATCCTCACCCTAGTTCCTGGTCTTAGGGCACACATCAGCCTAGATACAACTTCATCTTTTGGATTCAGGCTGCTACCCAGAGGTGAGAGCCTCTGCCACGCCATACCTGGAGGGAGTAAGCGGCGTTGTAGATGTTGGTGACGGGCACGTCACTGCCATCCTCCGTGCACTCACTGTAAGGTTCGCTCAGCTTGAAGGATTCTGTCTACAATTAAAACAGCACACAGTCATCTCTGCCTTCGTAGGGACCCAGATGGGAGTGTCCCTCTTATGCAAAGTCATCATTTAGTTGCTCACCCAAGTTTATGAAATACCTGGTAGGTGCCTGGTGTCATCGTAGACGCTGAGAAAAGCTGACAGGTGCCCTGCTTTCATCGAGCATATATTCTAGAAGGGTCTGCTGCCGGATGGCCAATAAGACACCTTGCCTCTAGCTTACTAACCAATGAAATGGGGCTGGGGAGATGGCTTAGTGGGTAAAGGGCTTGGCACACATGTGTGAAGACCTGAGGCTAGAACCCACATAGCTGGACACAGTCGTTCCCGTGTCTGTAACCCTAGCTCCCCGACTGGGAAGTGGGACGCAGACAGAAGACTCCCTGGAAGCTGGTGGTCCAGCTAGCCTGGGATATAACATACCCCTGAGGTTCTCTTTGACCTCCACGTATGTCCTGTGGCACGTACATCAGAGTGTATGCACACATATACACTGATTTTTTTTTTAATGAGATAATTTTGGGTAATGCTCAGGGACGCTGGATAGAAAGACTCAGGAGGATGAGACATTCGGTCTTCCAGACTGATTGGAAAGCACCTCTGAGAAGGCCCTTTGGTAGAGATAAAGGCCAAAATTAAGAGCAAAGTTCAGATGCTTTAATGATTAGACATCTAGAGCCTGATCTCTGAAATCCCATACACCTTACCTGTCCAGGCTCCAGAAACACTGTAAAATGTGCTACTTAGGAATATAAGGAAGGGGGTCTTTGTGTCCTCAGACGTGGGCCTGCACAAGAGTCTTAAATACCGTCTTGCCACAACTTAGCATTATCATAGAAGAGAGCTCAACCGAGTAATTGTCTTTATAAGGTGGGTGTGTGGGTATAAGCGTGGGGAGGTAGAGTCATGATTACTGCTTGAAGTGGGAAAATTTATCCTGAATGCAGGTGGTCCCGTTCCCCAGTTTGGGCTCTTGGACAGCATAAGAGCAGACAGAGATGGCTGAGCAGCAAGCAGGCAGCACAGGCGGGTCCATCTTTCTCTGCTCTTGACTGGATGAGATGTGACCAGTGTCCAGGTCCTAGCCTTTCTTTGAAATAAGAGACTACCACTTGGAGACATGAGTCAAATAAGCCTTTTCTTCCACTAACTGTTTCTGCTCAGGGTGGTTTTTTTGTTTTGTTTTGTTTTCACAGTGAGCGAATGAGACTAGGACCAGGACCGTGTCACCAGCTTTCCCTACATGGCTTCACAAGGCACCTTTGTTATGTTGACTCAATATAAAAATGATAAAAAGGAGCTGCCCTCATGGAGAGCTGGCGAATGAATACCAGGCAGAAGAAGCAGCAAAGACTGAAGTGTGTTGGGGGGAGGGGGCATTGTGCCTGGAACATGGCAAAAGAGAGAAATCTCTGGGGCTAGGATTGTAGCTCAGTGGTAGAGCCCTTATCTGGCCTTCATGAGTCAATTCCCAGCACAGGGGTCTGGGAGAGAGATCTCTGGAAACAAATCAGAGGAGTTACAGCAGAACCACTGCCAGTGCTTGCTGAGAAACCTAGATTCGGCTTTCTGAATGGTAATGAGCCATCTGTTTATCTGCTGGGTGGAGTGGGGCGGGGTCATTGGGGGGTAGGACATAACTGGAAGGTTAGAAAGAAGTGTAGGGACCGTGAGCCGCCCAGGCTGCCTGTCCCTTCATCGGGGCCTAATTCCCTGCCTTCAGGTTCTGGATGTTGACTTTCTTAGAAGAATCAAGGAAAATGAAAGAATAGCCTGATCATGAAAGGAGGGACAGCCTTGCCAATTCAAGGTTCAAAGCCCTTGTCCATCCGCGTTCCACAGTTCATCAAGTTTGCCTCCTGTTTAGTTGCCTCAAAGCAAATAAACAATCCAGGTACAACAAAGAAGGAAAACAAACAAGCAAACAAAACAAATGAACAACAAGAACAACAAAATAGGGATGCTCTGAAGAAGAGCAAAAACTAAGCAGACATCTGCTGGCGTGTGAGAAAGCATGTGTGCACCCACACACCTACGCACATATTGTTGGAGATCAGGGCTAAAGAGGCACACGGTGGCTTGTTTCTAAAAGAAAGAATGATAGCTGGGCAAAACAAAGAATGGGAAGGCCCCACACAGATAGAAACAGACCAGCGGCATGTCGATAGGCTACTCTTTCTCTCTGTTTGTTTTGTAATTCATCCGCTGACCCATTAGTCTCCCTCAATTAACTGCCAGTTCCTGAAGGGCAATTGGCTGTGCTCACTTTGAAACGCTGCAACAACAGAAGCAAGCAAAGTAGAAAGTGGCTGCTTCACCCCCGTGGACAGACAGGCAGGCAGACAGACGACAGACATTGTTCTGCAATCTGTTCTTTCCACTAATATACTAATAACAAATGAGCTGGTTTCCAGTCAGCGCGGAATCAATGGGCTTAAAGCTGAACGGCAAATCCATTTAGAGATTCTAGTGTCTGCCAAGGCTGTGCTGCGGAATAAGATATAGAGACTCCAAGCGGTAGCTCTCTCCAAGGACACCTCTACTACTTTCACCTTCTGGTCTGTTCCAAGCTGCAAGCTCCCTAGGAATTTTGGGGCCCAAATCCGGCTGACATGTCCATGGAGCCAGTCTGCCACAGGCTCCACTTGCCTGCTGTGTACTTAGGTGAGCTGAGTGAGGTCAGCAAAGGTGGCTGGGACTCAGGCAGTCCACGAGTCCTCAGAGAGCATTGAAGTCATAGAATCTAAATGATGCCTCAGGACTCAGTGATCTTTATTTGCAATGATACTGATTCCCATAGGAGTCCTGGGTGGTTTGGGGCTTTCTCCTCACTCATTCCTGAGAGGGGGAGGTCTTTTCTCCAGAGACTCAGCTGAGAGAACTTTGTCAGAATGCTTTCCAGCCCTGCCACGCCTCCAATTTTGAATCACGCCGACAGCTCTTGAGATCCTTTTCTGTGGTGGAAGTCAAGCTGCGGCTTCACCCACATAAAGGTCTCTGAAGAGAACTCCGGCTGCACAAGGTGGAGCCATGTCTCCAGCTGCCTGGGTCATAACTGTGCAACACCTACATCCTGTCTCAGGGCCATTCCAGAGGGCTGGGCAGCAAGCAGACTGGTCTCTCAGCTCAGCCAGAGCAACTCTGCAGTGTTTCCACTGTGTCCATTTCAAGGTGAGACTTCTGGGGAACAATAGATTTTCCCGTTGTAGAAGAGATGTCCTCACTTCACCTAGTCCCAGAGGATGTGTCTGAAATGGTACCCTGGACTGCTCAATAAAAGCCGAATCCAGGACTCAACCCTGGATGTGACCATCTTATCCAACCATACAGCAAGGTGGTAGGATCCTGAGCCCCTGCTGTAGGAAGCACATTGTGGCTCATGGCCAATGACCCCTAGACATGTTGTGGCAGCCAGCTCACCAGCTGTACAGTAGGGGGCCATGGGGTTAGAATAAGTCTGAATTCGGATCCCAACCATGCTAGCTCAGATGGAGTTATTTGACTTGCCCCCTCCTGCCCTGCCTGCCTCACCAGGATGGGCTGTATCCTCAAGCTGGGAGCCAAGCCAAGGAGAGAAGTAAGGAAGGCACCATGTCAGCTCATCTAACAAAATTGGCTTAGGTCTTGCTTAATCCCCCTCCTCTCTGAGGATGAGGAGAGCATCTTCCTCATAATGCAGCGCTCAGCCTGCTGGGGAGGAAGGGAGGGGGACAAGCCTGCCCTGGTATGGGAGCGCACAGCATCACCTCTGGTTCTGAACTCTCAGCTAGACAAGAGGGCGTTGTAAACAGGGAACTCCTGCCTTTCTGTCCCCTCTGCACCATTCCTTTTTCTTTTTAGTTTGGGGACAAGGTCTCACTATGCAGCCCTAGGATTGCCTAAAACTTGTAATCCTTCTACTCTGCTAGAACTGCAGGTGTGTGTCCTCCTACCTGGTGATTCAGGGTGTAGCTTCCCTGGCTCTCAGAACTTTCTGTTGTAAACAGAGTTGTTTATTTACTTATTTTCCCTCCGAAGAAGGGTTTTGGTATTGGTGCCGAGCCCTGTTCTGTGACGGGAAATGTATTTGATCTGAGATTTTTTTCCCCTCCGTTTAAAAATGTAACGCTTGGGTTTTTGCCAGGGAAAAGCTCAATAACTCAGAAAAGAGAGTGAGCCATGGTTCCAGCCCGGAGTCCCTCCTCTTCATTCTCTGCCCCTGCTTACTGTTGTGAGCACTCATTGAACCTAAGACTAAGAAAGTGTTTAGCACAGAACTTCTCCACAAAGGTCAGTTTTAATTATTAGAGTATGTGCACAGTCTGTAAATGACTCATCCTCTCTCAGTACAGCAGCCCAAGGGACTAGTGTCCCCAAAGCTGACCTCCAGCCAAAATAAACCCTTTTATCCTTAGGTTGCCTTTGCCTGGTATTTTGTCTGCTGGGACCTAATTGACCACTGGTAATCTCTGCCTAGGAGGGTCACAGATATCTTAAACATATCCTGTCTGTGGGAGTTTGCAAAAAAAAAAATTAGCCAAGTCTTGCTCTCTCATAAAGAGATATGAAATTTGCTTTCCACCGGTTAAATCTGGGTAAGTCACATGACTCACACTTTGGCCGACGGTTACGGACAAGCCTGATACAAGCAGATACTTGAAAAGTGCTTGCACATTGGAACTAGCCTTCTCTTGCTGACCTTGGAGCCTGTGCCACCACGTGAACATGTCCAGGCCAGTCACCTGGGGATGAGAGGCCACAGGGAGGAGACACAGGGTGGCCCAGCAGATTTAGCACTTGACCTTACATGCCACCAGCAACGATGGTTGAGATCAATGCAATCCAGTCTGGGTCAGAGAAACTTCCTATATGAACCCAGTGCACTGTCTGTCACACGGGCTGATCTAATACTTGGTGGTTGTTTGAAACCACTGGTTTTGAAGATGACACATACGGAGCAATGGCTCAGGGTTACTGTCTAAGTCTGAGCTCAGGATCTCCCCCAACCTGTGTAAAAACCTCCTCGTCTTAGCTAATGACATTCTAGTCTATCCAGCTGTTTAAGCTAGAAACCCACGCTGCCTTCTAGAAATGTCTTCACTGTCTTCAGTCATCAGGAGATGCAGAGAGGCATCTTCCATTTTCAAACCAGCCAAGTCATTCTTACTCCCCATCTGATCTGGTTGGGATTATTGCAGTCACCCATCTGTTCTTCTGTCCCCACTTTCTCTTCCTCAGTATCTACCCATCTCCCACTCACCCATCTAAATTACAGGTTTCATCCCAATCAGTGTCCTCATTGCCTGATGATTCAAGGCTAAGCACATCAGCCTAGCCTGCAAAGCATCCCTTCACTGGCCTGGGTTCACCTCCCTCTCGATTCATCCAACAGATGGCCTTACTGCAGCAGCAGGCGGCCTTTTACTATGAAGAACTTGTAACTTTAAAGTGCACAACTGATCTGGGTATGGTACTACCTGTATCCCAGGTACTTAGCAGACAGAGGCAGGAAGGAGGTGGATTCAAGGCTGGGCTGGCCTACATAGCAAGACCTTGTCTTAAAATAATTTTAAGACAATGATTATAGTAATAAAGACATAGTGATGTAGCTTATGGATAGAGAGCATGCCTAGTATACTCAAGGTCCTGAGTACAACACCAGTACAACAAATAAATAGATAGACAGACAGATAGATGATAGATAATGATAGATAGATAATAGATTGATAATAGATAAGTGATTATAGACAATAGTTAGATAGATAGATCAGTAACATTTATAGTTGGCCCTTTGCATCTATAGTTTCAACCAATTGTATGTTGAAAATATGTTTTAAAACTTTATCTTGGGGCTGGAGAGAGAGTTCAGTGATTAGGAGTTCATACTGTTCAGATCCAAACACATTTGGGCAGTTCACAAATGCCTTCTAACTCTAGCTCCAAGGGATCTGATACCCTCTGGCCTCCATGGGCACCTGTACATGCAAACAAAATAAACATCTAAAAATATAATAACAAAACTGTATCTCTATTGTATATGTTGCTACTTCCTTTGTTGTTATTCTCTAAGTAATACAGCATAGCTCTGAACATAATATTTACATAGTATTCATATCTAAAGGGTGTGTAGTCTCTGTGAAATTGCTGCCTCATTCTATACAGGGACCAGACTGACCATCAAAGGATTCGACCAATTATGAATAGAAAATGTTTGGAAAAATTCATGTGCTGGCTAGTTTTATGTCAACCTGACAGAGCGAGAGACATATCTGGAAAGAGGAAATTTGATTGAGAACGTGCCCCATAAGACTGGCCTAAAGGCAAGTCTGTGGTGCATTTTTTTTTGATTAGTGATTGATGTGGGAAGGTCTAGCCCATTTTGTGTGTTGTTGCCCCTGGGCTGGTGGTCCTGGTGCTTAAGAAAGCAGGCTGAGCAAGCCATGAGAAAACCCCAGAAAGCGGCACTCCTCCAGGACTTCTGCATTAGCTCGCACCTCCACGTTCCTGCCTGCCCTGTGTGAGACTTCCCTGTGTGATGCAGTACCAGCTAACAGATGAGATTAAACCGCTTTCCCCCAAGTTACCTTTGGCCATGCGGTAGAGACTCCAACTAAGACAATGCATTTGTAACAACATCTATAGATCTTGAATGATTTACCAAGTGTTTATATGGCATTGTGTATTATAAGTTATGTAGACATGAGTTAAGGCATCTGGGGAAATGTATGCAAATACTGTGCCATTGTCTGTAAGGAACTCAAGCAGCCATGGACTTTGGTATCAGTGAAGAATCTTAGAAGCAATTTACTTCCAATACCAAAAAGCAACTGTATACCATAGGAACTTAGTATATCATGATGATGTCTACACTTAAAAAAAATTGAAACTGGAGGACTATCTAGTGCCACAGAACAATGCTGGTGATATGCTTTGAATTTCGAGACGATAAAAGCAGGTTACAGGGGAGTATACTCGGGAAGGTTTCATTTTAGTAGTAAAATTAACAAATTTAAAAATTGGAAAAGAGTCCCTACATGGGACTATGGGTGGCATGCTGGTTAATTCTGACTGACATCTTGCAGAAAATAAATCAAACTGGTAAGAGTATTACACGAAGTGGTAAAGTAGCTAGAAGAGAAATCACTTGAGTATCTGACATCAAGGTGGGGAAATCCTCAATAAGCATACTGACCGAAGAGGAGAACAAAGCCGTGACTGTGCAACACATAGTGGTTTTCATTGAAAAATACTGAAAGAGAGACGCACAGAATTTGGGAAGAGCGCAGGGAGTCGTTTGGAAGAGTGGGGGGAGAGAGGACGTGGAGGGGACAGGAGCTCCATGAGGAGACCAACAAAGCCAACAAATATGGGCCCAGGGGTGCCTACAGAAACTGATGCATCAACCAAGGACCATGCAGGGAGAGGACCTAGACCCCCTGCTCAGTTGTAGCCCATGGGCAGCTCAGTCTCCATGGGGGTATCCTAGTAAGGGGAGCAGGGGCTGTCTCTGACATGAACTTGGTTGCCTGCTCTTTGATCACTTCCCCAGGCTGGGTGACCTTGCCAACCCACAGAGGAAGAGGATCCAGGAGGTCCTGATGAGACTTGATAGACAAGGGTCAGATAGTAGGGGAAGAAGACTCCACCTTTCAGTGGACTAGGAGAGGAGGAGGGCGGTAGGAGGGAAGGTTAGACTGGGAGGGGCTACAATCAGGATATAAAGTGAATAACTTGTAAAAAAAATATATACATATATATAATAAAAATACTGCAAGAAACTCAGAGGAAAACACAAACTAAGAAAGATGTTTCAACACATACAGCACGTAATTAGTATATTATATATATATAATTAATATTCTTCATATATATGCTACAATGGTGTATTAGTATATAGTAATGTAGACATATATTATCTATGTGTATTTATCTCATAAAAGAACGGGTTAATAAAAAGAGAAGGTAAGCCTTCCTCAACACTAGTACCACCCCTGAGACAAATCTCCGACTGTATCCTAGGCAGGCATCAAATCTGTGACTGCTTCCACCTTCCGAGTGCTGAGGATGCACACATCCATTATCACACTTGGCCACATCCTTTTTCTTAAAACATGCACAGGAATGCTAGTGCCCTTTTCTGAGCATTTGTTACATGCCAAGCGGATAGTGCCCGTAAATTGCCTCACCAAACTCCCGATAGCCACAAAGCAGCGTTTTTCTCACCACCCCCTTACACAGATGAGGTTACGAGGGTGTGGAGAGGAAGCAACTAAAGTGCAAAGCCAGACCCCGTGAATCCTAAATCCCTGAGATACATATCCTCGTGAAAAGAACGTATGGGCACACTTGAAGGCAAAGGAATATTGCTAGGTTTGCAACACGGTGGAGTATCTCTCTGCTCCATAACTCAGCCCACTTCCTCAACTCCTATTCACCACCCCACCTGTTCTACTCTAGCTTCTGTTCCGCTCCTTCCGACTCCCAAACTTTCTTCTGAGCTCCAGGTTCAAAGCATTTACTTACTGGACATTTAAAATAATTTATTTAGTTTTTTATTTTATGTGCATGGGTGTTCTGCCTGCACGTGTGTCTGTGTGAGGGTGTCAGATCCCCTGGAACTGTTACAGACAGTTGTGAGCTGCCATGTGGTTTGCTGGGGATTAAATCTGGGTCCCCTGGAAGTTCACCCGGTGATGAACTCTTAACCACTGAGCCATCTCTCCAGGCCCCTTACTGGACATCTTAATTTCATTTGGCTTTTGCCCTCAAGACAGAACAAGCTGGCAGGCCTCGAATTTTCTTCACCTTTCCTATTTTGCTCTTTAACTCTGAGTCTGACCCACCCCACAGCCCAGCCAGGACCCACATATTCATGTGGCTTCCCCTAGCTGCTCCTGCTAGCACCAGTTATCAAGTTACTGCTGCTTCAACAGAATCTCGACACCTCACTCCTGCTCACCTTCATAGCCACGGTCCTATTGAAGGTCCTTAGAACTTCTCTCTGGAAGCACTGTTAATGTGCCGTCTTCAGCATACGCTTAGACTTTAGCCAAATTGTTCTTTTAAAAAACAAAGTCTCACCCTGTAGACCAGTCTGGCCTCAAACTCCGGATCTTTCTGCTGCAGCCTCCTGAATTCTAGAATTAGAGGCATGTGCCACTTTGTACAGCTTTCAAGGTTAAAGGAGCTTTCCGATATATGTCTCAGCATCCTACCCACAACCGTTTTATAACTGTTCTGCTCTCTGTTTGGACTAGCCCTTCCTGAAATCATTTGCCAGCAACTTATTCTCCAAAAACCCATCATTTAGGTAGCTTCTCCAGTAGCCGCTGTCTGTCTATCCACCCATCCATCCATCCTTCCACCCACTCATCTACTCAGAAATTATTATGGATATGTTATGTTCTAAGATCTGAGACTGGATGCGAGACACATAGGGTCCAGACTTCTCAGATATAATCACTACGTTGCAGATACATGTCTCCCTCTGCGTGTGCATATGTGTGAGTGTTGCTAGGACCCAGAACATTGTGCACACTAGGGAAATGCTTCACTAGCAAGCTTCCTTCCGGCCCAGGTGTGGTGATTTTTGTCTTCCCCACTTAAAGGCTGGGTTCATCTTTTGATATTTAGGGCCTTGGCTGTGCTAAGTCATACAGGCCTTTAACAAATAAGAAAAATTTCAAGTCTATCAGCTTACCACACCTATCAATAATAAATAATAAGTAAGCAAGTAAATAAATGTGAAAAGGAAGGAAGTCTCGCTTGCTTGGATTTATTCTCAGTGACTCCCTGCTGACCTCTTGGTGATCCTCATCTTTTCATTGTTGTTGTTCTGCGTGGTCATCAATCATGCCTCTGTCTGACTGACCCTGCTGCGTGGCTTTGATTTTCTACAGCTGTAGCAGAAAACTCAACCAGATCCTTATTTACCCACCACTGGAATAGAGAACGTTTGCTTAATAATACAGGGTTTTCCCAAGCTCAAAACAGAGACCCAGAGGTGGAGTCCATTTGCTTTTCAACTTTTGCAAGCTCTCTTAGCTCTTAACTCTTAACTGTTTGCAGACACTATGAGAGGCAAGAGTCCAAGAAAGGGTGAAAGGATAAGAGAAGGAGTTGAAAAGCCCAAGTGCCTTTTCAGGGTGCAGAGAAAACAGTGTAGGAAATGCTGGGTGGAAATGTCCTCTGTTGTCTCCTGAGTTCTTTCTGCTCTTCGGTGAACAGAGAAATTAGTGGTACCCCAGGTTTTCCACCTCCTTAATTGAACATGCTGAAGACTCAAGGTGTTTATGTCTCTTCGGGAAATCAGCATTCGTATAGCCCAAGCTGTACACATTACCTGTCTCTTACTTTGGAACACAGGTCCTAAGTGATAGGCATCTGTGAGCATCTGTGTCATCAGACGACTATCAGAACGGTTTCCTCCTCTCCACATCGAAGCAACAAATGTCCCGTGTACAACCACCATTCTACTTCATAATCTTTACCAGTGACTGTTAAATCACACTTCCTCAGAGTAGCATGCCCTGAACCTCACCTTCCCTGAGTCAGTACCCCAATCCTATGGTTCGAATGTATCCTTTCAAAATTCATGTGTTGGAAATGTAATCCCCAAACCTATAAGTTAATAATATTTGGGGGTGGGTTCTTGGGAGACCATTAGGCTATGAGAACATGAAGGTAGGTCCCTGTGATGGCATTTAGTGGCTTTATAAGAAGAGGGAGAGTAACCTGAGCTAGAGTGTTCACTCTGTGAGGCCCTCTGTCCTACTACAATGCAGCACCAAGACTCTTTACCAATGAGTACCACCATGCTGGACTTCCCAGCCTCAAGTTACAAGCCAAACAAATGTCTCTACAAACAATCAAATTTTAGGTGTTCGACCAAAAAACTGACCAAGACACCCGTGGTGTAATCTTGTGAAGCTCTCCTACCACCTGCCTCTTGTTTTATTTTTTGAGGCAATGTCTTTCCATGTGGCCCAAAAAAGCTTGGAACTTTTCAGCCTTGGCTTCCTAAGTACTAGAGTTATAGAAACAAACCACCATGGTCATCTTCCTTTCTCCTTCATAGCGCATGGTGATTATAATCTCTCATTTGCATAATTTCTCCCCGTTGATTCTCCTGTCTGGACTTCTCTGTGTTTAGCGCTGATGAAGTATTCAGAAAATAACCGTTAAATGAATAAATGATGGAGGGTCAATCAAGCCTCAAATGCCCATCGCATCACCTCATAAGCCCTGGCTGAATTTCTAAGCCACATTTCCTGATAGTACTGACTCCTGTGATCATCACAAAAGTTTGATCCTTGGTGTGTCTTTCAGAGATTCTAGTTTAGAGAATATAGGCCTGATGGCCAACTGGATTTGGAAACCACTGCTCTGGAGACTAAGTTTGTGAGGTTCAGGGACTGGGATTTTACAGTGAGACATTAGGCACAGATACACAGACATAAGCAAAAGTTTGTAAAGAGATTGTCTAGTTTTCCCACTACTCACAGGTTAAAAAAAAATTCTCCAATAAGGAGTAACGTAAGTAAAACTGCAGTGTATATAATGCCTTCTTGTCAGAATGGCAAAGACTGAGAGTAGAATAGTAAGCTATGCTGGTTGGTGTCAAGGGTCCATGCACACTCCTTTTGATACGCATGTGGGTTCCAGTACCCACTGAGGTTACTTGATCAAAGGCTTGAGGGTAAAAAGGGGTCTTAGCAGATGAAGAGAAATCCCTGGAAGTATGACAGGATAAACAGACCTTTGAAAACCCCATGACTTTATATTGGCCTTTACATGGTTGTGACTGCCCCCCCCCCATGTGTCTGTAGGCATCCTAGAAGGATGTTATCTGCTCTCTTTACACGACTGATGAACTGACAGCGTCAGTTTATGGATGCTTTGCTTCCATAGGTTCTCTCCCTAGGTGGTGTCCTCTGCTTGCTAACCTACATAGAAGATGCAAACAGATACTTGAATGTAACTCCTGGAATGACCACGGGAGTAGCTTTTGGAAAGCACAGATTCCTGCTCTCTTGGAAAACAATATGCTTTTCCATTGGCTGCACCTCCTTAGCCTTCTTTCAAGTAAGAAGGCGCCACCTTCTCTAAACACAAGCCAGTGAACATCCTCTTACCAGATGCATTCCTATAGAGGTGGACATGGCTGTCTCAATCTCCATCCCCACATCTTCAATGAAGGGGTACTCATTCTGCTGATGGATAAGCACCTTGGCTCCAGTGGAGGACACCAGGAAGGGGTTGTATTCATCTTCGTTGATATATAAGATGACCTGCAGCCCTGGGAGACAGAGAGGAGTTTGCTGTGGTCAAAGGCAAAGAAAACAGTCCTCGGGGCCTTGGGGAGCCTCTAAGACACACAGAGACCTCCAGAAAGTACTAGGTGGTTGAGCACCAGACTGAAATCTCTAGGATAGTAGGGGACTTGTCTTTGATCTGCTTATTGCAAGTTCAAAGCGGTGGTTCAAGCTCGTATCACAGTTACGTGGTAGTCAAGACTAAGATCCTGCTAAATAAAGAACTGCACGAGACACCTAAGTCTATGCGGTTGCTGATAAAGGAAGTTCTACTGGGCAAGCAAAGGTACCTGCGGTGCTGTGGAGTGAAGAAGAGACAGAATGTGACGGTGTGTCTGGTTGCTGGTATAACCTCGATTTCCCCCCACCCCCGCTCTTGTTCTCCGTGCAAATTATTTTCTGTACCCAGCTGTCAGACGGAATTGGAAATTGGGTCAGATCACTGCCCGGAGCCTTTCAATGTCATCTCTCTGTACATAGAGGAACACCTTCAACTCCCCCTGCTTGTCACCATCAGGACTATGAAGACGTATCCCAATCTGTATCCTTAACTTATCCCACTCTCTCCCTTTTCTGGACCAGCTGAATGTTTTCTTTCATAAGTTGTCTTGGCCATGTTGTTTCCTTACAGCAACAGAAAAGTAACTAATACACCTCATTTGTCTCTCTAGAACACATTGGATTCATTTTCTTCTTTAGGACCCAGACTGTTCCTGTGAACACGAACATGGGCCTTCTCATCTTTAAATAGCCCCCTCAGTGAGGCATTTCTGAGCCCCCCTTTCGCTGCTCAATCCCCCATCCCGAGCCCAGCCACTCTGTCATCCCCTTTGCTGCTTCCTACCCTTCCCCTTCCTACTTCTCATTAGTATTGTGATTAGATTGTGTTTCTGCATACTTATTTCTCAAGTTTCTCTTTCCACAGAAATGCAAGTTTCCTAACAGCAGGAATGACATCTGTCTCATTCCACACTGTATCCCTAGCTCCTCCAAGTGGGCCATATAGCAGATAGTGCTTGGTGAATGAATGAATGAATGAATGAATGGGTAGAGTCTGTGTGAATTGAAAAATGAGAACTTCAGAGCTATTTTAATCTCTTCTATTTGTAACTAAGGGAACTGAGCCCCGAGAGGGATGTGGTGTACTAGAGGTCACACAGCAGAGCTAAAACTCTGGCCCTTTTCATTCAGTTCCCAGCCAGCCTATTGCAACTGCAATAACTTCTTGGGATCTTGGAAACAATACAGACTTCATGGTTATGAAATCCAGGATTCTGAGAGCAGATTTCCTCTATAACAGAGCCTGGCTATTCCTAACAAGAACATATCTGTGTAACAAATCAAGTTCTGTATGTGTTGAACTTTTCAAGAATTCCCTTTGGCTGGGCCTAGTGCTGTAAGTATGCCTGTACTAACAGGATTTAGAAAGCTGAGGTAGGAAGCTCACAAATTTGAGGCCATTCTGGGTTATCCAGTGAGACCCTATCAACAATAGACCTTAGTTTCTCCCAATGCCAAAGGCTGGATGTTCAAGGTCAAGGTCAAAATAAACAGGGGCTGGGGGTGTAGGTCAGCAGCTGAATGCTTCGATGAGCATGCACAAGGCCCTTGGTTAGATCCTCAGCACCACAGGACAGATGTGGAGGAGGAACTCTTTTTATGAGGAAACCAAGCCAACCTGCCACATCCTAAGCTTCCGTAAAAAGTAGAAGGGGCAGAGACAGGTGTCAGAAAGAGTTGTGGTGGCAGCAACAGCAATGGCAGTGATGGTTGCATGCACAGTGCGTGTGGTTGGGGTGTGTACCCTCCCAGACCAGATTCACATGGCCAAGTGCCAACCTCCTTTGTGAAGGCATTTGGAGATAGGGCCTTAGTTGAAGCTCAATGAGGTCTATGGTCATGGCTCTAATCTGATAGACTGGTGTCCTTATAAAAAGGAGACACATCACAGCACCCTCTTGAGACATGAAAGGCTACATGAGGACACATGAAGAAGATAAACCATTTGCAACCAAGAAGAGAAAAAAAGTCTTATCTGAATCCACAAGAGCTGGTACCTTGACCTTGAACATCCAGCCTTCGGCATTGGGGGAAGCTAAGGTCTACGGTTGATGCCATCCAAACTATGGTATTTTGTTATGGCAGCTTGAATGTGTTCCAGGGCTTATTCTAAGAACTCTGAATAACGTTTATGGGAGCTACTGTGATTGTTCTCATTTTATAGTTGAAGGGCAGTAACCAAGGTCACACGGTGAGAGGCAGAGCTGAGGTTTGGCTCCGGAGTCTGTCATCTTAACTAAGCTAAAGGTGTGTCTGTCCAGCTAATCTCCTACTCACCCCATCTGGGTTTAGCTCCGCTTAGACGCCACCTGCCCAGGATTAGTCACCCCAGCAATGAGCTTAAACCAGAGTGGTTTGTCAGCTGAAGGAACCCCAGCAGTGTCCCAGCGGCTCTCCCAAAGATAAAGAAGTCAGAAAGGGAAGACGCCCACAGGGTGATCGTGTGTACCGGGAGAGGGGAAGAATGCCTTTGTTTTAGGGAGAGGGAGAGGTGGTGAGGACGGGAAGATCAAGTGTCCCTACTTGTACTGCTGCCATCGAGGTAGCACTTTCAAATGTCTCAGGGTCCCCTCCTTACCATACTCACTGCCCCCCATGGAGGTGCTGAGGATGGTGGCATTTTCTCTGTTGTTGAACGTGTAGCAATTTCCGTACATTGGATGGTGGAAAAGCGTGAAGTTCCTATGGAAGAATGGAAAGGTTCAGAAAGAGCTGGGCTGGGACTTGCCCTTGTGCGTCCCGGTTGAAGTTGGGAGGCACTGTGTTGATGGGGAAAGCTTTCCTTTGGGATAATGGATGAGCATGTGGCTCACTCATCCCCTATTCCCTCCCATGAAATGAACAGAGCCCTCAGCAGAGCTGACAAGCCTTGGCGTAGAATTAGACTCTACTTTTGTTCTCCCTTTCAATGCTCTGCCCTCTGTTTTGATTTGATATTGCTTTGTCTTTGAAGTAGGGTCTCCTGTATCTCAGGCTCACTTCAAATTCCCCATGTAGCCCAGAATAACACTGGACCTATGCTCCTCTTGCTTCCATCCCCCGAGTGCTGGGAGCACAGGTGTGTACCACCATACCTAGGGGAGGAGCCCAGGCCTTTGTGCAGGTCGGGCAAGTTCTCTGCCGACTGAACTGCATCCTCAGCTCTGATGTGTTGCTCTTTATGCCACATGCCTACCCCCAAATTCCTCTACCCTTCAGTTTCTCAGCCAACATTTGGAGCTTTTCAAATCCTCAGCACCATGATAATGATCTTAAGAGAAGGAGTCCCATCCTATGGCCATCGTATAATTTCAGGACCTTTACCCTCAGGGTGAGACTATCCCAATCACTCACTATTTGCAAGAAATAATGTGTATTTTAACGTATACATGGGTCAGAAAGGCTTAGAACTCATAAAAGAAGGTAGTTAAACCATTCAGACTAGAGAGTTCGCCTCAGAATAGCCCATCGACCTAATAGTCACCCCCAGGGATCTGATTATTATATTCAAAGTGGGATATGAACATTTGAATATCTGCCTCCCTCTTTCACTCTGTCCCTTTTCCCTCCCTCTTTCCCTTCCTTCCTTCCTTCCTTCCTTCCTTCCTTCCTTCCTTCCTTCCTTCCTTCCTTCCTCCTTCCTCCTTCCTACCTTCTTTTCTCTGAACCAGAATGGTGGCTCAGCCATAGGTACACATCATAGTAACACACAAAGCTAGATGCATGATTCTGACTACCTTGCATTGTGACAGGTAATGTAATGGGTTAAAAGATACTGTGATTCCATGCCAGGTACATTTTTCCAAGTGATCCCAGAACCTAGCTCCCTTGCAAGTGATTTTTCACAGGACGGAGCCAGTGTTCTCAAGACCTAAAGGTGAGCTTCCGGTGCATGAAAAGGGCCTAAGGTTAGAACCTCTGGTCCTCAGGGAACGTCCCCTCCTGACCTGGCATCACAGGACATCCCATCAAAGAAGCAGGTCACCAGCAGTTCTTCGGCAGAATAGCTCATGTTGATTTTCTTCTCTAGAGGCACCTGCGCCAAGATGTTCATGTAATGGAGCCTGTACCACTCCTGGATGGCGTTGACTCCTGAGCTGAACGTGTAGGTGGCACAGTCAGAGGTGTCGTTTGAGCACTGTGGACAAGAGGGGACGCCAGGCTGTCAGTCCTAGCACTGCCGGAAGGGCTAAGAGTTACAGATGCCAGCTAGGTCCTCGGCTTCCACTTGCTTCTGGGAGCTTGAGCAGGTCAACCTCAAGCCTCACGGATAAAAGAGAGAGCAAAGAGGGACCTTCAGGCCAACTCCTATGACTTTCTACTACTGTCTGCCATTGAGCAAGAAGCAAAATCAGTTTTTAGGGTCCCCGTATATCCAAGGCTTAGCTGATTAATGTCACTGTCTTCCCACTGAACTCTCTTATTACAGACACAGTCTAGAAATCTGGATTCTAGCCCAGACTCTGACATTACTTCTCTGCAAGATCTCAGACTAGGCACTAACATATGGAGTATGTCGCTGGTGGATACCACCCTACCCAGCCACACTTAGCAAGCAGTTAGAAGGACTCATGTTTGAAATACTTAATTACGAGGGCTCTAGAGAGGAGCCGTGGAACATTCCAGGCATTTCCATCACCTTGGGCTTGGAAAGTCTCCTGAAAGGACAAACGTCCAAAGAATTTGGTATTAAGAGAATTGTGTAAATATCCTGTGAATGTAACCGGGAAGATTTTGAAGTCTCTATGCTTTTGATGAAGCACCGTTTTCATTGTCGAAAATTTGTTTAGATTGATAGAAAGCATTGCTAGATTCAAAAGTCCCGTTATCAAAGCTATTAAGATGAAGAAACAGTCCCCATCCGTGCTTGGATGGTGGCGTGGAGAAGCACGGTAGTGATAGACTGTGCCTAGGAAGGTAGTGGAATTCATTTTCATTGAATAGCTGCTTCCAATTGCCACTTGAATGGGACCACAGGGATGACAGAAGCCTGGACGTGGCACCTCAGGAAGGCCAGTACTACTGGGAACCCTGGTGGATTTGCTATGGTTTAATTTCCCCTTTCTGATGTCTGCACAGAAGCTTTGCTTTGGGGACCTGTCCCCAGATATGTCAAGAGGTGATCAGGTGCCCCCCAGCTTGGCTAAGGGAACCCTGAGATGGAAATCTGCAACTTGGGCATTAGCAGAGAGGGTGAAAATAGCCTCTTCTAATTCAACGTCAGTACCTGAATGAATCCCATCATTTCTTGCTCCCTAGATCACTAGGTCTCCCCAAATTTCTGACCTTTAAGAAGCCCTAATGAGCCACTGGTCATCTCCTAAGACTTTGCCCATGAGCCGGTCTCAGTGGCTTGCCACCAAATCATGATAAGAACATATACTTCTTATAGTTGGCCTGTTGACCACAATGAGCACCAGCTCCTACTCTGCCTGATGCCCTTGAACTGTAAGGAAGTCTTACCAGTTGAAATCCCACCAACTTCTTCGACTCGTGAACGTGCATGACATTGGAAGCCTTGTGAATGATTTTCCCACTGATCTTGCGCTTCCGGCCGGTGAAGAAGTCCCTGGCCTTTCCCTTCTCATTCTCATTGAAGACCAGCAGGGGGATCAAGTTGAGGAATCTGGGTGGCGGGCCTTCCCAAGTGGATCTCATGGATCCTGCCTCCCGGCGTTCCCGAGATTTAACCTCTGGAAAATCTTTGACCCCGTATAAGGACAGCAAGGCCTGTCTTGTCTCACCATCCAAGTCAGTCAGAAGGTCGCTCACAGCACTGTACCTACCAAAGTACAAAGGAAATTTCATGGAGAAGGAAGCACAGTGCTCTAGCTTCTACATGTTGTCTTCCATCTTGGTGAGTCAGCCCCGTGTCTCCGGACCACTCCCTTGGCCAAGGCGACATAGTCTTTCACTATTTTGCCCCATTCAAAATGACCGCTGGTTCCCCTCCTTTGCCACATCTGTCTACCCATGCTTGGGTAGGGTGATGCCCCTAACCAGTATCTCTAGAGTGCTGGCTCTCAGGTGTCTCCCATAAAGTAGCCAAAGTGTGGACATATAAATAACCGCTAATCGTACGGGGGCAGGCTCCATTTCCACCCATCACACTCTGCCCCCGCCCACAGGACACGCTCCAACCAGCGCTGGGAGGCACGAGATTGGCACTGTCACTTTGGCAGCACCCAAGCGCACAGAAAGCAAGAGCTGACTGAATGAAGCACAATGCCACCATTTAAAAAAAAAAATCACTGTACCAAATAGCCCCAGCCTCTCTCATGACTCTCCCTTCTCTCTCCGTCTCACTTCCAGTGGAGGTCATGACATAGAAGCTCAGGACATTGATTTCAGAATCAAACTACCTGCCTTGTTCAAGTGTTCAAGTTCTCCATCCTAACCCAGGCTGTGTGATCTTAGGCAAGTTCCTTCACTTTTCTATGTCTCAGTTACCCAGCCTGCTCCTTTGTAAAACGAGGTTGTGGAGAAGGCTTAGTGGGTTTATTCTAGGTATACGAAACACAGTTGGGTATGGTGGCACATAGCTACAGTGCCAGCACGTGGGAGGCTGAGGCAGGAAGATCACAAGTTCAGGGCCAATCCGAGCTAGATAGCATGGCTCTGTCTCCAAGTGTATAAATAATGTTAGTATTTTAAGAGAAATACAAACCCAAGTAGGTAATTAAAGGGCCACTGTTACTTGTAGTCGCTCACTGCTCTTCCTCCCACCCCACATGCCCCCCACCCCCACCCCAAATTCTGCTGCATTCTGGCTGGCCTCCCAGATCAGTCTCCCACAATCCCGAGGACTTTGATGACCCATTTAGAACAGGTCCTGCCACTGACAACAGGGCAGCACCAAGGGTTTATCCTGGCCAGAGCCGGGGAATTCAATTACTGGGCTGGGCTCCCTGAGATGGAGGGGTCAGGGCAGAGAGGATGCTTCCGGAAGTCACCTGGGTGTCACTTCTGAGTCAGCCTGGCTTTGAGAGAGAGTAAGGGAGTGAACTTAGGAAGCCAGGAGGAAAGGCTCAGCTAGGCTACTTGTCTGGGGGAGGCACCTTCTGGGCCCGGTCTCCAAGCAGAATTGGTGGAGCAGCCTCCTCCGCCTGCTGCCTTAGACATAACATAGTCATTAATCTGAAAACATACAGGTCTGAAACCGATCCTGGCGATCAAATCGCTTTTCTAAAGCCTGTGTCGTCTGCAGGCTGGTGTGGCCCTCGGACCCGCCGCTCTGGGGGAGGGGCTTTGGCATCCAGGAGAAGCTAGACTCCCCGCTCCCAGACGTCAGCGCAGCCTCTTCTTACTTGTAGGGGTTGATATTGCAAATTGTGATGGCAGGGAAATCCAGTTTCTGGAAGTGCACTTTGATGGAGACAGAGACGGTGTAGAAAGAGAAGACGAGGAGGGCGCACTGCCAGATAATGAGGGCCACTGCCGTTAGCGTGAACGCGATCCACAGCAGGCGCCGGAGGCGGCCTCGGGACACCACGATGCGGCGGCAGCCGTGGGTGTTGGTGTTCAGGCAGTACCAACGCATCAGGTCCTTAATGGTCGGTGCCTGGGGGCCTCGGACCGGTAGGTTCTTTTTGATTTTGGCTTTGATCTTCTCTCCAGGCGCCATGGCGAGGACGGAACTCTGCAGCTGACTTCTGAAGGGACAGAGGAGACTAGTAAGTGAGCTTGCAAGCACAGGCCTGTCAGCCCGTCCCTGGAGCCTCCGACTGGGAAACACCAAGCCCACGTGTTCTTAGAGGCCTTCTTCATCTGTGGGCTGGACGGGCTGCATTCTGAGCCCTTGGCCCCTTCTCCAGGATATTTGCTTTGGGCCAGCACAGCTGCCTCCTCCTCCTCTTAGGGCCCCCAGGCCTGGCCCTGTGGGGGCAGGGCGATGTGTAACCTGTACATACTGGCTGGACTGGCTGAAGGACCTTTCCCCGGAGTTCCTGGGGCAGGTGCCCTCACAGTAACCCAGGCGGACTTCGCTTATCAGGCAGAGGCGCTGTAACCCGTGCCTTATCACTTCCAATGGCCACTTCTCCTTGAGAGCAGACCTCCTGTTTTACGATGTCTCCTGGTGCCTAGTGAAATGTTCCTCCTGCGCAGCGCCCACGTTAGGTAACGTTCCACGGGCTGATGAAGTCTCCCATAATTTCCCAGAAACTGTTAGAGATCATGTCCTGACCATGTTTTCCCTGCCCCGTATTTCCACGTTGCCTTCTTCTAAATGAAATAATTTCTGTTTCATTTTTTTTTTCTTGTTACCATCAGCTCTGTGTGCTTTCTATAGTGCCTGGTGTAACATCAGCCCATGATGGCTGGCCTCTCCGCATTTACCAGGCACGATGCTATTGCACCTGAGTTTAAGATATTAGAATTTGGAGAAGGCACCTTGATTTGATAGAAGCATTTGGGGTGAGTACTGGAGAGCAAATGAACACATTCACCTATGTGTTGCATCTCAGCTGCAGAAACAGTACACTAGGAGGTAGTAATTTCAGCAATGAACTCGCTGTGCGGTAGATAGAGTCAGCGGTCTCATGAATATGTAATCTCTGTATACAACTATACAAAGCTTATATATTTCAACTATTACATGAGGTAGATCTACTGTTATTATCTCCCTATCAGAGAGGTGGAGTGACATCACCAAGATACAGAGCATGGCTCCCATGTCTGTGTGTGGGATCTGCATTCAAGACAAGGACTTTGATGACCCCATTCTGTTCTTTCTTTTTTTTTTTTTCAAGATGGCGAATAAAATGGTGGGTTTGGTTATGGCATTGTCTTACATAGGTCGTTATACTTTGTTCCAATTTGGCCTCTCCCCCATGGCACTTGCTGGTCCCCCTGTTCCTCCCAAATAATCTCTCTCTTCCCCTCCTTCCTTAAAATCTTTGTCTATTGTCTCATTTCCTCTCTCTCATCTAAGTTCTGTATATGAGAGGAAAAAAAATTGAGAATTGCTTAACTTGCTTAAAATAATGACTTCCATTTCCATCATTAAGTTCTCTAGGCAGGATTCTGGGCCAACAGAATTAGTTTTCTTCCATCCCGAATCCACAAAATATGGTCCAAAATTGGAGGAAAGTTGAGGAGCAAGGCTCTCAAGTTTACAATGTTCATGGGCTTAAGGCTTACCATACAAAAGAAATAGAGAATTGAGGACAGATGTTCAGAGGCAGCCAGACAGCCCTAACAACCTGTCCTCCTCAGACTCACATGATTTACCTAAGGTGAGAAAAACTGTATCTTATTGACAAGATTATTTTATTAGCCTCTTGGCAAGCAGTGTAATTTACTTTGCTTTACTGTGTGTTAAATGTTGTCATCCTTAAAAAAAAATGTTGTGAAGAATGGTAGCACAGACCTTAAATTCCAGCAGTCAAAGGGCAGAGAGGTAAGAGGATCTCTGTGAGTTTTAATATATATATATATATATTAAAGTTATATATATATGTATATATATATATAAATAAAGTTCTAGGCCATCCAGGGCTACATAATAAGACTCTGTCTAAAAGAAAGAAACAAAAATGGAAACAAAGTTAGCAGGTTTTTTTTTTCAAAGCATAGATCTAGGATCCATTTGTATAGAACTGCAGCCCAAAGATGGTTCCTTCTACTAGTTGTTTGCCAAAAGTTGAATTCTTTACACTCTTGTTCCCAACACTAGGTTTTCTCACTGAAGGTGATTCTTGGGGCTCCCATTAACCTCTTTCCCAGAGGATCAGCTAGTCGTGTGAGAGGGAACTCCAGAATGTTCACATACTCTCAGGCAAAGCAAAATTGTTTTTAGTACTAGACCTGGGACTTGATTCAAGCAGGCGCTTTGGTAGAGGAATTCGAAGCCTGTGCGCTCAGAGCTCATCTTAAGGGTTAGCCTGCCGGGAGCTCTCAACAGTCTTCTTAGGTAGGTGTCATAGTTTCCCTGTTATACAAGTGACATGGAGGCATGGGTAGACTAAGTAGCTTGCCCAAGGTCATAATAGAAAGTGTCTGGGCTAGGATTTGAACCCAAGAACACATACTTGTTATGTTATTCCTTAAATAATGACGGTGGCTGCAGATGTAGTGACTGCAGCGGCAATAACAGCAACTGTCAGTCATCGATACCCCGTGCCCAGGCTTCCTACTCCAACATTTTCACCTAATTTAATTCTCGCTACAGACTATCCTTGTCCGAAAGAGGTGCAAAGAGGGTAGGTAATCCGCCCAAGGCCACAGAATGAAAATTTTTCTTTGAAATTCCGGGTCCCTGGTTTTTCTGACCCTGCTCTCTTCTCTCACACGCTCCATGAGGGAACGTTTGTGGGGCTCTGTTCATCCTATAACCTGGGCATGAAAGCCTGGGACCAGGGAATGTTTCGATTCCAGCCATGCCATGGCATCGTGCTGTTTGGAAATAGCTTGAACCTCGGAACTTTCAAGGACTCAAGGGACCGAGCTACCCCCCTGACTCGCTGCAGGCCCTGTCCATCCTGAGGCAGTTTTTGCGGCAAAAGCCGTCTGCTAAGGCGCTGCTGCTGTCTTGGGCGCCCTCTTCCAAGTACTTGATTCTTTCTACAACAGTCACCTCCAAAGAAAAGCTTTCCGCGGCTGAAAGAGCAGTCGCCGCGGTCAAGTGCATGCAAGAGGGACGAGATGGGCAGAGAAGAGCCTAGATGCGCTCCTCCCACACACACTGGCTCGGAAACGCTTGTCAATCAGCTCTGTATCCCGGGCCGGGGTCTAGGGAGAAGTCGGAACTGGACCCCTATCGCCCCGGGAAGCCTCTCAGCATCCCGCCACCCCCGTGGTCAGCGTCACCGCACCCCGTGGCTGCTCGGGTGCCTGGAACCCCGAAATCGAGCAGACCCGACCCGACCTGACCCGGTCGCTGGACTTACCTCTCAGATCCGAAGGGTCGCGGCTGGCGTGCGCACTGTCTGGGGACGCTCCTCTTCTTCTGGCCTCATAAAGCCAAGCATCTCCAGCAGTCACAGCCAGAAACGCCGGTGGGCCAGGCCTAGGCCCGCCCCTAGGGTGCCCTCCCCACCCAGACTCCTCCCACACCTGCCCAGGTGTTTTCCGCAGGCCACCCCCGGACCTTGCTCAGCCCCGAGTAAGCCGCGACCCCGCAGCGCCACCTGCCGTCCTGCGTCAGCTCAGCGCCTCAGCTCCGGCTGCCTTGCGTCTTGCTGGGGGCACCGCGCGAGTTTGCTGCCGCCCAGAGGCCACTCGGCAACCTGCATTCTCGCTGCGGCACAGCCCCGTCTTCCCCAAGGTACTTTACAGCACCCCCCTGGGACTCACTCTGGCCCAAATCACAGGAGCTCTCTTATCCCAGTTCCCGCAGACATTCCACACAGCCTCTTGCCTTTCACCCCTCCGGCACGGTTAGAACCTGTAGCGCGAGGCTGCTTCAGCATCCGCTGTGGGCAGCACGAGCTATTTAACCAGACCACTCATTCTTTGGGCCTCTCGGCTGTCTTTCTAAAGGGACTCACACAAATGACTATTAGAAATCAATTTAGGACACTGAAACTTTGAGAGACCAAAGACGGGTATCCGAGTCCCTTTGAACTTGGAATAAACATGGTCCCTCAAAAGAGACTGCGTTAACAAGAATTAAAATGTCTTAGTCTTTAATGTATTCGTATCCACCCACAGAACTTGTTAAAAACGCAGATTCTGGAGTTGGGGTTGTAGCTCAGTTGGTAGAGCGCCTGTGCAGCATACTAGAAGCCTCGGGTTTGATTCCTACAGTATCACATACACCGAATGTGGTGGTGCATTCCTGGAAAGCTAGAGCTGGTGCTGGGGATGAGACAAGAGACTCAGAGACTCAAGGTCATCCTCGGCCATGTGGTGAGTTTGAGACCGGCCTGTGCTACATGAAACCCTGTCCCCGAAAATGAAGGGAGGTATGGGGAAAAGAAGGTGCACTCCAATTCATACATGCTCACGGTGAAGAAGGGATGTAACAATCCGCACCCTCCCTAAAATAAGCAGGTGGTGGAACCATTGTTCTGGCTAGTTTGTTGTTAACAGGAATTATAGTTACTTGCAAGAGAGAGACTTTCAATTTAAAAAATGCCTCCATAAGATTTGCCTATAGGGCAAGCCTGTGGCATATTTTCTTGGTTGGTGACTGATGTGGGAGAGTCCAGCCCACTGTGGGTGATACCACCCCTGGATTGGTGGTCCTGGGTGCTGTAAGAAAGCAGGCTGAGTAAGCCATGAGGAACAAGGCAGGAAGCAACACCCTTCCATGGCGTCTGCTTCAGTTCCTGACTCCCAAGTTCCTTCCCTGCTTGAGTTCCTGTGCTGGCGTCCTTTAATGATGAACTGTTACCTGGAAGCGTACGCTGAAATAAACCCTTTCCTCCCCAAGTTGCTTTTGGTCATGGTGTTTTATCACAATAGAAATCCTAACTAAGACAACCATCATTTGATATATGTGTGTGTACCTATTGTACGTGATGGAATTTTGTTTAGAAAGATTTATATTTTAAAATTCTCTCTCTCTCTCTCTCTCTCTCTCTCTGTGTGTGTGTGTGTGTGTGTGTGTGTGTGTGTCCCTGTGTGTTCATGTGTTCACATGAGTTCATGTGCTGGCAGAAGCCAGAAGAGGGCACTGAATCCCTTAGAGTTGTAAGCAGTTGGAGACCTCCTGATTCAGGTGCTGGCAATCAAACTTGGGACCTCCACATGAACAGTGCATGCTCTTAACTGCTGAGCTGTATCTCCTGCCTGAAAGTTTTAAAGATACGCTATTGTTAAATGTATTGGGGTTTTAAATGCCATTACATGGCTTGTTCTCATATGATAGGAGGGCCATGTTTTTCATCTCCTGACATGTGGAGGGCAGCTTGCCTGGCTACTATGCACATGGACCTAAGCCCATCACATTATTTACTTTCTTAGTTTATTGCTATGCTTATTGTCTCTAAATATTCACTACTAATAATTATTCTTTATATAAAATCTTGTGTATATCTCTAATTATGTCCTCAGAATAAGTTCCCACTAATGGGATTTTTTCCCCATGTTAATGTACTCTTATCAGTGCAGTTCACAGAACAAAAAGTAGAGTTAAAAGACTAGAGGTATAAAATAGTATTAGACCATAGTAACAGTAGATTGTCTATAACTATCATGTAAGCATGTGTTAAAATATACATGGATTAATCAATACGTATGTTTTTTAAAAGGTTATTTCTAAATGTAGGTTTAGGAAACTTACATGAAAAGGAGTTTATTGGGGCTTACACTTCAGAGGTAAGCCCGAGACCGTAAGGGGAGGGAGCATCGGAGCAGGCAGGTGCTGGTGCCGGAGCAGTAGCTGAGAGAGCAGCCACCAGGGGCAGACAGCTAACTGGGAATGGCATGAGCTCTTGAACCCCACAGCCCAAACCAGTAACACACCTCTACCAAGAAGGCCAGGCCTCATAATCCTTCCCAAACTCTACCAACTGGGACCAAAGAGTCAAATAGAAGAGCCTACGTATGCACACAAATGTGCACACACACACACACACGTGCACAGGCAGGCAGTCATACGCTAGACACAGCGCATAAGTGGGGGTCTGAGGACAGCTTTCAGAAATAGGTTCTTTCCTTCCACTATGTGGGTCCTGGGAATTGAATCCGGGTCACCGGGTTTGACGACAAGTGCCCCTAGCTGCTGAGCCCAGTTCCCCACTTTTGCCTTTGGCACTCACAAACAGCAACAGTCTCACTGAGATCCTCCATTACCCTGGCTTCTCAGAGATGATGGGTCACTTTCCCTAAAATCAATACCACTTGAAACTTCTTTTTCCAATAATATAGCATTTCAGGGTCATTATAGGAGCTCAGGGTCTCAAGGGATTAATTACAAGAGATACCAGGAGATCTAAAGCTTCTGGAGTATCAGAAGCAACTTGAAAGTGTCTAAAGTAGCTTAGAAGACAAGGGCTTAGGCGTTACTGTGGGAACCCTGTTGGATAAAGAAGGCTTCTCCCAAGCTGGGTTCTTCCTTGCTCTAGAACAATGCCCTTTGGTTCTTTTTAAATTTTTATTTATTTTTTATTAATTACAGTTTATTCACTTTGTATCCCAGCTGTAGCCCCTCTCCGATCCCCTCCCAATCTCACCCTCCCTCCCTCCCTCTTCTTCTCCTACGCCCTCCCCAAGTCCACTGATAGTGGAGGTCCTCCTCCCCTTCCATCTGACCCTCGCCTAACAGGTCTCATCACGACTGGCTATATGTTTTCCTCTGTGGCCTGGTAAGGCTGTTCTCCCCTCAGGGGGAGGTGATAAAAGAGCCAGCCCCTGAGTTCATGTCCAAGACAGTCCCTGTTCCCCTTACTAGGGAACCCACTTGAGTTGCCATGGGCTACATCTGTGCAGGGGTTCTAGGTTATCTCCATGCATGGTCCTTGTTTGGAGCATCAGTCCCAGAAAAGACGCCTGGGCCCAGATTTTTCTTGGTTCTGTTGCTCTCCTTGTGGAACTCCTGTCCCTTCCAGGTCTTTCGAGCCTTTTGGTTCTTGTGGACATTATCTTGTGCCACTAGAATGAAAGCAAGTCTATCTCTTCAAGATTGTTCTTTGACTAAGTCTCTTTTGGAAACTGATTACTGAGGACACAGGACAAGGGTATATGATTTTCAAAATAAGTTTTGTTTATCTATCTATCTACTTATTTATTTGTCTATCTACCTATCTATCTATCTATCTATCTATCTATCTATCTATCTATCTATCTATCTATCCATCCATCTATCCATCTATCTATCTATCTATCTATCTATCTATCTATCTATCTATCTATCTATCTATCTATCTATCTATCTATCTATCTATCTATCTATCTATCTATCTATCTATCTATCTATGGTGTTTTTCCTGCATGTATGTCTGCACACCACCACATGCTGACCTAGTTCCTATGTAGGCCAGATGAAGAGGGCATTATATTCCCTGGAGATGAAGTTACAGACAGTTGTAAGACACCATATGAGTGCTGGGACTCAAACTTGGGTCCTCTGAAAGAGCAGCAAGTTCTCTTATCCACTGAGATGCCTCTTGAGTCCCTTCTTTATTTTGTGTGGAGACACTTACATGCCATGTACGTGGCAGCCAGACGGCAGTTTTCAGAATGAATTCTCTCCTTCTGACCTATGGACCCCAGGGATCAGGTCTGGCCATGGGTGCTCAGCCATCTCACCGGCTCTGGACTGGAGCCTTTAGGTTCTCTTTGCGGCAGGAAACTGGCTTTAGGCGATCAGCACCGTGGACAGCGGCTGCTTCTCAGACTGTTTATGAAGGAGGTCTCTAAAGGGTTGTTGGTCACGCACAATACCGTTTACAGTCTGAAGATGGATTCAGTGAGGAGAATGAAGGGGCTAAGGTGACACCCTCCAGCCGGCCTATCAAGCAACACAGATAAAGTCAACCACAGTTAAGCTGTCTTTATAACTAGACATGAGCAATCAGCTCTTTTTCTTTCTTGTTTGTTGTTTTTTTGAAACAAGGTTGTTGTTGTTTTTTTCTTTGTCGCCCTGGCTATCCTGGAACTCACTTCCTGGACCAGGCTTGCCTCGAACTCAAAGATCCGATTGCCTCTGCCCCTGGAGTACTAGGGTTAAAGGCGTGCCGCCACTGCCTGGCTGTGTAATCAGTTCTTAACTTTCCACACTATTTAATGACCTATAGAGTTGCCAAAATTGAATTAGCCAATACTGGCCAAACTTCTAACTGCACCACAGAGATGGAGAACAGATTGGTGGTTGTAAGGTTCAGGGATGGGGTCAAGAGAGGGATGGGTGAGACAGGAGAGAACTTCTTTGGGGAGGCAAGCTGGTTTTGTGTATTGGCTGGGGAATGATTACAAGAATCTATACATATTTACAAAGCACATGCACACACACAATGTGCATATTAAAACTGGTGAAAACCATGGCTGGAAAGGTGATTCAGAGGTTAGGGGTACCTACTGTTCATGCAGAGGTCCCAAGTGTGGTTTCCAGCATGTACATTAGGTAGTGTACAACTGCTTGTAACTCTGGCCCCAGGGGATGTGACATCTTTGGCCTATGAAGAAAGGCAGGTGCACTAATGCCTGCATACACACACACACATACACACACAATTACTAATAATTCTTTAAAGGAAAACTTTTGTAAGTCAAATAATATCTGAGTTTGGTCAACAGTATTGACCAACATAAATTTTATGGTTTGGATATTTTGCTTTAATTGTATAAGATGTTGCTGTGGATGGAAGCCAAGTGAAAGCTCAAGAAACCCTATGAAAACTAGTTTTGCAATTTCTGTAAGTATGATTATTTATGTTTATTATTTTTAATTCTCTATCTCTAAGTTCTCATTCTCAGGATTCTTCTGGCTATTTGAGTCTTTCCTCTGTCCCAATAAAACCTAGGAGGTGGGTGTGGTGGCGCACGCCTATAATCCCACGCTTGAGGAGGCAGAGGCAGGCGGATCTCTGTGAGTTTGAGGCCAGCCTAATCCACAAAGCAAATCCAGGACAGCTACGGCTACATAGAGAAACCCTGTCTCAAAACATAGACACACACACACACAAAACAACAACAAGGAAAAACAAACAAACAAAAACCAACCAACCAAACAATCAAAAACTTAGGGATTTCCTAATTACACACAAGAAATCATAGAGAATGTGTTTAACTTATAGATCAATTTGATTAGAATTGACATCTTTATAATAGTACATGTTCTAACCATGAACATGGTATACCCTTCTATTTGTTAAGGTTTCCTTAATTTTTCTCAGGAAAAACGTTTTTAGTTTTTAGTAATAATCTTATTGTGTGTCTTTACATATTTATTTCTAGTTATTTGACAGATCTGGGATAATGACTGGCCTGGGAAAATATGCCCTGTAGTGAAATTGTGGCACAAATGTTGTGGTAGTAACCAACTATTCTCTGATTGAATTTCAATGTGTGTTTTGTTTGTTTGTTTTACTACTGCCCAGATGTCAGCACAATTGTCCAAAAATGTCATAAAGAACCAGTCTCCTGTTATTTTGACTCTGCCATTCTTAGAACATGGTCATCATCCTCAAGATCACAAGATGGCTGCTTTATTGCCAGGCCTTGAAAAGAAAAGGAAGACGAGAAGAAGGAGGTAGAGGAGGAGAAGAAAGAAGGAGAGGAGGAAAAGGAGAAGGAGAAGAAGGTAAAGGGAAAGGTAACATAGTGAATGCACCAAATCAGAAAAATAATCTCAGCTGAACGTAGTAGCACATACATTCAATTCCAGCACCGAGGAGGCAGAGGCAGGTGTATCACTGTGAGTCTGAGGCCAGCCTGATTTATAGAGAGAGTTGCAAGACAGCCAGTGCTACATAGACAGGCTGTGTCTCAAAAAACAAAACAAAACAAAACAAAAACCCAAACCAAAAACAAAACAAAACAACAACAACAACAAAAAACCTCTCCCAGAATCCCAGAAATTTTTGTGTATTTGCATTCCATGTCAGTCATTAGTATTCAGCCTGGCTATTCCTATAAAATGGGGAATACAAAAAAGACTTTTCTGCTGGGTACATTGCTCTCAAATACAATCTATAATCTACTAGCAAACCACAAAGAGAAAATAGGCAGCAATGAAGACTGGGCAGCAGAAGGCTGGGGTGGACAGTGATACATCTTTTTTATAGTGCTATTTAAGGTGGTGTCCGATGTAACTGACCATGTAAACATTCTACTACACTGTGTCAGGTGCTATAATCACATTTTTGTTTCTTGTTCGGCTCCTGTATTTTTCTTAGAGTAATGATGGGCTGCTTTTGCTTACATAGTTTTCTGTCACTGTGTTCAGTTCTTTCCAATCTTTTCAACAGTATTGAAACTTTCTGCTAATTTCTTTTGTCATGTAGTCAGACACACTGTTTCTCCTTCTCCCTACTTGAACCATTCCTCTTAAAGTCTCTGTAATCTTACACAGTCTGAACTGGTGATTCCTTAAGCATTTTGTAACTTTCTTTAGCTACTCTGTGTTGGATTTTCTGTATTCTGGCTCTCTTGCAGGCTTTAACACTGAGTCCTTTAGTTCAGTCAACTATGCTCTCCAATAGAGTTTTGATCAAGAGGGCATGTAAACATTGTGTGTGTGTTGTACACATAAACGTGGACACCTGTGTGTACATTTGTGGAGGGTCTGAGATAAGCATCAACTGTCTTCCTCTACACTTTTCTGAAACAGTTTTCTCATTGAATCTAGAGCTCATTATTTTGGTGAGACTAAATGAAAAACAAGATCCCAGGACTACCTGTCCCCTAGAACTTGAGCTTCAAATATGTGCAGTAGCACCTAACTTTTATGTGGGCACTGGGGACCCAAGCTCATTTCCTCATACAAGCACTTTATTCACTGGATCATCTGGGTAGCCCAGGAACTACATCTTTTGAGTCATTGCATGCGAATGGCTTTATTTCATCCTTATGCTTAGTTGCTAGCTTGGAAATAAAATTTTAACTTGGAAATTATGTATATATATATATAAAATTATGTATATATATATTTATAGATAAAATTGTTCATAAACCAGGCTGGCCTTAAACTTAGATCTGCTTGTCTCTGCCTCCCAAGTAGTGGACTTAAAGATATCTGCCATCTCTGTCTAGCTAAAAATAGTATTCTTTATTATTTTGAGGGCATTGTTTCATTGTGTTTATCCTGATTTGGTTTTGGCCTCTTTTTTATTATAGACAGTGTATGTGTGTGTGTGTACTCATGTGTGTCTAACTGGTGTGCTTTTACCTGTGTATTTGAGCACGTGGAGGCCAGAGGATAGCCTTGGGTGTCATAAATGCCACCTGCCCCCTTTCAGTCAGTCTTTCACTGGTTTGGAGCCCAACAGTTTAACAAATCTGGCTGGCCAGTGAGTTTCAGGGCCCTACCTGTCTCAACCTCCCTAGCTCGGACTATGTGAGTGTCTGCATGTGTGCATGGGTTCTGGATATTAAACTCAGGTCCTCCTGCTTTTCAGGTGAGCACTTCACTGACTGAGCCATCTTTTTGCTTTTGATGGCCTCTTGTAGAGTCTCTCAATCCCTGGGCTCTTTCCCCCCCTCCTCCCCCCGATCCTTCTCTTGTGGTTTTACAACATCATTTTTTATTATTTCCCTCTCATTTTAGTAAAATGGTATGGAGGAGAGGAAAAGGCATCTGTTTACATTGTGTTCCTAGAGCTCTATCCTCCAATCTCATTTTTGAATCAAACAATTACACATGACTCTTTGCATCATACCTGAATGGTGACCAACAGTCCTTGCTGTGCTTCTGCTGGCGTTTCAGTTTCCCACACTACCAGCCTGCTGTATCTGACATTCCAGTCATCCCCTGCTCCTCGTCTCGGGCAATCGACCAACTCCTTGCATCCACTCTGGTTAGCTGGCTCTTCTGGAAGATGCCAAACTGATTCCCAGCTCAGTCCTTCTGTGTTTCCTCCTGCCTCTGTCTGTAGTGGTGGCTTGGATACCCACAGCAGTTTCCGGTCTAAGTGTGCCCTCGCCGAGATCTTTTCAATACTTTAGACATGACGTTACTATTTATTTTTAGTAGCTTAAAAAAAAACTTTACTGACTTTTCTCAAGACTTACTTATTTGCATGTATGTATCTATGTGAGTGTATATGCACATACCTGTATGCAGGCACAGAAAACCGAAAAGGGCAGCAGGTACCTTCCTCTATCACTCTCTTCTGAGGCAGGGTCTCTCCCTGATCATGAAGGTGATGTTTTCTTGGCTGGGCTGGAGGCCATCAAACTTTAGTGATTCTTCTGTTTCCACTTCTCCCGTGGAGCTGGCATGACAGATGTGCTCAGGGTATCTGCCTTGTCATATGTGGGTGCTGGGATCTGTACTCCAGTCCTTGCGATTGTAGCAAGCAATCTCAACCAATGAACCATGTCCCTAGCCTTTGATTTTATTTTTCCTCAAAGCCTTTATCAGTAGGCTAAAGTAACACTACATGTTTATTTCTTCGCTTAATTTATGTTGCTTTATCATTAAAATGGAAAGTACTTTGTATTTTCATGGTTGCATACTGGAATCTTGGGTGAGTTCTCCAGTGTTCATTGAACACTTACACTTACATAACTCTCACAATATTCTTATTTTTGCAGAAAAAAAAAGAGCAGAGGTTTGATATTTTCTTTTCACGTGAGTTCCAGTGTCTCTCAGGCAAATGGAATTCTGTTGGCTCTTTGAAAGACGCTAGAACAGTAGTTATCAATCTGTGGGTCCCAATCCTTTGGGAGTCGAATGACCCTTTCACAGGAGCCACCTAAACCACTGGAAAACACAGATATTTACACTATGATTCATACCAGTAACAAAATTACAGTTATGAAATTGCAACGAAAATCATTTTATGGTGGGGGTCACTACAACATGAGGGTTGAAACCACTGCTCTGGGAGGAGCAGGTGTGTATCCGGTTATCCCTGACTCCTGAGATGGGCTCAAGAGTTCCAGGAGGAATCCATCCTCTATGGCTTCCTTCCACATCCCCCCTCCTTCCTGACCTGCGTGGTCTCACAGACCTGGGTGCCCTCATATTCTACACACCTATCAGTTACCTCATTCAGTGCCGAGATGGGATGCTGCCCTCAAGGAATGAATGTTTGCTGAGTCGTTCTCACAGTGTTTGGATTATTACATTAGTCAATATTATGTTGGGATCTACACTTCTTTTGAAAATTAAGTGTTTTATTTACGTTTTGTCTTATTTACTTATTTTGTTGTTGTTGTTGTCTTTTAGAATAGGGCCTCACGTAGCCAGGACTGAACTCAAATCTACCATATAGCTAAGGCTATCCTGGGATTTATTTATTTATTTTTGTTTTTTTCGAGACAGGGTTTTTCTGTGTAGCTTTGGCTATCTTGGACTTGCTTTGTACGTCAGGCTGTCCTCGAACTCACAGAGATCCCCGCCTCTGCCCCCCTGAGCGCTGGGATTACAGGCTTGGGCCACCACTCCTGGCTTACCCTGGAATTTTTGATCCTCCTGCCTCTACCTCTCAAGCACTGGTTCTACATGTATGTGTTTCTTTGCCTGGAAACTAAGTGCATATTTTTTTTTTCTGGGCATTTGGGCACTAAGTTACATCCTTGCCTTTCTCTTTACTTTTAATTTTGAGTCAGAGAATCAGTATGAGGCCCAGGCTGTAGCAGTGATCAGCCTTGAGTTTGTCATCCTCCTTCTTCAGCCTCCTGAGTATTTGAGATTCCAGGCAGACAACAGCAGGCCAGCTTAAGTGCATCATAATAAACTTTTTATATTGGAATCATTTTAGATTTGAAGACTTGCAGAAGAGAACACAGCAAGTTTTTGTCTTCTCCTTTACCCTAATATAAAGCTTTTCCCCTAATATCAAGCTCACATAGCTAAATGTCCTATTGAGCACTGTCAGCTTGACACAGCATAGAAATCACTTGTGAGGAAAGCCTCAATGGGAAATTCCCTAGATCAGGGTACTGCCACACTGGGAACCAAGTTTCCCCGAATAAGAGCCTTTGAGGGGTAAATCAGATGCAAACCATCACAACAGGAATAGCTAAATTCTAGATTTTATTTTCCCTAATACCCCCCCCTTTTTTTCTGTTCCAAAATGCAGTTCTGAGAAATATGGTACACTGAGTTCTTCACTGTGATGGGTTTTCAGGCTTTCTTTGATTTTCCTAACCTCAGGAAGTTTTTTTTTTTAGTTTTTATCTTTAACCTCAGATAAAGATTTTCCTCATACCACACTGGGCTCGTGGTTTGGGGAAGAAGACATCAGTGAGGTGGCGCGCCATCTGTATCATGTCCTGCAGGGACTCTTGGTAGCATGGTCCCTTTTGCTATTCATGTAAGCCCTGTTCTCTTGGCTCAGGCAAGGTCTGCCAGGACTCTGTTGTCAAGCTATTCTGTCTTTCTCTTCACTGTTAGTTCTTTGGTAGCGAGTCATCAACTTTAGCCCACATCTCAGGGATAAGTATATTTTAAGAGAAAACTTCATGAAGAGGCAGCAAGCAGAAAAGTGGTACTGCTATAAATAGAGAGCAAATGTAAAAATGGATAGAAGAACACCAAAGAATGCAATTAAAATCTCTTACAACGCCTGCTGGGATGCATAAGGCCATGGGTTCAAGCCATAGCATAGAAAAACAACAACCAAGGGCCAATTATTCAGTTCACAGAGGTTATCTTCCCATGGTGGAAGGAGTGAAGAGTCTTGGGAATTTTCCCCATGACCCAACCATCTCCCAAATATCCCACCTACTAATATCATTACCTTGGAAATGATGGTCCCAAACTATGGACTGGTAAAACGTCTCATTATGTAAGGGTGCTCATTGCCAAGCTTGATGACCTGAGTTCAATTCCCCACATGATGGAAGGAAAAAAAGCTACTCTTGCAAGTCTTCCTCTGACTTCCACATGAATGTTGTAACATCATGCTTACACTAATAAAGATGTAACAAGAATTGTAGATAGTGAATTTTGGAGGTACAAAAACATTCAGTCCATAGCACCTCGCTGTTGAATTATCACTCTCATGTTCTAAATGTTTCAGGATTTCATTTTTCATGTCTATGACTATATCCAGATGCCACAATATCCTGGTACAATTTATTAGACAATATGCTAGTTTTTAAGAACAAGGACTAAATTCAGTCATCTTTGTCATAGACTTGTTTTCTATACCTGGACATGGAGTTGAGAATTCTTATGTGAGTGGTCAACTAAGGAAGAGCTCTCAGAAGAGACAGCTAAGTGGCCATATCAGCTTTCCAGTACTGTAACAAAATACTTGACTTAACCAACATAAAAAGAGGAAAAGCTGAGCTGGGTGCAGTGGCACATGCCTTTAATCCCAGCACTGGGGAGGCAGAGGCAGGCAGATCACTGCAAGTTCAAGGCCAGCCTAGTCTACAAAGTGTTTCCAGGGTAGCCAGGACTACAAAAGAAACCCTGTCTCAACAAAACAAACAAAAAGATGAAAAGTTTATTTGGGATCACAGTTTTGGAGGTGTCAGTCCATGGCTGTTGGCCTTTATAGTGAGGCACTTCGTGACAGAGAGTGCATTGTGTAGCAAAACTAAACTGCCCATCTTGTGGTAGCGTGAGAGGGGGTGGGGTATAGAGACTCTGGCATCCCACAGATCCCTTCAGTAGCATGCCTGCAGTTATATAAACCCTTCCACCAAGTCCCATCTCTTAAAGGCTTCACCTTTTACCAATAATGCCAAGCTGAGGCCCACCCCTTAACACATGGCCCTCCTGTGGAAGTTATTCCAGATCCAAGCCCTAGCACAGTGGAAGGAAGCAGGAGGCAGTCAAGAAAGAAGTCAACTGAAGATGGGTGTGGTGTTTTGAATGAAAATGGAGGGGCATTTTGGGAGGTGTGGCCTTGATGGAGTAGGTGTGGCCTTGTAGAAGGAAGTGTGTCTCTGCCAGTGGGCCTTAGGGTTTCAGAAGCCCATGCCAGGCCCCATGTCACTTCCTTCCTGCTGTCTGCCTAGCCAGATGTAGAACTCCAGCACCATGTCTGCCTGTGTGCTGCCATGCTTCCTGCTGTGATAATAATGGACTAAATCTCTGAACTGTAAGCCAGCCCCGCCATGAAATGTTTTCCTTTATAATACCCTAGCTAAGACAAAAGGGTTAAAGCAAAGTCCTGGAAAAAGTCCCTGTATCCTAACCACGCAGAGAGCTCTGAAATATTACCCACCCCTATGAGCCACCCCTCTGAACTTGTCTCAACTGGAGCGAATGAAGATGGCTTCCACATTCCTGTATCCAACATCCATTGGCTGAGAATCCCCAAAAGACAAGCATCTATTGGCTCCCTATGCACGCTTTCCCTAGCTTGCCAGTAGCCTACAGGCAGTACTCAGAAGAGAGAGAGACATGTTTGGCTCTCAAATGGAAGCAAAGCATAGGAGGCTGAATATGAAGGAAAGTCAGAAGGCCTCCAGAGGATGATGGAAACAGCAGTCACATCAGCTGCAATATGAGGCTCAGGATATGACTTGGAGAGAGAAGCACATGAACTCAGGGCACCAGTGAGAGTTCCAAATGAGGCATGTGTTCAACTCAGTTCTGTGGCCTTGAGCCAACAGAGATGACAGAACAATAAAAACAATTCTTTGCAAGATTTCAAGAATGAATTGGAAAATCTGGGACATATAAATAAATGAAAATAAATGAAAGGACTAAAATTAACCTAAAAGGAGAAGGAAGATT
The DNA here is from genome assembly GCA_028658305.1 of Pachyuromys duprasi. Classification (NCBI taxonomy): domain Eukaryota; kingdom Metazoa; phylum Chordata; class Mammalia; order Rodentia; family Muridae; genus Pachyuromys; species Pachyuromys duprasi. The sequence continues at coordinate 16,762,173 of CM053758.1, forward strand.
TAGATATGGCAGTATTAATGGCTAAAAATTTAGAAAACATTTCAAAGAACTTCCAGATTGAGCAACTAAATTGGGTGAATTCTCAGAATCTTTGAAAATATGCCATTTAAACGATTCAAAGCCAAAGAAAATAGGAATGCTTCACAGCTGGGTTTTAAAGAACTAGCAAAACTGAATGAAACTTGCCAAGGAGCGTAGACCAACAGGCAGGTGCCCTGCCATAGACACACACAGACATGAAATAAGCCCTCCTTGTCCGTGTATGTGTGTGTGTGTGTGTGTGTGTGTGAGCGCATGTGCGCACACATGCATGCCTATGCACACTTTACCAACTGATCTAGGGAGATATTACCAGCCTAAGCTGGCTTTTTGATATGGACATAAAATTATGATAAAAATACAGCAATAATTAATGTTATCAATAGGGCACCCTACGTGCGATGTAGTAGATTCGTGTCAACTTTGGTTTTCCAGCACTGAGTAATGTTCCTCTGAGGAGAGGCTCACTGGAGGTGGGAGACAGTTTTTTCTCCATTGTGATGGCTGCAGGGAGGAGATGCTCCTTTCTTTACGTCCCAGCTCCCAGGGACCAGACCTAAGGTCTCCTGCTCAAACAGATGTTTCCTCTTTGGACCATGAGGCTGTGACAGCAACAGTCCAGAGACAATGACAGAGTATTCAAGGGTATTCATAGTGGCTGCAGAGTCCAGCAGTGTGACTGCGCTCTCTGACAGCGCCGGTCTTGGTGGCATCAGCTTCCTTTATGGTCCAACAGGGGCATCTTAAGCAGCATTTTCCGGAGTTGGGTCCTGCTGTGTTTTCTCCTTCGGATTTGCAAGTCTGACTCTCAAGCTTTCCTGACAGCTCTACACATCCTTCCATGAAGTCCCACGCTGAGTTAGTAAGAGTGACTTAAATTGTTCCTGTGTTAGTTGCTTACTATTTCGCTGCCCAAACTCAACCCCTGACGGAAGCAACTGAAGGGAGGAAGGGTTCGTTTGGGTCTGCGGGGCACAGTTCATCATGGCAGGGAAGGCCTGGTGCCTGGGCTGTGGCTCCAGCTGCTGCATCTGGAGCTTGTGCATTGGCTTCTTCTCATTTTGGCAAATCAAGAAGTGAAAAACTAGATCAGAGGTGGGGCTAACCTATAACTGTCAAGGTGGGCCCCCAGAGCCCTCCATCACCAGGTTTGCCCCCTATCCACAAGGTTCTGTGACTTCCCAAAACTGTGCCACCAGGGACCCAGGTATCTAAACACACACAAGCCTATGGGAGATGTTAAGCATACCTGCTGTTTATACCCTCTGGTGGGCATAGAAGCTCAAAGGGAAAAGGACTGAAAGTTCATTTTTTTTATGTGTGTGGGCATACAGAAGGTGTTTGATAAAGTTCAATCTCATTTCTGATAATGACCCCTTCTGAGCCGGAGTAAATGGATACCACTTTAATGCAATAAATAATATATATCTCAAACCCCAAACTAGCAGGAGCTTAATGGTGAAGTCCTGGGAGCGTAGCCATTAATGCAGGCCTCCCTTTTATTGCTGGAAGCAGAACCCTGGAAGGACAATTAGACAAGAGAAAGGTACAGATGGGCTTTATGAAGACGCAAGCTTATTAGCTCATGCATTCTTATGAATTCCTGAAAAACTCATGAGTCAACTGAAAAAGTACAAAAAAGAACCCAAGTTTAAATGTTGACAAACAGCACAAAAAAACGTCCAGTTTATGATAGCAACAAACAGCAACGTATTCAGGTTGTGTGGGACCTAAGTCCCTGTAATGGCTTTCTTTTCTTTTACCTTTTACTGTTTTGGCAGTGCTGAGGCTGGAACTTAGGGCTGGGCTGAGGAGACACTTCAGGAGGCAAAGCACTTGCTGTATACAGCTGAAGATCAGAACTAAGATCTTCAGAACCCACAGAAGTGCTGGTGGGCATGGCAGCCTGCTTCTAATTCCAATGCATAGAGGGTGGAGATGGGGGATTCCAGGAGCAAGCTGGCTAGACTAGCTACATCATGAGTTTTTGGTTCAATTTAGAGATCCTACCTCAGTGAACAGGGTGGAGACTGATTGAAGAGATACCAGAAATCAGCCTCCACATGCAGGAGCATGTGCAATTGCACACATAGGTGTCCACATACATGCAAAAATGTACACACACATGCATTCCACATACATGTATATAATGCAAAAAATATTAAGGAAAAAAAGGGGGTTTAGAGTTTTGCACATGCTAGGCGAATGATCCACTCCTGAGCCATGTCCTCTCCTCCCTCCTGTATGGTTTCAAAAAGACATTCTTCATTCTCAGGTAAATTAAAAACTGTGATCATGTGACTTCTTCCTAAGTTAATCTATATAATTTAGGCTCCAAATGATTAAATTGATTTCAGAGGCTGAGCAGACTGCTAATACTAAGGAAGGATGGCCTAGCAAGTATTTCAATATATCCTAAATCTATATGACTCTTGAATATAGAAACATACTGATAGCATATAACATTTTCCCCCAAGACATCAAAAATAAATAGAGTCTAAGTGAGATGAAAGTGGGGTTTTAAAGAAATGGGGAGAGTTGTGTTATTTTTATTTTTAATGGGGCTGAGCCCTGTGGAATAGAAGAAAAGTACGATTCTGTCTTAGAATTTTTCTCTTGGTATAACATAATAGTTGAGTCTGGGTAAATTACAAATGAAAAAGGGTATATCTCTGTATGCCCTTGAGCTTGCCGTGTGGTAGAGGATGATCTTGAACTTTTGACCTCCCCACCCCCTGCCAGTTTGGGGATGATGGGTGTATACTGATTCACATCCCTGGTTTAGGAGGCATTGAGATGGAACCCATGGCTTCACAGAGGCTAGCTATGCATGATACAAGCTGCACTGCATCCTCAGGGCTCTTCTGGAGCCTGGAAAGTCCGAGATAGGTTGTCAGTCTCTGGCAGGGCTCCTGTGTTACTCCAACATGATACCAAAAGTAGAAGGATGAGTGGGTTGTGGGAGAAAAGCATGAGAAAGCTGGAGAGTCCAAACTCTCTTCATGATAGCCCACTTTCATGGTCACTGATCCAGTCTTATAAGCACAAGCAGGAACTCACCCAAGAAAGTCCACGCCTATGATCCAAACCCTTCCCCGTTCATTCACTTCCCAACATGGCCATGCTGATACCAAACTGCAACGCAAGTTTGGGGAAGTCAAAGGTAATTTGAACCATAGGAGGTCCCTACCTCAGTTTTTACAACACACACACACACACACAAAGTCCAGAAATTCTAATATTAAAGTGAAGGGGAAACCCCCAAGAAGAAAATGAAAGGAAAATACAGATCACCACTCTTGCGATATTGGGGTAAGGGCAAGTTGTTTGTCAAAGCATGATAAATAACTGTTTTTATAGAAGAGATGGATCAATTTGAATACAAAAATATTAAAGTGTTGTATGTGATATGGAAACACTATAAACATGGTTGAAAGGCAACTAAGTGACATGGCATTGACAAATCGGGTGGTGACGCATATCTATAATTCCAGTACACAGGTAGTTGAGGTAGGAGGATCACCGTGAAGTTCAGGCTACCCTAAAAAAAAACAAACTGAAATATCAACAATAGTTTACATGCAATTTACTATTGTCAACCAACACATATCAAAGGGAAGGGAAATGCAAATGTGTGCAGGTAACTCACAATAGGAGAAATTTAAGAACTGCTAATTAAAAGGTACTACTAGTCATTTTCTTGATTACAGACAAAAGAAACTGACACCAGTTAACAGTTTCAGTAATAAAGACATTTGTAAGAAGCCAGTCAGGTTAGGTGACAATGAAAACAGAGCTGGAGAAACAGGATTGGGCAGAAGCTTAGGGAGGCAGAGGCCAGTAAGAACTTGCCGTTAGTGTGGCCAGCAGGGCACTGGCTGCGCCCACGACTGGCACTGTCCCTCACGGATGCCGAACACATAGCTATGGGGTTTCATGACTTGAAGCATCATCTCCAACTAACCTGGTTTCTTTCTACAATATCAAAGTCTAAGTTGGGGTCAGGGCACACCTGGCTGGTCTTTATTAGGTTACTTCCAGCTGATAGGGGAGGGAAGGAGAACACATTCTCTCCAAACTCTGCTCTGTGTTCACAGGGGAAGCTTGAGTTCTCTTCCTTAATTTTGTATCCCTTCCATACTGGAAGTTGGTTTGAATGTTGAAGAGCTAAAAGCCCAGCTTGAATCCAAGCTCACTTGTACAAACCAAAGCACATTAATATGTCAGCTAAGGTCACCACACTTCTTCTCATCTTTGTTAAAATGTATCGCTGTCTACTTAGCTACTCAGTAGAGTCTGAGAAACATTAACACTTACCAAATATGTGCATATCCACAGAAAGGTGAAGCTAGGCATTAACCCTTTCCACAGATGAAAAGCTGATTCTCAAAGAAACAGAGTTTCTCCAAATCTCTCCAATGCTAAACTGTATTAACTTGTTCAAACCTGGTCTTGGGACTCCTAAGAATAGTGATACCATCTGGGTTTTTAAAAAATTATTATTGTTATTACTAAAGTTGCCAACGTGACAAAGTTGGTAAAACTCAGCACCCATCTCCTGGGTGGGAGCTGTGTTCTCCATTCATTGTTTCCCAGATGAACCTGTCCCAAGGTAGGTTTGTGAAGCTCCCTGACTGAGTTTCAGCCTAAGGGTAAAAACAACAAGTACTAAAACAACTACAACCAAAACTGTTGTTTTAGTTGCAAAAACAACTAAAGCACAGCCAAGGACACTCCTCACTGTGCTCTTGTTTTTCACTTGTGTTTCCCTAGCTGAAGTGTAAGGGAGGGGTGGTGGGATATTTATTATGGAATGTGGTTTCGGATAAATCTTAAGAATGAACATATTGGGCTGAGAGATGGCTCAGTGGTTAAGAGCACTGGCTGTTCTTCCAGAGGACCTGGGTTCAATTCCCAGCACCCACAGGGCCACTAATGTCTGGGACTCTAGTCTCAGGGAATCTGATGCCTTCCTCTGGCCTTCCAGTACACTACACATATGTGATACAAAGACATACATTCAGGCAAAACACTCATACACATAAAAATAAATAAAATAAGAGGAGGAGCTTAGAAGCAGCAGCAGCAGCACAACCACCACCACCACTGACAACAACATATCAGTGCTCCAATAAGGGACTCTTCAAAGCCTGCTCTGGATTATCGAAAATTGGATGGCTTGGGGTCCCTGGAGACCCATAAGCCTAGACTTGTAGGAGGAACTTGGAAAGGCAGTTCTCAGACATCCTTCCAGGAGTTCAGGTGTAATTTAGATATACTCTTGTAGAATTTGCAGTCTCTAACTGAGTCTCCTGAATGAGTTAGATGGGCGAGGGTCTTGCGGGTTGAGCCTACAGTTCACTGAAAATGACTGTAGTGGCTTGAACGAAGAAGACTCTCATAAGCGCATATATTTGAATGCTTGGTCTCTAATTAGAACTATTTTGGGTTGTGGTAAGAATTAGGAGATGTTGCCTTGTTGGAGGAGGTGTGTCATTGTGGGTGAGCTTTGAGCTTTCAAAAGCCCACACTGAGCCCAGCCTGTCTCTGTCTCTCTCACATGCATGCACACACACATTCTTGTTTTGGTTCTCATTATCTCTGCCTCCAACCTTTGGATAAGATATAAGCTCTCAGCCATTGCTTGAGCATCTTGCTTCCCACAATGATAATCAGGGAACTCTCTGAAACTGTAAGCAAGCCCCTGATTAAGTACTTTCTTTTATAATTTGCCTTAGTCACAGTGTACCTTCAGGGCAATAGAAAAATAACTAAGATAGCGGCTCATTGTAAGTTGAATTCCAACAGGGTCAAGTCAATGCTATGGCCACAAGGTATTAAGAGAGTCTGCAAGAAATGAAGGCAAGATTTTAGAGACGAAGAGGGGTGAACTGAGTGAGGAAGTACAAGAAAGATACCTGAAGGAGATGCATCAGCTTGGACAAAGGTTCTCAGTCAGGATCAAACCACTAGGAGCAGCAAGTATGTGTGTTAAGATGGAGGGCATCAGGCTTCAGCTTCTATTGTGAGCAAATGGCTTTCTTTCTGATGTTGCAAGGAGCCTGACGTACAGTCAGGATAGATGTTTTGATTATGAAGTAGAAATGGAGTTGGTTTGAACCTATTCAGAGCAAACCAAGAACATCTTTACAGGATCTGATACTTACTATTAGGTAATCTACAGGCCAAAACTACTTACTTTGACATGGGTGTAGGGTGGCCTTTCTATTTTTAAAATGTTATGGGCTTCCTTTCCCAATATCTCCATTTTGTAGTAACCAGGACTCAGGCTAATCTCTCAGCAAAGAGAACACACAAAGGGAAGGATTAGAAACTAGAAGATTTTAAGAAGAAGGCAGCCTTAATACACACTGGTCTCCCATGCACTAATTTTTTTAAAAAAATTGAACCAAGATTTAAAAATAGAATTTCCACCTTCTCTCCAGAAATCAGATGATCTGGCAACACCACGTCCCCATTCTCACAGGGGAACAACTGACTGGAGGTGAGTGGCAGCCATCCCCTTAGAAGAATGCTAATTAGCAGTTTGCCACTCTCCACAACATTTCTTGTATTCCCAAGTCACATGAAGTGTGACCTGATCAGCAGATGACTGACCCTTCACCTTTGTTCATGTCATGACCCATCTGGCGATAGTAGTGGGTCTGTGACCCTTGGTTTAAAGGAAAAGACTTTGAGTCAAACTTGGGCTTAAATGAGCTATCAAAGGCATTGAGCTGAAGGTTAAAGCAGGTATTCCAGGCTTGGCATACCGTGTTGAATGCCAAGGGTAATCATGAATGAGTACCTGCTGAGCGTGTGAGCTGTAGGAAAGCAAGCGGAAACCCAGTTACATTCTCGTAGCATCCTTAGCGTTTAGTGCGGTATTTGACACAGCAAGTGTTCAGTAGCTATTGGATGAATGAGTGCACGAATGCTCAGTGGGTTGCGTGAACAATGGGAGAGCTCGGCAGATTTAAAGGCTGATTTTTACAAAACTTTTCACTAAGGCAATTCTAATACTACTAGTTTGCTGGGACCCCAAGGTACACCCTGGAAGAAAAGCCCACCAGAATGTGCCAGCTCCGTGACCACGTTCGGGTGGGGGGTACGCGACAGTCCCTAGGGAGCCAAGCTGAGTTAACTTGCCTAGGGCAAGACAAAGCTATCAGCTCCTTCATCCCCTGCTAAGAGGCAGCTTGATTTTCATACTTTCTCTAGGTCTCTTCCCTTCGGTCAGCAAAGACTGAGACCCACCCCTAAAACCCACCTTCAAGCGCCTGCCCAGCCTGTAGGACCATGCCTATACCAAACATGGCCGACGTTGAGCTTCACCACGCAGAACCACGCCCGGAGCCCGGAACCCTAGCGCCGGCGTTCAGGGACAACACTGTTCCCACAGTCAACATGGCGGCTCCGTGGCTTCAGCGGGGGGCGGGGCCGCGATGCGAGCGAATCACGTGAGCCGTCCACTTGGGCGGCCGCGCGCGCACGCGCGCCCCTCAGCCGCCGAGCTCTCGCTGGCTCCCTCCGAGGCGCTCTTAAGGTGGTGTGGGGCGCGAAGCCCCCGGGCCCGGGGAGGCGCGGGCGGCGGGATGCGGCGGCGGCCGTGGCGGGGTCGCGGTCCGGGCGGACGGGCGCGGTGATGAGCGTCGGCAGCCGGCGCCATGTCCAAGGTAACGGCGCCCGGGCCCGGGCCGCCGGTGGCGGCGGGCGGGAAGGAGAAGCGCTCGTTCAGCAAGCGGCTGTTCCGGAGCGGCCGCGCGGGGGGCGGCGGCGGCGCTGGGGGCCCCGGGCCGGCCGCGCCCTCGTCGCCGTCGTCGGCGCGCTCGGTGGGCAGCTTCATGAGCCGCGTCCTCAAGACGCTGTCCACGCTCTCGCACCTCAGCTCCGAGGGCGCCGCCCCGGACCGCGGCGGCCTCCGCAGCTGCTTCCCGCCCGGCCCGGCCTCCGCGCCCACGCCGCCGCCGTGCCCGCCGCCGCCCGCCTCGCCCGCGCCGCCCGCCTGCGCCTCGGAGCCGGTGCCCGGCGTGGCGGGGCTCCGCAACCACGGCAACACGTGCTTCATGAACGCCACGCTGCAGTGCCTCAGTAACACCGAGCTCTTCGCCGAGTACCTGGCCCTGGGCCAGTACCGGGCGGCCCGGCCGGAGCCCTCGGAGCCCGAGCAGCCGGCGGCCCGCGGCCCGCACGGCCAGGGCGAGGTCACCGAGCAGCTGGCGCACCTGGTGCGGGCGCTCTGGACGCTGGAGTACACGCCGCAGCACAGCCGAGACTTCAAGGTGAGCCCCGGGGCGCGGCGGAGGGACCCCGGGAGCCCGGGCGCCTTCCTGGGCCATCCTCTCTTCGGGCCGGGAGGATTTCTGCTCTGGATGCTCATAGAGTTCTGGAAGATAACCCAGATGACAAAGGAACGCGTTCCTCCCACGTTCACGCATCCAGCTTGTCGTCGAGCCTGGGTCACAGGCGCCAGGTCCCGTGCTCCCTCCGCCTTGGGGATGGATGTTGCCAGGAGCAAGACCCTGCCCTCATGGAACTGCGGTGTTTGGAGCGGGTATTGGTGGAAGGGTATCCGCATGGGTTCGAATCCGCCCTCTGCTTCTTTCCTAGCAAATCACTGAGCCGCTTTATGCTCCTGTTAACCTGGTACTTACTCATAGCAAGTTGACAGGTTTCACTGGACACAGAGATTACCCAGTTTGGGCACTTTTAGGGGGTTCATCTGGATAAGTAAAGTGCTTCAGCTCTGTCTAGTACCGTCCGTGCACATTACTCCTTTTCTTTTCATTCTTAAGTAAGATGAACCAAGTGTTCTCAGGTAGTACTTTGAAGAAGGCAGAACCTGATGATGTAGTAGAGGAGGTGGTCCTGGCCTTGGTTTGCAGCTGCTGGCGGAGCTTCCCGTGTAGTGAGGGGATGGGATTGGGGAGCAGAGGAGTTTGCTGGGTCTAGATGGTAAGGGTCATTTAGGCTGTCCTAAGGAGTTGAGTTTTTATTGCAAGCTGAACAGGGAGATGATTGGAGATTGTATAAGGGATACTTTGAGGTGGGACATGGATGTGATGTTAACGAGAATGAAGTCAAATAATGAAAAATACCAGTTTCCATTCCTTTTATCATTTCCTTGTGCTTAGAACTCCTCAGTTTGATGTTTAGCCCGCTTTTATTGTTATTGTTATTTTAAAAACACAGCTGTCTCACCCTCATGTACTCCTAGCCTTCTTTAATTTTTGAGACAGGGTCCCACTGTGTAGCCCAAGGCTGACTTTCAACGTGAGATCTTCCTGACAGCCAGTGCTGGGATCAACCTCCCCTACCCCACTCCTCTTTTAAAGTAAGAAAACACGTTTCAAGTTCAGAGACTTTTGTAGACAGCATTAGGTTTATTACAAAAGTACTTATGTGTGTTTGTGTGACACTGTGTGTAGAGGTCAGGGCAATTTGTGGAGACAGTTCTCTTTTTCCATCTTTATGTGGATTTTGGGGATTGAGCTCAGGTTGTCAGGTTTACCTGCTGAGCCATCTTTTCAGCCCAGCAATAGCCAAATGTAATAAGGTTATGCTTTTATTGAATTTTTTTACATTTGTCTTCTATTTCTGGCAAGTGGTACTGGTTTTCCATTGGCGCTATCAAGTTTCTCTCTCAAATACATTTCTCCAAGTACTGATTGGCTTGCAGGACTGAATGATGTAGCTGAGGAGTCTGTTTTGGTTAGGTCCTGCCTTGCAGAGGAACAACACCGCCATTGCCTACCACTCCCTTTTTAATCAGTTTTGCTTATATTGTATTTATATTGCTTAAAAAGAAAGAAGTGTTTGCTGTTTGATCTTGAAATTTTGAATGGAAATAGTAGTCTGAAATAAGGTCTGGGAAAAGACAAAGATTCATGTTAGAGGTCTCAAAGTAAGAAACTAGAACAGCATTTTTATAGGATCCCTCTCCTTTGCTTATAGTTACCCATGGGTAGCCACAACTGTGGGAAGGTTTCACGGAACAATCCTAGTGTGAAGTTTGTGGTTTTTTTGTTATGTCAGCGTCTTAGCATGCAAACATTGCAGTTGCTTTTAGGAGGTGTTGCTCACTTCTGTATCCATAAGCTATGAGCTAACAGAAATCGGTTAGTAATTCTAGATGTGCAGGATTGATTGATAGGCATGCTTTGACAAAGTTGAGCACATTCTTCGAAGTCATTTCCATTGCTTTTTATGAGGTTGTGTTCACTTTTGCATCCATTAAGCTACCAACAGAAATGGGTCAATACTTCTAGAAGAATAGAGACTTCAGAGGCGTATTTGGCAAAGTTGAGCATGTTCTTGGAGTCCTCGTTTTTGAAACACTGTAATCTCCTGGACCTTCAGTAGAGTTCAGTGTGTAATCTGTAATTCACCTCCCTTTTACTTGACTCAGATAAGAATGCATTCACCATCAGAAGGAACATTCCCCAATGAGAGTGCTATGAAATAGAAATGTTGAACAGGCTGGCACAGTAGTCTGGTGGTTCTATGGTATCCCAGAACGAGCGTGGACTCAGTGCTAACCAGACCATTCTGTGTCCGCTCTGTTGTCCTTAGCGCTTACTAGGTTTTGGTCTTGTGCTTGTCACCTTATGGTTGTCTAACGCTGGCACCTGCAGCACCCGTGTCCTAGTAGGACGTCTGGGAGTCATGAGGGAGACAAACGTTCGCCTAGGAGCCCCCAGCAGGCTTCAGCTGGCATTTCACTGACTAGACCTGTGCCAGTTGGTGGCCATGAACACTAGAAGCAGGTGTTTTGGTGTTCTGCTTTAATATAGAAGATGAGTAGAGTTTTGTCCCTTCGACAGTCATCCAAGTACGTAATAACAAGGCACTTGTTATGAGGGGTGATGTTGGGACCTAGTTTCCCCGAGAGCTCCTCTTGCACGAGGACTTTTACGTCACTCACATTTATAGTTGAGGATCTTGTTATGAAGCAAATTCTGATCTGCTGTGGGGGGAGGGCCTCACAGTCTGCTTGTCCAACGAGTTCCCAGGTGATGCTGTTGCTGCCTAACTGAGAACTGTACTTTGAGTAATAGTGGGCTCTAAGAAGCAGATGAGAGGACATCACTGAACAGGAGGCGCAAAAGTTTCCTGGGCCAGGTAGTGACAAGGGGTAGCGTGAAATTGCATATGTTTTGGGGAAATTTGCACCAAAGCCAGCCATAGTGGTGCAGACTGTCTTGGGGAAGCGTGTCGTAAAGAAATTGTGAAGGGCTTTGTGGGCTGCTTTGGGCTTTCTCCTGGGAAGTTGGGAGCCAGAGCTGATAGAAGTAGGAGAGTGATAGAATTTCTTTCTGTCTGTCTTCCTCCCGCTCTCCCTCCTTCTTTTACCTTTCCCTCTGTCTCCCTCTCTCTCTGTCTCTTGCTGTGTGTGAAGGGTTGGGTTTATCTCTTCCCTTTTTTGCTGAATATGATTTTGAGCATAAAAGAAGTTGGAGATGGATGAGAGGCCTATCTGTTCCTGCCCCTCTGCCTGTTTGTGGCCATCGTGGATAATTATTTGTATATTTTCCATATTCAAGTAGCTCATTGAATCTCAGAGCCCTCCTCTGTTCTTGGCTCCAGGAAGGCATCACCTGATTGGACTGGCAGAGGAGATAGAACCAATTTGTCCTTTTGGTTTTGCTGTGGATTTGAGTGTGATTTTATTATGTTAAACCTTTTAGGTTAGTCATGTTTCTCTGTGTAAGTTTTCAGTTAGAATTCTTCCTTCTAACCTCATTGATTTGCACTTAAGGAACTTGGCAAGTAAATGTGGTTTTGGTCCTGTTTTTTCTTTTTCTTTTTTTTTTTTTTTTACTTTTATTTTTATTTTTTGTTTCTGGTTGCACTATGATTGCAAATGTTGAGTTTTATTTGCTAAAGTGACAAAATGACTGGCTCAATTTTGATATGCTTCAAGAAACATCTCTAGCTGCAGCCTGTGTCTTTTTGTTTTAAGCATACACCTTCTCATGGTCTTAGAGCACTGGTTTGTGATCAGAGCATTTTTACGTTTTCTGTGTCAGAGATCTCACACCTGCTGGGACATTTGTCTATGTTTGGAGACATACTTAGTTGTTACACATGGGATGAGAGTGCTGCTGGCATCTAGTGGGTAGATTTCAGGGATTCTGTATGCTGCAGATTATTCAGCCCAAGAGAGCAGTAGTGCTGAGAGGAAGAAGCAGTTTATCTGTCCTCAGCACAGACTTCTGTTACTTTCCCAGCCTCTAGCCTGTTTGCCGCGTAGATTTGGTATTTGTGAATATATAGGTCACACAAGGGTAAAACTTGGACTTGACCCTTGTGCCACTTTCTTTTATAAAACAGTAAATAAATGATTTTGAAGTCTTTCTTTTTTTAAAACAGTGAAGTAAATAAATGATTTGAAATCTGAATACTCATTCTGGTGTTTTAAGGGGAAATCAATGTATTGCTTGATTTTCAGGATCATGAGTGTTCAGGTTCCTTATGAAAGCCTTTTCATTTCTAGTACTCAGTCCTCTTTGTAACAAGTGGGAGGGCCACTTTCAGCCAAGGTAGGTAAGTTTTATAGCCTCAGTCTTCAAACCATGCTCCCAAAGAGTAACTGTAGCAGAGCGGTCTACTGATGGAAGAACTCTGCAGACTTCTTCCAGGTTTGCAGTGATCAGAAACACTGGGGCCTGCGGTGGCCTCATCAGCACAACCACCGACGTGACAGGGCCCAGCGGAGCGCTTGAACAGGTCTCGTGGACTCGCTGAGACAAGCAACATTTTTTCCTCTGAGACTGTGGTATGAAATTGTAGTGAAAATAAGGTCATCTGCTGCCAGCTTTGAATGTATGCCATTGCTCCTGAGGCTCAGATACTTTCGGAAATTGTGCTTAAAAACAATCCTTACAGGCTCTTTAAATGCATGAGCTGATGTGTACCACTTATCAGGCACAGGAAGCAGGAAAGAAATTGCCAAAAAACAACAGTTGGGGAATAAAATACGCAGACAATTATAGAACTCCATGTTTGCTGATGTTCTGGTACTTTCTGCTATTAAAATACACAGACTGGGTGATTTTTTTTTTCTTGTTTTGAGACAGGGTTTCTCTATGTAGCCTTGGCTCTCCTGGACTCGCTTTGTAGACCATCCTGGTCTCACTCACAGAGATCCGCCTACCTCTGCCTTTCCGAGTGCTGGAATTAAAGGTGTGCTCCTCCATGCCCAGGCTAAACTGGGTGATTTCTAAAGGAATTTATTACTTAAAATTATGGAGATGGGGAATCCCAATGTTGAGGGGCCCACATCTGGCAAAAGGATTCTTCCATCATCCTGTGGCAGAAAATGAATGGTTGGGAGACTGAGGCGAGCTTGGGAGTTTGCAGGGGGATGAGGAAGGAGGGTGTAATGGGGTGTAAACTTGCTCTTTTATCAGGTACCTACTCCTGTGATAATGACATTTATCCATTTTTAAATATTAATTAAAGTCTGTTCACTTTGTATCCCAGCTGTAGTCCCCTCCCTTTTCCCCTCCCAATCCCATCTTACCTCCCTGATCTCCTCCTATGCCCCTCTCCAAGTCCACTGATAGGGGAGGTCCTCCTCCCCTTCCATCTGACCCTAGCTTATCAGGTCTCATCAGGACTGGCTGCATTGTCCTCCTCTGTGGCCTGGCAAGGCTGCTCCCCCTCAGGGGAATGTGATCAAAGAGCTAGCCACTGAGTTCATGCCAGAGAAAGTCCTTGAACCCCTTACTAGGGAGCCCACTTGGATACTGAGCTGCCATGGGCTACATCTAAGCAGGGGTTCTAGGTTATCTCCATGAATGGTCCTTGGTTGGAGTAAGATGATCAATCCTCACTCAGAAAGACAAATGGGATGGACATTGGAAGAAGGAGAAAACAGGAAACAGGACAGGAGCCTACCACAGAGGGCCTCTGAAAGACTCTACCCAGCAGTGTATAAAGCAGATGCTGAGACTCATAATCGAACTTTGGGCAGAGTGCAGAGAATCACATGAAAGTAGGGAGAGATAGTAAGACCTGGAGAGGACAGGAGCTCCACAGGGAGAACAACAAAACCAAAAAATCTGGGCACAGGGGTCTTTTCTGAGACTGATACTCCAATATTTATCCATTTTTGAGGGCTGGTTCTTTGTGCCTAGTTGCCTCTTAAAGATCTCAGTGTTTGTATTGGGATTACATTATAGGAGCTTTGGGGGTCATGTTTAAAATATGGCATCTGACTTAAGCTACATCACATCTGCTCAATTACTGTGTTTAAAGGAGCTAGTTTAGGTGAAAGGTTGAGAATACAAGATTTAGTGTGAAGATTATGGAGCAAAGTTCTTGCTCTCAGAGGACCCATCTGTTAAAAGGAAGCAATTTTGAACTACTGATGGAAGGTTGAGTAGGGGAGTTCAGAGAAGGACCGGATTGTAAGCTGAAATATAAGCCGAAGACTCATTTATCTTTTAATTCACTGTCAGCAGTTAACACTTCTACAAATCAGAGTTCCTGACACTTGCTAGCTAGTGTTTGGTTATATGGTGTTTAAATAAAATGATACAGAAATGGTAAAATAAAGAAGTCAGTAGGCAACAAGGTTTCTTCTCAGAACTTGTCACAGAGAAGGCAGATATTAGCTAATGAATACTGACAAATAAGAAAATTTAAATCCTAAGAACTAAGAAGCAAATAAAGTTCATGAGTGAGAATAATGAATTTGACCAGAAGGAGTTGGGAGCAAAAGGAACTCAAAAGGTTATATTATTGGAAAGACCTGGAGGTGCATTTAGAAGTCTGGCAGGCCTTGTTTGCAATGCAGGGAGGCAGAAGGAAAGTGGAAAAGATGAGACTAAAAAGTGATAGGTCTCACTGGGCCATACAGGCCAAGATGAAATATTTAGGTTTCATTCTGAGCAAAGGCTGGTTGTTACTGGTTTCAAACAGTGTTCTGGCATGGTTGTGTTCAAATGTGAACTGCTCATTCCTGGCGCTGAATAGTGAACAGAATAGAAGGCTTTTGTGATGGACCTGGCAAAAAAACTAGGGAGAGGAGATGGAGAATGCGGCTGAATTTGAGACACATGTAGAGATAGACTGCTTTTCTCACCATTGTCAAAATTCAGTTATGTACATGTCCAAGCTGTATTCAATTCTGCTCTTCTGTGATTGTCTTAATGTTGGTGCCACACTGCTGATTACTAATGTGTAGTAAGTGTGAAAATCAGGTGTGATTCTTTCACTTTTATCTTTTTCAAGATCCTTTTGGCTTCAGAATCTCTTGATATTCTGTATGAACTTAAGGACTTTTATTTCTGAAAAAAAAGTTGTTTGAATTTTGATTGGGATTGCATTCCACCTGTGGACTCCTTTGGGTGGAGTATCATTGTAACAATACTAAATTTCCAGTTCATAAAAGCGAGAGTGCTCCAGTTGTCTGTGCCATTTGTTTCCTTCACTGTTTCGTATGTTTGGTACAGTTTTCTTTCTTTTTTTTTTTTTCCCTGCCTTCTTGGTTAAAACTGGTATTTTATTCTCAATGATGCTATTGTAAATGGAATAGCTCTTTTTGGTTTGAGGATGGAATCCAGGGCCTTGCACACACTAAACAGATTTTCTGCTGTTGAATTAAGAGCTACACTCTCAGCTGCCTAAGTAGGCTTGCTGATTTCTTTTTTGGATTGCTTATTAATAGTGTATAAAAGTATGTAACTGACTTTGGCATGTCGATTCTGTATCCTGCAACTATATTGGTTAATTTGTGAGTTTTAGCAGATTTTCCTGGTATCTGTAGTTTTCTACATAAAAGGTGGTATCATTCCTGAACAGAGGGATCGGCTTCTTTCCAGTTTTGATATTTTTTAGGTTTTTCTTGGCTTCCACCATTAGCATGACTGCCCTGTCCTGGAGCAGTTTCCTTTTTTTTTTCTGGTTTGATTTTTTTTTTTAAATCCTGTTTTGTTAAATGTTTCTTTTCTGTATCAGTTTGAGATGTTTCTGCCTCCCGCTCCCTCAATTTGTTAATGTGTGGTACTTTACATTGCTTGATATTTAGTTTGTTGAACCTTCCTTTCACAGCAGGAATAAATTCCACTTCATTATGCTATTTACTCAGATTTGATACTAGCCCTACTCCTACTTATCTTGAGACCTTGAGGCTTACATCTCTGGGCTTCACTTCCTCACCTGTAATGAGGAGATGACAGTGTGTCTGCTTCCTAAGCCTGTTTTGGAATAAAAGAGAGAAGAACCTGGCAGCAGCCTGCACACAATGCTCAGCAAGTGCTGACGGATGCTATTGTTCTCATCCAACCTTAGATCACCCTGCTTCTAAACAGAAGGCGACTTTAGCATTTGATGTTGTATTTTATGAATTTTACATTCTGTTTCATCAGTTATATTGATAGCAAATATTGCTTATTCTCTTTCAAGCTCTTTGTTAAAAGTTCTTATTTTATCAAGTTCAAAAAGTTATTGTGTGAATTTTAATGTTAAATCTGTCTTAATTTAGGGCAGAACTATACTTGCCTGCCATTGACAAAATCCGTAGCCGTCAACAAAATGTAAACTAATAGCAATATAGCCTTTATCACCTAATAACTGAGAAGAAATTGAGGTAGTAAAAAAACCGTATGTTCCCCCCAAATTATAACAGGATTGGATGCATTTTTTTTATTACATTCTTCATAGGACCAGATAATTTCTCTGTTGTGTGAGCTATTGAAAAAACAGAGACAAGGGGATTCAGATTTCTGAGCCCATTGTTATTTTACCCCAGTTCCTTGTGTGCAGTGGGCAGCGATTGTGTCTTACTAAGTATCAAGTTCCTGCTCCTCGTTTGTAGAGTGTGCACACTGTTGGTTCATGTGAGCCAAGGAAGCCACTTATGGACTGCTTGCAGACTAGACTCTGTTAACAGTGTGGATGTGCTGATGATGGCCAGGTCTGTTGTAGACTTGGGTCAGACCTCACTTGAGGCTTTAAACTTTCAAAGAGCAGGGAGGAAATCAGAAGCTGGAGGGGCAGGCATTGGTACTCGGGACTTTATGAGCAAATTAAGCCAAGGAATAGAGCTACTGTGCAGAAGGATGTGGTCCCTGCCACTAGGCTCCCTGAAGCAGTCTTGGGATGAGGGGCTGCATGCACTGTCCTTCCTCTCCTTGCCTTGTCTCTTGCTCCTTTCTCTACTTAAATCTGGGAGGAGCGTACACTGCAAGGTGAGTTGACAGTGTTTGCAGCTTTATGGAGAAAAAATGAGGTAGGAAGAGTTGAAAACTATGTGGAGAGTTCTTGAGACAGGTTATCTTGGCATGGCACTTTTCAACACTGGTAAACAAAGTGGAAAATGGTTTTGGAGGTGAGGGGTGAAATCAGTTGTATTTGAACTTTAGAAACCTAGGCAAAAAACATTTTTAATGCTGTATGTTGATTGCTTCATTTTCAGGAGCTATACAAAGTGAATTATTTAAGTCAGCAGTTCTCAGGGGCTGCTGAATGATTCTTTCGCAGGAATCGCCCAAGACCATCAGAAAACATGACTCATAACAGTAGCAAAATCACAGTTAGGAAGCAGCAGCAAAAATAACTTTATATGGGTCACCACAACAGGAGGAACTGTATTAAAAGGCTGCAGCATTAGGAAGGTTGAGAACCACTGATTGGGAGAAGCTGGCTGGACTGGTCTGCGCAGAGAACAAACCCCTTAACCCAAACACAGGTGGCTTAACACTGATGTTTGTTCCCAGTGAATTGTCTTACATCTTCCTTTGTGTGCTTCAAGCTTTTGCTTTGACTCAGCCCCTACTGTTTTGATATTAGTGTGTGGTTTGATGGATTTTTCCTGTCCCTTTATAGTCTTGTCACAGTGAGGGGCTACTAAATGGGGCAGTGTTCTCTGTTTGTATAGTTCCCCACAGCTGTTTCCTATAGTAAAAACTCGGGAAAACAATGACCTCATAGATAGTTTCCACGTACTCAAACAAAAAATCCAACCCTTTTTTATAGCAGTGTAAGAGAAGTCATTAAAAATTGAGTAAAACATGTCATCTGTTGCCTCTTCCTTCAAGATTTGTTTGCTCTGTTATTACTTGTTCATTTGCTGTTCTTCAAATGACTTTTTTTTCTTCTGTATAACAGACATTTTTGCAGAGAGCACATGTTATCTTGAGTCTTTTGTTGTGTTATGATTGTTTCTTGTCTGTGTAAAAGCCATTGTTCTGTGCTGAACTGAGGCAGTGCCTAGAGGAACTGGCCAGTCACTGAACATCTGTTGCTTCTTCCCTCTAGTTGTCAAGCTCGGATGGAGCGAACAGTACATCCACAAACAAATAATTCATGCTTTGGAAGATTCCATGGGGCTGGTCAGACAATGACTTTGTTGGTATCTGCTCTTACTAAAAGGAATGTTGGCATTATTGTCTGATCAGTACATTTTAACCCTTGGCATTCAAAGAGTTAAGAATTGTCATTCTACGCATTAAGAATAAGGCATAGCTATCCAGTTTGGGGGAGCATTAAGAAACATAATCATGGGACTGGAGCGTTGGCTCAGGGACTAAGAGCACTGACGGCTTTTCTAAAAAGACCCGGTTTAATTTCTAGCACCTGCATGGTGCCCCACACTGTTTGCAATTCCAGTCCCAAGGGATATGGTGCTTAGTTCTGGCCTTCATGGCCGCAGACATGCATGTATGTATGTAGGGAAGACACCTATACACATAAGTAAGAATTAAAAACAACATAATCATGAGAATACTTTGTGTGTGTGTATTTGTGTGTGTGTTTTGAGCTAGATTATTTGCAAAGTGATTTCATGCTCAATTTTATGTTTTTAGAACAGCTCTGAGAAAGAGGGCTTATTGTTACTCTTAAAGTTTGTTTTGGATATTGGGATTCTGTGCTAGTGAGCAGGAGAGCTAGACTGCAGTTCTACATGGTTTCTTTGAGCATTAAAGGAGAAAGTATGAGGAAGATTTGGTGTAGAACTGCGGTTCTCAACCTGTGGGTTGCAACCTTTTTGGCAAACCCTCTGTCTTCAAAGGTATTTACATTACAATTCATAACAGTAGCAAAGTTACAGTTATGAAGTAGCAATGAAAATAATTTTATGATTGGGAGCCACCACAACGTGAGGAACTGTATTAAAGGGTCGCAGCATTAGGAAGGCTGAGAACTGCTGGTGTAGAAACTAGTAACCTGTGCATGTCACAGAAATGATGGATAGGATAACACAGTTGTTGTCAACCAAAGCCACCTGAGTACCTTCCTTTGGACCCAAACACCCAGAGTGCAGAGATCAAACAAACTATTGGAGCCATTCCTTATACCTTGTGTGGTTTTGAGAGTCCTTGGGTTTCAGATGTGCTGCCCTTCACTGCTACACTTTGATTACTGAGCTGCTCGTTCTATCACTGGAGTTATCAAGTGACTGTGCAGGTTTCCAGGTGTCATCCTAGTCCCCACATTTTTTGTTGGTGAATCAGATAAGGTTTCAGCAGAGATACTGGTCAAAATTTTAAAATTCTGGAACATATTCCTCCCAAGTTACATAAGGTGTAACTATCTAAAGTTACAGTAGAAATGGAATGGAATGCTATATTTTGTGTAGTGAGCTGCCCATTGTTCATATGTGAAGGGCCCTCCCTGGTTTATATGTGTGTTATTGGCATGAAGCTTAGGCTGATCCAGCTGCCAGCTCTGCTGTCAAATCTGAGTGTCTTAATCTGCTCTAGGGATTTTTGCCATATAATCTTGACTTAAAAACTATCATTTCTGCAGCTGATGGAATAGCAGAGAAAAGAGGTGTGGCCTGTGAGGCATGGCTTCACAGGTAAGGAAGTTTTTTGAGGACAGGCATTTGGTAGCTCTTTAGCATACAATTCCAGTTTCTAGTTCTGCCACCTTATGTCTTAGTTATATAATTGCAATAGTCATCCTACTGTTCTCATTTGTATACTCTGCCACTTCCAATTTCGAGTTTGTAATGCTGCTAGATAAGACTTCTTAGAGTTTACTTGCAGTTACATCTCAAAAATTATATATTGCTTTTCCTGTTGCATGCAGAACACAGCATATATTTCTTAACATTTAATCTTCTTCATGATGCAGTCCCTTCTTTATGTTGGGAAACAGTAGAATATAGTCAAAGGGCTGAATAAAGGTTAAGAGAATTTGGTTTAGATACTGAAGTTGTGTCAAGAGACTTTTCCCCCTCTTAGTTGAGTTTTTTTATGATACTGGTACAATAGTAATACTTTCTTGCCTGGCATGGTTGAGTATGCCAGTAATTCCAGCCTTTGAGAAGCTGGGATAGGAGGATCACTAAGTTTGAGGCCAGACTTGGCATCAGGGTGATATCCTGATTAGCTTGGGATATAGTGAGTCTCTGCCTCAAAGGAGAGAAAAAAGCTTTCTTCATAGAATTGATGCCACGAATAAATGAGAAATATCTGTAAAGTGCTTAATCAAGTACATGATGAGAGCTGGTTGCATTGTTGTCCTCAGCCTCTTGCCCTTGCTGCCTCTGACTTTCGCTCCACACTTTACTGTCTGTCCTACTTTCTCTTCTCTGTGAGCCCAGGGTACATAATTCCTCAAGGTCCCCTTTAAAAGCTACTTCTGTATTAAAGTATCCCTAACCCCTGTGATTGGAAGTTGTTAAGTAGCTCCTTCATTGAAAGCAGGCAGCGTTTTTTTATGGAACTCTTCTTTTCTTCTCTTAGTTATGTTTAAATAATAAAACTAGCTGAGTGTTGAAAACTTTTCCTTGTGAGGTGAGTATATAGAGTTCATATGTGCCTGATTTTCAGCTTTGCTAGTTAGCAGTTGGTGGCTGTTCTTATTTAATAACCATTGCCTTTCTTCCCACTGACTTGAAGTGAATCCCAAGAGTGTTTGCTCCATTACTAGTCAGTATCTGTCTTATGTTTTAAAAAACTTGGTTTTATCATCCACCCAAGAAAACTAACATGGATTTTGCAACATTTATATTATGTGAGTGTGTGCTTCTTTTCATATATATATATAAATTTGTATTTATTAGGATTGAATAAGGTCCTAAATTGTTAGTGGATTGATTAGTCACTTAGTTTTTATAATTTTTGATTTTTTTCCTGCTGTAATTTATTTGTTGTGTGAACTGTTGGTTATCTGTTAGTGCTTTTGATATTATTTGTGTTTAAAGACAAAGTTTTAAAAATGTTCAACTGGGGCTGGCAGGATTGCTCAGTGGGTGAAACCACTTACAGCAAAACTTGATAATCTGAGTTTAATCTCTGGAACCCACTGTATAAGTAGAGAACTGACTCAGGTTGTCATTACACACACACACACACACACACACACACACACACACACACACACACCAATGATGGAATAAAGTTGGAAAGTATTGTGAGCTGCTGTGTAGTACAGTGCCTATAAAGTACTAGAAAAAGGAAACTAAAACATGGTGTGAGACATGAGACAGTAAGAGGGCTCAGTGGGTAAAGGTGGCAGCTGTCAGTTTCACCCCTGGAAACCACATGGTAGGAGATAATTCACTGTGTTCCAGTTGTATTGTATGTGTGCAACTCATGCAATAAACAAATAATTGTAAACATGTTTAAATGCTTTCATCTTAAAAAAAGAGAAAGAATAGCTTCATTGAAATGGTGTTAAATTTAGCACAGTTATTGTTCATCTGTACATGTTTCTTTGTAAGTGTTTAATGCTAGTTTCTGCATCTCATGCTCATCATGAAGAGTTCTGTTCTGGAGGTTTCTATAGTCTTTTTCTGATGTATTCATGGAGCTTCAGTTGAAATGTTTCTTTGTCCATACTTATTTCTTTTCTTTTCTCTTCCTTTCTTTTTCTTTCTAAGACAGGTTTCTCTCTGTAGCCTTGGTTGTCCTTGACTCACTTTGTAAACCTGGCTGCCCTCCACATTTACAGAGATCCACCTGCCTCTCTGTCCCTGAGTGTTGGGATTATAGGTGTATGCCACTGTGCCCAGCTTCTTCTTTTTTAATTAATTAATTAATTAATTAATTCACTTTACCTCCTAGTCTCACGTCCCCACTTCCCCCTATTCCTGCTTCCCTACTCCTTAGAAAAGGAGACCCCCCCCCCCCAAACCACCCTAGCACATCAAGTCACATCAGGACTGAGTGCATCCTCTTGCACTGTGGCCTGGTGAGACAGTCCTGCCAGGGGGAAGTGATCAAATAACAGGCAACAGAGTCCATGTCACAGACAGTCCCTGATCTTACTAGGGAGCCCACATGAACCCTGAGCTGCCCATTGGCTACATCTGTGTAGGGACCCTAGGTCCAGTCCATGCATGGTCCTTGGTTGGTGCTTCAGTCTCTGCAAGCCCCTCTGGGACCTGGTTAGTTGGCTCAGTTGTGGAAGTCTTCTTGTAGAACTCCTGTCTCCTCCAGGCCCTTCTATCCTTCCTGCCACTTTTCCACAAGACTCCCCAAGCTTCACCCAGTGTTTGGCTGTGAGACTCAGCCATCTGCTGGGTGGAGCCTCAGGACAGCTATACTAGGCTCCCATCTTTTGTCCATATTGCTTATAAAATGTTGTTTGGCTTACTGTTTAAGAAGATTAAAGTTAGAGGGTTGCCTCACCTTTTTGGTGAAGTTCCCTTGTGTCACTGGTCTATAAACCTCCCTCAGGGTGTCAAAGCTCTTTGGTTGTGTTTTTTTTTTTTGTAATTTTGGCATTCATTGGTAATTATTCTCCCTTCCACTAATTTATTAAGGGCTAAAGAATGGTGACTCTAATTCTGGTATTCATTTTTTTGTGTATTTTAGCTGTAAACACTTCTACAAAGACCCTTGAGCTCTTCAGTTCTTTGGTTACCCTAATGCATATTTTGTGAAAGATTAAATATTTTAATACCTTCTCTTTATCTTCCAATTTTAAAAATAATCAATTTCCTAATGTGGTTAGTTTTTGTAACTTTATGAACTCATAGGATTAATATGTTTTCTCTCACCCATAATGTTAGAATTACTTATCCACACCCTTTGCCACTTTAGAGTTTCCCCTTATTCATGGGCGCAGGCAGTCTCTGACTTTTCTTCCCAGGTGTTGGGACATGTGCCACAACATTTGGCTGCTGGTAAGCCTTGTTGATACTTACACTTTTGGTTATTTTTGGCCAAGAGGATGATAAGCCTTTTTGATACAATTAAATACTTGTAGTTGGTGATATCAAACCAGAGTGTAAGGAAGTTAGGATGTTTCTAGCTTATTTTAGATGTTTCTTATACAGCTCTGTCAGTCATTTGTTTAAGGATTCCTGGTTCTTCATGCACATGATACTGAGACACCACACTTAAAATATCTGGTTTTAAAGCTAGATCAATTCAAATTCTAGTTGCAGATTTTAGGGACTTTGTGTAACTCTGTTGGATGTAACCTCTGTTTCTTCTTTCTTCATCCCAGGAGACCCTCATTACAGCATGAGGATTTCACATAAACTTGTGATATGTGGCCCTTGTTTTATGGCTTCTTGCATTTAGCATGTTGCTTTAAAAGCTCACCATTTTGTAGCATGTATCTTACTTTATTTCTTTGCACAACAAAAATAATATATGAGTGGTCCACCTTTTTGTTGGTTTGTTTGCTTGTTTGCTTTTTGTGATAGTTTATGTAACCTAGTCTGACTTGGAAAATTAGGCGGCCTGGCCCATAACTTTTATTTCCTACCTCAGCCTCCTAAAGGCTGGTGTTTCAGGTATGTGTCTTTCCTTCTCATCTGTTTTTATGTTGTTTTTTTCTTTTTGGTCCTTTGAAAGATACTGGGGTCATTTCTAGTTTTGGACTGTATAAATAGTGCTAGGAACATTTGTATACAGGTTTTTGAGTGGATGTGTGTTTTTATTTCTTCTGGATATATAATAGGAGTAGAATTGCTGGGTTGTATGGTAACTGTGTATAACTGGCCAAGGAGTGTCAAACTCCTTTCCAACATGTCTACATCATAATTGATATTAATCTGTTCATGTGTGTATTTGAGTTTTTATATATAATTTTGCACTATGCAATTCCTGTTTCATATTGTATTTTGAGTAGTTTAGTTATAAACATTCTTTAGCTCATTTCCCCAACATATATCTATTTAGGGACATTTAAATGACTTCTGGTTATGATGAGCTTTTTTTTTTAATTTATTTTTATTTATTTATTTATTTTTTATGATGAGCTTTTTTACATTCATCTTTTATTCATTTCTTTAGGTTAGTAGTAATAACATTCCTGTCAGAAGTTACAGGATTGACTATTTATTAGCAGTTGGAAAGAATGTCTCTGTTGAAATTTAAAAAGGAACATTTTATGTTGCTAAGTGGAAAATACCATTTTACTAGTTTATTTGAATTTCTCTGGTTAGTTGTGAGGTAGGGTTTCATCTTGCAGAGCCAAGGGATCAATGCCAGGACATCATGCATGGGAGGCAGGTGTCCTACCACCGACCAGCTCTAGAAAGTGGAAGTGTGTGTATGTGATAGTGACATTTTGCCATTTTGCGTTTTCTGACTCCACAGGCTTCTCTTTGTCAAGTGTCTATATACTCTTCCGTTTAGTGCCCTCAGACTTTAGGGATATGACCAAGACTTAAAGTAGAATTGGTCAAAATTGGGCCAGGTCAGATATAGGCTTTGGGAAGATTCTAAATTGTCCTCTGATAAGAAAAACAAAACAAAACAAAAACAAAAACGGGACCTCTTCATCTGGGCTGGTTTTAATGAGATCACATTGTGAGGCTGAACTTGTAGAGAGACTGTCTCCCTGAGCCTGAGGAGTTGGCCTGGTTTGACTGTCAGGCATGCTGTGTGGGGTGTGACTTAAAAGCATTCTTAACTACTTAAGATTTATTGGGTTTACCCTGGGTTTATAGCATTATAAATGATGTATAGTGAAACTTTATGAATATGCTTAGGAATAACATCTCTTTGCTACTCCTAATTGATGTTTTGGCTCTAAAGACGCAGTAGAAGAAAAGGCAAGAATATTTTTACAGTAGTTTGGATTCCTTGTTTAAAAAAAGGTTAGTAAGAAACACAGGTCAGGCGCCAAATGTCAGCATTTCCAAAATCAGGAGGACATATGCTTTGTGTGTGTGTGTGTTTCTCCCCTTGTTTGAAATAGTCCATCATCTGGTAGTCTGTTTTCAGAAAGGAAAAATGCATCCAGATAACTAGAGGCAGATCAGAAACTGTCAAATACAGGTGTGAAGTA
Source organism: Pachyuromys duprasi (assembly GCA_028658305.1). Lineage (NCBI taxonomy): Eukaryota > Metazoa > Chordata > Mammalia > Rodentia > Muridae > Pachyuromys > Pachyuromys duprasi. The sequence goes on from CM053758.1 coordinate 16,787,421, forward strand.
GCAAGTGTCAGAGACTCCCAGGGACAGGACACAATGTGTATGAGCCATCTCCCCCCACTCCCCTTCCATTGTTCACTAGACAGTACAGTGATATACCAACTTTTTACAAAGCCCTTACTTTGATTGTATCTCATGGTAACATAGGGATTAATTTATATATGAGGATGTCCATAAGCTAAATGCAGCCACAAGTGTGAGGCCATTTATTTTATCAGGTACTTGAACATCTGTAGTTTTAAGTATCCACAGATGCTGTGAAACCAGTCTCCAGAGAGACAATTAACATGCATGTTTGGGCCTATGGGTGGCTAAGTAAGGTTAGCCTTACCTTCTTTCTCTCCCACTGTTTGCCTTTTACACTTACTCAACCTCCTAAGAGAAATAGATTGCTTCTGCTTCAAGAAACAGGCAGGCTTATGCTTCTCTTTTGGCTGGGAAGATGACACTGCTGTGCCTTTTATCTTCCCAGGGCACTTAGCTTTATTCCTACCCTCTGGAAGCCAGTGAATACATGGACTTCTTTTTCTCTTTCCTTTCCTCAGTTTCTCTCTACTGGCTGCTGTCACTTTGCTCCCAGAGGTTGATGGGCTTGTAAGCTTATGTCAGATTAATATAGGACAGAAAAATTCTACTTTAAGGCTTTGTAAGCCCTTCTTTATTAAATGCTTTATTGAGGTACCAGTTTGTTTATGTATACTTAAGTTGAACTTTTTTGTTTTTTGTTTTTTGTTTTTTTGAGACAGGGTTTCTCGTGTAGCCTTGGCTTTCATGGACTCCCTTTGTATACCAAACTGGCCTCAAACTCACAGAGATCCACTAGCCTCTGCCTTCCTGGGTTCTGGGATTACATGCCTGCGCCACTCCACAGGCCTGCAAAAGAAACATTTTTAATGTTTTGTAGTAGCAATATGTATTAAATTCCTTAGCTATTCAGATGGCATTTCCAGTTTTGACACTTAACTGTTTCTGACTGTTACACTTCCCTTACGATGACCTTTTGTTGTGTCAGGTTTGGGTGTTTGCTTTTTAATTCTAAGCCCAAAATTTCCACCTTCCTTTAAAAAAACAGAGGGAAAGAAAAAAGCCTTTGTTTTACTATAGTTTGGAAGATTTGTATATTGTATTGGGAAATACCAAGGAGGAGAAGATAACTCTGAATTACTTGTTACTTAATTAGATACATAAACATTATGGTGAACTGAGTTCACTAAACCTTGGGACTCAGCTTTCTCTGTTATATGTATGCAAAGGATAGTGAGAGTGAATCTATTCAGGCGGTAGAGCTTGAACAGTGTGAGGTGCAGAGCTCTTGCCTTTTCTTGGCCTGATCTCTAGCATCTTAGGATGTTGTGGTAGAGCAGTCTTGACACTTGTTCTTCCTAAATATCCCGAATACCTCCTTTTTAAATAAAATCCCAGTTAGATAAACTGCATTTTTGTTTGTTTGGAGTTATATGTGTTTTTTTGTTATTGGTTTTTTTGTGTGTGTGTTTCCATGTGCCTAAGTACCTGTTTTGTTTTGTTTTTGGTACAATTCTTCCATGTATAGTGGGTTCCAGGGATTGAACTCAGGTTGTCTTGTACAGCAATTATCTTTACTGCTGAGCCTTCACACTGGCCCTCCAGGCTATATTATTATAGGAAAAATGCACCTGAAAATAAAATGGAAACATATGGACAAAGATTTATTTAAAATTAGCAAATAAACTTTCAGAAGCTTCTGGGTGAGTATAGCTGTTGTTCAGCCTCTAAACCCTTTTTTGTCTTTGTGGACAATTGACATTCACTGTGAGAAAACTTAAGCTCTTGTCTGAGCCGAAGTTGAAACATTGGGTTGTAATTGTTGCAACGTGCTTTGTTTATTAATGAAATGTCATGGACAGAATGTCTTATGGCTGAGTACCGTATGCTTTGGATAGACTACTTCATAGTTCTCTCAATTTTTATTTTATTGTTTTTGCTTTGAGATAGGGTCTCTCTCTACATAGCCCTGGCCGATCTGGAAGTCACTATGTGGACCAGGCTGGCCTTAAACTCACAAAGACCTTACCCTTCCCCCTGCCTCCTGGGATTAAAGGTGTGCATCACCACACCAAAGGTTTTCATTTGTGAATTTTGTAGGAAATAACACCTATAAATAATTACTCTGAGCCCAAATACAATATAGGCACTCACTAAATCTTTTAAAACAGTTAGTATGGTCTTAAGTCACATAATGCAATTATGAAAAGGCCTCTTGAACTTCTCATAAGCTTTGGTGATTTAAAAAGTGAAATCAGAGCTTTCCCAGCCTGGTCATATTTGGTCTCAGTCTGCTTTTGCTGTGAAAGTAGAGTCATTAAGAAATTACACTTGACAAAAACTTGGGATGCGCAAGCTGTGTCATAGATGAATGCTGTTGCGTCTCTGCGCTGCTGTGCTACTGTTGGGACATGAGCTTCGTGTGGGTGATTTGGCTTGGTTTCCCACATGACTGATGTGCAGCCAGGGTTGGGAACCTGCGTTTTCAAAATTTTCCCTTGTTTTCAGGGATATGTTGCACAATAGGATAAATCCACTCTTAATGGTTTTGAAAACCACTAAGTAGAATATGCATTATTTTTCTCTGCCCTCTCCAGAGTCTCTACATGTCCCTTCTTCATCCTTCTGAGGAAGGAGAGTAAAGAAGTGGGTCAGAGATTGGGGTGGAGGCATTTCAGAAGATCAGGACTTTAGGGTTTGCCTTCCAGGTCTGTTGCCAGATTTGTATTGATAGGTTAAAAAACCTCCAGAGTGGAGGTAAAGGTGAGGGAATATGTAAAGGACACAGTACTTTGATCACAGTTGCATTCTGGACCCTGTGTGACATGCTGGTATGCGTGTACTTTGTCTTTCTCACTGTTTCCTCATCCTTCTTATGTGTTTTACAGTACTCACCCATTCACACAAATATCATCCCTTTAAGCCTTAGTTATTCTTCATTAACTTAGTTCGTGTCTCAAAAGTCAAATTCAAAAGATGAGCTGTTTTCAAGACAAATGCTTATTTGGTTCTAGTGTTAGTTTAGAAACCACATTTCACTTTATGTTCTATATGTGAATCTAGAAATTCACATTTCATATATTTCTTTCTCTAAAATTGTGGTTACAAGTTGAGTATCTTTTATCTGAAATACCTAGAATGAGAAGTGTTTGGGGTTTCAGATTTGGTTTTAGATTTTGGAATATCTGTAATATAATGAGATAACTTGGGGATGGGTGCTATGTGGGGCAGATACAGAAGAATCTTTGACGCTTGCTGGCTCCCAGTGTAATTCCAGGCTCAGTGGGAAACCCTATCTCAAAAGGAGGGTGGTGATGAATGCCTTTAGTCCTAGCACTGGGGAGGCAGAGGCAGGTAGATCTCAGAATTTGAGGCCCAGTGTGGTCTACATAGTTATTTCAAGACCAGGCAGGGCTAGAGGAGAACATGGCAGGAACTTTGACATCCTGTGGCTTATGCACCTGCACAGGCATGCACACTGCACATATATGCATGTATACTACACTACATGTACCACATACACACACACAAATTAAGATTTTGCAACATTTTGAACTAGGAATCTCAACCTGTGTATAGTTGTCCTTCTGAATGCTGTGATTTTTTTTTAACACTCTATTCACTAATTTTGTGTGTATGTGGGTGTCAGAGGACATCTAGTGAGAATCAGTTCTCTCCTCCCATGATTTGGATCCCAGGGATCAAACTCAGATTTATCAGGGTTGGTGGCAAGTGTCTTTACCTGCTGAGCCATGTTACTAGGCCAGCTCCCCACACCTGGGGAACTAAATTCCATTCTTCTTCTGAAAAAGAAAGTAGATAGTGATTGGTTTGATGAATCTTACAAATCACTTTGTCCCTAGAAGAGTAGCCCAGCTCTTGATCATTTAGTCATATCAGACCAATATTGTGATACCTGTTTCCTAGGAGACAAAATCAACATCATGACTGTGTTGTCTCTGTCTTGGTCAGGTAAAGAATGTTTGTGACCAATCAGTGTCTTTGGAGCATAAGATATTGCTGCTTGTCTGGGGCTCTATGAAGAGTCTCTTCACAGAACCTCATGTGTGGAGGTACATAGCTCCTGCTGTGTAGATTTTTTTTTTTTAAGCTATGTTCCTAACTCATTCTTTTTGTTCCAAGGGGAATATACTTATTTAAAAGATGTTAATGAAGACTTAGAGTTTTGCAAGTGTTTTGACTTTCATTTGGTGTCTGCAAGTATCATCAACTTAGGAGACAATTGGTCTAATTATAGTAGGATATATAGAACTTAAGCCAGTAGATTTGGTTTAATACTTTCCAAGCAGAAATACTCAGATTCTGTAAAACAGACACAAGTATAAGAAGCTAAGTTTAGGTAAGTCCATGTTTTTCACAGAAGCAGTGTATTGCATAATTTTAATGCTTTAGTATATACTGTTATTCAGCAGGTGATTGATAATCAACTATTAAACTTCAAAAATACAGTGACTAACTTTAGGACATTAAAGAAAGTAAGGTTTCTTTAATTAAAAAAAAAGTGAAAAGGAATCTTAAAAGGCTAATTAAGGTAGGATCAGATATGACCTAGAACGTGCTGAAAAGCTCTTCCTGTTGGGGTTGAACCAGTTAAAGATTTTGACCATCAGGTTCTCTTCTACTTGCTCATTTAGTGAATCAGACCTCTCTGGTGGCTAGTGGCACGTGGGTGACTGCTCGTTTTGAAGCACACACTAAATAATAGGCTATCATTCTCTATTTTGTTTTGCCTGTGGAAGAGGTAAATAGTCCCTTGTGTGCCTTTGTTGGGACATCACCATGTTGAGGGGCTAAAAGTGGGACAAGCATCTTTTGTGTTAGTTCACTGGGATTTTTTTTCGTCAGTTCCTTCAGTTTGTGATATGGTGATTGAGGACAGGGTTGACCCAGGATGGATTTTGCCCTAGTTAGGGTTTGTATTAATTAGTTCAGTTGTCTGTTTAGTCTTGCTTGACAACTATCTTGCTAAACAACCTACTACAATATCTTGGTACATAGTTATTGGTGGCTGAGTCCAGATGAGTTGAAATGTTAGTGGTAAGAAGCATACGCAAACTTAATGCAATCTTGATAAAGAATTAAATGTTGACCTGGCCCTGAAATCCCAGAAGCTGCTGTTTTACAGTTTCATTGATAGATAGTGAAGATTGTGGTTAGTGTTAGCTTGTTTTGGGAGATACACAAGCTGAAGAAGATAAGAGTGTGATCAGAATAGATGGGTGCTGTGCTTCTGGCAGGTTCTATGGCCTAGCTATGTGCTATAAGACTTGTTATCTCTCCCATGGTATGTATAGCAGTTGTTCTTTGCTTCCTCTATAAAGCAAATCATGCAAACTGGTGGAAATGGTTTCTTGTCCTATCTGTAGTTTATCTGTCTGTGTCTAGGGCCTCCTTTGCTTGATTCTGTTACCTGGGTGGCATGGGCACCTACTTCCTAATTCTACCTTAATTGGATCTCAAATTCTACTGATTTTGACACATTTCTAAATCTTTTGCAAATTTGCCTTCTCTTGTTTGTCTTCACAGTGTTCTCTTAGACTCATATTGTTTCTTTCTTCATTTTTGTTTCCTAACTGCTTTACCACTGTGTACCCCCCACTCCAAATTTAATACTCATAGCTAAAGTTGGAGTGCTTATTTGTCTCATTTATATCTAAAATGTTTTGCATGCATTCTTTTCTGACATTTCCCACAAGTTCACCTTCTCTTCTCAGAGCACATGGTCTTAGCCAGTTCATTTAGAACCATTTCCTGGCTTCCAATGTCATCTTTGGTTTGCTTTTGAAATCCTTACTGAGCTACTCTTGTCTTTACTTGTACCTCTTGCTGTATCTTGCAAACCTGCACTTTCAGGTCTGTGGAACTTCTTGGTCTTAAAGGCATCATACTTTCTTACCACTTTGTGTGTTTAAACATGTTGCCCCCCTCTTTGATCCATTTAATTTTGAAGCATAGACCTTTCAAAGCTTAAGTGATATCTCTTGAGACGTTATCATTGTCTTCCAACTCTTTCTCTACCTTTTGTCCTACTAATTGCTATATTAATAAAATTATTCCTTACTATTTATTCTTAGAATAATTTTAGATTTATAGAAAAGTCAACAAAAGTAGCACAAGAGTACTTTAAAAGTCTGTACTAGTTTCCTTGTCATTAACATCTTACGCTAATGTCACAGCTAAGAAGTGAACATTAGTACCTTGCTATTGACTGAATTTCAGTTATCAGGACCTTCCTCTGTTTTTGTTTTTGTTTTTGTTTTTTGCAGTCTTTATATCCCTCTTTCAGAATTATGATAGTTTTTAGAGCCAGGAACTCACAACTGTTTGTGCTGATTTATTCACTTGCAGAGTATTGTGTCAAAGAATGCTCTGCAGTATCGAGGAAATTCCCAACATGATGCCCAGGAGTTTCTGCTTTGGCTTTTGGATCGAGTTCATGAAGACCTCAATCATGCTGTAAAACAGAGTGGCCAGCCTCCTCTAAAGGTGAGTCATGGACTCCTTGGGGCAGTCAAGGAGCAGGGGAGGGGGTGAGGAGACAGGGAAGTCTTCTCACAAACTTCCATTGAGAGTTTGTTATATTAAGTAGAGTGACTAGCTCTGGGTGAGTATAAAACTAAGTGGGTACTTTATGGGATATTTTACCTGCTTTTTGTGCTGGCAGTGTAAGGTAAAGATTGCTGCCCCTAAGGACCTTACAGTCTAATGAGGGGAAGCAGTTGCTTTCTATTCTAACAAGACAGACACATACTGTATAGATTTGTAGAACATATGACACAGTCAGAAGGAATACCTCTGCTCTACGAATACCTCTGCTGTTAGACGTGAGCATAGGAACTGAGTTCAGAATGGTCTACTGAGAAACATAGTAGTTCATAGTCAGCTTTCTACACATAGCCTTAATATGCTAGATAAAGTGGTTCATATAGAGGGAAGAATACATCCCTGTGGAGCTTTTGAAGTTTGTGACAAGTCTGATCTGTATTTCAGAATTTCTTGATTTTAGAAAGTTGGTGGATTATTCTGACTTAAGATCTTTTTGTTCCTTACCACTGTACTGTCCTATAACTATGTATACATGGCTGACTTCAACACCACACTGAAGAATCCTAAAGGCAGGCACTGTGTTAGTAGTCCTTATATCCTAACATCCTGTACAATGTTCTATACACATGGTAGCAGATGCTTAGTAGTTAGGGACATGAAAAATTTAAATATAATGTGAAGCAGACCGAATTAAGCATCAAGATAAAGATTGAAACACCCTAGTGAAGAGAGCTAGACAGTCTTCCAAAGGGGCTAGAGAGAGAAAAACATGGTGTGCAGTAGTCTGTTTGTGGGAATGAGTCCATGTGACTTACAGGCTGTGTTGTGTTCTGTTTACCTTAGCACAGTACGCTGCAGAGCACCTAGGTTCCATATACAGCTTATAAAGGAAGTTGAGTATTTGTGGTGGTTTAGACTCAACTTAGTCAAGAATTGATGCTTAGGCCTGTGAACTGTACCTTGTTTTTAAGCCACCATCAGAAACTGATATGATGCCTGAGGGACCATCTTTTCCTGTGTGTAGCACTTTTGTACAAGAACTTTTTCAAGCCCAGTACAGGTAAGAGCAAATGACATGTCCCCTCTTGTTTTGTCTGCTTAATGTAGTTCTATGTAATCTTAGTGTGAATGTTTCACATTTTTGTTTTCAAAGATCTTCTTTGACATGTCCTCATTGTCAGAAACAGAGCAACACTTTTGACCCTTTCCTGTGCATTTCTTTGCCAATTCCTCTACCCCATACAAGGTAAGAATGTATGTGTAAAATTAACTATCTGCTGTGGTAGGGTACTTCTTCTGTAGCCTCCTGTTAAGACCTTTTACTTACTTAGTTTAGGCTTAATGGTAGTGAACACTAGCCTTGTTAAATTCTTGAAGCTAAATGCCTGTCTCAGTGTGCATGCTGAGCAGGTACATGACAGAGGCAAGCCATGCCATAGTCTTTTAAAAAACCGATTGTCCTAGATTCCCTGGAGACTCTCCTTGTACTTATTTCAGACCTTAAGTGTTTCCAGAACTTAGGCTGTTTTAAAGGAAAAGAGAACCAATTATGAATATCTTGCTTGAAAAATATTTTTATAAAGGTAGCTTTTTCAAAGTTCTTTCTACTGGTTTAGTAGTTTCTAGTTAGGTCTGAATGAACTTTTCCCATTTGATTTCCAAATAAAGAGGGAGTTAGCTTCCGCTTCTTTTCTTTTTAGGTAGTCTCGTGTATCACAGGCTGGATTCAAACTTGTGTAGCGGAGAATGACCTTGAGCTCTCATTTTCCTGCCTTTAGGTCCCGAGCAAGTGCTGCATGTGGCATTGTTTCTGACTGATGTCACACTGGGGGTGCAGGGTTGTGCATGCTAGGCAACTGAGCTATGGCCCGGCCTCATTTTAGTTCTTGTATTGATTTCAGGTTTGTTTCATTTCTTCTGTATTCTAGCTAAAATAAGTAACTAATGAGAAGATCTGACTTTGATCTGTACAGGCCTCTCTATGTCACTGTAGTGTATCAAGGGAAATGTTCCCACTGCATGAGGATTGGTGTGGCTGTACCTCTGTCTGGAACTGTTGCCAGACTTCGGGAAGCTGTGTCTACGGAGACAAAGATCCCCATGGATCAGGTAATAACTTGCTGAGACCAACTACACATGAGCCATTAAAGTGTTGCTTTTTGCTTATCTGGATTTTTTTTTTTTTTCAGTTTTTTGACAAACATGTTAGAAATTTAAAACCAGTTGCATTTACTGTTGAGGGGAGAATAGATGGAGGGAATCCAAATTCAAAGAATACAGTGTAGAGAAAAACCTTTGTCTGCTTCAATTAATTGTATTTATAAAAGGAAAAACTGCTTTTTGTAAGACCTCATGGCTTTGTATAATTACTTAACCTTTCATACTATTCCTGTGACATTTGACAGAGAGGCTTAGGAATCCCTTCCCACCTGTTACGGTGGTGAGAATGGGCATCTCACCAGTATGGTATTCTGTATATAGTATGTGCTTGTTGTGCTTCTTTTCTGGCCCCTATTGTAGGCTTTGAACCCAGGGCATTACTCCTGCGACCAAGTACACTGTACCTGAGGTGTACCTGCCACCGTTTTGTTCTCTTACTTGAAGACCAGAGTCTTTTGTTTGCATAGGGAAAGTGGAGTTTCCTCTTTGTGGGGAGGGAAAGGGAACACATTTTTGATAGCTAGTTATATTTAAATTGACCAAAAAATACGTTTGGCTTGTTGGTGATTTAACATATTTCATACACAATTTTTACGGGAAAAAATATTATAGGAAACATTTCTTAGGCTTTATAAGGAAGGATGACTTACTGGTAAAATAGCTTTTCCCTGGTTAGCTTTTGGAAGCTTCTGTGTAATCATTTGATTAATAAATGTATTTTATTCTTCAACCTTATTTGGCACCTCTAGGGCAAATGCACGTAAAGCAGTGTTGCCTTAATGCAGCAGATCTTTCCATAGGCTGAGTACTGGCACAATGATAAACATAGATTTTTTTTTACATTGCTGCTTGATTATCTTTCTCTCCAGGATGAGGGGAGAGCAGAAAGAAGAGAGATCTTGGCATCCAAAACAAGTGCAGCTGTGTCTTTAAAGCCTCAGTGCTGTCACACCCTTTTCATGTGGTGTATCAGTTGCTGATATAATTAATACTTTGCTTTAGCTCTCAGCTTTCTGGAGAGGTGAATTATACTTTCATGTTCAGCATGAGAAAAACAGCATGAGCATTAAATGCCTTAGAAGGAAATATGGGAGGAACATTTTTGGGGGGCCATTTGTGAAACAGACCACAGGCCTTTCCACTTCATGAACATGTTTAATGTTGGTACTAGTGAGGTGACAGTGGGGCAGGGGGACTGGTGGTTTGCCAAGGCGCCTCTTCACCCCATTGAAGAAGGCCCTGTTCAAGGTCACAGGGCTGGTTGATGGCAGGCCAGACCTGGAACCTTCTCTTGCTCTGCCCTGTCTACTTGCATTGGGCAGTGCTGGTGAACATGTAGCAGAAGCTCTGAATGAGCCATTGTTTTCTTCCCTGTCTTTTGTTTTTCTGTTCAATCATAAAAATATAACACAAAAATGAAAAGTATCTCAAGTATCAATGTTAAGAAGGTCACTAAATTCAGTGCTGTATTATATAGTATTCTTTAGATTTTTTTTTTCTGGGAGTATCCTACAATCTTTCCTAAAAGTAATTATTTACACATATCATTCTTAGCTTTGCTTTTTGTTTATTTGGGGTCTGGCTTCATAATGCAGATATATGCAGGTCATCCTTTCTAGTAGCTTCCTGAGTCAGTAGGACTACATTTAACTAGTTGCTCTCATTGGGCATTTGAGTTGATTTTATGTGTTTTATGACTATAGATAGTCAAATGGCTATCTATATTGGTCATTGGACTTTTTTTTTTAATCTGAAAAAGAAGAGAATTTAATGATATAAAAGAATGTCTTAGATTCAGATGTAGACTGTCCTCTCCATGAGACTGAAGCCATGAAGAACTTTAGGCAGGTCTCTTTTGCCTTCTTCCTCCTGTGAAACAGAAGAATGAACATTCTGTTATTATCAGCTCTCCCCAAACTTGGAGGAACTCTGGATTTAGTGCCATAGAGTTCTGGATTCAAAGTGTACTGTTAGACAGTCGCAGAGGCTGCTGTTCTTCTATGAGTGTCTCATTACCAGCAAATTATGTGGTCCTAGAAGATATCTAATAGCTCCCACTGAGAATTGCCAACCTGATAGTCTTGTGAAGGTCAGCTTAGGATTGGAAGAGCTTTTTATATTGAATTTCCAGTTACCCAACTGTTCACATTTTCCCCATTTTTTAGATTGTGTTAACAGAAATGTACTATGATGGGTTCCATCGTTCCTTTAGTGACACAGATGACCTGGAGACGGTTCATGAAAGTGATTGCATTTTTGCCTTTGAGACTCCAGAAATATTTAGGCCTGAAGGAATTCTCAGTCAAAGAGGTAAATGGTGATGTCTCTGTAATGCACCTGAGTTTACAGATTTGACCACTGTGGGCATTGAAATGTTATATGATAGTGTACAGTTTAAAAAATTGTATTTAAGTGAACATACTGCTGGGTTTTTTGATTTTTTTTTTCAATAAAGTCTCTATTTCTTTTATTGCTAGTAGTGATCCTTCTGAACCCCAAATATGATTCCTGTATATTGAACATCTGACCCTTCACCTGTCTGTTACACTCAGTCCTTGACTGCCTTCACATTATGTAGAGGCCTACCTCAGTACCTCACCAGATCATCAGCTTTTGCCTTAAGCCACTTGAATTCTCTCGTTGGATATGTATGTGTTTATGTTTTAATATCTCTGTTCTGTTACTTCTCCTTTATTCTTGAAAACCATTGGGTGCATTGTAAAAATATCCTTTCTCACATTACTCAGAGAACAAGGCTGATTTCGTTTTTTTAATATTTGTTAATTTATTATGAGTGCTCTGACTTCAAACACACCAGAAGAGGGCATCATATCTTATTATAGATGGTTGTGAGCCACCATGTGGTTGTTGGGAATTGAACTCAGGACCTCTGGAAAAACGGTCAGTGCTCTTAACCACTGAGTCATATCTCTAGCACCTGGCTGATCTTTTAAATGTTAGTAACCACTTTTTTTTTGTTTGTTTGTTTTGTTTTTTTTTCTAATTTTGACATGAATTTGTACTTGGATTCTTGGATGCCCCTTTTCCCATTCAGCCAGCTGGATTTTTTTTTTTTTCTTTTTACAGCATTACCACTAATAAATCAGTGTTCCAGGTTTTATTCCCTTTTAGTTGTTTATCTGTATCCACCTCATTGCCACAGGAATTTGTGTTCCTGTGCTCAATGATAAATAAAATACAAATAAACAAGACAAAAACTGTAGGAGAAAAATCTCAAAACTTAAAAAATTGTGAAAAAAAGGTATAACTGAAAGAATAGCCCCGACTTCTTTTGTAACTAAATAAAAAATGTATTTGGACATTGTCAGGTGCCAACAAAGACAGACAAGCAAGTGAGGGGCATGTTCTCAGTGACCGCTTCCTGTAGTGAAGCCTTAGTTCCTTGAGTTTGTGCACTCTTAGGAGTGTTTGGCTGAGGACTGAGACTTCAAGTGCATGAGCCTGTAAAGGGCTGGCGAGCTCTCGGTCGCAGAACTCCAGTCCTTGCTCTGCTCCTCAGCATGGTGGTGGAAATGGCCTATGTGCTCTTCAGTCTTTCCCACTGTCCTGTCATTCTTTGGAGCACTGGCTACCTATGCTTTATCTTTTTATACCTAGCAGGTTCTAATATGCAGCAAGAGTCCAGTTAGTCATTTTTCAACTGAAAAATTCCTCAGTTCTGTCCCTGATCCTTGATTGCTTAGGGATTATTTTATCACATTGAGTCCCTGTGCATTAATGAATTTCATATCCAAACATTGTATTCTAGCTTGAACATAGCTCTGTTGAAAGATATATCACTTGCAAGCATATGTTACTTTGTGGTCTAAAGACGTTATGTGTGCTCTGTTCAGTGAGAGCATGTGAGAGCACCATATTCTTCACTCTGGGAATGACAGCTGAGAATTAGAAGTTAAACCACAGGCCCCAGGTCCCATGGCTTAGGAGCCACAGGGCTGTGATTTGAAGAGTGGATCTTTGCAGCAGTTGAACAGCATCCCCTTATCTCACTAGGAATCCTGTTTGCTTCTCATACTTACCTGTGCCAGGAACCTGGGGATTGAAATAATTGGTTGTTTCAGATTTGGTTTCTGTTATCTTTATTTTTTTCAGAATGGTCCATTTTTTAGACTGGTGTCTAAAAAAAGTGGTGTCTGCTTTGTTTCTCTGGGATTTCTTTGTGGCATTTATGCTTAGAATGTGCTCTTCCCTCCAGCAGCTTGGTTGAAGTTCAGGGCCTGCTCTCTGGAGCTTTCTGAAGTTTGTTTTGTTGTTAGCTACACACTTGCCATTCAGCTGTTGTCGCTCCACATCAGCTCAGCAGCAAGTCCTGCGTTCTGTATTGCTGGCTGCTTAGGGTATCGCCAGAGCTTTGTTGTGATCGCTTTTCTGTAAGCTGTCCTCATTTTTATTTTAGTGTTATTATTATTGGTGGTGTTGGCAGAAAGACCCCTTCGCATTATGGGGTACATTTCATTAGGTGACAGACTTTTGAGAGAATAAAGAAATTAGCAGATATTGCCAGATATCATAAGGCTACAAAGCTTTATGATAGTATTGACTAGCTGGATGGCTCTGAATAATGAGAAGCTCGCCTTAGGGACCTGAAGATTTGTGCTGTCAGGCGTCTGTTTCTGCCAATGTGGGTTGTTCTGTTCTAGTTATCATGTACTCACCACAGGTCTGGATTAGGAAGTGCAGTTTTATCTCTGTTGTAATAATCAGGGACAAGAATCTGCCAGCGAGACCTTGTAGATGATTCCACATGTTGTCTATATTGATTCTGGGATGCATTTGATGACTGGTTACTGGATCTAATTTTAAGTCGTATTTGTGGGTCATTCCAGTAAACTTGTCCTTTGAAACTGTACCTGACTTTGACTTATGTGGAGAGTTCTAATTTCAGGTTTAAGAGATAGGAAGCCTACTGTAAAGCAGATGATGAATGCCAATACCTAGCCTAATGGCTAGATGAATAATCTCATAGTAGAGTGTTTGTCTCTATTTTTAATTGTTATTTGAATTATAAATGACAGCTTTTTTATTCTATTTCTATTCTTTGTAATGAATGAATAAAAAGAATCTTAAAGATTTAAGTTGAGCTGTTTTTATTCTATTCCAGGCATTCACTTAAATAACAATCTAAACCATTTGAAATTTGGCTTGGATCATCGTAGACTGTCTTCCCCACCACCAATAGCAGCAAAACAAGGGAAGGTGGACTTGCCCACCAGAGTGGCAAGTGACAAGATTGTTCTGCTTGTGTGTAACCGGGCCTGCACTGGGCAGCAAGGGAAAAGGTAAGAACCAGCTTATTTCACAATAAGTACTGACATTTTTGAGGCTACATGCTTAAATATCCTTTTGAAAGCAGGGATGGAAAAAAAACCCTACTTTTAGTGGGAATTTTGTTTTGTTTTTTGAGGTAGGGACTCACTGTGTATCCCAGACTACCCATGAACTCCTGATTCTCTAGCCTAGCTTGCAAATGCTGGAGTTACAGGCATGTGCCATCATTCCCAGCTGCAGTTAATCTTTGGTTCTGATACACAGAAGTTAACTCGAATTGTTGTATTGGGAAGGGGAAGACTATAAAATTAGGATGTTAGAATTTGAATATGAAGCCCTTATTTTTAAAGCTTATCTAGCTTTTTGAAAGCTTATGTTCTATGTGTACTAGACTTCTTAGAATTCTGAATCTGTATCTTAAGACTTAAAAAAAAAAGTTAGCATGTTTGTTTGGGCGGTACATGCTCCCTAGACTTATGTCCCAAACTGAACTCGTTATCTTTCTCTTCCAATATTTCCTGTCTTGGCAAGTGGTACTATTATTCATTCAGCATTGTAAGTCAGAAATCTGGGAGTCAAAAAAATCTCTCAAATTTCTCTGCTGTCCTCTTTAAGAATTTATGGGAACTATAGAATATCTTTCAAAGTAGCTCTGTTACAAAAGTACCACCTGAGTGATAACAACAGCTGAATGTGCCTCAGAAGGACTCAGATTTTTTTTTTTAAGTCAGGATTGCCATCATTTGAGCCTTTTAGTATTTCACTTTGAAATAAGTTCCTTGAGTGGTGACATAAACATAAATGTCATGTGTGCCATGTGTGTCATGTGTGTCATGGAGGCAGACGGAAAGTCGGGCAATGTTGATAACCCAGTGGCTAATGCAGTGCTTTATGGGGAATGAGGGTATCATGCAGATGAGTAGGAGAAAGTTGAGAAGGGTGGGGAAGGGCATTGCATGCTGAGGGCATGTGGTCTGCAACTGATCTGAATGTGTAGAGAAGGACACATTCAGGGATCAATACATAGGCGTGAACAACTAGGACATGAATGAAGCTGAAGCCAGAACAGTGGTCTTCAACTTTAACTGTGCATTAGAACTACTTGGGACCCCCTCAGAAAAGCCTCATTGCTAGATCACATTCCAGTCTGACTTCACCAGAATCTTGGATTATAGGTTTGGACTGCCTTTCGTACTGCACCTAGAGAAGACAGTAGCATGGGACCTTCTGCAGAAGGAGATACTGGAGAAGATGAAGTACTTCTTGAGGCCTACTGTCAGCATTCAGGTTTGTAAACACTTTGGTATCCCAATAGAACATGGTTTTTACTCAGAAGCAGCAGTTAGTACAGTGAAACTACTTTTGTTGGGATTTTCAAGACTGAGAATTTCCTTTAGTTTCTGAAACGAGTTAATATTGCAGAAGTTTTCTTGAATTGCTGTGTATTTCTTTATGGTGCCGGTCTAGTACAGCATGAAGATGCTGTAATTTTAAAAATGACTGTTACTGTGTAAAGGTATTCATGGAAGACTATTAAATCAGTGACCAGTGACAGCAGTGGAATGTTTACATACTTGATAAATAAGTTGATAAATGAGTGCTTTGTACTTCAGGTGGAGGAGTATTTTGCAAAGTAAGCTGTTTGCTGTATCTCTTGATCTGTTTTGGAAATGCGACTGTGAAAGATGCCTTAGACTAAATCCAGCCTAATTCTCATTTGACATTTGATACAGGTGTGTCCATTCAGTTTGCGTGTGGTCAGTGTTGTGGGGATAACTTACTTGTTGCCACAAGAAGAGCATCCCTTGTGCCACCCCACGGTAGAAAGGTAAAACACACAAAACTGCCTCCAAGAATTTCACAATTGCTCATGTGCTGCTTAAAGCAATGTCTGATATCTGGTATAATGTCCATGTAACTGTCTTTAGTTCTTTAAGCTTATGTACAAGTTAAGTACTTGTTTTACTTTTGATTTATACTGGGTACAAAGTATCCTAGTCAAGGTTACTACTGATGTGATGAAACACCATGACCAAAAGCAAGTTTGGGGGCCTTTACACTTCCATATTACTGTTCATCATTTCAGGAAGTCAGGACAGGAATTAACAGGGCAGGAACCTGGAATCAGGAGCCCTGCAAAGGCCATGGAGGAGAGCTAGTCACTGGCTTGTTCCTCATGGCTTGTTCAGCTTGTCTTCTGTAAAACCCAGGACCACCAGTCCAGGATAGTCCGCATACACAAGGGGCTCAGCCCTCTCACACCAATCACTAATTTAAGAAAACACCCTACAGGCTTGCTTACAGTTCAGTGTTATGGAGGCATTTTCTCAATTGAGGTTCCCTTCTTTCCACTAAGTCTAGCTTGTGTCAAGTTGACATAAAACTAGCTGGCAAAGAAGAAGTATTTTTTATTCTTTCTTGAAATTAGAGTAGCTCATGTTAGGAAGAAGAAACACTTTATAGGTGTTCTATATTTACATACATGTATATCTGTTATATATAAAACATACATACTTATATATATGTATGCATGTATACATCAATACAAATAAATAAATGATAAATAAATTACATTATTATTCACTAAGATTGAAGTATTCCAGGCTAATGTTCTGGTCATTCCCTAGTCATTACCTTTACCTGGTAAATTATGGTCTAGAAGATAAAGGCCATGCCCCATAGTTTGAACTCTCTACTTCTCTTTGATTAGGTCTCTTTACTGTTTTTCTCCCAACTACAGCAAACCTGCCTTTGTCTTCATTGTACTGATAATTGCTTGAACACATGGCATTGTCTCATATGTGTACTTTGCAGGGGGGGGGTTTCTACTGTTTATAATTTCTTTATTGTGAAAATCTTTATTGTTCCTCCTCCTCTGAAGGAATTAGGTGCTCTACTTTGCTACTCTTGTACCTTTCATACATACTATTTTATTACCTTTTTAATGATCTATTTTATTAGCAGATATATGTCTGTAGACTATCCATATGTGGCTACATAAATAGGAAAAGTTGTACTGTTTTTTTTTTTTGTAATGATTCTTTTCAGCACATAATTTTTAAAAGCACACAAGCTAGGCATGATGGTGCATGTCCATAACTGCAGCACGGGATGGTGAGGATTTGAGGGCTGTCCTTTTCTGTGTAGTGGTCTGAGACTTGGGTTGTGTGAGATCCTGTCTCGCTGTGCCCCACCACCATGTTTTTAACAGCATAATGTTATTTGAACGGTCACTGTTTGATTTTAGACATGAAAGTAGATAAAATAAATAATCTAAAAGATTGTACAATGTACAAAGATAAAAGATGAGTAATATTAGCCATTACTGATGAGTGTCTCAAAAAATAGTGATGACCATTGAATCGGTTGATGTGTATTTATGGAGAAGGAAGGCTCGGGAGTTGACATGGATATAAGTTGGGCGTAGTGGGGTGGGGGTGGGCAAGTGTGAGAGCAGACTGTTCCCAAGAAACTATCTAGTCTCTGTGGGTGAGACATTAGGCAAGAGTTGGAAGATAATACATAACATCTGAGAGTGTATGAGCAAACTTACAGGGTGATACTCAATTTCTTACACTTATCTCTATATTGGATGTTTTAGTTTAAGGATTTTTCGTTCTGCTTGTAAACTAGTTACAAAATCAGAGGCTACGTTAGTCTCATTAAAGACTTTCTAATGGGGAACTATAATATTTTTCTATAATTATGAGATTCTAGATAGAATGTAATCACATTTAAGTAAACTGTTTTGTTTAAAAACATATTAATATGTGGCTCCACTTTTATTCTTTAGGGCATTAAAGTCCTGTGGACCAGGTGGTACAGCTCACGTGAAACTGGTAGTAGAATGGGACAAAGAGACAAAAGATTTGTAAGTTCCTCCCCTCCATGTCCTCTCTTCTCTCCCCCTCTCCTCTCTTTAACTTTATTACATTTTTAACAGCACATAGATCATTCAGTTTAGCTGGAGCATACAGCTCTTAAAATTAGCTGAGTATCTTAGGTGTGCTTTAGCGCTTTATTGAAGCAGTTTATTCTTTTCCTGACTTCTTTCCAAGGCTCAAAACTTTAGAAAATGTACTTGTTGCTGAGAGAAAAACTGTATGTTCATTAACTGCTATGTAAGTTTATCTACTTTGATTTTCTGTTATATGATCATCAGCTCTTGTAGGCTTACATCAGTCAGGATCAAATGTGTTCAGGAGATTTATGACTGTATACTGTTAAGCTTGTATCAAATGTATGTCCTTAGAGAATGAAGGTAAGCATCATGAACAGAGAGGTAGTTCTAGGTAAGAACACACACTACTGTTGCAGAGGAAACAAGTTCAAGTCCTAGCACCTATATTAGGTGGCTAACAACAGCTTGTAACTCTAGGTTCAAGAGATCCAACACCTTTGGCCTCTATGGGCACCTACACACACATGTGCATACCCACACAGATACATATACGTCAATATAATTAGTTTAAAACAAGCACAATCATGGACAGTTTGAGAAATGCTAACTCCGCAAGTTAATTGTTGAAATAACTTTGCAGATGGAGAAACTTCCAAGAACATTTTGGAATGTAGAAGAGTTGAATAACTGCATTCTTATGCATTGATCTATTAGATTATGAATTCATAGCTACTTTAAACAACTGCTGTGCCTGTTTTATGAGACATGATCTGAAATCTGCCTCTCCCTGAATTGCAGCTTGTTTGTCAACACCGAAGATGAGTATATCCCTGATGCAGAAAGTGTCCGTTTGCAGAAGGAGCAGCATCATCAGCCACAAACCTGCACTTTATCCCAGTGTTTCCAACTCTACACCAAAGAGGAACGGGTAAGATGCAGAGCCTACAAGATGACAGCAAAGAGATTAAATCTGCCTAGGAAAGCACATGCCCCAGGAATTTGCATTCCCCCAGGCTCTATACATTTAAGTGGGTTTGTTTTGTTTTGCTTTGTTTTTTGAGACAGGGTTTCTCTGTGTAGCCTTGGCTGTCCTGGACTCACTTTATAGACCAGGCTGGCCTTAAACTCACAGAGATCTGCCTTCCTCTGCCCTCCAAAGCACTGGGACTAAAGATGTGTGCCACCTCTCCCATGCCCAGCTTAAGTGGCATTTTTAGCATTAGTCCTTTTAGGACTTTAACAAGGAGTGATGTAAATTTTTGAGTATTTGGAGAGCTCTAGAAATGAGCCTTTGTAATTATTTGTTTTCTTAATGACATATTTTTTATTTTGTTCATTTCAGTTTGGAAGTCTTAAATTATTTTCCTTAGTAATGAAAACTTTTCTCAAAAATTTATTTGTTTTACTTTATGTTTTTGTTTTTGAGACAGGGTCTTACAATGTAGTCCTAGCTGGTTGTAAAACTTGCTGTGTAGACCAGGATAGTCTCAAGCTCAAGGTAGTCCTCTCCCTTTCCCTCCTGAGTGCTGGGATTACAGGTGTGGCTGCCAACACATCCAATTTTTCTCAATTTAGTACACATGTTCTGTAATCACAGGTGTTAGGACCTATTCAAATTTAGATTAAGGAAGTAGGATAAAATGAAAAATTAAATTTTTTAGTTGTGTAAACCCCATTTCAAATGCTTCAGTGACAGCTGCTCCAGTACAGAGCAGTGCACATATCGTGTTCTGTTGGATCATAATGTGGTGGGCCACTTAGTACAGTGGTTTATATATAGTAGGGATTCAATAAATACTGAAGTGTTGAATGGACAGGTAAATGGATAGACAAGTCTCAGTGGGGCCTGGGCCTATGAGAAATCTTGACCAGAGTGTTTAGAGTTCATTCAGTCTTCTGTTGCTGTTCATGATGTATGTTTGTGTAGTCTCAGTTTGTGTATGTGACAAAACACTTGGTACACTCCTGATGGCTCAAGAAGGAAAGATGTATTTCAGCTCGTGCTTTCAGACCACAGTCCTTTGTTGACTCTGGGTCTCATGAGACAGACTGTCTTGGAGATGGGGAGTATGTGGAGAAGAAGGCTATGTGCCTCATGGTTGTCAGGAAACAAAGGAAGAGATAGGAAGGGGCCAGGGAAAAGATACCACCAGAGATCTACACTGGGTGACATACTTCCTCTAGCCAGATCTTCCAAGTGTTTGTATTACCTACAAAAAAATAACAGTGTTATCAGGCAGGGACCAAATATTTACTACATGAACCTTTTGGGAGCACTTGTTTTAAACCATGGCAGGATTTAATTTTGACATTAGTTTACCCTTTGCTCTTGTACATACAGAATTAGGCACCTCAGGATTAGAAGGGACTTAAAACTTTTTTTTTTTTCCTATTCTTCTACCTTGTTTTCAAGTGAATGATTATTTCAACTGCCAGAGTGTTGTCTGTTATGAGGAGTTTACCTACATAAGACCTGGCATCCATGTAGGTCTGATATGGACTGAAATTAGCCTGAAATAGGTCCTCTGGTTACACTATAACAAAAAGTAATTTTCTTCATATGTTGGGAAATCATTTTTAGAATCTCACTGAGTTCTCTCCCCTAACCTGCTTGTAGCAAGTTTCTTAAAAAATAGTTCATTTAAAGACAAGTGTTTATCAATTTTTAGCTTAATTATAAAATAGCAAGTTGGCTTTGGAGCTGATTGATTGAAGACCCTTGGTTCATCCTGCTTTTTTCACTGTTTGTATTTAAAAATTGCCTTGAGAGACACTTGAAAGCAGTATAAAGCTTAGGGGTTAGCAGATGTGCTGATGGCAGCATGGGATCTGCAAACAGCTCTGCCTTGGATTGAGGAGTTTGTATAGGCTGCCTAGAGGCTCGTTCATTTAAAATACCTGTAGTGTGTTTTGTCCTGCACAAGGCACTCTGATACTCAGTGATCAAGACAGTGGTTCTGCCTTCATGCTGTTCACACCCTAGAGCAGGAAAACAAGTCTACAAGGGAGGCAAAGGTCCTGAGGTAGGCAGGAGCTCAGCATGGTTGAAAACAGAAGTATAACCAGTGTGACAGGAGCACAAGAGCTAAGGGAGAGAGTTAGGATAGTGTGAGCTCTAGTTAGAGCCAGGATCCGTCTGTCTCTCACTAAATATCCTTGTATCTGAGAGAGGTATTTGGCCCATAGGAAGTGCTCAATAAATATGTGCTGGAATGGATATGTGATACTTGGGAAGTTCAGTATGGGGCCAAAAATAACAGTATAGAAATAAAGGAAGTATAGGCACTATTTTTTTGTATTTTTTTAAACTCGATTTCATTTGGAATTCCTTAATACCTTTACCTCCCTTTCAACCCCCCAACCCTAGATAGAAGAGAAAAAAATGTTAGAAAGGACAGAGGACATAGACCTCTTTAGACTTAGTTCCAGCTTGTTAGGATCGTTGGCTTCTTTGGGTGACCAATCTCAGTCGTCAGGATTTCCAGTAGTCCAGCAACAGCAAACTGCAAATGCAGCAGGGGGCACAAACAGCCTCCTTGGAGCACCTCCAGAGTGTCTTGAAGGTCCTTCTTTTCTCTGGGCTCTGGTATTTATACTCTCCCAGAGTCCTCAGAGTTCTAATAACTCCAGCTGGAAAGGACCACGTACCTCTCTGAGCCACACGAGGCAATTATCAGCTGTGGACAAACTAAGGTAGCCCCATATCACTAAAAACCTGCTTATATAACATAACTGAGTTTTTAAAGAAACCAAATCTTCAACTAAGATACAGAGGAGGAGGTGGGACTTAGCAGTTGGTTGTATGACAATAGTCTGGGGTCTAGCTGTCTGGAGGCTCAGTATTGATGAGCAGTACCATGTAGGTGTGAGCTAGTGTTGTACTGTCCATGGGGGCTTTAGAAAGAGGGCCCAGACTGGTGGTGCTATGTGCTGCTCTTTCTTTTACTTCAAATGTGCACAGTTAATGAAGACAGCACATTGGGACACTGCTGAGAGGGTGGGGATAGCACATCTGGAAGTTAGGATGCAGCTAAGAGTGTTGAAGAGGGAACCTTGAGGGGGCTTCTGGTAGTTGGGGACACTTGGACTGTCCTGTGAATGAAGTGTTGGGCTTAAATTTATATAAAGAACAAAATCTAAAGGTTGGGAATGCTGAAGAGAATGTGATCTTGTCGTTCTACATGTAGAAGACTGGCTGGAAGTCCATATTCCTGTAGAGCTAGCCCCCTTATTGCTAGGAAAACTTGATCGGCCAAGGATTCTCAGAGTGCAGTCAGCAGGCCTCGAAGATTTCCAGCAGTTTTAATCAGTACAGAAACCAGGGAAATGTCTTAGAAACTATCAGCGAAATTAGATATTATGATATTAACATTACTTGCATGAACGTATCTGTTCATATTAGAATTAAACAGACAGAAACCTACTTTTGACACAAGTGTGAGACTGAATGGTCACATAAAGGGAATATTGATATGCCACATGAGATGTGGGCTTGCGTGATGATAGTTTGGACCCCTTTCATTTGGCTTTCTGATGACTTTCATTTACCCAAATATCTGCCCTTCTGTCCCCCAGTCTTTTCTGTGGACATAAACATTGATTTGCATCATCATGAAAACAGATCTGGTCAGTTGTGCTTCCTTTTACCAGACTGCCCTTTCTCCTCTGTTGTACCCAAGTTTACTGTTGGTAGCCCTTTTGTCCCTCAAAGTCTCTTCTTGTTTATCTGATTTGAAGTGTGGATATTGGTTTCTGAGGTTCTCATTGGCCTTTGCTCAGATTTCATTTAACTGCCTTATGGTGTATGGTACTAATGACGACTTTTCTCACCACTCTTTCTTGCTTTACCTAAAGGGAATACTTCTGGTTTCCAGTTTTTTGGCTGTATCTTTAGACCTTGGTCATTTATAAGGTTGGGTATTTCTCTTAAAACAAACATTTCCCCCAAGATTCTGACTTTGGCCGTTTCTCTTCCATTTTAGTGGGAATTGCCCCCATTCCCAGGGCTTTCCTTACCTCGTCCCATGTGTGATCCTAGGTTGGATGTTGTCTTTCTAGGCTGGATTTCTCATGCATTTGACACCTCTTAAGTTGACATATCCCCAGCTTTCCCATTTAGAGATGGTTGTATTTGGATTTAGAATATTGGACCAGTGTTTGGAAGAGCTTGTTGAGAGCATGTCAGGAAGACTGCATGGAACAGTTCAGTGCTGCCAGAAGAGAGAAGGATTAGGACACAGGAAGTGTGGGTGGGAGTGAACAAGAACTGGGAGTACAGTGGTATTCATTGGACGTTAGTGTGGAGAAAGGGCAGTCTCAAAATGGAGGGATGTGGGGTGAAAGAAAGAAGAAAATGGGAGGGTCTTGGGTCTTGGGATAGTCCCCTTTGTTCCACCTTGATGGGCAATAGTGTGATTTACTGAAGTAAGATGTTCTAGACCAGGAAAGTTCGAATTGATGCAAAGGTGATAAGTTGTATTTGGCAGCATGCTGGGATTGGGTGCACCTGTAAGAAGAGCATTTAGTCATTCTTCTTTAAGGGAGGTTTGTTTATCACTCATCTGGTGTCCACACCAGCCACGCGCTACTTGTGATTGTGCTATCCCATTGGCTGTCCTCCTGTGCAGCTTCCAGAGAGGTGCTGAATGATACCAGGCCCTGGCAAGAGAGTAGTCCAACTGTCTGCCATGACAAAGGCTTTTGTAATGTGGTGCCTAATGCAAGTCCTGCTCCTTGTTTCCAGCTTGCTCCAGATGATGCCTGGCGGTGCCCGCATTGTAAGCAGCTGCAGCAGGGGAGCATCACATTAAGCCTGTGGACTCTGCCTGACGTGCTCATTATACACCTCAAGAGATTCCGGCAGGTGAGGAAATCTGTCGCTGGGGAAAGCTAGCATGACTTTGTTTCTCTTGACTCCTCTTGGTGGCTTGTGTGGTTTCTTTGTTGATGATGTTGGATTTGCCCACTGATGCTGTCTGAATATGTTCACACGTTTGACCTACCCTATCAGTGGTCATGTTCTAAAGCAAAATTTGAGTATCCTGTGATCCTTCAAGTCCACATATTTTACTTTGTTTTTGAGGGTTTGCTCTAGACTTAGACATTTTTTGCTTAAAATTTAGTATGTTTACTTTAGGTTTGTGAAGTGATTCTTTGTGAGAGAGGTAGAATTCTGTTTCTGCCTAATGTAGTGAGCAATGTTGTCCTGCTTCAAGGAGCTGTTATATAGTTGGGGAGGAGAGTCATAATTAGATACAAATGTCTGATTTTTGTTATACTACTTTATGAGTCACTTTCCCCTAAAAGTCTGTCTATCTCTTGAGGTGAAGCATTTCTTAGACAGAGTAATGAGAGTAATGAGAGACCTTAGTGAGTCTTTGTGGCCTGAATTTAAGAGTTTGGCCTGAAAAATGAGCAGATATTTGCTAGGTGAGAAGGAGAAGCAGTACTGTATCTTCATGTGACAGAGGAAACAGTTTATGCTGAGCCTGGGGCCTGAAGATGTTGAAAGCAGGACAACGGGATGACACACTTGAAAAGATGGGGTGGTGGTGGAAGCTAAGATGGAAGAGAGGTGCATAGACAGCAGTTGTTCAAGCAACCCTGTAGGCAGAGCCAGATTTCAGTGAAGAGCTTTGAACAAAAGCAGCAATTGCTAAATGTGTTTTGAAATGATCGTGATGGTTAGCAGATAAAAAGTTGCAGGTATTGTGGGCATCGTAGAGGCTGCTAGTGGTTTAGGATAGGGTTGTAGCAATAGGAATGGAAAGATGTGAAGACTTAAGGTGTAGCAAGGTGGCAAGGGCAATATACACCTAGTCACATCCTGGGTTTTTCTAAGCACCAGTGTGGAACTTAGGGGAGTGTATCAAATTCAAAGCCCTTCTGGATTTCAGAGTTGGGATTCTGTGGTAAGGAAACATGGCATTTGCCCTGGACATCCTGCTTGGGCTCTGCAGTGAGAAGTTGATTGAGGCTTCCAGTCCAGCCTTCTCTTTTCTCCTAATGCTAATTGATTTCCTTCCCTTTTTCCTCCCAGAATTCCAGACTCAAAAACTGCAGTGTCCTCTTTGGCATTTCTTCTTGTCATTCTGATCTAGGTAGCTACTTGTACAGTTGATTTGGCTTTTCCATGGATTCCTTGGGTGGCTGCTCCTGCTTGCTGTTACCCTGCCACTAAATGGTTATCTGTTTTTGTTCAGACAGATGTAGTTGCAGTCTTTTAATTGATCTCTTAACCTCTGTAACTCTGCCCTTCCTAATGTATTTTGCACACTTCTCACAGTTCTTCACTCAATTCTGGTGACATCACTTCCTCCCTACAAGCCTCAGTGTTTCCCTCTACATTACAAAATAATGCCCTGTTCTTTACGTTTGCCTTCATTCAGAAGCTTTTCTCCATGTATAGCTTTAATAGATCCATAAATCTCCCTTAGTAGATCCATAAAGCCTTAGGATTGTCACATCATGTCTGACTAGTTTTTAAATGTGTTCCTGGACATAGAAAACATGAAATAATATCCACTCAACAGATTTTTAGTTTTCAAGGATATCCCAAAGGGTTTAATGGAAAATACAGATTGTTCAAGATTGTTGGATAATAAGTAAATATGGAGAAGTAGAGAGGAAAGGGTCCCTGCTTATTGAATGCCTCTCCTGTGCTAGGTGTCAGGGCTTGCCCTTTGCATAGTTACACTCCATTAATCTTCAAGCCTCTGACAGAAGTATCAGAATCAACCGCCTGAGATTGTCACTTTGCCTCTAAGATAAAAAAATGAAAATCCAGAGCTTCGTTTTCCCCTACATGTTGGTGCTCATTGGTTCTACTTTAGGTGGTTCTAAAGCTTGTTCCTGTAAGCATTTAACACTATTAGTCTGTTTCTTTATTATGTGTTTTGGGAAATATCAAATAGGTGATTCAAAGTGGTTTAACCGACAGGGCCCACATTTCATGCTAAACTGAACTTCCATCTGCTTGCATTAAGATGTTATCAGAACTTGTTTTTCTTCTTGCAACAGGAAGGAGACAGGCGTATGAAACTGCAGAACATGGTCAAGTTCCCCTTGACTGGCCTGGACATGACACCTCATGTGGTTAAGAGAAGCCAGAGCAGTTGGAGTTTGCCATCTCATTGGTCCCCATGGAGACGGCCCTATGGACTCGGGAGGGACCCTGATGACTACATCTATGATCTGTATGCTGTGTGCAATCATCATGGCACCATGCAAGGGGGGCACTACACAGGTCTGCAGTGCGAGAGGCTGCGTGTCTGTGCTAACGCTTCCTTCAAGCTATTTGCTTGTAGCTTTTGGACCCCACTTTCTCTTCCAGTGTGCCTTTTGCCAGCTCTAAGAGCAGCTTTATCCTCCAAGATCAGATACATGAACCTTCTTTTTCTGAGTTCATTCATCCAGTAGTGAGCAGACCTGATGGGAGAATGCTTGTACGAGACAGCTGAGAAACAAGAGTTACCCAGTGTGCCTCCCAACTATAGCGATGTGATGCTTTTGAGGTTCTAGCGTCTCCCTAGCTTAGAATAGTCCTGAGCCACTTTCATGGCCTCTATTCTTTTAAGGGTAAATTCACTTTTGCATTATAAAAGCAACTCTGTTCAGCATATGAAGTCTAGAGAGGTGGAAAGAATGCTATTGTGACATGGGTTTATCGAGCATATCAAGATAAAAGCTACTAACACGTAAAAAAATCATGGTTAAAATGTATACCTGATTAAACTTAGCATTTTAATCAGTATTAAGTGTTGGTGGCATTGAGAACATGTTGGCCATCACTCTCCATTTCCAGAACTTTTTCATTTTCTCAAATAGAACCTCATTGAACAGTAATTTCCATGTTCCCCTCCCCAGCCTCTTGATAGCCACCAAACTGTCTAGGGAGCTCTTTTATGTAGGACTGCACAGAATTATTAGTTCTTTGTAACTACTCTATTTTATTAAGCATAATGCCTTTAAAGTTCATCCATAGTAATGCTTTGATATGACATACATGCCTAACTTTTTTTTGTAGTTTTTTTGCTATTTTACACTAATGTGACTATGCTAGTATGTTTCATTTATAAATATTAAATACTTTGTAGTTAGCTTGCAATGGATTCTTATCACATCAGAGGTGACTAAATCCCACCGTGTATCTTCTAGGAATAGAAATAAGTAGGCAGAGATGGAGACACAAATCAAACTTAAGGGTAGAGCAATGTGTGTAGTAAGTGGTAGTAGAAGTGAACCCAGGAGAGGGAAGGAGAAGCTGCCTGAGATTGGTAAACTGACTGAGCAGCTGCCTTATGGGCTTAGTGAGAGCCACACCTTTATGGTGGTCCAGTGAAGATGATACTGCTTAATGATATGATAGCACCTTAGCTTGTGTAGTTACATTGTGTCTAGCATTGCATTTCTTAGACCACATATCTCACACGTGACATGATTAGTAACCATTCCTATTGCTAAACATATTTTGTTTATGTATTTAAACTTTTTATTGTTTTTAAACTTTTAATCTAATATTTATGACTCTCCTTTTATTTTTTATTTTTCATACATTTTATTTTTCCTGAATTTTGATTCTTTATTTCTTTGAGATTGAGCTTCAGAAGTGGAATTATTGGATTAAGGGTATATAAGAACGATGTAAAAGGCAGATTTTAGGGTTTCTTACTTAGACATTTGTTTACATAAGGATTAATGTGAAGAAAATACTGTTAATTGGTTATCTGTATAGGTGTCTTAAGACTCAGATTGCTGTATCCTTTATCTTCAGCGTATTTGATGAGCATGATTCTCAAGAGCTTAATTTCTTTATCAGTGCAGTGGTTTCTCTAACAAGACCCTGGCATTCTGATCCTGGCCATTGACTCGTAGTGGCAGATGAAGATGAAGTGGGGATAGGGAATTGGACAGATAATATTTTAAAATTCTCGAGATTCTTCTTCTAGCAGTTACCTGCCAATTCCCCTGTGTATTGGCAAGATAATGGTGTCTGTGGAAGGCAATGGCCTTCCCAGCCTTGCATACTCTTTCAACCTACTCTCTTCCAGTTCAGGAAGGACAGGAAGATGATTAGGTGTAGTCGCTCATTCTTGAAACCCTTTTAGAGTAACTCTGCTGGCAAGCTGTTTTTGAGAGGAATAACCCCAGCTTCTGGGTGTGTTCAAGACAAAACAGTTTGGCTTCTGCTTGTCTGGGAAGCAATTGCAAGGAAAAAAAAAGGCCCCCATGGTGCTTTCATGTTACAGAAGACATTAATAGCTTAAATATGTTTTACTGTGGACTTTTGTTCAAACACTATTTAGATGGCAATGTAA
This sequence comes from Pachyuromys duprasi, assembly GCA_028658305.1. Classification (NCBI taxonomy): domain Eukaryota; kingdom Metazoa; phylum Chordata; class Mammalia; order Rodentia; family Muridae; genus Pachyuromys; species Pachyuromys duprasi. The sequence goes on from CM053758.1 coordinate 16,815,675, forward strand.
TATTTGTATTATCTATTTTTATAGCAGCCTCTTGTGTGATGATTTCTATTTGGGTATTTGCTTTTCTGACATTACTAGTAATGTCTTAGTTCTTGGATACATAGACCTGGGATAGTCATGGGACTATATATTCTTTACTCTTAGTATGGAAAGGATTTGGAAGTAATTGTAATTTACTAATTACTTTCTGTATTAACACCTTCACCAGCATTTCTAGTTGATATTTACGCTGATTCAGCTTTGGTGAAGAAGTCATTTTGCAAAATAGGTCCCTATTATTATATACTGAGTAGGCAAGAACTTGTTAGGGAAAATAGGACAGCACTAAATTTTAGAATATTGTGTTCTTTATTTAGCACAGACTTTGGAAACCTTGTGAAAGCCCTCAGGAGCTTGGGTGAGATTGTAGACCCATCTTCCTAGCTCTGAGCACTTGGCCAACTAACTTTACTTGGGCCCATGCAGCACATTAGTGACTGTGACTGCTCCTTGCCCTGCACCTAGGAGGTGCTCACATAGTCTTAGTCTTCTTAATGCTGTGACCCTTTATGTTGTGGTGATCCCCAACCCATAAAATTATTGTCGTTGTTACTTCATAACTGTAATTTTGCTACTGTTACGAATTGTAAATATCTGTGTTTTCCAGTGGTCATTCGAAAGGGTTGTTTGACCCCCAAAGGGGTCATGACCCACAGGTTGAGAATTGCTGGACTATATTATTTCCCCTCTCCTGTTCTATGTGTATTTGAAGGCCAGAGGAAACCTTGAGTATTGTTCCTCAGCCATTGTCTACCTTGTGAGACAGCCTCTTACTAACCTGAAACTTGCCAGTTAGGCTGGGCTGGCCATTGATCCTCGCTATCTGCGTGACTCTGCCTCGCCAGGAGTGGGGTCACCAACATTTGCCGCATGGAGCGGTCTCTCCAGGCCTCTCCTTTTCTGCTCTTAAAGCAGACCACTGCTTGTCGCATCTTTAAATGTTTACAGTTAGTGTGTAGAGAAAATAACTCTTGGCATTACTTTTTACTTTTTAATTACATTTATTTGTTTATTAGTGCTGGGGGATGGCAGTGCGTGCAGATGTCATAGGGCAACTTGTGTGAGGGATTTAGTTCTATCTTTTTATCATGTGGGGCCCAGGGATCAAATAGGCTGTAAGTATCTTTATTTGCTGAGTCACCTCATAGCATTTTAAGTTGAACATACTGTTTTCAAGTCTTCACTAGAGTATCTTTGATGCGTTCTTACTATATTGCATGGTATGTATCTGGCTAGCTTGTACAAGGATTTTACCAGAGCCTCTCAAACTATCTATGATAAAGGCCTCACTATTTTCTATTTTAGCATTTCTAATCCTTCATAAGCCAATTTTGTAAAAATACAATACAAATGTTACAGCAGTATCATATTGCTAGATGGTTTTGATTGCTTGTCTTTGTTTTGGTGCCTGCCTTTGTGGACAAATGCCAGTGTCTGAGCCACAGCTCTGGCTAGAAAATACTTTGGAAGGCAGCGTTAGGGAGAAAAGCAAGTAGAATTATAAATAGCTTATTGGTAAGTTACTGTGTGGCCTTTCCATGCCATGTTTGAGAACAAGCCATCCTGAAAGGAAACAGACTGAACTAGAGCAAGGTTACTCTGTCTCCTGGTGGGCGTGTCTGCTGTGCACTTCTGCTCCCACTCGCCTCTCCAGAATAGCAGCCTCCTCCCAGACGGGCCATTTGTACATCAGCCTGGCCTGACACCATTGGCCCAGCCAGTGCTGTTGCTATGATGTCTCCACTTCATTTTCTCTGGTTCTGGTAGTAACACATGATCTCCCTCTTACATTGGGAGCCTTTGCTTCTCTTTGGGCATCTGTCTAGCTAACAGCAGTTCCTCACCTGAGTCCCTTTCATCTCTGTGGTTCCATACTTACAAAAGTGAAATGTCCTAATGAGAGCGTCCCTTACTCATGGTGCCTCTCAGAATTGTATGTGCCCTGTCCTTGAAGGGCCATCCTTAGTCAGTGTCAGCATTTACTGACTACTCCAGCACTCATCAGTGTTCAGTCAGTGGCTATTTTTAGAAATGTAATAATAATGTGCTTTTCTAGATCAAGCTTTATAAGATCCCTTGATCTAGCCTAGTAGTATGACTTGGCTTTATGACCTCAAGGTTTTGGGATAGGTATGGTGCTTGTGATTGAACTCAGGTTCTTGGGCATGCTAAGCACATATTTTGTTACTGAGCTATACTCTTAGCTCCAGACAAGAATCATATTGGCTCTTGCTGGTTCTTATTTTTGTTCTTATTTCTCGATGGTACTCGATGGTTCTTTGTTTCTGTCTCAGGCCCTGTTTGTATTCTTGAGTTCTGTGTTCTCAAGTTTGTCAGGGAACTTGTGTAAATTGTTTAGGCTTCCCTTGAAGGAAAAGGGTGGGGTACCGTAGGGTTTTAAGTACAAGCCAAAGAATTAGAAACCCAAATGCCATACACTTACCCTTTTCCAGCTGTGGGATCATGTGCATAGGCAGCCTCTGTGTATAGGGTATTATGGGAGTGTATGTGGAGCATGTGTATGGAGGCTGCACCCACTTTGTGGTTTTGTGGGGGTTTTTTGTTTGTTTTTTTGTGGGAGGGATTTTGCTGGGTGCTGGGGATTGAACTCAGGTCCTCATCCTTGCCTGGTCAGTACTTTACCAGCTGAGCTATGTCCGCAGCCCCACAAGTAGTCTTTCTGAGCCTGAGTAAATCTGTAGTAATAAAAAATTTAAAGGATTAAAATGATATGTTTAGATTATGGTAAGTCTTAGATATCAGTTGATGGGCTTCTCATATTCTTTTATATCATTAATAAACACTACAGTGATACAGCAACAAAAATCAAAAGTTCTCTACCGTGCCTTTTGACAATGAGACTGGATAATTTTATGTTGTAGAATGCTTCCTTTGCATTGTGGACATGCCTGGACTCTACTCAGTAGCTGCTTTTTGACCCCCACCCCTGCCCTGCCCCCCAAATGTGACAATCAGTATTTTCATTCATTGCCAAATGTCTCCAGTAGGAAAGAATTGTCCTTGGTTGAGACCTACTTATACATAGAAGTATAATGAGTTTTCTGTGATGAAACAGTTATGAAATTGGAATACTTAGGAGTTTCTTAGAACATTCTGCCTGGTTGTGAATTGAAATTTAGATTTGTTTTTATTTTTTGTTTTGTTTTATATTCCCTTAATTTCTTTCTGTTATTTTGGGCAGTTTAAAATGCTGTTGAATTAATCATATGCATGAAATATAAAGGCTGCTGTCTCTGGGTAAAGCACCTGGTGTGGCCTTGCTGGTGCTGATGGTGGACTCTTTTTGGCAGCATACTGTAAGAACTCTGTGGATGGTCTCTGGTATTGCTTCGATGACAGTGATGTACAGCAGCTGTCCGAAGATGAGGTGTGCACGCAGACAGCCTACATCCTTTTCTACCAGAGGCGGACAGCTATCCCATCATGGTCGGCAAATAGCTCAGTGGCAGGTAACCTGGTTCTTGCGTGTTTTTCCCAGAGCAAGAGGTTATTTCATGGTCCAGAGGATGTCCCAGAAGGTTTCATTATTGAAAGCTTGATAAAATTAATTTTCACATTTCCACTTAATCTGGGAACTAATATGATCTCAGTCAAGGAAGTTTGAGTAGACTCTGAACTACCATGGACCAGCAAAGTTCACATAGACAGATTTGGTCCTAGCCAAATCACTCAGAGTTTACTTCTGCGTAAGTACCTGGAGGAACGTGTTAGCAGCCTGAGGTGCTGTTCTGACATCTGTGTAGGTTCTCTTGAAACATGTCCCATCTGAGCCACCTGCTTGTCTTTCATGTGGCTGTGATCATAACACTGCTCAGTGTGGTGTTGCTATTTGCTTTAACGTTGGTGAAGGTATAGGAAAGCATTCTGTAACCAATAAAGGACCATTAGAAAGAGTTCTCTTTCTTAAGTAAGATTAGTCTGTTCTATTAGGGGAAAGATTGATGGCTATTAACTGATTGAGGGCTTAGTTTTGCTAATGAGATGCAGTCTGTTATATTAGTAAATATAGAAATGAATCCCACATAAAACATGGATATACCTAGGTAATCCAAACTATGTCTTTAAAAAAGTAGGGTAATATGAAATGTGGTAATATATCAATAAAGAGATAGGAAGTAGTGAGGTGTGTCCCTTTACAAGCCTATACAGTGGTATGCATGCTCAAAGCAACTGAAGGAAGCTTCATTCAAGCAGAGCAACCCCTGCCAGGAGACAAGCCCTGCACAGTGAGTGGGTAGGCTGCTCACCTAACTGGAAGGGGGAACTCTGGTTCTCTTGGGGCTTTCCAGTATCCCAGATGTACTAAAAAAAAAAAAAAAAAAAAAGGACAGTCTCTTGGGGCTTGTTTGAGACATTGCTGCATCATGTTATCAATTTCAGTAGCACTATCTGTTGCCCTACATTTAAGGCTACCGCTAGAATTGACAGGACAGACTGACATATAGGACATTGGTACCCCCTCCCCACATTAGTATGTATCATTAGTATGATGATAATGGCTTTAAAATGTCCCAAAAACATGGAGGCTAAGAAAAACAGTGTCTGTATTATCACTCTTCCTCAGGGTGATTCAGTAGTACTTCCAGTGTTGAGAGCTGTGTACATAGTGAGTCCCTGTAGAGTGAGTGGATGTGTGTTCCTGTTCATATTCCCTTGGCAAGATTTGATGCTACTTTTGGAAGCAGTTATTCTACATTTGCATTTTGTTTACATGACCTTTCTGTGTGCAGGAATTGCCTGGAGTTTCCTCATCTTTGCTAGGGATATTTAGCTCTGGGTGTTTGTCTTAACTCTGGGTAAGGACAGAAGTCTCTGGCTTGACTGTCAGCACCTTGACAGGATGTGTGCAGCAGGGCTCTGGCTGACCTCAGGACCTGTCTCCTCCTCTGCAGGTTCTACAAGTTCTTCTCTGTGTGAGCACTGGGTGAGCCGGCTCCCAGGGAGCAAGCAAGCCAGTGTGACCTCTGCAGCCTCCTCCAGACGCACCTCCTTGGCCTCACTCTCTGAGTCTGTGGAGATGACAGGGGAAAGGAGTGAAGATGATGGTGGGTATGGGCCTTGGTGTTCCAAATGGCAACTCATCGACAAAGCACAGGTTCTGTAGGCTTAGAAACAGTCTTTTCTCAAGGAGATTGTAGAACTTAAAGGAACTGGGGTATATAACTGAGTTCTGGCTTCTCTATGACTCAGAGTTTTCTTTTACTTCATTATTTCCCACTTCTATATTTTGGCCTGCAGATTAGAGTGTTAACTCTTACCGTAATAGATACTTTTTGTTAAAATGGCTATAAGGACTCAGATGTTCAGTCTTGCCTGAGATGTTCACAGCTTAAAGGAGACACCATTGGCTCAGTTTGACCTCTACTCTAAACATAGTCATATCAATACTGGAGAAAATCTGATTAAATATTGAAGTGGGTTTTATTTGTTTTTTCTTGGTACCTTTCACTTACTGTTTGAGTATTGACAGGATAGCTCTTAGGACTGTCAGGAACCCCACATGGCATGGGATGGATTGGGTAGCCAGAACACTAAGAGCTGGAAAGAGGGAGGGGGAGCTCAGCGTCTACACCGCACACAGTGAGTCATCTTCCAATGAGGTTCACTTTGCTGCCAATATTCCAGTTGCTTTAATCTGCTTCTAGGGGTGATGGATAATTCTGAAAGAATGAAATGGAGCCAAAATGGAAAGTGGTTAGGATGAAGCCAAACTAGGAGAGCTTTGGCATGGCTCTGGCTCTACCTGTTTTGGCATTTTACTTTTTTTTTTTTTTTTTTTTTTTGTGAAGCAGGAATATATTGGACTATGCTTGCTAAGACCTTCCTCATTTCTAGTATTTTATGAAAAGCTAACAAGTGAACCTAGCATGTTAGATGGATGCTATTTTCATCACAGCTCTGTAAACTCTGAATTTGCTGCTGTTTTAATAATAAAACCAGAAATGGCTTGCCTTAATCTATTTTTAAACAGTCTAGTTGGTGAGAACAATATCTTCTTAAGCATCATCATCATTTAGTCATGCTCAGTGGTCACATAGAACAGAGCCTGACTCCTAAGAGTCACAAAGGCCACAGTTACAGTAACAAATGTATACAGAATTCAGTTTGGAATTGTCTTGGGAAGTTTTAAGCCATTAAAATACCAGCCTCTCAGTCAATTAAGATACTATATATTATATCCAGGGTCCTAGCTCTTTCCATTAATGCCCTTTCATTGTTACCTGTTACAGACTTATTTTCACAGGGAATGCAGTGGGGGTCATGGGTTCTTGTGTTCATTCTGTGAGTCTCAAGTGGCCTTCAGGAAGATGAAGGAGTTGGATTAACAGCCCGTGTTTAGTGAACACCTGGGAGTGCCAGGATCCTTTCTAGACACAGACTTGTTTAATTAGACCAATAGTCCACAGGCCACTTGTGGATGGCTGGTTTTTCTATAGTTTTTGGAACATAATCATTCATGCTTGTTTATGTGCCACCTGTGGCTGCTTTCATAGTGATATACCAGAGCTGAGCAGTTGCTTGAACAGCCAGACAGAAAGCATGCTCACGTAATATAGGATGAGGTAAACAGAACATTTTGCTGACTTCAGAGTTAGCGTGATCCTGCTGTGGATAAAGGAGCTGATCTTCAAAGGGTCGAAAGCACACAGCTGTCTGTGACTGGAGCAGACAGTCCGGTTTTCAAGGTTATGGTCCTGTCATTACCCCAGGCTTGCCCTTACTCTGTCTTCAGTGTCTTACTAAATGTTTTTGTTGGTTTAGCCTGACAGAGTTTTCTTTGCCGTGCAGGAGGCTTTTCTACTCGACCGTTTGTGAGAAGTGTGCAGCGTCAAAGCTTGTCATCCAGATCCTCTGTCACCAGCCCCTTGGCCGTCAATGAAAATTGCATGCGGCCTTCTTGGTCCCTGTCCGCCAAGCTGCAGATGCGCTCCAGTTCTCCTTCCCGCTTCTCAGGGGACTCCCCAATCCATGGCTCTGCTTCCGCCCTTGAGAGGATTGGGGAGGCAGGTGATGACAAAGCCTCCATTTCTTGCTTTGGTGGTCTGCGGAACCTTTCCGGTAGCCACCAGGAATCAAGTGACAGTCAAAACAGACGAGAGCACAAGGCTATGGGCCGGGCCCCACTGGCTGTCATGGAAGGTGTGTTCAAAGATGAGTCAGACTCTCGGAAATTGAACCCCAGTGTTGTAGATACACCAAGCAAACACCGAGCACAAGGGGATTGCTTGCCCCCCATCTCTGATCCTTTTGACAATAATAACCAGATTGCTTATGTGGACCAGAGTGACTCTGTTGATAGCTCTCCAGTCAAAGAGGTGAAACCTCCAAGCCACTCAGACTCCCTCACAAAGAAGCCACAGAGCACAACCAAGAGATCCCCTAGTTCCAAAGGCACTGCTGAGCCAGAAAAGAACATGCGCAAGGGGAGGCCAGCCTTGGCCAGCCAGGAATCTTCTCTTTCCAGTCCATCCCCTTCTTCCCCTGTTCCTGTGAAGGTTTCCATGAAACCCACCCGCTGTCGGAACAAAGCAGATTCTTCTAGGACCAGTGGAAGGCATTCGTCCCCTGCCTCTACCCAACCCAAAAAAGAATCATCCCCCAGGTCCCAGGAGTCCATGTCATCTCCTTCACCACAGAAGCAAAAGTCTGCTTCTGCCTTCACTTACTCCTCTTCTTCCATATCTGCCAAAAAAGCCCCAGGCCCTGCCACCAGGGGCCCCTTTCCTTCTGGGAAGGGCAGGACTTCTGACCGGAGCTTGAGTAGAGAGGGTTCCAGACAAAGCTTAGGTTCTGACAGAGCCAGTATCACCTCCACCTCCACCTCCACCTCCAAACCCAGCTCCCCTCGGGTGACTCAGGCCAGAGCAGGGGACAGCAGATTTGATGGCAAACACGTCCGGAGCTCCTCCATGGCCAGCCTGCGTTCACCTAGCACAAGTGTGCGCTCCGGGTTAAAGAGGGACAGCAAGTCCGAGGATAAGGGATTGTCTTTCTTTAAGTCAGCCTTGAGACAGAAAGAAACCCGGCGGTCAACTGATCTTGGCAAGACAACCTTGCTGTCCAAAAAGGCTGGTGGGAGCTCTGTCAAGTCAGTCAGTAAGAATACCACAGATGACAAGGCAGAGAAAGGCCATCAGCCCCCAGGCTCACAGCAGCCAAACACAAATGCAGTTGGAAAGGAACAGCTTGTCTCTAAGGACCCTGCTTCTGCTAAACATTCCTTGCTATCTGCTCGCAGATCCAAGTCTTCCCAGCTAGATTCCGGAGCTCCCTTGTCTCCCAGTAGCAGGCCGACCACCGAGAAAGGCTCCAAAAAGCTGTCTTCTAGCATGCAAACCTCTGCACGGCCTTCTCAAAAACCTCAGTGATCTTCTGCAATCGGGTGTTTTATCTGTACAGATGTTTATTTATTTAGAACCCCTCCCTTCCCACCAAAGCCCTCTATGCTTTTATTTTGTATTTTTGGGGTCATGTGCCTGACTGTGTGAGAGTATGAGTGTGTGTATGTGGAATTGTTAAAAAGTGTCGCCTTATTCTGCCATTGAACCAAATAACAGCCATAGGCTAAGCATTGATATCAAGCTAACTGGGATAACTGTAGAAGATAACCTGGATCGTCCCCTTAGCAACTGTACCTGTGTCTTTCTAGAGAACTCTGATGACTTTCGTTGGACACTAGGGTTTGCCAACCTGTGAACCAATTAAGCTATCAGTGTGTAGTCAGATGAACTGCTTGACTTGGGCTTCATCTGAACAGAATTTCTCTTCATGTGGGTTGTTGAGTGGCATCAGGAGCTTAAAAAGCAAACAAACAAACAAAACTGACGCTAACAACAAAATAAATGGAGGGAAAATTTGCTTTCTGCACTTTGGCCCCATCTACCAGTCTTTGTAAGGGCAATATTGTAACACTAATGTTTCTCAGGTATATATACTCAGCTAGTCTAGGATGGGTGTGCATTACTAATAAATGGGTTCAAGAGGAAGGTGACATGTTGGGTGGTGACTGTTTCCTTTCTCCTACTGCCACAGGTAGAGGTTTTGCAGGTAGACATAAAATCTTTGTTACCTTCACACCTGCAGTGATAGCCTGTCTTGACTCCTTGGATATGTCCTAGGATCTGACAAATTTTGAATTGTAAGAAGACAGTCACTAATTAATTTTTTTCATTCTAAATTTGCTAGCTAAGACCATTGTAAGTTTGAACTGTAGCAGAAAAGCTAATGCCTTTGAAAGATTCCCAGAAAAAAATACTTTTTTTTTTTTTTTCATTTCAAGCTGGAATCCTGAGTGGATACCATTTTCCTTCCCTGATGTTACTTGTTTCTGTTACGAGTTGAGGATCTTATACTGCCCCTTGTGTGCATGCTTACTGCCTTGTCTTGTTACTTGGAAAAGACAGAAGTTGCCTCTTGCCAAGAGCCACTGATGGTGTGTTGACGTGATATGAGACAAAGCACTGCACATGCACTTTGGGTCCTGCCTGTCAGTCTTCCTCTTGACGCTTTTCAATAACTCATTTATGTCTATTCTGTTCTGGAGAGTTAATCTCAGACCCAGAACTCAGAAGCTGAGTCTGGTATATGTTCCCCCTGGCATGTAGTTGCAAACTGCATTCTTTTATACAAAAAGGGGAACCTTACTGAATTCTCACAGATAGGGAAAATACAGTTTTCCAAGCCTTGTAGAAATCTCTTGGAAACACTCTGCAGCCCAGCTTTTTAGAATTCTTTATTTATTTATTTTAATATCAAGAGAATCATGGTTCTGATTCTCAGAATAGCATTTGTCGTGTTTCATTAAATATTAGCATGTTGAGCTTCTATGTTATTAAATTCCAAGGATTATGGTTCCCAGGTCTCCCTCTTCAGTATTTCTGTGAAGTGACTGCAGTGCACATGTGCATGCAGTTTTGATTCCTGCACTGTCCTTTTGTTCTTTTTCTATTTTTTAGGAATACCTTTTGGGAAGTATTTCTAGTAGGTTACTTAAGTTTATTTTGCTGCTAATATGGACATTAGCTGGTAGTTAGCAGGGTGAGACTGGGCTGGGATTTTTCAGCCCTTGTGGTATTTGAGGCTGAGTTGTTTAGCCTTGTGCACATTACCGCAGTGCTCACCACACAATCCAGTGTGAGTGAACCAGTACCCACTGCACTCAGTCCTGTACTGGCTGCTTCTGTGTCCCCCTTGTGGCTTCCCAAAGCATCGAGGCTCTGTGCCCTGCCTTGGTGTGACTGAGGTGGCAGCTGCCTTGCATGTCATCATTGTTCAGTGGCACAAGGTGAGCCACGTCAGTGTTTAGCCACCAGTCTTGTTTTCATTTATTGTCTTTATTTTCTGAAAAAGCACCAAATGTGAGACCATCGGTATCACGAAGTGAGCATTTATGTGATTTGAGCCTCTGAAACGGTCTTAGAATTATAGTGTGATAAGACAAAGAATTTTACTAACACACTGTTTGGCCATAATTAAGATGAATAGAAACTAGTTTAATTTTCACAGTACTACATAGTTTTATTCTTGTAGGAATGGTTCCTCCCTCCCCTGTGTATCATGTTTTCTTAAAACAAAGAAACAGAAAAATCCTCTACAAATCTCTTTTCCATGGGATCTAGAAATACAATTTTTATAATATAATAAAATCTAAAAGCTACATGTATATGGAGTTTAGTCCTTATTTCACATTTAATAGGAAAAATAGCAGGAAGTATCATGGCATTGCCTAGGCCAGTGAAGCTGGTATGCTTGTGAGGTTGGTAAGCAGTGAGGTCTAATTCCTTACTACTGGGATGGCGGTAAGACACACAGAAAGCTGCTTTGAACGTGCTGCTTGAAGTGAAATAGCTTATGAGAATATTATCACTTGATTCATTCAACTTTGGCAGGGTTAGGGACTTGGTTATTAAAATATTTTTCCCAGTGGTTTGGACACAGTGAACATGTGTGCTTTGAGGTCAAAATCACCTACTGAGATGGTAAGCCTGAGGCTCCTATTAGCAACTCACTGGTCCTGGTTAGGGCCAGTATGCCCATTCCCAGTAGGCATACTGCAACAACCAGCATTGTGATTGATGCATTAGTAATGTTTTTTCCTGTTAAATAAAACCCTTTTTCTTCTTGCTTTCTTTTCCTGTAAACGTGCATGAGGCTACACCATTCCTTAAGTCAGCCTTCCACATTGCCTTCATAGCTCCTCAGATGATGTGGAAGCGTGAGGCTCAGATGCTCATGCCACTTAAGACCCTTGCCAACCTCCTTTGTGTTTTCTCATGCTGAAAAGCAGCTTGAGAGTAAGTAGTGCTATGTTGGACCTATGAAGCAATGTTGGATAGCTGTGCTTGCCACAGTTGCTCAGCTCTCTGAGGTGCCTAGAGTGCATGTAATCCTTCAGTCACTCATTTGGGCCTGCTTTGCATATAGAGGCAAGCAGAAAGTTTCAGCAGTCTCCTGTAGTTGAGGAGTCCTAGGAGATGCCAGATCAGTGTCACCCAAACAGATTTTGGTTGGCTAAGGCCTGAGGTTTTCAAGTTTATTTTGTCTGAAAACCTAAAGTGTCCTTGTTCATCTCTGGAGACCACTGGTTCAGACTGAACTGTGTACTGTCAGGGGTTAAAATGCAGTACCTCGTCACTTTGCACCAGAATTAACCCTCTGTTTTTGTATGAGATTGATGTGGAGATTATTGAGGAATGGGAGGCATTGTTATCCCTCTAAATTAACTATTAAAAAAAAAAACTAATAGGAATGGTATATAAAGAGCAGCAGTGGCAGCTTAAGGGAATATGGAATAAAGCGTTGTGAACAGTGTTTTCAAATACCTGTAAGTAGATGGATATGTGATATCATTTTGACAGGTTATTTAATAGCTGAAGTTACAGTTTCCTGTGTAGATTGTCATTGAATACAAACATAGTGTTCTGGATTGGATTTTTGAGCTAGGTTGAAAATCATAAGCACAGGTTCACTACAACACATTTTGGAGGTACACTGATGTTTATATTTTAGAGTTGAGAACGGCAGAATTTACAAGCCAGTGCCTACCATAAAAAAATATAGCTTCTAGTGTGCAGGCCTCTCTTTAGTTTTATAAAGGGTTCATTGCTGTTCAACCTGACTGCACCTTTCAGGAGGGACATAAGGCTTGTTTCTTTATTTCAGTGACTGCCCAGTGTCCCATGCTGCCTTTTGATCGGATCCCAAACTGTTTTTTCCACCTGCGTTTTGAGCATGACCAATCATTTTTACCCCTAAGTAAAGAAACAATCGTGCATGCCCGCCATCTACCCCAGAAAGCGTGCTTACACTACCTATGCAAGCAACTGATTGAAAAGCATATGAGAAGCTACACTAAACACTGGGTTTTTTAAAAAGAAAGACAACTCTTAGATTCTGGAGCTCTATTTTTGAATTTGTAATTTTTTAAATGTGGCTTAATCATCAGCGTAGGTGAGCATGAATGTGAGTTTTAGGTCGCTTTGCATCTTTCTCCGCCAATCTTTGCTCATTGGTTAGAGTGCATAAAATAGCAATTTGCAAACAGAAGTGGATTGAACATGTTGAATGTACACTGGTGTATATACTGTATTTAGCCTGAAGACTTTACTAAAGTATTTTGTTCTAAGAAATAACCTGCCATTTTCTATAGATTTTAATTTTTTATATCTTCAAGCATTCTTTTGTCATCACAAGGAGAGGTGTGGCTTTATATAGTGCTAACTTTTTAAGTGCTTTTGTAGAGGCCTGGAGCTGCCTAGGAAGGTTTTGGAGCGTCCCACCTACTAGTCTTAGAAAGATTAAGCATGTGGAATGTGTGATAGTGTACCATGGATTTAGGTCTAGATCCATCTCACATTCATTTAAAACCATTGCTTCCCAATGGGCAGGAGTTGCATAGAGTATCTAAGAGGTGTCTTCAAATCTCATACATACACTCTCTCCAGGCCGCTTCTGGATGATTCACCTGATGAGGTCACTAGTATCATCAAGGGACTTGGAATGTCTGGGCTGCTCCCAGGCTCTTGATGCCAGTTAGCACTGGCTGGGTCCCAGGACTTTCTCTTCTAGTTTGCAGTCAGAATTGAAAGATATGGTATGCCATTTTTTTTTGCCAACAATTATGGTAAGATTCCTCACTGCCATGCAAAGTACCCAGGAGGAACTCCAGTTGTGTTGGACAAGAAAACTAAAAGAAGGTGTCAAAATCCTCAGCTTGAAATCAGGGTGTATGTGTGTGTATGGCTTTCTGACTTGACGGCCTGATTTGGAATTGGGAAGCATTTTCCTGCCAGTTACCTGCCAGTCTAGGGATTGGTCTTATTTGCTGGTGCCAGGCAGAGTGCCCCAAGGGGTCTAGATTCATTTCCAGAACCTCTCTTCAGATTCTGCTGTCGGACTGAGGCCTGTGCAGTAGAGGGAAGTCACTCCGGGTTAGAAAATGGAGAGGACAGTAGGAAGCTACCTGTCTAGCCTTGGGAACTCTGCCCTGCTTTTGACAGCACAGTTGCAGACCGCAGGAGGCACTGGGCCTCCTCCTGCTCAGATTGCACCCCACTCTAGATCTTTCCTACTTGGGATATAGTTTTCAGGAATCCTTCAGTTTGAAAACAAATGTGAAACATTTTATCCAAATTATTTTGGAGCCCTTATTGCTATTTTTTAAAGTAATTTTAAAATCAAGTAATACTTATCCACGAATTTGGCAGTATATGTTACCTACAGAGGCACATGAAGTTTGGTTTTAATCTGTGGTGAGCCAGGTGCCCTATACCATCTTCAGAGTCATCTGCTGTGTCACGCAGCCTCATCCCATTGAGCATCAGGCTGCCCACAAAAAGTTTATCTAACGTCCATTTTTTAAGGATATCAGGAAAAAAAAAAATCAGAGCTGGGACAGCTTTAGCACAGCCTCCCAGAGTCGCGCTCTGCTGCTGTGAACTCGCAGCGTGAACTTTTTTAGGTGCTATTCCAGACTGGGAGGCTGTGTTTCTGCGCTTGCGGTTCTGTCTATTTTTCCTGTGTTCTGTGTAGGTCTGCTCACCAACTGTGCCTCTCACCACTGGTTAAAATTGAATTCAGGCCCCTTTACCAAAATGGCTTCTTGATTCTCCTGTGTATCTGCACCGGTGTTTATTTCTTTAGTTGTCTCAAAGGCTGCGTGTCATACCACTGTACACACGATGCTTTGCTGTTCATTCAGGAGCCATCTACAGTGAGCTCTGTGTAAACTTAATCTTACAGTGAAAGGATGGCAGAGTCTCCTTCCTGCAGGCTGGAAGAAAGTGTATCCTACATTTCAAATTATGTTAGGCCAAGTGCATGAGGTGTGTCACTGCCTTCTGTTATTTATTTGTATATTTTATTATTCGAGGTGTACGCACTTTTAAGCAGAATTTATATTTTTATGTTGAAAACGTTTTATTTCTGAGACAGCAGTTGGTTATATACAGTTGGAATTAAGAGAAAACTGGAAAATGTAACAAAACAATAAATTTATTACATGATGCCTTCTTCGAGACATACTCTTTTCTCCCCCTTGCCGAACCAATTTAAACGTCAACTAATACTTGTGCTGCATTGATTTCTACAGCAGAGTGCTTTAAAATTGCAGTGTTTCAGGTAAAAAATCAAGTTACAGGATGCTACCATGCAGTCTGATCAACTCCCCATGAGGGTACTGTGTAAAAGATCACATCCATACTTACTCAGCGTTCCCAGTCAGTGACCATGTGAGAGAGGAGAGACTGTCCTCGGCTGCAGAGCTGGGCAAGGAAGAGCTCACATTCTGCCCAGATTCTCATTGTTCTTCTTTGGTGATGAGAGCAACATTGAGCTACAGCATTAAAAAAAAAGTTCTTTCCTCAGCCTTCCATCACCCCTTACACACATAATGCCTGCTTTATTTTATTTATGTGTGTGAATGTTTTGCTTGCATGTAGGTAAGTGCACCACTTGTGGGCTTTGCCTAGGGGGAGGTTATAGAAGTAACTCCTGGAACTGGAGTTACTGATGGCTGAGCTCCATTGTATGGGTGCCTGGAACTGGACCAGGGTCCTCTGGAAGAGTGGTTGCTCTTAACCACTGAGCTATCTCCCCAGAACCCCAATCACTGGCCTGTAACTGCTTTCGGAGTTATTTTCCTCCTAGCTGTCCTGCCAACGAAGAACTTTCTAGTGGGGCTGTCATATCACTTATGACCACTTGAGGGCAATAGAGCTCAGCATTCTTCGATGTATTTTAAAAGTCCATCAGTTTTTAACTTCTCATCTGAGGGTGGAGATGCCTAGGCTGAGTTGAGAATAGCATCTCTGAGCATGGCTTGCTCATCTAGTAAATACTTCAGCCAGCCATCACTCCCAGAAAAGTGACCAGATATTTTTCCCCCCCAAAGCACAGCACAGGGTTGGGCAGACCACATGCTGGGTCATCCAAAACAGCACTTGCCTTCCCTTCCAGTTGGGAGTGGTAAATTTTCCTATAGCTTAACCACAGCACACTGTTTACTAAGGAGTTTTCATTATGCATGTAAATGTTCGTGTGTAATATGTAGATCTAATATTTGCACAAATATTTAAAGATCATATTGTCAGTCTCCATTGAATTTGAAGGATTATTTTCAAATAGTTGAATGCTCAGTGACTCCAAACACATTTTAGCCTCTTAACCTGAAGGAAGCAGAGACTCCAGACTTGAGCAGATGTTTGATTTTGCCTGTGGCCTTCACCTTTTTATTTGGCATCTCCATGTGGGTTGTCCAGGACTTTGGCTTACCTGGCAGGTAGGCTCTACTTGATGCAAAATCCTTTGGGATTCTGTCTTCATTAGGTCTTGGCTCACCATCACATTTTCCTCTCTCTGCTGACATTCACTACTCAGGAAGAACAAGAGATCTCCTCTCTTGGAGACAGATTTTGCATGTGTAGCCCAGTGAACATCACCCTATTTTTTTTTTTTATAGTTTTCAGGGCTGTGTCACTAATTTGGCTTAAGGCTTTGGAGGTTTAAGCCACATCATTAATTTTTTTATTTATTATTTTGTGCATATGAGTGTTTGGCCTACACATATGTTAGTGCACCATGTACATGCCTGGTGCCAAAGAGCTAGGAAGATTCCCTTGGAACTGGAGTTATAGGTGGCCGTGAGCCACCATGTGGGTGCTGGAATTGAATCTAGTCCTCCTCAAGAGCAACAAGTGCTCTTAACCTTTTAGTCAGTTCTTCAGTTCCCCCATTTTTCCTGAGTTGAAGGTAATATGAAACTAAAATATTTGATTAAGGTCAGGTATGTAGTATTTCCTAAGGCTTCCTTGTGTTTAGGAAAAATCCACAGAGACTCAGATCCAGTTCCAAGGCTTTGTCTCCTAGAGTAGACCTCAAGAGACTGTGCTGTGTAGAATGTGGATGAGCCTTGCCAGGTGCTGGTTCATACAAAGATGACAGTTTTCCGTCATTCCAAGGCAGAGTCCAGGTCCCTTCTTGTAGCACTGTCTTCGGTGGGCCAGCACTAGGTTCTAGTTACAGGGTCAAAGTAGCGAAAATGACCTCAGCACCACCACCCACGCTGTTCCTTAAGGCATTCTCTGAGACACCCCTAAATGGCCCATTTCTTTACTCTCACACCATCTCCCAAATAGCACCTTGCTTAAAAGCTCTCTTGGATCATCCTCTCAAACTTAATGTGCTGCAGTCTACCTCTTTCCCTACTTATTTTCTACATGTCAATCAGCTGGTGCCATACATGTTTGAGGGATTATGGCTTGCTCTATTTGCTTGCTCTTTTTCCTCTTAAAGGTGGGCTCAGTGTCCAAGAGGGTTCCCCAGTAATAGGAACAGGGACTGTCTTTGACATGAACTCATGGGCTGGGTCCTTGATCACCTGCCCCTGAGGTGCTCCCTGAGGGGGGAGGAGCCTTACCAGTCCACAGAGGAAGATAATGCAGCCAGTCCTGATGAGACCTGATTGATTAGGGTCAGATGGAAGGGGAGGAGGACCTCCCCTATCAGTGGACTGGGAGAGGGGCATAGGAGAAGAAGAGGGAGGGAGGGAGGCGGGATTGGGAGGGGATGGGGCTACAGCTGGGATACAAAGTGAATAAACTAGTAAAAATGAAAAAAAAAATTCTAAAGTGGCACATGGTGGTGACCTGAGCTACTGGGCTGACTGACTTGTCTGGGTCAACTTATATGAGTTACCCTTTATGAAGGTTAAAGGGGAAATGATGCTTTTTAAGCCTGCTCCACTGTATGGGGCTTGGAGAAAAGGTTCATTGAGTGGTAGCTATCTTTGTAACCATAATGACGGAGGAGGGGGCTGACCCTGGAGGTCTTGTAGGATAGCTCTCATTGCACACCATCCTTTTCTAGAAGTCACAGAGGAACTACCTGGCAAGGGCAAGAAGCAATGAAACAAGGGAGGCGGGATGTCTAAAGGAACCTCATATGACCTGCTACCTTTGCTCCAAAGTAAATGACCATCCGGAAGAGCTTTTTTTTTTGTGAGGGGGAGGGAAGAGATGAGATCCAGTTTGAGCCATTGCATAGTCACCATGACAACAATGTGGTGCCTGAGAGGTGAGTTAGGAGCTTGCTGGAGGCATCTGGGTACAGGCTGCAGGAGGGGTGACCTGGAGTGGTAGGGTGGGGAGGGCGGGGAGCACCTATTCAGAGGAGGCTAGCTGCTAGGCTTTAGCCCTGGGACTGGGGCTTGATGGTTGGACAATCAGGACAAGATATTCAACTTCTCTGTGTCCAGGAGTCTTCACCTGTGGAATGTAGGTAGCGATGTATGAGGAGGTATTAGTTAATGGGGTTTTGGATATATTTACACTTAATACAATTACTAATGTATTTGGTTTTATCTGTTATCTTACTGTTTATTTGATGCCTGTATCACCTGATTTACTTTTTGACTATTTAGTTTTGGGGTTGTTTTGTTGTTTGTTTGTTTGTTTTGTTTTTGTCGTTTTTGTTTCATGAGACAAGACTTCTCTGTGTAGCCTTGGCTGTACTGGAACTCACTCTGCAGACCAGGCTGACCTCGAACTCCCAGAGCTCCACCTGCCTGTACTTCCTGAGTGCTGAGGTTACAGGTGTGCACTGTTTAGCTTTTATAAATGACTCCATTGCCTTCTACCTTCCCTCCTGGCTTCCAGCTTCTCTCCCACCTGATGTATATCTATCTGTCTCTTTTTCTCTTAATACACCAAACATCTGCGTGTATATAGGTGCGTGTCTATTCATTTGTCGGTGTACATGTGCATGTGGTGGGACATGTGTGGGCTTGCATGAGGGAGTCAGAAGTTGACATTAGGTAGCCTTCTCAGTTGTTCCCCACCTTGTTTTTTGAGACAGCCTCTTGCTGGTTTGACTGGGTTAGCTCCAAGCTCTAGGAATCGTTCTGTCTCTGTTGTCCAATGCTGGGTTACAGATATACGCCACCCCACTTGGATGCTGCAGATAAAAACTCAGGTCCTCGGGTTTGCATGGCAGACACCTCACCTGGCCTTGTTCTTACTCTTCTCCAAACTGACCTCATTCTCAAACCCCTGCCTCCACCTCTGAATTTAGTTGTCATTTTGTTTTTAAAGACAGCATCTCACCGTGTACTTCATGCTAGTGAGTGACCAACTCACATGCTGGCTTTCAACCTTGCATTCTCACCCCTCAGGGATTTAGAATGCTTTCATTCTGTTGCCCCTTCTGACCATTTACTATTCTCATGTGTTCTAAGTCTATGTACATTTAGCAGTGTTAACACTATATAGTCACCATTCACTTAGATTTCCCAGGACATTTGCTTTCATTGCTTGTCAGTCCTGTCTATAGTTTACCTTAGGATTGGTTTTCTTCTCCTTGAAGAATTCCTCTATTTTATTTTTTAAGCCTGTGTTAATGGTGCATTCTCTCAGGTCTTATTTGACTAGAAATGTCTTTATATTTTTAAAGAGGAAATCATTGTGTTTATTGATCCATGTGTATTTTGTCATTAAAAGACTGTTAACCTTTTGACTGAGGGTTTTCTGCTTTAGGCACGACAAAGGGACAAACGGCAGCAAGGATCTTCTGTCTTCTAATTGAAAATGTTTCTTTATAGTTAAAAGGAAAAGAAACCATATGTGTGTGTGTGTGTGTATTTCTGGAAAGTAAATAATTCAGTCTAGAAATTAGGGATGTAATTCACTGGTAGAGTGTGTGACTAGCATGCCCTCAACACCAGAAAAACAAAAAAGAGTTTAGTTGGGTATGTCTCCTGATTACTGACATGCTCTGGCTAGATTTTTATGTCAAATTAGCACAGGTTAGAGTCATTTTGGAAGAGAGAACTTCAATTGAGAAAGTACTTCTGCCATAGTGGCCCGTAGGCCAGTCTGTGGAGCATTTCCTTAATTAGTGATTAATGCCCACTGTGGGCACTGACACCTCCTGGGCAAGCCTCGAGGAACAAGCCACTAAGCAGCATTCCTCCGTGGCCTCTGTATCGGTTCCTGTTTCCGGGTTTCTGCTTTGCGCTCCTGCCACGATCTCCCTGGGCTGTAAACTAGCTCTTAACGCCCCAAGTTGCTTTGATCGAGGTGTTTTAGCGAAGCAGCAGAAACACTAAGAAAACGTGAAAACCAATTCTGCTGCAACCCTGCTTGTCCCCAACAGAGCCATCTCTGCTCAACCCAACCCTTCCCTTGGCTCATAAGGCTGAGTTGGGCCTCACCTCTCTTCTCCTATCTTGGTCATCATCCCCACAGTAGCATTCCATCTTCCCAGCCCTGCCACTTTTCTGTGCTTATCGGCTGTTCTCTCTTTCCATCTGCCTGGTTTATATATGAATGTCCTATGGGTTTCACTGCCCCCCTCCCCAGCTCAACACACAGAATGTATAGGGGATGAGAACTCCCAGCTTTGCAGGTGCATGGCAATCACCACCTCTAAGCTACATCCCCGCCCTCCCTTTCAGTTTTGAAGGGGATGGAACTCCCGGTTGGAGACGATGGTCTTTGATACTCATCCCATGGGTTTCTTTCATTGGTGAGTCCATGTTCCAGCTTGTTGCTCATCCTTGGACAGACTAGGGTGTTTCTTCCATCAGCTTTCTTCCGATGGGCTAAGGCGTAGGCTTCTTGTTTTTGTTCCTCATAAGATGAGTCTGGCTTGGAAACACCTCAACCATTTGTTGCTTTAAATAGCGCTTCTGGCACATGTTTGCTTTCTAGGACTCCAGCTTCATGTGGTTTAGACTTCACCAAGTCTCAAATGTCCCTTTCACTTGTTTTCTTCCTGGGATCCTTGTCATCCTTTTAAATATCTTATTCTTTATTCTGGGTATTTCCAGCAGAATCAGGAATCTTCTCTTCAGCTGTGTCTGTTCTTTCCAGATAAAATAAGGAACACCCCATTAAAGAGGAACTTAGCATGAACAGTGGACACACTTCAGAATGTCTAAAATTTTGAATAGGGCATATTTGTACAAGACTTCTGTTTTTCATCTACATTAAACTGGGCACCCCCTATTTCATTTGCAAAGTCTGTTAGCCCCGCGCTACGTCCCATTTGCTTTTAAACCTGTCTCGTGTTTCCAATTTTACTCAGGTGATTGCTTTTTCAGTTCCAGAATTTCCATGGGTCGTTTCTAGGCGCCTGGTGCCTGGTGCTGTCAGTTTTCACAGGTGACATAGTTACCCGAAAGCTTATGCCTACGACGCTAGTATCCACCCACATGTGCATTTTCTTCTATAATCTGTTTCTTCCTTTGTTCTACTTCTTGGCATGCTTTAATTTCTTTTCTCATATTACATTACATTTATTTATTTATTTTTGGTGGCAGGGACATGCCCTTCATGCTTATAGAGCTCAGAGGACAGCTTTCAGGTGTTTGTTCTCTCAGGTCGTCAGGCTTGGTGGCAAGAACTTTACTCACTGAGACATGTGTTTTGATTTGATGCTAAGCACTGTGTAAGAAAATACCACAGGGGCTCTGAATGGTGTTTACAGTTCCCTCCAGAGAAAACATACCCTGTTTCTGGGCTGGAAGATGGGAGAAAATCTGAGTAGAAATAGTGTGGTAGCTTTCAAGACTCCACGTACATCAGGTCATTGAACATAGACTGGACATTCATTCCATTGGTCATTCAGCAAGAATGTGTGGAGCGCCAAGTGTATCAATGAGCAAGCCAGAAACCTCATCCCAAAATAAAAACTCTCCTCAGTGGAGAATTTATCATACACTTACCAAATGCTAAGAGTGGACTTTACTTGGGATCAGCTTCCTGAGGAAATGAGAGTTCAGGTAAGTTAGTATTTTAAAAGACTGGATGTTTCCACTGAAACATTCCACATACTACTAGACCCCAGCATTTCTGCCTCAGTAAATAACAGCACCAAACATCACTCATCCTGACAATCCTTGACACTACTGCTTCCCTGAAATCTCTTCCTCACAGCTAAGCCAAGTGTGGCCTCCATTGTTGGCATATTTGTTTTATCTATTTTATTGGGTTCTTATATCTACCACCCTTATCCGTCCCAATCCCTTCCAACACCCCAACCCCAGGTAGGAGAGACAGAAGGTTAGAGGGAAAAGGGAGCGTAGGTCTGTTTAGACTACTCCCTGCTAATTAGTGATGTAGTTTTGGGGGGCAAGTCCAGTCTTCATTGTCAGGATATCCAGCAGTCCAACAAACGGGCACACTTGCAATAGCAAACATAGCAGCAAATGCAGCAGCAGGACAAACAGCAACAGCGGTGAACAGCACTCCATTCGATTCCTCTTCCCTCGTTATATGCTGAATCTATCCTGTCTCCACTGATGAACCTATATTCCAATTATCATGGTGTCCAGTCCAAGCGGGTATACCACCATCTACATCTGTCTACTTACCCCACCCTATCTGGCTCAGCTCTTCCCTGACACTGTAAAAAAAAATGCCTTAGGTTGAATAATTTGTGAACACTAGAGATGTTTCACCTCCACTTCTGGAGGTTGGGAAGATGAAAGCATCAGCAGCTCTAAGAGCCTGTTTTTGTGGGTAATACTCATCGTCTGTCCTCTCAGAGTGAAAAGGGTAAAGAAACTACGTCACTTTTTATAAGGACAGTTTCCTTAAACATTTTAGTTATAAAATCATAGTATCTCATTAATAAGGACTCTCCCTTTGTGGAATGATCAGGCCCTAAAGGCCCCACCTCTTAATTCCAAGAGCACAAGGTAGATAGGGGAGCACAAAGTTCAGATGCTAGAACCGCCTTTCATCAGTCCTGATAAGAGAATCTTTTTGGTTCTGAGACTCAGGCCTTCAAGCTTTCTCTGCCAGGTTACTTTTCCCATTGATGTTCACTTGGCAAGTTCTTCCTCATCTCAAATGGAACCTCTGAGTTCTTGAATCACCGAGTCTACTGCAGCCTCTATTTGGCGTTTTTCACCTTACTGCTTGCATTTTATTTTAGAGAATTTTGTGGACTTGGAAATTGTTTATTTGTCCACTGACTCTAGCAGTGGGATGTATGGACCAGGAAAGAGGATCTTTTGTCTGTTCGTCCCCTGGTAAGTGCCATTGCAGGTGTCTTTAACAATAGGTAACTGACTATGCCACCAAAGTAGGCTCCATTATTTTAATTTTATGCAGAGGCCCAACGAGAGTAAATAATGGCAAGTTACAGGAACAGTGCATGGTAAATCTCTGCTAGGAAATGAATTTGAACTGTCTTATTACAGAGCTTGGGATTTTATTTATCTATCTTGTCAATACTAGGCAATTAAATAGGAAAATACAGTAACAGATACAAGTGATGTGGTGATATGGTTTCCAGAAGGGAACTCCTTTACATACAATCCTTTTCTGTATAATCCCTGAGGTATTTTTACTAACAGCAAATCCAGAAGTTGATAAAATTTATACAGTTTGGTAACAGAATTAAGAGGGTGTTCTTAGGTGTATTTTTTAATAGTGAAGAAGCATTCAGATTTATAGAAAATTTGTAAAAATCATTTAGCAGTTACCCTCATATCCTGAGGGCAGCCTACTGTGGCTACAGTGCAAAGGTCAAAGACAGATATTAACATTGGTGTAATGCGGACCCCAATTGAATTTCACTTGCTTGTAAAGTTGATTGTGTGTGTGTGTGTTTAGGGTTTTTGTTGTTGTTTTCTTCCCCGAGAACCCACCTCTGATACTTCGTCACATCTAGTTGTCTGTGGTTTCTCAACCTTTCATGACAGTTGAAGTGTCTCAGACCTTGACAGTTGAAGTGTCTGAGTCACATGTACAGGATGTCTTTTAAATTAGGATTTAAATGTCTTTTAAATCCTTCTCATGAATGGATTAAGGTTCTGCATTTTGTGGGGCTTGGTGCTTTTGAAAGCATAGCAAGGCATTTATCATGGTCATGACTATTTGGTGAATGTCACCATTATGAACTGATTAGCCTCTCTTTCATCAGCATTATATATCCTGACCATAAGAACATCCCATTTCTCCTCAGATCTTGGACCCATCATCCATCCAGGTGGGTCTCACCTATGATGTGCTTTTACTATCATAATAGTCTAAGGTTAAAGGGCAGGCTTAAAAAAAAAAAAACAAACCCAAACCTCTCTTCAACCTTGGGACACTCAGCCCTAAAAGTCTCTCCTCTCAGGGGGCCAGGAAATTCTTCTGAAGAGCCAGAAGGAATGGGCGACACCGAGGAATCAAGGTCTTCTAGTCACAATGGGGCGGGTGTGCAAAAGAACTCACAGAGACTGTGGCAGCCTACATAGGGCCTGCCGGGCCTGCACCAGATGGGGTCCTATAGCTGAAAGGAGAAGTGGATGTGTGCTTCCATTCCTAACCCAGAAGCTATCTCCAACTGGTAACCACTTGGCAAATGAAAAATTAGTTTTCTCCGAAGGATTCTGCTCTCACCGGGGAAACACTCTTAAGGGTAGGCCCCGTGCCCGGCAGTATAGGACCAGCAGGAAATGAACTCAGTGGCATCTTTGGAAGTTCTTTGTCTCCCAATGTTAAGCAGGGCTTTTTTGGTGGTGGTATGCCCCCACCACCCCTGTTCACATCTTACAGGTCTTTGGAAATATCTATCTTACGGTTTCCAGTTTTGTGTTTCTAAGGGATTCCTGTGTATGCGAACGTGTGTGTTTCTGGATCTTTATGAATTTCTTCTGATTTTTTTCTTTGGCTCTTTTTTTTTTTTCTTGTTTGGTTGTTTTGTCCAGTTCTGATTTGTCTGTGTTTTATTTATCTTATTGTATTTCATTATTATTCCTTAGATGCCTGGTTGTTTTTTTTTTTCTCCCCTAAGGAGTCACAGGAAGGGTATGGATCTGGAAGATATGGGAGGTGGGGAAGAACTGCAAGGAATAGGGGGGAGGGGAACCATAATCAGAATATAGTGGATCAAAAAAAAATCTATTTTCACTGAAAGAAACAACAACAACAACCAACAAAAACTCTACCTTCAAAGTCCAGAGGCTCGGCAAGTGCCAGGAAGCTTCTCACCTGTGTCATCAAGGACTGCGGGAATCCATTTATTTCTCTGCTCTTCTTAGTACACTAGACTTTGTCTTCAAATTTATCCTAGTGACTATCATAGTTCTGAAAATGTGACAATACCCACATGAAAAAAAAAAGGAGCTGTTCCACTTAGGTTTCTCTCCTTTCTTTCTTTCTTTCTTTCTTTCTTTCTTTCTTTCTTTCTTTCTTTCTTTCTTTTTTTTAGTAATTTATTTATTTTCATATTAATCACAGGTTATTTACTTTGTATCCCAGCTGTAGCCCCCTCCCTCATTCCCTCCCACTCTCCCCTCTTTCTTTCTTTTCCATAAAATATATATTGATTGCTGTTTTTCCTCCCCTAATTCCTCCGTACCTCCTAACACACTAAGAAGTAAGTGTTTCTCAGAATCTCATCTGTTCTTTAGGAATCATCTCCCCCTTCCCACTGGGTAGGAGCTGGCCCTAGAGCAGCGGTTCTCAACCTTCCCAAAGCTGCAACCCTTTAATATGGCTCCTCATGCTGTGGTGACCCCCAACCATGAACTTATTTCCATTGCAACTTATTTCCAGGAGTGATTTTGCTACTGTTATGAATCATAATGTAAATACCTGCTTTACAGGATGTATGATATTCAACCCCTGCTCCAAAGGGGTAGTGACCCATAGGTTGAGAACCACTTGTCTAGATCCTATACCGGACTAGCAGGCAAGGTGAAGGGAGTGCCTGACGTTCCCATTAAGGTCAGGCAGATGGGCTTTGTTACAAAGGCACCTGGAGGGGGCACTTTGGAGAGGCAGCCACATTGCCATTCCATTTCTGGCTTCTGTCACCTCTCAGGAAACCCTTGTGGAATGACTTATGGTTCCTTGCTGTGTGCAGGCTTTTTATCTTCCATGGCCAGGAAGATTCACACGGCTCTAGACTGCAGAGTCATAGGGAAGAATGAATGAAGGATAGATCTGGGGTCTAGCAAGGTCAGTGGAACAGCCCCAATAGCCAGGACCGACCATGGCTGAAGTGCTCTCTTCTTAGACCCGTAATACTGTGGTCTCTTCCAGCCCTGCAACCACCTGTCCCAAAGTCTTAGAGCTTCCTCAGGACATGTATTAGCAGGAAGGCAAAGAGACCTGCCTGCCAGGCCCAACCACCCCTGTCCTGAAGGTCCTTCAGGGGGAGGGCCCTGCTCTACATGCCCGAATCTTTCTCTGGGGGGCTCTGACGCAGCCGGATAGCTTGTTTGGTAAATAATGACATTGTTATAAATATTTAACAAGTCAAGGGACTGCAGTGCATGAAAAATTGATGAGGTCCCTGGGTGGGAAATGCAGGCTTCTCTCCCTAAGCTCCGGGGGAGGCAGTTAGAGTCTGACGTCGGCTCAGGCTGACACCTGTATTTGTGGTAGGGCTGATGAATGGCCGGAGAAATAGTCTCCATGTTTAGGAAGCATCAATCCATCATGCTGGAGCTTAGGCTGAGGGAGGAATTCGCGGCCATCAATATTGCCCATGTTTATTAAGCCCCACGTGCAGCGTGAGACAGCGAGTCCCACGTCGGTCCTGGGAGCAGTGCCTCTGGAAAGGGCACGGTGGCTCCTTGATGAATGACTTTAATAAGCAGCAGCGTGGAAGTCCCTCCAAGTAAGAAACTAATAACAATAATTAGATGTTTCTTAATCATTTATTTATTTTATAATGTATGCCCTGCCTGCTTCCGGAAGAAGAATGGAAGTGGCTTGCAATTAAAACACATCTACCCGGGATGGTCCAAATGAAGATAAACAGGAGATCAGCAACCAGATAGAGGGAGTGAATTTTTCTTAATCAACTTTCCTGTTACCAGCTGAGAACATTGTATTCCCTCTCCTCAGCAGTCACCTCTGGCTCTTGGGGAGCCACAAGAGTGTGTGTAGAGCAACGGCCAGCAGCGTCGGGACAAGAGGCTGGGGTGGAGCGTGGTGTGACCTGTGGCTTGGCATCTCCAGACTCCCAGTTGCACCCGCGTTTCATTCATCATAGCCCCAATCCAATCTGTGTGTCTGCAGCAGGGCAGCATGAAAAATTAATGCCCCTGTGTCAGGCGAAGCTTGTCAGAGTGACGGTGCAGAGAGGGGATAGCAGAAGGGCGAAGCCCGAGGTGCTTTCTACTTAACAGCCACTCTTGTGTTCCCTGAACAAGCCCTCCTGAGCCCTCGGGCCAGGGATAATGGGCCTCCACAGCTAGCCTTCCCCTGCGGGCTGAGGGCAGAGAGCCCACCCCGGGGCAGTGACTCCATCTGTGTACCAGGACATCGATGGATACCCACCTGCCGGGTAAAGCCAAAGCCACTGTGGTCACATATGGGTGGCTTGTGTTTGCTGAGCTGTCTGGGTACAGAGAAGAAGGACAGAAGCCCTGTCTCAGAAATCAGACCCAGGGAGGGATGTTTTGGAGGCTCCAGAGTAGAATCACCTGGAAACGTGTAGAACTTGGTGGAGGTAAGCATCATCTGTGGCTCCAGACCTTGGGACACTGAGTCCAGATTTCCCAGCATCTGTAGATGCCCCACAAACCATGTCACAAATGGTGCAGTTTTGCACCCAGCTCCTCTTCTAGGGCCATAGAAGTCGAGGGAGCCACCCCATTTTTGCAGCAAGGATCCTCTGGCACAGCAGCTGATGTCATGGAGCTTGAAGCCTGGTGCTCTGTGTTCAAATCCCAGCCTGATCGTTTTGTAACCCGGAGCAAATTGATTATCAGTTTCGCGGCTCCGTTTCGTTATGTAGAATAACAAGACAAATGTATTGGTTGGGTTGGCTGTTACCATTTGTCTTTATCCAAGGTCAGTGGTTAAAGAAGGGACATAAAACACAGAGACTTAGCCTGGTGTTGTAGTGACAGTCAAAGGCTGATGCTAACCTGGGAAAGGTTGGGAGACTGTCTACATCATCTGGCTAGGAAGATGGATCAGGTAGCAAAGTACTTGCCATGCAAGTATAAGGACCTGAGCACCCACTTTAAACAAGGAAAAGACAGACCA
This sequence comes from Pachyuromys duprasi, assembly GCA_028658305.1. Classification (NCBI taxonomy): domain Eukaryota; kingdom Metazoa; phylum Chordata; class Mammalia; order Rodentia; family Muridae; genus Pachyuromys; species Pachyuromys duprasi. Next base: position 16,843,232 of record CM053758.1, read on the forward strand.
GCATGGAGCACACACCTGTAACCTCACGGCTGGGAGGCAGAGGCAGGAGGAAACCTGGGGCTTCACAAGCTAATCCAGCTGAACTGGGAGCTCCAGGTCAGTGAGGGGCCTCTCTTGGAAAATAGGTGGAGATAGATTGAGGACACCTCATCTCTGGCTTCCAGACACACACGCGCGCACGCGCACACACACACACACACACACACACACACACACACACACACACGGTGTCCTTCTCCATAGACACACCCAGAAACACAAAGCCTTCCTTATCAAGGATGAACATTTAATGAACTGGCCCTCATCCCCACCAGTGCAAAGCAAGGCATTCTCTTGTGAAGTAATAAAACAACCCTTTTATGCCCTTTGTGGAAACTTAGTTGTATTTTTTTTTTCCTCTGACACACTAGAATAACCTTGAGAATGGAAACTGACAGAACCTTGGGGCGGGAGAAGAGGGCCAGCAGTTATCAGCATGTGTTGTACTTTTGGAAGACCCAGGTTCAAGTTCCCAGCACCCACATCAGAGTCTCACAATCCTGTAAGTCCAGTCCAAGGGGATCCAACACCCTCTCTGGCCTCAGAGGGCACCTGCATGTGTGTGTGTCGCACACACAGACAAGCAGGCACACGCATACACTTAAATACAAATAAATACAAATTTAAAATTATGCAACTTGAATTTGGAGATTCTGATCAAATGGGTCTGGAAGGTGCTGTGGTTCCAGTATGCAGTTAGAGCTGAGACTCCCTGCCTCTCTCTGATGGCGGCACTATTTAATTTTGGAATGCAGTCCCCTGGTAAGTATGGGGGGAGGAGGTGGCGACTGAGTCAGAGGGACTTGCAGGAGGCATGGAGGACAGCAATGGAAGGCCTAGAGGGTCTGTGCAGACAGGCAGGGTGGGCTGTCCTGCTTATTGCTCTGGCCTATGAAGTAGGAACTTCTGTCAATACTCAGAAAATGTGGAAGAGGCATTGAGGGACACATAGATTTCTCCGGATTAATGATCTCACCTTTCACCTTTCATTCACCTTTACCTAGAGGTCCTACTCCCTAGTCTCCTTTCAGATGAGTGGTGTCACCTGAGTGCACAAATGTTGGCCAACAGGACGTAAGAGGAAGTTCTCTGCGCAGCTTCTGGACTCTGTCTTTAAGAGAGAAGCAGTTTGCACACTACCTTCTCTCTTCCCCGGTTCTTGATGCCTGGACAACCTACCTAGAGCGGCAATGGGGGCACCTGTCAGGGGGTGGGCAGAACAGAGGAGAAAAACTAAAGCTAGTTATTTGGTTTAAGTTAGCACATCACCGGCCGCTTTGGAGCACAGCCTGTGCCCTGTCTCCTCTGTGCTTCAGTTGGTGATGATTTTGTCACCTTCCAGAATTTGGGGAAGAGGACAGGGAGGGAGGTGGGGGTTGGGGGGGGGAGAGGAACGAATAAGAGAAATTTAGGCTGTTTACTAATTTTGTAACCAGGTCATGCCCCCTTCTCCTCCACTGTCAAATATCTCTGAAGTCCTTCATTACTTTCTTTTACTCCACTGTGACCAAATTACCAGATGGAAACAACTGACAGAGCGGTTTGTTTTGGTTCACGATTTTTAGACAGATACCTGCTCTCCATAGTGAGGAAAGCATGGAGGAGCTCACAGTGCAGGAGCCCGTGGTAGAGGTACCTCATGTGGAATAGGAACCAGGAGTAGATATGGCCATGAAAGGTCCTCTCATAGTGACCGACTTCCATGCGGTCCCACTAGTTGGGATGTTCAGCCTGCTCTGATAGGATGTCAGCTTCAGAGTTCACACACTAGAATCATGCAACCGAATTATAAAAAATAAACCGGAGAAGACTCATGAATTCATGATTGGTGAATCGTGTTGGGTTATATTCATAGCTATCTGGGGATGCTCTGTGGTCTCTGGGCCACAGGTTGGGAACCCTTCCCTGTGGCACCTGTGATTTAAGACATTTTTCATGGCTGTAGCTTTGCACCTTCTGCTGGCTTTAGGGTACCTGTGGGATTTTTTTTTCTCTTTGGCTCAAGCTCTCAGTGTGTCCCAGAGCAGTGACACTGGATGTGAGTCCTTGACTCCTTTAACCTTCTGGTGTTAGGGGTCGATGACCTGCAGCCCTTCCAGGCCCAACTCTTGTGGCCAGAACTCAGAAATACAGTGCCGGTAACAGCCTTCATTTTCCTATAGATTCTGCCTAGCTACCCAGTATTTCCACCAGAGTTTCTTATTCATTCAACAGGTATTTATGGAACACTCCCTGTATGCTGGACACTGAGGATATGGTAAAGGATATGAGATATGGCCAGACAGACATGCTATTTGCTTTTACGTAGCTGCTCTCATTTCCTTTCTGTTGTCACAATAAAACAGTCGGACCAAGAGCAGGGGGAGGGGGGGAAGATTTATCTAGCTTAACACACTGGCTGGCTTCTTGCTTAGCTTGTTTTCTTTATAGCCCGTGACCAGCTGCCCACAGTTAGGCTAGGCCCTCCTACATCACTTGGCAATCAAGACACACTCACAGGCCAGGCTAATCTGGGCAAGCCCTCACTTGAGACTCCCTTCTCAGGTGACTCTGGGCTGTATCAAATTGACAGTCAGAACTAGCTAGGATTGTAGCTTACAGTCAAGTGGAGACAAAGATACAAGTTAGGGAGCCACCTTGACCCACACAACTAACGGAGACATATTTTGATGTTTCTAACTTGTTTAGGTTTATTTGGGAAAAAAATGAGTGGCAGCTATCAGTAACTATTCTCTGTGTAATGGCTCTAACGTCATTTTCATTCTTAGGTTTGACTTTCTAGCCTGATGGAACTAGAAAGAAATAAGCTGGAGAAAAGGTTACACAGGCCACACGATGACTTTCATCTCTCTTGGTCTCACAATCCATCAGTATGAAGGAGTACCAGTGACGCGAATTTTCGGTGACTGGCATTAACCTCTTTTGACCTTATTTTTGTGAAAACTTTGCTGACATGTGACATTCACTAGTGTAGAAATAGGGACTCCCATGAATCCTGAGAATGAGGAACACCCTCTGAAACCAAGTCCTTAGAACCAACCAGGCAAAAGAAAGAATCTGTATTAAAAATGACAATGTATGATAGGAGACTACATCAAAGGATTGGATATTTATGTAAAAGAAATACGTCAGATATTTATGTAAAAGAAATACATCATGAAGTAGATGGAGAAGAAATAACCAAAACCAAAAGAGAGAGAAAAAAAAGTACTGATCAGAAGACTTAAGTTTTTGGGTCAAAAAGTGTTCTTTCCCTCATGTTTGGGATTCCTAGACAGAAAACCTGCAGTTCTGTGTGGACATCCTGTGTAGACTGCTCTAAGTTCTAAATACACAATTAAACCAGGTGTGAGCATTAGAGTTAGGCAACCACTGTTGGTGTTTGAGTCTGCAGTGGTTGACACAAGCATTTACTTAGACAAGTGGAGCATGGCCTATGATCCCAGAATGTAGATGTTGGAAGCAGGAACATCTCAGGCTTGAGGCCAGCATGAGGTATACACCAAGACCCTGCATCAAAAATAAAATGAGGGACTAGGCATTTGTCTTAGTTGGTGGAGTACGTGCCTAGCAGGCATGATGCCCTGGATTTAGTTCCCAGAACTGCATAAACTGATGGTTTATATAAGTGCTCATAACTCCTGTACTTGGGAAAAGTAGGGGGATCAGAAAACCAAGGTCATCTATAATTATGTAGTGACTGTGAGGCCAGCCTGGGCTATGTGAGACTCTGCCTCAAAGACTAAACCATAGCAAACCAAACTCAATTAGGTAACATGGACAGTTAAAAGAACAAGTGAGGGTGTGGTACTGCATTGCTCCCAGCAATGCTGAATACCAAAGGCTCAGAGTTTTAAGGGGGAAGATAATGACCATAAGCTGGATATCTTTCAAACTGTTGTTGTGGGTTTTTTTTTAATATATAAAGAGACAAATGCTCTCAGACACTCAAGAGCAAATGTCACCTACATATAAGTAGCTTCTTTGAGGCAACTTTTTAAGAAGACCAAAACAAAACAGGGAAGTTAGCATTCAGGAATTTGTGGTTTCAGCCATATCTATAGACATTACTGGATTAAACAACCCAATAAGAGCAAAACAACTCTTACAGGCTGGATTGGGAAACACATGGCACTGTATGCTGTTGACAGGAGATGCACTTTGGACCCAAAGATGTAAGGTGGAAGTCATCAGAAGGGAGAAATATAAGAAGAAAGCTGGAGGGACAAGATTAACAGATTTTCCATAGACTTTCAAATAAAAAACAGAGTCTGGGAGACATGGCGTTGAAAGGACTGAGCCCACTGGAAGGTATGTCAATCATGTATTCATCTGTCCACACAACCCCCAAATGCACGAAACAAACATGGACCAAACTGAGAACGAAATAGGTACCTGTCTCTTAAAAAGTTTTATTTTGATTGCCAAGAGTTGTGCTTTCTCCCCTCTTCTCCCTCCCCGGGGTCCAGTGTGACATTTTAGTATAGGTAGGCATTGTGTACTACTCAAATAAGGGTAATAAGGACAATACCCCACTTCCTGTGATGGATGGAACAAGTAGATAGAAGATCAATATGGAAACTGAAGTCTGACCACACTGTAGATCTAGATCGCTAGATTTGGAACTAATCTTTTGGAGTTAGACTCTAGCAGTAAGCTATGAAACACTTGACCCAGCAAGAGCAGGGTATACATTCTTTGATTCACACAGGGCTGTTTTCTAGTGGAGATTGAAAGCATCTCTTAAAGCAAACCATAGTGCATTTACAGGGATTGTACTCGTGGGATATACTCTCATCATAATGGGGTGATTAGAAGTGGCTAATACGTCTCCCTCTGATGGGGGAGCAGCCTTGCCAGGCCACAGAGGAGGACAATGCAGTCAGTTCTGATGAGACCAGATAAGCTAGGATCAGATGGTAGGGGAGGAGGACCTCCCCTATCATTGGAATGGGGGAGGGGCATAGGAGAAGAAGAGGGAGGGAGGATAGGATTGGCAGGGGAGGGAAAGGGGACTATAGTTTGGATACAAAGTGAATAAACTGTAATTAATATAAAAATAAAAATTTAATAAAAAAGAACTGGGTAATACTGGGGTGAGTTGGTACACAGCTATCATCTCTGAACCCCTGAAAGACAAGATAGGATACAACTTCAAGGACAGCATAGCTGTGTTAGTGAGACCCTGGTCCAAATCAACCAACCAACCAAATCAATCAATCAATCAACCAACCAACCAATCAATCAATCATTCTAGCTGGTGAGTGGGTGGTTTAACAGGTGAAAGTTTTTACTTTGAAGCCAGTTTGATCCTGGTGACCCATATGGTAGAAGGAGAGAACTGACTCCTGAAGTTGTCTTCTGACCTTCACAGACATGCCATGGCCTGTGTACATCCCCTGCCCCCAACCAAATGTAATTAAAAAAAAAATTAAATCACTAACAGAAATTTGGAAAATTCACAAATATGTAGGGATTAAATAGAACACCCTTCGACTACAAATAAACACATAATAAGAAATGAGGAACTTGAACAGCTTTGCAATCAGTGAAAAGTTGGTGCAACATACAAAATGTATAAAATGTAGATGAGACAGAAAACTCTGTCCACGACACCATGTTTTAAAAAGAAGAAAGCTGTACGTGGTGGTTCACATCTTCATCCTAGCATTTAGGAGACCAAGGCAGTAGGGTTGCTGTAGGTTAGAGTGAGAACCTGTCTCAAATTAGCATCATCATGAACAACAACAAAAACAACAATCAAATATAAGTACAAGAACTGAAACAGAAAGACTCTGTGTCAAAATCATGATCTTTCATCCAAGATATGGAGAAAAGATCATACTAAGTTGAAAGCAAGCAAAGTTGAACAGTGGAAACTAATGAAGTAGAGAATGGGAAACAATGAAGATCAACAGACCTAAAAGGTGGCAAAAGCTCAACTAACTGTTGAAGTTGTAGTTAGGCAGACCCAGAGAGAAGGCGTTAGTGATCACCGAGGGCTGTCACAGGGAGAGGATGTGTTTCTAATGGATGCAGTTTAGTTTTTCTTTTTAAGAATTTATTTTTAATTAGGTGTGTCCATGTGCATGTGCTAATATGTTAGTGCAAAAGTCTGAAGAGGCCAGAAGAGGTTGTCAGAACCCATGGAATTGGAGTTATAGGTGGTTGTGAGCTGCCATGTGGGTGATGCCAACCAACTTCAGGTTGGACCCATCTCTCCATCCTCAAGACACAAGCTTTCTTGTTAGCAATGAAAACACCCAAAGCTAGAGTGTAGTGGTGTACTGGTCACTTTTATGTCAACTTGACACAAGCTGGAGTCATCAGAGAGTTGGGAGCCTCAACTGAGAAAATGTCTTCATAATGTGGGGCTATAGACAAGCCTGTAGGACATGTTCTTAATTAGTGATTAATGGGGACGAGTGTCCAGCCCATTTATGGGTGGTGACATCCCTGGGCAAGTGTCCTGGGTTCTATACGACAGCAGGCTGTGCAAGCAATGAGGAGCAGGCCAGTAAGCAGCACCCCTCCATGGCCTTTGAATCAGCTCCTGCCTTCAGGTTCCTGCTCTGATAGAGTTTCTGTCCTGGCTTCCTTTGGTGGTAAACTGTGATGTTGAAGTTTAATCTGAATAAACCATTTCCTCCCAAAGTTGTTCTGATCATGGTGTTTCATCACGGTAATAGGAACCCTAACTGAAACAAGTGGGTACCACCACGGTAGGGCATCGCTGTGACAGACACATGGTCACGTGCTCTGGGTAGGATTGTGGAAGGACTTTGGGACTTTTGGGCTGGAAGAGCCCTAAAGTGTTGAGAGCTCAGATGGATGCTCTTTAGGAGCTTGGAAAATAAGAATGCTGAATGCAACACGGAGGCCTGGCTTGGAAAGTTTCAGAGGGGTGTTTAAAGACTCTATCAGGGAGATTTGCTACTTCGAATTAAGATTCTGTTGTTTTGGTCAGCTGGGGCTGAAGAGCCAGTCATGATTAACAAGAGACCAGCACAGCACCATTGAAATGAAGCCTCTGCCTTACTGGGAGAATTGATGCTCGGTAGCTGGAACTAAGAAAGTGCCAGCGACTAAGGGACCAGTTTCACTGGATGAAATCTTCTGGGAGGTGTCTCCTCAGGGTCAGCACACAGAAGCTGTGTTCCAGATGTGGCTAATGTTGTGCCTTGCACTGTTGGCTCAGCTTGGTAGTGTAAGAGTCACCCAGGGGGCACTGCTTTCAAAGGCACGAAGGGGTCATGGAGAGCAGCTGAGGCTTGCCACTGTGAGAGGCCCGTTGGTTAAAGGCGCAGCTTCAGTGGCAGTTGAAGGCCCAGGACTGAAGGGGTCATGCAGAGAAGTTGAGGCTTGGCACCATGACAAGAGCCTAGGAGAGGCTTTTGGTGAAAGTGGAGCCCAGTTTCAGCAGAAGACCCCAGTATTTTGGAGAAGTCAGTGCTGTGGGGTGACCACCAAGAAGAGCAGCAGCAGGGGTGTGGAACCAGTCAGAGCCCGAGAGACAAGCAGCTCGCAGAGGGGGGTGGAGGAGTGCAGACAATCCCGAGCCAGTCGCAAACACTGGGCGTCGAGTGATTTGGACTGTTGGCATTTGGTTTGGTTTGGGGGTGATTGTGACTGTTCTCTCGGTTTCCCCTCTTAAAGCAAGGATGTAGCTAATTTACTTTTGATTTTATAGGGGCCCACAGTTGAGAGACTGAATTGTTAAAGAAATGGTGGATTTTTAAAAGAGACTCTGGTTTTTAAAAAGACTGAATGGTAAAGTGTTTGGATTTGTAAGACTGTGGGGTCTTGTTAAGTTTGTAAAATGTTTTACATTGTGATATTGATATTCATGTGTCATCTTGGGAGTGAACAAGAAGGAAAAGGTTGTGGCTAAACAGTGATGTTTTTGTGTGTCAAGTCCACAAGGCGTCAGCTGTATGGGCTGGTTTTATGTCAACTTGACGCAAGCTAGAGTCATCGGAGAGGAGGGAGGCTCAACTGAGACAATGCTTCCATAAGACCAGGCCGTGGGAAAGCTTGTAGAGCATTCTCTTAATTGGTGATTGATGGGGGAGGGCCCAGCCCACTGAGTGTGGTGACACCCCTGGGCTGGTGGTCCTGGGTTCTATAAGAAAGCAGGCTGAGCAAGCCATGGGGAGCAAGCCAGTAAGCAGCACCCTCCACGGTCTCTGCATCAGCTCCTGCCTCCAGGTTCCTGCCCTGCGTCGGCTCCTGTGCTGACTTCCTTTGATGGTGAACAGTGACACAGAAGCACACGCTGAGTAACCCTTTTCCTCCTCGGGTTTCTTTGGTCATGGTGTCTCATCACTGCAGCAGCTGCCCCAGCTGAAACAAGTGGCATCGTCACAACTTTGTGACCGTTCTAAAAACCATACACATAAACTGCACATAAACTGTACACTTTAAGTGGGTGAATTATATGATGTGCAAATTGCATCTTGATTGTTTAAAAGTATTTAAAAAGCATAAGGTATAACACAAAAAGGTGGCTGAAATAGTGTTGGTATGGATACAAGTTTTATGAAATACGTTTTTCCAAAAAAATACATTTTGTAATGAAAATAAATGACATGTTTTTATAGAAATTTTCATATATAAATAAAAAGTGCCATGAATAATTATTTGCCAGTCACCTGGCTCAACAACTGTCACACTTGTTTCATATTTTAGATGCAGCCGTGGAAAGCTGGGAACATATATACTCTGCTCTGTGGCTACAGGCGTGTATTTAGCATTCTCTTCAGTCACCCACAGGATACATTCGAAGGATTGTTATTCACTGAAGATGGGAACTATATGTCTTGTTTATACACTGACTTCTTTCATCAGGCAGAAATGCTTTCAGATGAAAGCAAGAAGCCCAGCCACCGTGCTCTGTGCAAACACGAGTTTAGTTTTTCTTCATATTAGAATCTGGGGGCAGACGCTTTTGGCATTGGTTTTGAAACACAGCAGGTCAATAGTTGAAATTTTCTCTTGGCTTTCTCCCCATAGGGAGACAAAGCAGCCTTAATATCAGAAGAGTGAAGTATCCCCAGGAGCCCCAATCATTTCCATTTATCAGAAACATTTTAAAGTGACACTTTATTTATTTTGTGTAGGGGTATGGGAACACATGGCTTACAGTGCATGTGTGAAGGTCAGAGGAAAGCTTGTAGGAGTCAGGTCTTCCACTGTAGGGAGCCTGGGGATCAAGCTCAGGTTGTCAGGCTTGGTGGTAAGTATTAGCCACTGAGGTGCTATCCGGTTCCACTCATACATGAGTCTCATCGGCCACTTCCAGGTGGGAATAAGGGCCTGGATAGAGTGATCACAGCACTGTCAGAGGCCCTGGAAGCAGTAGGAGGCATCTCCACAGTCCTGCAGAAACATCTGCTGAGCACAAAGACTCACAGAACCTTCTTTCCCAGGAAAAGTCCTCTGTGCTCTCCTGAGCTGACACATTGGAGTGCTCTTTGATCAATGACATGGATATAGAAGTGGCTTTAAGTGTCAGGCTTTTTGTTCTCTCACTCAGGGGTGTGAGCTAGGCAGACCTCCTGTCAGCTCCAATCTCTGGGTGACTGATGGGAACCTCTGTCTCACCCTCCATGAACATGAGACACGATCAGCACTAACATTTGTTATTTAAGCTACTGTCGTCTTTTAAGTTGGTTGTTACTGCAGCTGTACTTGCCCTATTCTGACCAATACAGTATCTGTACCAGTTTAGGGGGAAATCCATAACAATTTTCCCAATCAAGAATTTTTATAAATCCCCACTCCTGTCCCTAAGGTTCAGGGAACAGTTCAGAAAAGGGGCTGGAGGGCTGGAGAGATGGCTCAGCCATTAAAGGCTAAGCTCTTATATTTTCTTAAATATAAGAAAAGGGATTGGAAAGATTATAAGAGGCAGAGGATCAGATAATTTGCTGTGAGACTGTGTCTCCTGGTAATGCCAGGAGCTACACCCATAACATCTCATTAACATGACTGCCCAGACATGATCTGAACAAGGACAATAGACATGCCAGAGTGGATGGGGTGAAGCCTAGCCTCAACCCAATGAAAAGAACTACAGGAAATGGAGAAATGCTGAGAATGGGAGAAATAGTCTTCCCCAGGGAAGAGCACACCGATTGGTTATCTGATACTTAATGGTCAGCCCTGAGAACATACAAATGAGTAACGTTATAGAAACCAAGCAGGTCACATTTAGGATATATGCATATATAGCATAACAATTAATGAAAAAAGAGGCCATGAATTTGAAAGAGAACAAGATATGATATATGGGAGGTTTTAGAGGAAGGGAAGGGAAGGGAGAAATGATGTAATTACACTACAATTTTAAAAACAAAAGTTCAGAGAAAGGATGCATAAATGTTACTTCTGATCACAATGATAACAAGAGCATAGATAAAGATAGATGATAGCTGCTTGGAAATTAAATAACATAAATAAATTAAATAAATAGCTTTTTATTAAAGTGGAAATCAATACTTCTATCGTAGACTATTTAGATATTTAAGACAGTGGGACCCTGTATAATTTATATGTATGATTTTTTTAGCAAAGATTATTTTTATTTTTAGTAAAACTCTATAATCTAAAGCTGATGTTACTAAAATAAACATGCTTACACATTTAAAAATGGAAAATAATTGAATTAAGAAGTCAAAATAAGTAGAAAATGAACAGCAGAATAAAAGTACAGAGGGAGGAAGCAATTAATGCAGATAAGAGTTGCACATTAATCATGAAGCAAAAAGCCAGCGGGATTGATTAATCAAATCAAGAAGCAGAACTTTAAATCAATAAAATAAAATAGATGCGTCTCTGGAAAGTTTAACTCCTCCACCATGGGGGAGAAAGCATAGAGGTTCAATATAAGACACGAGAAGAGGGCAGTGTAAATTGCCATGCTTCTAGTGGGTGGATTGACGCAACCGTCAAGAGATAAAATGTGCGTACCTTGAAAATCTGATGAATAAATAAACGTTAGAATCAAGTGAAGCTCTCGAATGTGAAGGCTAGTGAAAAAAAGTAAACACTTCCCTGTGAGAAGTTTGGATGACTGAGAAGGTACAGGGTGGATGGTCTGCAGTGGACCTTGCTGGAGGGTGCTTCTAGCTCATTCTGGCCAGCAGATGAACCATCTGACCTTGCCCAATTGATGCTTTACTCCATCCAACTCCTCTCCCTGATTCCTCTCAGATCCACACCTCCCCACTCCACACATGTTCCCAAGTTTGTGTCCTCTATTTTAAAAAAATAAAATAACCCACCAAGTCCAGGTTGTGCTGTCTATAGACTGTCTATGGATGTGGGACCGTCTACTGCAGCAGAGAGGACCTACCATGGGGTTTCTGGGGGAAAAGTCACTAACAGTTTTACTCAACTGTGAACCCCATGAATTATAGTCATGGCCAGCATGGGAAGATATGTCCATGGGTGCAATCGTGGCACAAATGTTATGGTGCCAACCAGCTGCTTTCTGATTGGATTTATGACCTGTTCCACAGGAGGAAACACATGCCTCGTCATGTAAATCTGGCCAAGACAAATGGCTTGTGAGCTCACATGCCCCAGGGGTGAACCTACTAATGTTCTGATAAATGATATAATGTCAAACTGTCTTCTAAATTTATATCGCTGTACTCAGATTAGTGTAGTATATACATTATACTCAGTATAGTATGGTATGCTATGCTATGGTACTACCATATGGTATGGTATAGTGTAGGTTATATACTATACTCAGATAGCATAGTATAATCTATACCCACAGATTAGTGTAGCTCTCAGACCTCATCAGAGCTCTTTACTGCAACGAGTAATGGTTAATGCAGAAACTCGTAACGGGTTAAGGTGCAGAGAGTGGCGTGTCAGTGGAGCGCTCAGCTACAAATGGGACATCTAATACACACATGCACACACACACAGGCACACAGACACACACAGACACACACACACACACACACACACACACACAAACACACACATGCACTGAGGCTTAGGGACCATGGCGGAAGAGGAGGCGGAAAGACTGCAGGAATCAGAGGCTGGCAGGACCAGCCTGAAAAAGTGTCTTCTGGATATGACCTGCCCACAGCATTCATGAACTCACAGTACCTGTGGCTGCCTCCGTAAGACCCAAACAAGATCAAGACAGTCATCGTTCTAGCCTCGGGTAGGAGAGACACACAAGTCACCCCACCCTCAACCCCGCTGAGTTGCTGTGGATGGCTGATGGCTTCTGGGAGAGGGGGGAGTCAGTTTTCCTTAAAGGTGTGGCCTCTAGAAGGTAGATGCTGTTTTCAGTGAGTAATTAAGGGCACATTGACGGGTGGTGGTTGAGTGAAGGCCTGAAGGAGGTGAGTGAGGGATACATGCAGATTTCTGTGGAGAGATGTGTTCCAGGAAAACAGAGGAGGTGGGAAACCTTGGACAAAGTGTGGGAAGAACATTTGAGGCAGTAGTTAGAGATCAGAGAGATGAGGTCAGAGGGCAGGGTGGACGATACTCTCAGACAGAACCATGGCTGCTTGCTGGAAGACCTGGAAAAGGAGGGATGTGAGAGGCTGGAGCTGGAAACAGTCTGCGGAGCTCGGACAAATGCCAGAGGCCAGGGAGGGGGCTTCCTCAGTGAACTGAGCGAAAGGCAATGACCATGAGGAGGTGACAGAAATGGCCATAACCGGGGAGACTGAAGGTCATGCTACAGAGAGGGGCTTGGAGAGAAAGAGAGGGGCTTGGAGAGAGAGAGGGACCAGACTCCATCACTGCTCTGGGTTTTAGATGTTGTCTTGCGGTAGAGCCTAAGCTGGGCTCAGACTCATGGTCTCCCTGCCTCACCCTCCCAAGTGCTGGGACTATATGCAGGTGCCACTTCACATCCAGTTAGCTTTTAATTTAGCTTTAAGGACTCAGCCGTATTCTTTTTTTATATTTTTTCACTTTTATTTTATATTAATTACAGGTTATGTACTTTGTATCCCAGCTGTAGTCCCGTCCCACATTCCCTCCCTATCTCCCCTTCCCTCCCTCATCTCCTCCCTGCCCCTTTCCAAGTCCACTGATAGGGAAGGACCTCCTCCTCTTCCATCTAACTCTAGCTTATTAGGTCTCTTCAGGAAAGGCTGCAATGTCCTCTTCTGTGGCCTAGCAAGGCTGCTCCTCCTTTGAGGGGTGGGGAGGCCAAAGAGCTAGCCATTGAGTTCATGTCCAAAATAGTATACCCACTTGGGTATTGAGCTACCATTTGCTACATACAAGCAGGGGTTCTAGGATATAACCATACATGGTCCTTGGTTGGAGAGACCCCTGTGCCCTGATATATTTGGACCTTGTGGAGCTCCTGACCTCTCCAGGTCATATTAACTCCCCCTTCTTTCATATGATTCCCTGTACTCTGCCAAAGGGTTGGTTATGATTCTTAATCTTTGCTTTGATACCCTGCTAGGAAGAGTCTTTCCGAGGCCCTCTGTGGTAGGCTCTTGTCCTGCTACTTGTTTTCTCCTACATCCAATGTCCATCCCATTTGACTTTCTAAGTGAGGATTAATCCTCTTACCCCAGGTCCTCTTTCTTATCTTCTTTAGGTGTACAGATTTCAGTATGTTTATCCTATCTTTTTTTTAATTAATTTATTTTTATCTCAATCTGTTTATCCTATCTTATAGGTCTATATAAGTGAGTATATACCATGTGCTTCTTTCTACTTTAGCCGTATTCTTGTTAGCTATGTGTCTCTGGATGAGTATGTGCACCAACGTGCAGGTGCCCTCGGAGACCAGAGGTGTCACACCTTCTTGGAGCTAAAGTTACAGGCAGTGGTGAGCCACTCAGTGTGGGTGCTGAGAACCTAACTCAGGTCCTGTGGAAGAGCAACACACATTCTTAACTGCTGAGCTATCTCTCCAGACCCTAAAATAGCTTTAAGCACTGAGAACCCGCACCTTCGATAAGACAATTAAAAGGCAGCGTCATAGTAGGTCATGGTTAAACCCCTCCTTCTCCAAGGTCCTGTGTGAAGCCATCTCTCAAAGCTTTTTCTCGACACCACTCCAGTGGTTCTGCCTCTGGGCTTGATCCAAAGTGAAAAGGACTACAGCAGGAAGGAAGCCCAGGCTCATCCATATCCTGCCTACGTCCCTTTCCTCACTCTCCTCAGCAACAGCTACAAAACATCACTGTGTAACCTACTCAGTGAAAAGCAATACTTCATCAAGGCTGAGAGAATCAGGCAAGCAAGCAACTAAATTGTGACTGAGAATGCAATGAGCCATTTAGCCTGCAGTCCAGTAAGGAACCATTATATAGGACTCATAAAAACAGACACGTAAGGAGTGTGCTTTTGCACTGAACTGAAGACCTGGATCTATGATGATCCAAAGGTGGTTTGACTGTGGTGGATGAAGGCTCTCAGTCGCAAGAAGGCTCAGCTCAGACCAGAAGGAAGGAGGTGGAGGGAGGGGCATCCATCAGCCAGATGAGCAAAATAAGACGGAGCTCCGACAGGAGGCTATTGACTAAACTGGTTTGGACAAGAGTGACAAGGAACTGCGGGTGTTATTTATTTATTTGTTTTGTGTTTTATTTTTATTTTATTTTTTATGTCTAAGAGCCAACAGGAGACTTCTGCCTGGGAGGGAAAAGCAGCTTAAATGAAACTTTGGAATGTCTTGTGAGATGCTGGATTATAGAATAAATATGTCTAGTAAAATCCCCTGCTGGCTCAGCTTTGAGGATTTGGAAATAACTTCAGACTCTTTCAGGACGGCATTGCCTGGCTGCAATGGTTTAAATGCCTGCCGGAGCACTGTAGTCACATACAGGGCTCAGGGATGAAGATACCATCCTTTTCCTAAATCACTGTAGCCCGGTTCCCATCCAGGTTCCTGGGGATTCACAGGTCCCTCTTCCTTTACTCCCTCTTGGCATCTCCATCTTCTCCTGCTCTCTGGAGCGTCATTGTAACCAAGAAGAGTGGCACACACCAAACACCTGTACTCTCTTCACTGAAGCGTCTGAGGCGGGAAGATTGTGATTTTGAGCCTGTCTGCCTATAGCAAGATCCTGTCTTGAAAACAAAACAAAACAAACAAACCAAACACAAAACCAGCCAGCTGGACATGGAATGGGCAGTGTCACAGGGTGGGGTCTGGACATAGTCCCACCGTAAGCAGGTCTTTGGAGTTTCAAGGATCAGAAACCCCAACTCAGTCTGGATTGAGCAAAGTGAAAATCATGAGGTTTATGCACTAGAAAAGCCCCAGCTGGATTTACTGCAAGGTACAGCTAGATGGAGGTGATGCAATGTTATGCAGAAAAACCTGTCACATCCACCCTCCTCTCTGCTTCCTTCTGTGTTGTTGATGATAAAATGGTGTTGGGCTATATAATGTTTATTATTAGCCCTATAATGATTGTGGTGGTATTATTAACCTGTTAACATAATTAATAAGACATAGACATCTGTTAAATTTTATAATTGTCTTATTTATCTTGGGCTGGGCAGATATTTTTCCTATGTCATCTCAATAACCTCATCATCCAGTTCCTGTCCCCTATCTAATGCCATCTGTCTTAACCATCCTTATCTGGGCCACTTTTCATCCATAATCTTATAAATATTTGTTTGTATTCTTCATTTGGGCCTTCCTAAGCCATTATTGGAGTCCTTCCTCCTGGCCCATATGGTTTCTTCTCCATGCTAACTCATTGTGGCATCCTCCTTTCTCCTCTTTTTCCCGTCCTCTGTCTCTTGTTTCCCATGATTCTCCTGTTTGCAAAGCCTTGGAATCCTTAGTCATGCCTACCAACACTTGTGTGTTGGCCTCACTCTCAGAGAATGCTCCCCTCTAGAGGTTCTGTGTGTCTATGCCATCCCATCAATGGTGGGATAGTCAAGAGGTTATTCTCTTTCCTACAGCTCTAGCCACACATAGCAAGGGTAAGGTGCACGTTCTTCATGCAATGATGGTAGCTAGAGAGGTAGACTGTATGGATTGACAGACAGGACTGTGTGCTAATCCTTGATCTGCAGGTGGTATTAACCCCTACACAGAAGACAGGACTATGAGCGGTAGAGAGGTGACTTTTTAAAATTTATTTTTAATTCATATATTCTTTTTACATCCCCTCTCGGTTGTAGGCCCCTCCCTCCTCTCCTCCCAGTTTCTCCCTTCCATCCTCTTCCCTCATACCCTCTCCCGGTCTCCTCAGAAAGGGAAACAACCCCCCAACCCACCCCAAAACATCAAGTTGTTCCACTAAGGCCAGGCAAGGCAGCCCCTTTAGGGGGATGTGCTCAAATACATGCAACTTAGTCCATGTCATAGACAGCACCTGGTCAAATTATGAGGGAACCCATATGGAGATCAAACTGTCCATTGGC
This sequence comes from Pachyuromys duprasi, assembly GCA_028658305.1. Taxonomy (NCBI): domain Eukaryota; kingdom Metazoa; phylum Chordata; class Mammalia; order Rodentia; family Muridae; genus Pachyuromys; species Pachyuromys duprasi. The sequence continues at coordinate 16,859,669 of CM053758.1, forward strand.
TACATATGTGTAGGGACTTAGGTCCAGCTCATGCATGGAGAGGTGACCTTTCAAGGGAACTCAAGTGCTGAGACCAAAGTGTGGTGCTTTTGGTGAAAGTCACAGCACCCCATTCCAGCTTCCTGATCTTCATGGCCATGACCAAAGGTTTATAAAACCCTTTGGATTGAGACACACAGCTTATTGGTGCTGTTCTGCTATAAAGGCTGTGGTCCGAAGGTGGAACCATCCTGGACAGAGCCAGGTAATACAGAGCCTTCCTAGCAATTCCAATATCATTCAAACTCTGCCTGTCACATTGAGTCCAGTGAGGAAGCAGGCGAGTGCTGGTACTCAGCTTTCTCTCGTTCGTTCCTTCCTTCTTTCTTTCTTTCTTTCTTTCTTTCTTTCTTTCTTTCTTTCTTTCTTTCTTTCTTTCTTTCCTTTCTCTCTCTCTCTTTCCTTTCCCTTCCTTCCTTCCTTCCTTCCTTCTTTCCTTCCTTCCTTCCTTCCTTTTTCTTTTTCTTTTTTAAATTCACTCCAGGTGCCCAGCCCATAGGACAGAGCCACTCTCTTTAGGGAGTATTTTACAAACATGCCCAGCTGTTTGTCTCTTAGATAATCTGAGTCCTGCCAACTTGAAAATTAAAGTTAACAGTTATAATCTCCATATCCTTCACAAGAGGGAATAATCAAAGAGGGAGGAGGGTGGCCTACCTTTAGTGTAGGACTTTGGACCCCCATAGGTTCAAATATTAGATATCCTGTATATGATTCTTAACAAAATTGAAGTTATGAAGTAGCAATGAGATAATTTTATGGTTGGGGGTCACCACAACATGAGGAACTGTATCAAAGGGTCACAGCATTAGGAAGGTTGAGAGCCACTGTTCTAGAATGAGCCAAAAAATTTAGATTTGAGGGGAAGCCCTTTCAACAAAGAGTCAGTGGGTTTTTCCTGGGAACATCTTCTCTCTCCCAAGTCTCAGCAACAACCAGGAACCGCGTGTAACGTCAGGGCCCTGGAACCGGCTGAACTCATCATGGCCGCCATATTTGAGGTTAATCAAACTCATTTTGTGGGGTTTTATTTTTAATCAGCAAGCTCACTTTCATGTGGCTTCTCAGATGGCTGTCCATAGCAAGACTAGACAATTGTATTCCCCTGTCAATGGACATCTCAGAGCTATGGCTTAAGAACCAGCCTCAGCTTCATGTGAGTCCACCTCTGGAAAGTGAGCCCTTGTTCTAGGTACAAGAGAGACCTCAGCCTGGTCAGTGGGGGTGCTAGACTGAAGCCTTTGGGAGTTCGCCACAGCAAATGCCAGCTTCTAAAAGCACACTTGAATGTGGGACGGCTGCCTTTCTTAGAAATTTCCCAACCTGTGATCAGGTGGATCATGTGTGTACTTATGTGCCCACATGTCTGGGAACCAGGATCCAGGAGAGTGTGAAGGAGACAGAGTCACGAAGAACCTGGGAAACAGACTCTGGAGACCAACATCAAAGTACAGATCTATCTTTATTGCACAATAGCAAGCATTTTTATACAGCTTTTGGACCAGTGGAGAATCGACCCAGACTCTGGGGTAGCCAACCATCCCGCTGTCACTATGGGGAGGTGCAGGGCCTGCGAGCACCTGGGGGGACTTCTGTGCAGATGGTGGAAGCAGCCACTGCCTTTATCTGGGCCCATTCTGAGAGTCTACTGGTTTGCTAGGATCCTCTGTTTTGAGTCACATGTGGACATGGGCACTCATACTATAGAGTGGATGGAAGCCTCCCTCACTGCCCTCTGGACTCTACCCAGGGCCCACAGCACCCACACACATGGACATGTCTACGTCAGTACATGTCCATGTGTGGGGGAATGAATGTAGAGGGCAGAGGGCAGGTTTGTTATTTGACACAGGGTCTCCTATTGTTCTGGCACTCACGAAGTCGTCTGGGTCCTCCTCTCTGCCTCCCCAGCACTGCAATAACAAGTACATACCAACAGGCCTGTTTCTGTTCTGTTTTGTTCTTACTGTGTTATTTAAAAACAAAACAACAACACTCTAATTAGTTATTCTTTTAATTGGCCTATAGTGATTATGCATGCTTATGAAGTGGCATGTTGGGGAGCACGTTGACTGGGTGACTGGGGACCACAGACATGGGGTTAGAGTGAGGTCAGAGATATGTCCAAAGCACAAAAACTGAAAATCTCATCCCGAGACTGGCAGGAACAGGACCGCTCCCTCGCTGTACCTGCCCGCCCCAGAGTGCACAGGCTGGCGACCCTCATCTCTCAAAGCAGTCTCAGGTATAGCCATGTAGCCAGCACCTGGATGCAAACAGAGCATCATCGGCACACCAGCCACAACCAATGGGGTACGTTCACCCCACAAGCCCCTCCCCACTCCCCAAGGTTCCTATAGTTCTTATTTATCATGGAATAAATGGACATAGCTGCTTCACTAACTAATGGGCACAAGCTGATTTACCAAAGATTGTCTTAAAGGTGCTGTTCCACTCAGCCGTGACACTTGAAGGGTTGTTTTGGAGTGGGCCTTCTCTCTCTCTGGACATTCACCACTGGATCCTCCGACCTGCCCACTCAGTGGCCTTGCCAACGGGATGGAGCTCCCATCGTTGATGGTCTGGCTATTAAAAATACCTGTGAAATGAACCAGTGGAACATCTCACACCAACCCACGGAGATCAGTGACTAGAGAGAGGTTGATTCTGGCCATTGTGGAAGCAGAGGTGCAGAGGTGCTAGGCAGCTTACTTAGGCTGTACAGAGGACAAGTAACTGAACCAGAACTGGCAACCTGGTGAGTCTGTGGCAACAGCTGGGTTCTTTCCTGCCTCGAGCCCATCTCTATTGGGAGTACAGAGTTGTCCACTGTTTTGCCGTGGGCCAGTGTTGTTCAACAGTGCTCATAAAACTGTGCTTTAGAGAAGCCTAAGGTGTCTTCAGAATGTCTGAGCCTCCAAGCAGCAAACACCACTGTGAAAGAAGTGTGTAGGGGCTGCCCTGGGAATGGAGGAAAAGAAGTCACGAGGAACACAGGTGACTGTCCTGTGTGTTAGGGTGTTTTTTTCCCCCAACTTGCTGGGAAGAGGGAACCTCAGTGGAGAAAATGATTTCATCAGATTGGCCTGTAGGCAAGTCTGTGAGGGCATGTTCTTAATAACTGATGTGGGAGGCCCAGCCCACTGTGGGCAGGCTGTAAAAGCGAAAGCAAGCCATGGCAGTCTTCCTCCATGGCTTCTGCTTCAGTTGCTGTCTTGAGTTCCTGCCCTGACTTCTCTCCAAGTAATCAGGGCGTGTAAGTCAAACAAACACTTTCCTTCCCAAGGGACTTTTGGTCCTGGTGGTTAGCACAGTAACAGAAAGCAGAGTAAGCCAGTGACCATGAGATGGATGGCAACACCTTGATCTGAGACAGTTGTCACATGTGGAAAATTTCCCATCAGAAACACCACTTTGGATATGAAGTCCACACACCAATTTTTGTACATAGCAATAATTCAAAACAATTCTGGCAGCATTTTAATAGTAGACTTCATGTGAAAATTCATTTCTAGTGTGTGCATGTGTTTGTGTGTGTATGTGTTCGTGTGTGGTATGTGTGTGTTCATATATGGAGGCCAGAGGTTGGTGTCAGACATCTTCCTCAGCCTCTCTACCTAATTTTTCAAGACCAAGTCTTTCAATGAATCTGAAGCACATCACTTCTAGCTAGCCGGCATTCTCCAGTGAGCTGTTTGCTTTGGTAACAAGTGTGAGCTCCCACACCTGGCTTTTTATGTGATGCTGGGGAATCTGAACTCAGGTCCTTATTCTTAAACACTGAACATTACCCCCCAACACTCCCAGCTTCTCCAGGACCTGAAAATAATCTGTCTCCTTAAAATTCAAGACTTGGGTCTCCCCCCACAGATGGCCTCTGTTGATATCTGGAGTCTGGATCTTGGTCTCTCCTGTGTCCATGACCTACTGTTTTAGGGAACAAAGCAAATGGGATTTCCAGGGGACAGAGGTAGTTGGATCATCCCAGATCCCTTGGTCTAAGAGAGATCCCAGGTACTGGCTTGCAGAATGGCCAACCTGGGGCCCCAGGAGCCCCTATAACTTTTACATTCTGGGGTAGGGTAGAGCTTTATTTGTGGCACTGTGAGCCAGGTTAAGGGGAAGACACAGATTTGTCATGGATGATACCTCCCTGAGAGGAACAGTCCACATTAGAACTGCAGAATTACCCTACAGTCTCATGTGGTAGGTGTGTTGTGTTGTGTGTGTGTGTGTGTGTGTGTGTGTGTGTATGAGAGAGAGAGAGAGAGAGAGAGAGAGACAGAGAGACAGAGAGAGACAGAGAGACAGAGAGAGACAGAGAGAGACAGAGAGAGGCAGAGAGAGACAGAGAGAGACAGAGAGAGAACAACTTGTAGGAGTCAGTTATCGCCCAAGAAACAAACTCCAGTCATTGGGCTTATGCTGTCTCTCCCGCAGTGCCATTCACTAACCTATCACATAGCTATGTATCAGTATACCTGCTAGCAACCTCCCTTCCTCCAAAATCACTCATTCAGATTAACACTGAAAATTCAAATAAGAGCCATCTATCCTGATCACATGGTCTCAGAGACCTTTCTTCTTGTCCTTGCCAGCCATCTGAGTATATCTAGAACTCAAGTCCCCTTGCTGATTTCCTTTCTTTCCTGAGTCATGGCTTTGGCTTCTATGGAGTCATTCACACCTCATTTATCTCTGCAGCTCAATGCTGCAGAATTATTATTTTTTTAAAAAAAATTTAAATAAATTTAAATCATCTCAGAATACATTAGACCTCTTTTCCCTTGAGTTAGATATGTGTAGGGTTGGGAATACAGCGGGCACTTTAGAGTCATCTTTTATTCTTCTCTTAATTGAGCTGAGGGAGGATTGGTACCTGGCCTGGGGACCTCCCTGAGCTCTCACAGCTGGGCTCTTGGAGATCTACCTAGGCAGGAGGCCAGAGCAGAGCAAAAGTGTTTCTCTATTGGGGGTAAAAACTGGGCTTGTGAATAACCTCATCTGGGTGCTCCTGAGCCCACAGTGAAGGCCAAGCACTTTCTTAATTGGTAGTCCATCTGCCTTGTATCCTGACTCACAGGGACCCCATGCCACCAGCAATCAGCTTTGAATTTTGCGTCTGGTTTATGATTCATAGAGTAAAAGATCTGCTCTTGAAATACCCGGCTGGAGTAAGATCATAGAAAGTCTCTGGTCTCTGTGTCCTAAGGAGCAGGAGAGGCCAGAGGGTTACAGCAACACCAGGATTTACAGCAGCCACTACAGCATGTTTGTGTGAATTTGCACAATGCAGGTAGACCATTACCACACAGAGCATGGGACTCCGCCTCAGTACATTCAGCCTTGGGCTAGGGCCAGAGGCTTGGGGGAGGGAGCATGCAGTGTGTTTTAGCTTCCACTGGATGCCATGGTGATGGTCCACAGCCCAGAAACTTTCGGCATTTGGTGTCCAGTGGCAATTGTGCTATTCTGTCCAGGTTCTGGCTCTCACCCTCATGGGGGGAAAGAATGGCCAACTCTCTTTGTCATCCTTTGTCATGTTCTTGTCATGGCCCAACTGATCTGCTGTGGTGCTGGCTACATTTGGGAGATGAGAATGGGGTTAGAGATGCTCCAGTGGGAAAGAGTGCTCACTGTGCAACCATGAGGATTGAGCTCAAATCCCAGAACCCAGACAAAGTAACAACAACAACAACAGCAATAATAATAGCCAGGCCTGGCTGATAATGACTGTAACCCTAGCAGTTAGTGGTGGAGGCAGATCTGGATGCTTGCTGGTCAGCTAGCCCAGGTAGACCAAGAAGCTCCTGGTTCAGTGAGAGACTCTGTCTCAAGGGAACAAGATGAAGAGTGATAGAAGATATCCAACATCCTCCATACACCTTCAACATGGTGTATGTACTATTCACATTCATTTATGCACACACACACACACACACACACACACACAGAGAGAGAGAGAGAGAGAGAGAGAGAGAGAGAGATTGGTGCAAGAGAACATTGATTAGAAAGAGCTATTTTCCAAGGTAATAGGGCTCAAAGTAATGAGGCAGGGTGATTAGAGTTCAGTCTGACCATTCCAAAATTTGTGGTTGTTGAAAGTAGATTGTGCAGCTGGGTGCAGTGGCACACGCCTGTAATCCCAGCACTCAGGAAGGAAGAGACAGGTGAGTCTCTGTGAGTCGGAGGCCAGCCTGGTCTACAAAGTGAATTCAGGACAGTCAGAGCTACACAGAGAAACCTTGTCTTGAAAAATAAACAAAAGAAAGAGAAAGTAGATTACATTGAAAAGTCATTGGCGTGGGCTGAGTGGACACTTGTCCTTGTTGTCTGAGGTGTGTGAATGTGTGGGTATGTGAGGGGTGTGGGTATGTGAGGGGTGTGATGTGTGGATATGTGAGGTGTGTGAATGCGGGGCTATGTGAGGGGTGTGATGTGTGGGTATGTGAGGGGTGTGGGTATGTGAGGGGTGTGATGTGTGAGTATGTGAGGGGTGTGATGTGTGGGTATGTGAGGGGTGTGATGTGTGGGTATGTGAGGGGTGTGATGTGTGGGTATGTGAGGGGTGTGGGTATGTGAGGGGTGTGGGAATGTGAGGTGTGTGATGTGTGGGTATGTGAGGGGTGTGATGTGTGGGTATGGAGGACTATCGTTGGATAAATTCCCACTGCCTGTAGATTAGTGACCTGTGGCTGCTGCACTGTTGGCTCTGCTTCTTCCTCAACCCTGTGATAACATACTTAGTCCAAATCTAGGTACCAACTCTGTCAGGGTCAGTGATAAGTCTGTGCAAAAGACCACAAGCAAATGGGAGAGGCTGAGACAGCAGTTACACAACCACAGTATCTTTGGGTTTCACAGAACAAGTGCTGGAGACAAAGAGGGATGTCCGGGCTGGGCGGTGGGAGGGTCAGTGGTTTGGAAGCCCCAACATGAGGTTGTCTGTGGTGGTCTTGTTTTGTGCCCTGAGCAGATCACTCAACGCAGTGACACCTCACCAGGGTTTGTCTGGGACTTCCACAGCCATACCACTGTATGTCCCCTGTTCTGTAATGTCATTACCTTGTGCAAAATTCTCACCCTACGCATGACCCTCAAACTTGTGTGTCCTTAGAGACACCGTGCTTCACAGAAGAGAGGGCGGCTGGTGTTTTCTTCTTCCCCTTCCACTCTTTTCCAAATTATAGAGTTGGGCATCTCGAGTGTGGCAAACAATAACCAGACAGCAGCAGTGCCAAAGTGACTCATATCCATAAGAAAAGGGCGCTCAGTTTCCTGCTGAAAGGAAGGCAAATCAAAACACAGCATCATCTCCACCAGAACAAACGAGAACCCGGAAAATACTTAGTTTACACTGGAAAGGCTGGATGGAGGGTGTTGGGGTGGACGCAGCTCTTCGTCTCCTATGCTGGGAATGAGAGTCGATGCACCCTTTCAGCAGGTTCATTTTGCATACGTATTACTGTCTCGCTGTGTACATCATCCACTCTAGCAATTCTGTTTCTAAAAATGCGTTCTGGAGAAATCCTTGTGCAGGTCTATGAAGATGCATGTGAAAGACTGTTCAACATACATTCATTGTTAGTAAAAAAAAAATATATATGGACCTAATCTAGCAGCCTGGAGTGACCAGTTGGACAGTTGAGGTGATTCTCAACCCTTTGGCGGGGTGGGGGTCGAACCCCCCTTTTACAGGGGTCACCTGAGACCGTCTGCCTACCAGTTCTTTACATTATGATTCATAACTGTGGCAAAATGGTAGTTACACAGTAGCAACAGAAATAATTTCGCGGTTGGGAGTCACCACAACATGAGGATCTGTATGAAGGGGTCACGGAATTAGGGGAGAACCATTGTTCTAGGGTGGAGCCTATCAGCCAGGTCGACTGAAATGGAGCGGAGATCCAGCTCCCTTCTTTCTGTCACTGGCAGAAAGATGTTCTCACATTGTCCTGTGCTTCCCAAACCACCTGGGGAGGATGTCCTTACAAACACAGCACTTGCTCTAGAGGGAAGAAGAGAAGTTTATTTTGAGTCCCATATGAGTGACTATGGTCCAGGAAATGGATTCAGTTTGCCCTCATGACCCGTTCCGCTGTGGGAGATTACATGAAGTTTCCTTCGTCACAGAAGAAACTAAAGTTATACATCAACGCGCTTACCAGAAACCCTTGGTTGGAATATCAGGCAGGCAAGTCACAGCCCAGCAGGGAGATTTCTGTGTGAGTCTCAGATGCTATTTGAAGACATTCTTACTTTGTGGTTGGTGGAAGCTCGGGGTTTGTTAAATGAATACATTGAAAAGGTTTTTACCTGAAAGCTAAGGAGGAAGCTAAACATCAAGAAAACAAAGAACACTGCTGAAAACTAAGGCATGGAACTAAATAACGAGTTTTTAAAAGGTGCAATGCAAACAGCTGAGCAACACTATTAAAATGTTCAACATCCTAAGCCATTAGAGAAGCGCAAATTAAAACTATTTTGAGATTTCATTTAACACCGCTCAAAATGGCTAAGATAAACAACAAATCCAGATGACAATACTGGTGTAGATGTGGGGAAAGGGGAACACTTATTAGCTGCTAGTGGGATTGCAGACTGTGCAGCCACTATGGAAATCAGTGGCGGGGTTTCTCAAAAAGCTAGAAATAGACCTGCCATGTGATCTAGTTATATCACTCTTGAACAGATACCCAAAGGATGCTATATCCTACCACAGAGATGCCTGCTTATTTGTGTTCATTGCTGCTGTGCTTATAATGAGCAGGAAATGTAAACAGGATGGATGTCAATCCACTGATAAATGGATAATGAAAATGTGGTACATTTACACAATGGAGTATTACTCAGCTGTTAAGAAAAGTTAAACTTTGCAATTCACAGGTAAACAAATGGAGGTGGAAACAATCATTCTGAGTGAGGTCACCCGAACCCAGAAAGACAAATGTCACAAAGTCTCTCACATCTGTGGATGTTAGCTTTGAATCTTTAGATATGTGTGTTTCATTTGGGGTACCCAAGAAGGTCGGGAAATTAGTCTGGGGAAATGGGAGTCACGGTTTTCAGGGAAAGGAAGATAGAATGCAGGGGTATAAAGAGGTAAAGGGAACTAGGGGAACAGGAAGGGTTAAGTGAGGTGGAGATTGAGGGATGAATAAAGGGAGGAATAACTAACACTAAATATCTTTTAAGACAGGATTCATTACAGTGGCTTATGAGTTATATTCCAACAACTGCAAAGCTGGATGTAGCTACTGGTCTCCAGTATATGCGGGAATCCTGAAGAATTAGGCTCTAATACCAGTAAAGGCAAAGAGTAAGCACTTTTTTTCTTTACTGTCCTTTATATAAGCTGCCACCAGAAGGTGTTGCCCATATTTAAGATGAATCTTCCCATCTCAAATGATTCAATCAAGAAAAAGCCCTCACAGGTGCACCCAGTGCCTTGTGTTTTAGTTAATTCCAGGTGTAGTCAAGTTGATAACCAAAGGTAGCCATCACAAGAAGCTTCCTAAAAAACATCCATACAGATGAAAAAAGCTTTAAGTGAAGTTACTCTGTAGCATATGTGATAGAACATGGAGAGATCAAGCTTGTGCCAACCTGGAAGCTTCACAAATTGAACTTGTTGAGTTAAAAAAAAAAAGAAAGAAAGAAAAGAGGACATAAAGTTGGGTTGTTCGAGGAGGGGCAGGTGGATTTTGGAGGAGTTGGAGGAGGGTTCTAATTTTGACCTAATATGATCCAAATACATTGTATGAAATTCTCAAACATTTCTGAGAAAATGTTGGTATGAGTGGCATTTCAGAATTAAAGGTAGCCCAAGATAATTTGGGCTCTTGATCTGCAACATCCAGACTTACCGTAATTACTAAGTTATCGTGTGTGTGTGTGTGTGTGTGTGTGTGCGCCACAGGCCAGCTGTGGTGTCAGTCCTCAGGAACTGACTACTTCACTTTTTTGGGAGTGTCTTCCATTAGATGATGGGTCTCATCAATTAGCTTGGTTCCAGAATCCACCCATGTCTGCCTTTCCAGCATTGGGATTACAGTGCACACCATCACATCTGACTTTTAATGTGGGTTCTGGGTATCAAACTCAGATCCTTATGCTTGCAAGCACTTTGCTGCTTCATCTCCTCAGTCTCCATCCTCACTAAGTTCTAATCAGTCAACCAGTCTGGAGAATCTTTCACACAGATATGGCTTTTTCCTGGAGCTTCCTGGAGCTTCAGGCCACAAGGGCTCCTTTAGAGTTTGGCCCTAACTCTAGCCCCAGTTAAGGATGGAGCCTAAGTTGGCATTTCAAGAAAATCCATTGGCTACTTCCTCCAGGCCAAGTTTTGGGAAACATTTGTAAAGCAATAATTAGGAAACCTTTCCCAGTATGACTTAGTCTAGATATAGATGCAGTAGTGTAAAAAATCAGAGGGAATTAGGCAGCAATTTCTTCCTCTGAAGAAGCCCCAGCTTGATCATTCAGAGCACAGGCCACATAGAACCTCAGGTGTGGAAGGAGGAGGAAGCAGCATATTCATTGGCCTTCTCCAGCGAAAGGTGGAGGGAGGGAGGGCCAGCTGGGGACTCCTGACACCTGCCAGTTGCCTTTGTTGGTGTCTCAGATCCTCCCTGGAAAGCTGGCATTCTGGTTTCAAGGACAACATCAGATGCACGGGGGACCAGAGGAGCAGGTGTTCTTAGGAGTCAAACGTTGCAAATGAATTAGCAGGTGTTGATCGATGCCAAGCAGAGGTGTGCTGTGTCTGGCTATTGTTTTCTGCTTCTTTTGGATTGAAGGCCAAGACACCCCCACCTACCCCCACAGCAAGCACATCTCTTGAGACTATCCCGGGTGCATCCTGACTTAATTAGAGACCTCCCACTCAGGCAAATACAGTTTTATCCTGTCTTCCCAGCCAATGTTGTAATGTGAGAAATAGAAGAACAGAATGAGAGAACAAGATTTTCCTCCTCTCGGGAATCCCCGTTCTGCTCACAGTCACCGCTACCTTTGCTAGAATTCTATTCCCCATATACTAGGGGAGATTGAAGGAGGGAGGGCAAATGAAAACAAATGTTTACCTTTTGGCCACACTCCTCGCCCACTAGTCTGAGCCTTGTTCTGTTTCTGGCCCCTGCTTACTAGATGAGCCCAGATCCTTTGAAATGACCTACCTTCTCCTGCATGTCTCTTGTCCCGTGGAGGATGTGCTATGTCCTGTCATTGCTCATGGTCTTGTTTTTGAACCACACGGATCCACTCATTGCACATTGCTTCCTTTCGGGTCCTGGTTTTCCTGGCTACTGAGTGTAGGGCATTCCCTCCCTTGTCTCTTTGTCTCACCCAACGTGACTGTTCTCAGAAATTATGTTAGTTCTTCATTCATGGCACTCTTGCCTCACCCTTCTTCTTCCAACATCTCACCTACAAACAGAGTAAACCTCAAAGGAGAAGATTAAGAGTTTCTCCTAGAGGAAGTCCTGCCACAAACTGGAAAAACGAAATAAGAACTTGGACTTAAAGGACCTCTGTTGTGGCCTGGCACTAAGTCATATTTACAGCTTGGCAGGGTGTGTTTGAACCATGAGCTGAATAGCAGGTGCTGCAGGGAAGGGAGCCCATGTCAAGGTGGCTGGCCGGACCTCTGCTATCCATGGTGCTGAATTCCATTGCATTGTTGCAAGCCCAGTATAGAAAGCAAAATAGAACCGACTGTCTTGGAAGCTTAGCCTTCTCCAGGAAGGCAGACACGATTAATTCAGGGTCTATTTGAAGTAGGTATCTGAGGTCATCTGTCCAACTGGACGTCCCTGTCTAAATACCGTTGAGCCTGGCTGGGCCCTGTGTTTGAAATCTTGACTACATTATGTATTTCAGTCTTTAGCCAGGCACAGGCAGGCCGTTGCGCTTTTTGCTTGATGAGGGAGTGGAGGCATGGCAAATTTTCTCACATTTTGGTCAGGTTCAGGCAGCTACTGGTGAAGCCAGAGCTCAGCCACAAAGGTGCCTGTTCCCAGAGCTGGAACTGATATTAGTACACCACAAAGTGTGCCAGCGGCTTTCTGCTGATGTCTGCTGACAGTAGGGCAGGTCAGCATATTGTTTATTTTTTTCCTGGGACGTTTCAAATTTCAGAATTTTCAGATTCTGAAGCCATTTTAAATGTCTTTAAGACACCCCCCCCCCAAACACCAAACCCACAAAAATGAACAAGACTCATTCACATTTCTGTTTACAGTGAATGTAAAGCAAAATGTGCAGATTAAAATGAATGGTCTTATTTAATTGGTGCTTGTTTCTTAACTCACTGTCTCCCTCCCTCCAGGTCCTGGCCTCCTCCATTCCATGCTGTGCTCTGTGATTCATCAGGGCCTGAGGCTCAGCAGCTGTAATTGGTTCCTAACTTCCTGGTATGTCAAAGCCAAGATGGAAATTTTACGTATCACTCGACCAATTCCATCCCAGCTTTAATAATAAGCTGGCAGAAGGGAAGGCAGATTTACAGCAGGAGAGAAATGTAATCAAATTTGGAGGTGAAATGCAATAAGTGCAAATGCTAGTTTTCATTTGGAAGCTTCTCGGATAAATGTGATCTCACCCCGCTCCACAGCCAAGCCCTTTGTTTCTTCTCTGGGAACTGTGGGGAACCCCGAAGGAACAATGATCCTTGAAGGAAGAGTCATCACTAGGATTCTTTTCACGCTCTGTCCCAACAGAGGCTCTGGTGACTGGAGAGGCAGAAAAGGTTAGATGGGTGAAGGTATAGTTTGGGTGTGAACAGAATTTGTCTGTTTGAACACTTGGTCCTCAGCTGGTGGTGTTTTGGTGGATGGGGCCCTGGGGAGGGAAGCATGACTACGGGAAGCAGTGACACCCTGACCCACTTCTGGTCCGAGTCCACTATTTCCTGATTTGCAAAGATCTGAGCAAGCAGAGCAACAAGCTCTTGGCGCTGCACACTCAGTCAGCCTGTGCCTCACCCGTCTTGCCATGGTGGACCACATTCCCTGGAGCATGAGCCGAAGTAAGTGTTTCCTTGCAGAAGCTGCTTCTGTCGGGTATTTTGAAAAGGAACTAATATAGAGAACAAGGATTAACCAGAGCGGCTGGCATACTAACTACCGGGTCTCACCTGCCTTACCCTTTGTGGCAATCCTGATATTAAATATTGCTATTCTTCCTATAGTACAGTGAAAATAAGGTGAGGTATAAGGAAAGGAGTCTCAACAGCAGTGGGGTGGGGGTTCTGTTAGATTCTGCGGCCCTTCTTTTTTACCTTTCTCCACAGGAATTGTAACTAACAATTAATGTTTCTTATTGGAACCCCCCCCCAGTTACTCACAATCCTGTTGTCAATGTTGAGATGACAGGTTTTGGGATGCCCAAACTAGCTACAGTTTATATCTATTTACTCCCCTACCCATCGCCCACCCATGTGAGTGCACATGGAGGCCAGAGGAGATGTCAGGATGTATTTCTTAGTTTATCCTCATCTTATGTTTTGGGGCAGGGTCCTTTGCTCTCTCTGAATGCGAAGCTCATTGTTTCAGCTAGGCTGGCTTGCTTCTGTGCCCTCAGGATCCTGGGCCCCTGATTCCCAGCACTGTAGTTACAGGCATGAACAGCTGCCCCTGGGTCTGCTCTGGGTTCTGAGGGTTTGAATGTAGGTCCTTGTGCCTGCTTGGCCAACACTTTACTCATTGAGCCATCTCTTCAGTTCCTAATGTATCTTGGAGAGTCATACAGTGGGTTCTTTTTAGAACTCAACCCAATACCCCTGTACAGTAAATATTACTGTCCTAGTTTTTAACTCTCCATCTATTGGGTGGAAAAATGATCTCAAGCTTAATTCCCTTGCAAAAGTATGTGAGGGGATATACAACATTATTAACCCATTGGGAAATGCAAATTAGATCTCAAAGAGATGACACCACACATCCATTGTTATAGTCAGAACACAAAACAGTGATAACACCAAATGCTGTTGGGGGTGTGGAGGACCAAGAATCCTTGCTCATTGCTGGCAGCAAACAGAATGACATGCTCTCACAAAGGGGAATGACAAATTTCCTACAAAATCACAATCGTCCCAGAGAAGTATAGACTGATGCTCACACACAAGCCTGTGCAGGAATGTTCATAGCATTCATTTATAAAGCTCCTAATTGAAAACAATCCAAATGGTCTCCATAGGCAAATAGTTTTTTTATTAATTTATTTATTTTTATATCAATCACAGGTTAGGTACTTTGCATCCCAGGCGTAGCCTCCTCCCTCATTCCCTCCCACCCTCCCACTCCCTCCCTCATCTCCCTCCTCCCCGCCCCCTCCAAGTCCA